>OU975418.1:25639736-26266236 GCA_918857605.2 Philereme vetulata | reverse complement strand
TGTATTAGCTATTAAGACTTTTTGTATGAATTTTAAATCTGAATTAAATAATTAATAATAATTAGTTCTACGAGTAGTTTAGTCTAGATTTGAGTTCAGTTACTCTGTTATAGTTAACGCCGTGCGTGATAGTGGTGCATGCAACTGCGCCGACATATCGAGATACTCAATAACTCATAGTTAATGGTAAATATCTTGTTTTTTGTGAAACTGTGAAGGTTCTGTCAAAGATCGTTTCATCTATAGGTACTTACGTAAAAGGTATTATTTAGAATGTAACTCTCTCTTCCTCTATCTGTCTGTTTAATCTACTTAATAAATCAAATCTAAACCTAAAATCTGTCTGTTTGTTACGTTATCACGTCAAAACGGCTAAACTGATTTTAATGAAATTCAGTAGGTATATGAATTAAGAGATAGATTACTATTTATTGACAAATCACGCGTGTAAAGCCGCGGGCGGAAGCTATTACTTCAAAACTAAAATATCATCGTTAGGTATAACCTGGTTAATTAAAGAAACGAATCAAAAATGGCGCCAAAGATCTCACTCGCACGCTATTGTAGGTATGCAATGATGTGCGAAAGGGAAGTAATGATTTTGGGCGCCATTTTAGATTCGTTTAATTTACCAGATTGTACTTGTCTCACCTGTACTTAGCCGTAGATATCCTGTTCTTAACGAATTTCTGCGGCTGTGGTCGGTTTACGAAGATGACCCGGTTGTGCTGGTCACCCGCGACGCCGCCCTCCGTGACGCCGGACGTCGTCGCCTCATCCTCGTCTGAAAATAAACAACCAAGGTTTACTACCTATAAACAATAACCAGTTTATTCACGGCACATATTACATACTCTCTATAAATTAACAAGGTATTTTCGCTTAAAGGTTCTCTTACTGCAAAATTTGATAACGTTACAGTTGTTTTAACTTGTACTTGTAGTTGTAATGTGTACGCGCACTGTAGGTCACTCACAACCTCTGCTGTAGAATGTGTATAATGGTTTGACCGGCTCCCGGCATATACACGTACCAACAAACATAGGGCAAGGTTCTTTAAACAAACGCAACGATATCATCCTAATAGTATTTTATAATTAAATAAATAAATTAACAAATATTGCTGGACATTTCACACAACGCTATCTAGCCCCAAACTAAGCAGAGCTTGTACTATGGGAACCAGATAACTGATAGAATACTTATATACTTTTTTTTGTAAATACATATGTACTTATAATATATAGAAAACCAACCAGACCCGGAACAAATATCTGTAGATCATGCAAACATTTGTTCCGCGGCGGGAATCGAACCCGCTACCTCCTGCGTCTATATTATATGTATGTATTAGTGTTGTTTCGACACTTACGGAAAATTCTAAGATTTTTAAATCCATCTCAATCAATCTAACTGCGCTTTGAGTTGTAAACTGAATCATCTCGCGTATCAAGAGGAAGGTTGCGGGTTCAACTCCCGGTCCGACTTGAAAGTTTTTGAGATGATTTTAATAATATTAGATATCATCCTACGTATTATCATTGATTTTGAATCATAACGCGAGGTTTTGAAGGCGTTTTTAGCTTTGTCACAAATATAAATAATTACGAAAGCTATTCATAGGAATCATTCAACCAAATAACATGTTTCAGTCGAATAAATAAACTTCTTGCTGGAAATATTATTATCAAAGCAGCCTGAACACCATGAGGGTAATAATAGTAGGTATAGTTAATTATTTACGATGAGAACCCTTCCAAGAAACGACGTATTTTTAGAGAATAATAAATTCACAAACAATTTGCTCCTAAATCTATAGAATCGCAAAGACACAAATGGCCTCCCTCTGCTTCGCACGTGTTATTTTTCAATAAAACATTACCCTCCTGTTGCGCAGTCTAGTAAAAAGTAGGGATTTGACCGAGCCAGATTTGAAAAAACGAGCCCGGTGAGCAGGCTCCTGTTACAATTACAATCCGACAAATTTGTAAAAAAGTGGCATAATTGTAGAATTTTACATTAAGTGCTGTTTAATAAAACTCACAAATATGTAAAAAAATTACAAGTGAATTTCTTACAATTGTAACGCCCTTAGATGCGTTCAACAAAATTACATATTGGTAAAAAAAAGTTTTTGATAACAATATTGTAATTACAATTTCGCGTTAAAAACGCGTTTTCAAAATTCTTTCTGGGCGTCTGGTCGAAGCGACTTCTGATTCGAGAGCTGGCGCATATCTGGGTCAACGCATAGGCATTGCAATTCAGCGGGGCAATGCAGCTAGTGTCTTGGGGACACTTCCGCCTGGTAGTGATCTGGAGCAGTTGAGCTATCTATAGATCGTTTGCAACGGTCTTTAGATGATTCAACTGTTTCTTCTGTATTTTAGTATGTAAATATTTATTGTTATTAAAGGCATTTTGCCCCCACTACGATTTAAAAAAAATTATAGCGGAAAGTTACAATTTACATAAAATGTAAGTTATTTTTTGAAGATTCACGCATCAACGCTAAATTTCTACCCTTGCAAATTAATAATTATTAATTTACGAGGGTAGATCTTTAGCGTTTGGTTTATTTACTGCAAACAATGGAGATTTACAACAAAATAACTGTTCTATCGTTAATTTAAGAGAATGTTTTATTTGGTCCAACCCTATCAAATACGCCAACCCTTAAATACTTAGGCGTGATGCTGGATGACCGCCTTTCATGGCTACCCCACATCACTTTACTATCATCACGTATTCGTAAACTAGTATGGATATTCAAAAAACTCAGACACGCTTTAAACACTGAGTTGCTTACCTCTGTCTACATAGCAATATGTCAATCTGTTCAAACATACTGCAAACAGCATGGCGGCGCATATAAGTCTCATATGATGCCCTTAGAGAGGGCACAGAGATCTGTGCTCAAAACTATGTTTTTTAAAAGATACCGCCACCCTACCAAAGATTTGTATGCATCCTGTAAATTATTAACAATCCGTCAACTATACATACTTAATATGCTACACATTTATTGCTATGTAATGAGAGTTGAAATTTAATAACTTACTACATAATTTCTTGAACTTATAGGTAGTATACGTACCTTCTACATTTCAAGATTTAATTACTTACTAGACAACATTATTTAGTAACAGAAATAATATACTTACATAGGTACCTACAATGATTTAGGTACATGACTATAAAATACAGAAGAAACGGTTGAATCATCTAAAGACCGTTGCTAGGTTGCTGCTTACTTCCTTGCAAACTTATAGGTATGACCTACCTACCAAAGAAGAATAAATACTAGTAGTACCTACGTACCTTTTACATTTCGCCATCTCTCTTTTTTTCATCAGCTGTTTTAATTCTCTTTTATTAAGTTTTGTGTATGTATTTTTTTTATTTCCCATTTTATCACTTCGCTATTTACGTAACGAATTTACTTCGCAAAGTGTCGTGGTCTTCACGTCTCAACGGAGTAGCTGCAAGTGGTGGCCGAGACAATTGTATGCTTGTAGTTCGAGTTAGGGCGAGACAGACGATACCATCATTCGCGGAATTAAATAACGTAAGCGCCAAAAGCATTTTAATTGAATATCTCGTAAATTATAGCAAATTACATACAAAAATTTAGCATAGCCCTCAGTTAGTTGTAAGTGATTGGATTTATCAAATTTTTGACCCAAAAATCCGTACCATATTGAGAGCAAAACGAAAATATCCAAAATGGAGAGGTAACTTTGAAAAAATTTTTTATCGAGAAAATATTTGCCTATTACGTTTTTGAAATCGTACAGCCCTTGGAATTATAATGAATTATCCATACATATTTTCGTACAATTTTGAACACGATCTAATAAGGGTAAAATTCAAATCGAAGATTGGTAATTTTGCTTTCTACCCGCTCTTAAACGTCTTTTGATGTAGAATTATATTGATGATAGAACAAAAGTATGTTCTACAATATTAAAGAACATATCACAAAAAACTTCGTATTATTATAAAGAGGAAAGATTTGTTTGTTTGTATTGAATAGGCTCCGAAACTACTGGACCGATTTAAAAAATTCTTTCACTGTTGGGAAGCTACACTATCTCCGGGTGACACAGGCTACTTTTTACCCAACTGCGGAGAAGGAGGGTAATGTTTTTATTAAAAAACTACGCGTGCGAAGCTGCGGATTGGTCAGCTAGTAATCTATATGTATATATCGAATTTCAACGAAATTCAGCCGGTTAGACGTGAAAACGTAACAGTCAGACAGAGTTACTTTCGAATTTGTAATAGGTATTTGTTTAAATAAATGATGAGTCGAAGTTTCGAAGTACTCGTACGATACGATGTCATTTCCCAAAATATCTGTTTGGGTCAGCAGTTGCAAGAGCAGCGTACATACTACAAGGTGAATTCTGTGTCATCATTATTTTAGATATAATATGTTTTATGAACAAGTTGTTTTCTTGTCTCATGTGTCATACCAGGTAAATAATATCTATTACATCATTCAGAGGCCCTAAACATGAATCTAAAAGGGTGAACCTATAGGAAAGCCATGGTAACTATATTTCTCGATTTAGGTACAATTTAATGTCCATATTCTACAATACTCGTGTAGATAGAGAGACAATGTCAATTTATTTATGTTTTGGGATAAACATTCAGCGTCATAATAAAAAGTATATCAAGGGCATCCTAGTGCTCAAAATAATCTCGTTTATGACTTTGAGTAAATGTCTGTCTATTTAAAAGCTACAGACAAATGTGAACAGTGAAGGGCTGACAAACGCGCGCCGTAAGCCTTGTTTTTGTATTCTGGATAACTAATAACGATTTTAAAATCTGGTTATAAGAAACGAAGCTCTATAACGGAGAGCTGTTTCACCCCGACCTGCCGATCATAAACCTGCGAACATCAATGATGCTCTGTTTACATTAAAAAATAGAGTAAACAAGCAAATCGTAAGACTAGCGCTTTATAGGTAGACAACGAGGTAGGTACGAGTAGGTACCTATACTGTACCTATTTTTGTTTTTGAGTAACTAGGGAAGTGCGATTGATAGTCTCGAGATAAAAATATAGTTTTCAGATAAAATAAAAGTATGGTTTGTAGATAGGTAATTGGAGATTCGAATTTATCTGTCTGGCATTATTTATAGTTAAGTAGCAATTTAGAATGAAGGATCAAATCGTAGAGACGATCACGAATGTCAAAGGCCCAAATGGCAATGACCATTGACATTGACCACCCAAAACGATGCCAAGACTGGTCATGGCCATTTTATGACGATGAATGTGTAAATCAGGACGGAAGTGCGAGAATAATAATGAAATAGAGGAGTTTACTGTCAAAAATATATGATTTAGATTCAGTTTAGAAAATTAAAACTACTTACCTCAACTCTAGATACCTAGATCAAATAAACTAAGCTTCTGAGTCACGATGGCCTGCTTCACCTACTTGCATTCTAATATTATGCAAACCTCCCCGACACGACAGGCTCAATTATGTGGAAAATTTCATTACAAATCCTACCATGGCAAGGGTAACTTTCCACAACAACTGTGGGAAGAAGCTGGGTAGTGCGCGAGAAAAAAATCAACCAATAGGATTGCTTCATTTTCCTAACCCCACACAGAGCAACTCTCCCATTGGTAGGGTTTTACCTCGATCTGGTGGATAGGTACGGTCAGCAACATAAATAGGTTAATTGGTTTGAGTTTTTTAAATCGATCATCATCGATCACTGTGTTTCAAGACATTTCTAGCCCTTTATCGAGTAAAAAAATATTTTATTTTTTAAAACACGAATAAATACATATAAAATCTCAAATTGCTAATCAACTTATGCCGCTGACTGTACCTATCTAATGCTATATTTTACAAATAAGGTAACGCACTTTAAATCGATCATCATCGATCACTGTGTATAAAGATTTTTTAAATCGATCATTATCGATCACTGTGTTTCAAGACATTTCTAGCCCTTTATCGAGAAAAAAAAAATTATTATTTTTTAAAACACGAATAAACATACATATATATAATCTTAAATTGTTAATCAACTTATGCCGCTGACTGTACCTACCTAATGCTATATTTTACAAATAAGGTAACGCACTTGCTTAACCTTCTCGACCAACACTTATCCTCTTGTTGGCGGCAGAAATAGTACTTATTAAAATATCGTCTACTCCTATAGTGTGACCATTAGTGCTGTGCACTCCCTGAGGTATGCGCGGCGAGGTGGGAGGCAAAGAAAAAAATGCATGAGTTCACATGAGATCAATACATATCGGACATATCTTACGATATCAGTTTGCATTTCTAAGGCAATACTTGTGGCGGGACGATGGTCGGAGGCTATTTATCTGTAATATATTATACTTACTTAGTTGATTAAAATGTAACTTAAATATACTCATATTTTATTAAAAATATGCAGGTGATAAATAAGAACTAAACTTATAATTCAAAGGACTTGTTTTATTGAACATTTTTTATATTTACAAACAATTATATATTCTAACGAAAGTTATTCTGACATAGATTCTGTTTCAACTTCATCTTCCATTTCATATCACGAGATAACGCACGACCTATCTTTGAATATTTATCCCGTGTGCGTCTGACATAGACCGTCCGGTACAAAAGCTACCTACCGCCGTGAGCGTTGACGGCAGACTGATAGATCGGAGCGGCCGACACATCCCCCCGTCTCGCCGCGCGCATACCTCAGGGAGTGCACAGCACTAATGGTCACACTATAGTGAATTAGCTAGGAGGAAGTATGCCCAACTGTCTATAAAGTATCCTAATACTATCTTATTTCCTAGTATTATGTATACTTAATTTATATCGCAGAAGTGAACGCTTGGGTTTTTAGATGCTCATTTTTCCAAGAGACTCCCTATTTACGAAATTCGAATAGTACCTGCAATTAGCCGCAATAGAGTTCCATTGATGGTACTGTGGCTACTTTTTGCCGTTGTACCATCAATGAAACTCTTATCAAGCACGAACTAACTACAGACGATGATGGTCATAGATAGCAATCAAAGCTCGGTAAGATACTCGTTCCTCCAATCAATATAATAGGTTGGGGAAAAAGTCTTTTCGCATTATAGTATGTATGAACTTGTAATTAAATCTCTTTGGCTATACTATTTGTATCTGGCTGGTTTTGGTATCATTCAAAGTTTAAATTTTAAAGAAGATAATTCCAAATTCAAATTAGGAATATGTGTGATTTTTATTTGTTTTTCGTATTGTAATGATAAGTGAATCTAATGAAGAAATTCGATACATTTTGAAATTTTACTACAAAAAAGGTAAAAATGCAACGCAAGCCGCGAAAAAAATTTGCGATGTTTATGGACCTAGTGCAGTGTCTGTGAGAGTAGCACAAATTTGGTTTAAGCGTTTTCAATCCGGAAATTTTAATGTCAAAGATGCACGTCGCTCTGGTTGCCCTATTACGGTAAAATTGATGCCATTTTTGAAAAAGTGGAGCAAGATCGGCATATCATTAGTTACGACGTAGCTGAAGAACTGGGAATTGACCACAAAACAGTTTTGGCGCATTTGAAAAAAAACTGGGTACACAAAAAAGGTCGATATTTGGGTACCCCACGAGCTCACTGAAAGAAACTAGTGTTGCCCAAATTCAGTCTTGGTCTTGCAGTCTTGGTCTTGTTCTTGCGTTTTTGCAAGACCAAGACCAAGAACAAGACCGCGTATTTTTAGCAAGACCAAGACCAAGACTGACCGTGCAAGACTTGAGCAAGAACAAGACATAGCCTGCAAGACTCTTGCGTCTTGCAGCTAGGACTTAGCGCTATTTCACTGAGTAGTTAGGTGTAACAGTTCGGTGTATAGGTAGGTACGCTTAGGAATTCTATGAGACGCAAAAAACTGTATCAAAGAATATGAAAAACTGGACCTATGCGCATTACGACTAATACCATAAACATAGCGAATAAAAAAATATCTATTAAAATCAAACTGAGTGCATGCATAGTTATGTTTTAACCATCGGCACTTTGATAATGCGGCGTCAAAGGTTTTGTACTTACTTCTCAAAGAAATTTGCCGCTTTTCGGAAGTACATGGTTATGATACACGCGCCGGCGGCTTCTTTTGAAATCTAAAACAATCGTTGCCGCCACGCCGAAATCATAACATTTGACACTATTTGATTGCCGCCATAGGGCGTAGGTATACTCATGCAAAATAATTTCCTAGTAGAGTACCTACAGGTGTTCCAAAGAATAAATAAGTTTCAGAGTGCTTAGAATGAAAATGAATACATTATACTGATCACGCAAGTAGTATTATGATTAGGATAAAATTGTAAGGATAGGTAGTAGATGTCATATTAATTCATTATAGTAAGTATATATTATAATATTGATTACTTATATGGTTTTAAACTAATTACTTAGGTACTATTGTTGTACATTTAGTCATTATATTTCTTAAGTTTTTACAAGAAAAAATAGCAAAAAAGTGTTCAAATATCACCCGTTTAATAAATATTGTAGCCACTTTTAAATATCCTTGAAACGTGTAAAAAAATTCTACGAAACTAATAAAATAATATAAAAAGCGTAGGTACTTACCTACTAATAAAATAAAAAGCCTGCGATAAGAGTTTTGTATTACTTACCAGCCCGAATATCTCTGAGAGAGATGATGAGAGTAAGTATTTACTAGCTGTGCCCGCGACTTCGTCCACGAGGAATAGTAACTTTGGAGGTATAGTGACGTTCAGGACTTATTTATTTATTTTAAAACTTCTGTCATCAAACATACAAACGAACTCTTCAGCTTTATAATATTAGTATAGATGTACGCCAAAACATTCACTTATATGTAAAGAATAGTGATTGGCACTAATTCTATTTTATTCACGCGTCGCGTCTGTACAAGTAGGTTATATTTAGTGTGTGTTTGTACGCCGCACGCGGCATTGTTTGATTTGCGGCGGCATCCTTTTCATAGAGCCGGCACGTAGCGAGGTGGCGCGGTAGAAAGCAAGGAAACGTACTATAAATAAAGGAATTATTTTAATTCCAGTCATTTCCAATTGAGCTGTGCTTCGAGTCTAACTTAATAATTGTTTTTACTAATTCTCGTTGTTTTCTAAAAACGTATCACGTGTACAATTTAATATGAGTGACGAAGATTCAAATTATTCTAGTCCGAGTAACGAGAGTTTGAGTCACAGATCTAAAAGACCCAAAAGCAAATTTGAGGAGTTTTTCGAAATAATTCATGCATCCCAAACTGCCTTCTGTAAATTGTGCCAACATAAAAAGATTGAAATAAAAATGAAAAACAGAAACACTTCAGGCTTAAGGAAACATCTAATATCTTTCCACAAAAAGGAATCAGAAATATTTCTTCCTGTTAAACCAAAATTAAGTGGAGATATCACAAGCTTTTTAGTAACCGCTGGAAGAAGTGGACAGGTAAGAATATTTTTTTAACAGTTAAAAGAATTTTAACTCCGCGTAGCTATTCATGCGATACTTTCAAAAACGCCATTAACTTACGTAAGTATTTTTGAGTTAGTGGTGTTTTCACAGTTTTCATCTAGGGGTGCGACATATTAAGTATGTAATTATCGTCTTAAATATTTTTTATAAACACCCATATTTTCATTTAATCGGCCAGTAACAACTAAGTACTTTATTTTGGTAAATTACAGTACAGTGCAACCTTAATATAACAAATATCAATTTAACGATTTTCTCGATTTAACAACAACAAACCTCCTCCTCTTATACGCTCAAACCTAGTATGTTTTAAATAATAACACAAGATTTATTGTTTTGTTTCAGTCGGAAAACAGCAGTGACAACATCACGACAGCTACAGTTGATTGGGTGGTGAAAAAATATCTTCCCTTCTCATTTTTCGATGACGAAGCTACACAAGTATATTTTCGACGTATTTGCCCTAATATGGTGTTTCCTAAAAGGTCTACACTTAGAAGGAAAGTCAAAGAGCGATTTGAAGAGCTCCAATTGAATCTCAAGGAACGACTTCAACAATTATCATCTAAAATGTCTTTTACCATTGATGGGTGGACGTCAATTGCTGGTAGGAGTTACTACGGGGTTACTATTCATTATATAGACAACGAATGGAAGTATCAATCTGTAGTTCTTGATTTTATACCATCACGCGGTCGACATACTGGGGAAGATATTGCAACGATTTTCCATGAATGTTTATTGGAATATGGCATAATTGATAAAATACAAGGTATCACGGTCGACAACGCAACTGCAAATACCAAATTTATGTATGAACTGGGCAAACAGCTGCCGCCACACTTTGATTCAGACAATCAACATTTCCGGTGCTTTGCTCACATTTTAAACCTTGGTGTACAAGATTTATTAAAGACCTTAGCATTACACTGTGAGTCTGACACTAACGCGCAAGATCAGCAGTACGAAGACTATGCAGACGAAACTGAGGATGAGGAAGATGAAGAATCTGCACCAAATATTGCTGACTCGCGTACATCTGTAACAAAGTTACGCAGTATTTCCAGTAAAATAAAAAGAAGTGAGATAGTGAAGAAGAAGTTTCAGTCTGCTTGTGAAGCAGCTGGCGTGCCATCAAATCTAAATGCCATTCTTGACTGTCCAACGAGATGGAATTCCACACATGATATGATTGGATTTGGTTTAAAAGTGAGAGCGGGCATTGACATATTGTGCAGTTCTGTCACCGAATTAAATGATTTTCAAATCACAGCTAATGAATGGCAGGTACTCGAAAAATTACATAAATTTCTAATAAACTTTAAACTTTTAAGTACAAAACTTGGTGGAGACAAATATGTTACATTACCGCTAGTCATTGTATCATTCAATCTCTTGCTAGATAAAATTGAATCCATGGTAAAACAGTTAGATGAGAAACCTAATCGATCTGAAGTGGATGAAAGGCTCATTCTAGCTTTCCAAGCAGCTCGAGACAAAATGCTTAAACATTACAAGAAGAGCAACTGGATTTATTGTACTTCTTTAATTTTAGACCCAAGGCATAAGGCTCAGACTTTTGACCTGACAATGTGGGGGAAGCAACTTAAAACAGAAAGTCTGCGCAAGTTCAATGAACTTTATGAAGAATATAAAAGTCTACACTCACTGAACAAATCTCTGGAATTACCAGAAAAAGAAAATAAAGTATGTGATGAAGATGAAGACGTAATAGACTTTGATAAACTCTATGAATGTCCCTCGACGTCATCTGGATCTTGTCTTCAAGGCTTGGTGATAGACGAGTTGGAGGAGTACCTAAGAAAACCAAGAACTGCCAGCTCGGAAGACATTTTAGATTGGTGGAGGACGCATGAGACAGAGTATCCGATTTTATCGAAAATGGCCCGTGATTTTCTCTCAATACCTGCAACTTCAGTACCTGCTGAGAGGTTATTTTCTAAAGCATCATTAGTAATTAGAAAACATAGAAATAGGTTAAGTGATGAGTCAGCCAGATGGTTACTTTGTATTAATTCTTGGTCAAAAAAAATTATATAAAGTATCATAACCTAATGATAAAGCTGTTGATTTGTGTTGTATTTTATTTTTTATTCAAATAAATGATAAATCGTAAAACTCTTTTATTAAATTTCTTATAAGTTGAGGGTTCAATCTCTTTCTAGACAGATAAGTATTGTTCTTTAAAATACAGTCAAGTTATTGTAATTAATTTGTTTTTTTACATGTTTTAGCAAATGTAAGCTTATAAATCATAAATGTTTATTAAGAAACAGTTACTTCCATGGAAAACGACATATAGGTCAGTTGATTTTTCGAATTTCTTATCAAATCTTCAGTTATTTATTAATCTGCTTGATCTTTACTATGGCTATGTTAATTTAAGCTCACAATGTTCCAATTCTAATACGTTTTTCTAAGATTTAAAGTAAACTTTAATAAATAGTAATAGACTAATAGGTAATTGCAAGACTTGCAAGACTCTTGCTGCAAGACCAAGACCAAGACCAAGACTGGGAGCGCAAGACCAAGACCAAGACCAAGACCAGGTGTATTGGCGCAAGACCAAGACCAAGACTGGCTAAGTCTCGTCTTGTTCTTGCATTTGGGCAACACTAAAAGAAACCTAACCATTTTTGAAGAAGCTGATAACTGGTGATGAAAATTGGATCACGTACGACAAGAACGTGCGAAAAAGGTCGTGGTCAAAGGCCGGTCAGGCTTCACAGACTGTGGCGAAACCCGGGTTAACTCGCAACAAGGTGATGCTGTGTGTGTGGTGGGATTGGAAGAGCATTATTCATTATGAGCTGTTACCACCAGGCAGGACCATCGATTCTGAACTCTACTGCGAACAACTGATGAGATTAAAGCAAGAAGTTAAGAGAAAGCGGCCCGAATTAATCAAACAGAAGGGGTGTGGTTTTTCATCATGATAACGCTAGACCTCACACATCTTTAGCCACTCAGCAAAAATTAAGAGAGTTTGGCTGGGAGGATGCATCCGCCGTATAGTCCTGACCTTGCACCTTCAGATTTCCACCTGTTTCGGTCTCTTCAGAATTCTTTAGGCAGTGACAGGTTAACATCACGAGAGGACTGCCAAAACTACTTGTCGCGGTATTTTGATCAGAAGCCCCAAAATTTCTATAGCAATGGAATCATGTCCCTACCTACAAGATGGCAAAAAGTTATCGAACAAAATAGTACCTACATACTAAATGTAAATAAACTATATTAAAACTGTTTTGAATTTTCTTAAAAAATGCGTAGAAACTTTTTCCCCAACCTAATTTAAACTATTGATTTCAAGCTTGTAGTTTTTTACAGACCGGTGCAATGCAATTGTTATAAATAAATAATAAAATAAAATTCGTTTATTTTAGGCACAATAAAATACGACCCATATCACATACAAATATAAAATACACTAAATACAACAGAATTGAGAACGTCCTCCTTTTTTGAAGTTGGTTAAAAATACAGCATATGCCACGGAGCAGATGCTCCAGTGTAGTCATTTTTTATTTCCAATACTTATGCTTATGCCAATATTTATGCTACGTTTATGCTTGATGCAACTAATTAGGAGCACCGGTACCCTTATTACGTAAGCCGATTGATGTCGCGTCGCTGTCGCTGGTCATGCCGTCCCTAACTCACGTGAGATACGCACTCTAGGTATGAGAGGGACGGACTGACCAGCGACAGCGACGCGACACCAATCGGCTTACCTACGTAATAAGGCTACCGATCTCTGTGACGAGGCGCTGATACCCGCTGTAGGACAAACGTTTGCATTATCAACACACGTCCATAATTACACATGCACGCACACACATCCCCCCTTCGTCCCTCGTCCAGTGTCATATGAGTCCTTACCTAATATATATACATATATATAAAGATTTTTTTTGATGCCGATCGATGCAGTCCTTTGTAAGGATCATTTTATTGTATCGGATGAAAAAATCTGAACAGCGGAAGTTAGTCAAATTTGATAAAAAGTATTCTCATACAACTGGACAAACAAAATTCCTTCTACAAACATTTTATTAAATTCTAATTGCACATTAAAGAAGTATTAATACTGTAGCGATTAAGAAGTTTAGGAACTCCATGCTCTCATGAGCAATTCAAAAACATTTCGTATTTCAGAACAATTTTGAATTTCAAACATGGTTTCTTATATATATATATATATATATTTAATAAATTGTAATGTATAACCTAATAGCAATATTACATCATATAAACTTACCTACTTTTGTAAACTGCACTCTAGAAGCCCAACACACAAGCTCCATGCTTAGTTTGGGGCTCGCTGTCAATCTTTCAAATTTTTTTTGTATCTGGTTTTAAAAACGTGGCAAATGATGTATTTTTCTTTTGGCAATAAACATTTTTATCTTTTTTTATCTTTTATCTGCAAATATCTGTTTTGGATCTGGATGTTGTGATTCTATATGCGTAGTTTCTTAAACTCGTGACACAGGGAATCCTATGTGAGGTATTACTCACAAGGTATATACCTAGTCAGGTCATAAATTCTGTCACATGTTTAATTTTTAATATAAAATAATTGAAACAAGTTTATTCATTATGTAACCATTTATATACCAAAATGAACTTAACAAAACATAGATTCTTATGACACTAAAGTTTATTCAAAATGACCTCCGTGATTTTGAATACAGGCCTTCAATCTGCGCGGCCAATCGTCTATCGCAGCACGAACGAGGTCCATGTCAATATCGGCGGCTGCCTTAATCAAGGATGTCTTGAGTGACTCCAAATTGGGATGAGGCTTTGTGCACGCCTTTTCCTCCAAGTGTTGCCATATCTTGTAATCTAACGGATTAAAATCTGGACTGGAGGAGGGCCAGTCTTCGTGCCGGATGAAGTCGATTTCACGCGCCGCCAGCCAGTCTTGTGTGCTCTTCGCTCTATGAGCTGGCGCCGAATCTTGTTGGAATACCCAGTGCCTGTTATTGAACATGGTATGAGAAACAGGTTCCACAAGGTTCGTCAGGACTGTATTTTGATACACAACTGCATTCGTTTTTACACCTTTCTCACAAAAATGTACCTCTGTTAAGCCCCAATAAGAAACTCCCAACCATACCATGAGCGAGGATGGAAAATGACCTCGTTGGACACGCGGAATACGGTTGCTCGCTTCTTCACTACTGTGTGCGTACACCTTATCATTTTGTTTGTTGTAGCTCTCTTCTACGGTAAAAAAATTTTCATCCGAAAAAAGAATTTCCCGATATTTTTTTCCCGCGTACCGCTTCAACAAGCGCGGCATCTCTTCAGTCTCATGTCCATTAGACGAGCATTCAAACAATGTCCTGTTTTTCTTCGATATGCCCGAAGCCCTAAGTCTTCATTTAACACCCTTTTCACCGTGGTTCTGCTTAACCCCATCTGAAGGGCCAACAGTTTCTGCTTACGTTTGGGATTTCTTTGAATTCGCGCCTTCACAGCTTTTATCACTGCTGGAGTCCTAACAGACCGAGGGCGACCACTTCTTGACCTGTCATCTACACTAGAGTCTTCATTGTATCGTTTGATGGTGCGATAAACGAATCTTTTGGTTATATTCAAATTTTTCAGTATGTCAAAAATTTGAATTGGCGCGTAACCGCAACGATGCAACGCAATAACTGCAACACGGTCTTCTTTAAGCGTCCACTCCATATTTAAAAATGAGTAAAATTCTAAAAAGTATACATTTTTATTTTCATGAACAATTCGAAATTCGAATTCTATAAACTTTTTTGTGGCCAGCATTCTAAAAGAAAAGTTTTTACTGTGTGACAATACTTATGACCTGACTAGGTATATACGAATAGCTGGACTCTTGACTAGTCAATAAGATCTGGCATGTAACATTTTAATCCACTTTGTATGAACGCAATAAAATACTGAATACTGAAACGAATACTTAGGCTAATTTATCTACATAATCTTAAGCTGGAAAAGATTTCTTTAGACGATAAGGTCGCCATTAAGTATTATATTTAATGTTATGTAATTAATATATCAGTTTGGTTTAGCGCAGCAACAAAGAATATATATTTGTCTTTTTGATTTTGTGTAACCATTATAGATCTATTTATCTGTCTCTACTTTAAACTGCCGTTTGTTGGTGGCAGTTTTTTAAGTAAAACTTCTTTACGCACGCTTGACTTGGGGAGTAAGCTGGTGAATGCGTTACGAAAAGTGTTAACGGAAGTTGAGAGGCAGATATAAGTTAGTGAAGATAGAAAGAGAGAGATACGTTTCGTATATTACTGTAGGGGCAAGAGAGAGAGGTGCGAGCACATATTTTCTTTCTCTCTTTCTCTCATAGCCAGTTGATTTGTCCCATATCTCCTATCCCAAATTAGCCTAAATTATACAAACTGCAAAAACAAAACACTCCTTCATGCTGTATAATAGAGTTCATTTTGCTATACATAAAAAAAGAATTTACAATGTTTCGTATTTTAAATCTACCAACTTCGATTTACAAAAAGTTCAACTAATCCACAACAGATGGCAGGCAGCAGCAGAAGTTTTACTTCAGTCGTGTAACCTAAAGCACACTCGTTTTTTTAGGAAAAACCGAATTAAGTAATTATGAAGATTATTCTTTATCAGTTTCAGCTAAAGTAAACATTAATTTACTAAAGCGTCTCATAATTACTATTTGCGTAGTTATAAAATGTAAATTGAGTTTTTACAGTGTCATGCAAGTTACACATTCGAGCGAAGGTTATGCACTTGAAAACTGTAAGAAGACTTAGATTGGTGACCAGTAAGCCAGTAAAAGGCACTGATGGTCAGATAGACAGAGCGCAACCAATATAAAATTAAGTCGATATAAGACTTACATACAAAGGCTGTAGCGATAATACACGCTCATCATTTATTTGATTCTCATTTTGTTGTATCTATATGTTCTATAACTTTGCATATTATGGAGTGGCTTGCGCTGTCTGTTCGCTTAGATCTTTTAAACTACTCAACGGATTTTAATGTAGTTTTCAGCAATAGATAGAGTGATTCAAGAGGAAGGTTTATAATATGTATAATACATACATACAATAGGTATATAGTACAGAAAAGCCGAAAAATATATTTTTGTGCGCTTAAATCGCAAACGCTGGCTAAACCTTACGAGATAGATCAAATTAATGTACTACAGAATTACTAATATAAATACGGGTCTTATCACCTACCGTCTTGTCGGTGTTTTGATTGACAATGTTTCGGTGACTCCTGAGTCAGGAGTATGTATTTGGCTGATGGATGTTAGTTTTTACTCTACTTAGTCACCGAGTGTACTACCTGTACATAACTAGTGGTTCGCCCAGAACAGAGCTCGCGAGTCCCACATAAAACACAAAAAAAATGTATCCATAATCTTTGCCAATAGGCAAAGATTATGGATACTCTTATAATAATAAGAGTGCCATGCCATGTAAACTTTACAGTGTAAACAATCAAAGAAATGAGCGACCAACATTAGTAGACACATCAAATTACAAGTAACGGGATTTCATATTAAATGGTTACACTTTTATGGGGTAATAATTGCAGTAATTCTGGATTTCAGACTTTTCCCTATATTTGTGTCACTAAAGCTACACGCATACCAAATTTCAGCACTTTAGGGCTGCTGGTGTACCCTGGGAATTTCGTCCCAAGTTCAGTTTTTTTTGGATAATAACACAAAAACTACATGACTTAAACTAAAAATAAAAACGGGGTGGAAATATACTGACTATGACCTTTCATGACTTCGTACATGACCTGATTGTCTCATTTTAATTATTTTTTACCCCTCTAGAACCCCAATATCTCAACAACTCAAATATTCACAGAATATTTAGTTATAAAGGTATTCACGTTAAAAATAAATAATTAATTAAAATAAAACAAATATTTAAGGGGGGCTCCCATACAACCAACCTGATTTTTTTTTGCTCGTGTTTGCTCGATATTGATAACGGCAACAAGTAGACGCTTGAAATATTCACAGATTATTTAGTTATGTAATCATCACTTTAAAAGTAAATAATTAAATTAAAATAAAACAAATATTTAAGTGGGGCTTCCATACAACAGACTTTGTCAACGTGTCAAATAAATGTTTCTATTGCTATTTCTACATAGGTAGGTACCTACTACCAATACTTACTAGGTACGTGTTTTGTTATGTACGGCATTAAATGAAAACACGGGTAGGGCTAATGGCTAGTATTGCTGAAAAAATTGTTTTATTTAATCCACCCACAAAAAATTTTAAATTTTCAAACAACCATAAGTAATATCAAGTTCTAAAATAGCAATGAAACAGCCTGTATAAAATGGGTTAAAAAAAAATCCGGTTGCGTGTTTTAAATTAATGTGTAATTTTGTCAAATTTTAGTTTTTATTATGGCTAATAACTCAAAAACTACAAAGACATTACTAAAAATAAAAACGGAATCAAAATGTATATGAAGACCTTTCATTTGACGTCCAACTTGACCTAATAGTCTCATTTTAATTTTTTTTATCCCTCTTGAACCCCAATATCTCAACAACCACCCAACATGTTTAGCTTATTTAGTCAGGTATGTATCAATTTATTATTAATCAAATATCAATTATTTATCAGCCTACCTATGTAGTATCATATTTCACGATGATTGGATCAACGCTTCGAAAGTTATCCTCGGACAAACATACATACATACAACGCCGATTAGCCCAAGTTGATTGAGTATTAAAAAACTACCTATTAAAATACAATTTGTAAAATATTTTTAAAACTTACAAAACTCCTACCTAGTTTAAATTGAAATAAAATTAAAGTTTGATATGGAGCCGGTACCTACCTATACCTACATCATAGATGTATAATAATAGATGTATGATAAAGTTGCATATACAGTGTAAACTCCATGTAACGTCACTCGTTTTAACGACAAACTCTCTAAAGCGTCGAAATCACTCGGCTTTGGTTGGTTTAGCTTGTCTTCCATACAATGATACACTCTGTATAGCATTACACCCACTCTCAATAACGACAACAATTTGTAATAAAAAGTTCTTTTTAAGTTGCCAAATTAGTAAAAACTGCGCAGCTGTGTATATCCTTTTGTCGTTTTATTATCCTAGACCATAATAAACTCGACTGTCGGCATCATACACACCAAACTTTCTAAGAAATCCGTTCTTTTGTTTACAAAATGGGATTGCTTGCACGTGTAGCTGCAGACTGTTGTTAGTAGAAGTGATGGATTTTATCTATACGTTGTCATATTCTTAGTAGCAAAAGACGTCAGACGAAAATAACAGACTATACGCAATAGCGTTCAAATTAAAACAGATTTTTATTGTAGGTACTATTTAACAAGACAAATCAGAAATAAACGTTTTCTTTTTCTAGTACAGATTTTACTTCCCTCCATTTAACGACAACTCTCTATAACGTCAAAATATGCTCAGGCCCTTGAGTGTCGTTATATAGAGTTTACACTGTATATAACAAATTTTGTATTTGTACGGAACAGTTTGTGAAAATTCTTTCACTGATACAAAGCTACACTATCCCTGAGCGCTAAGGCTATATTTTATTTGAACAACAATCAATGGGAAGGTCAGCTAGTTGTTGATAACACAGTATGGTTAATATTGTTATCATGTTGATTTAGAACCGTCTGAAGTAGTTTTTTAAATGTTTGGTTTTGTGATAAGGAGAACTCGTCATTTTTTATATATATATGAGTATTTTTTCAATAAACTCTGGTTCAGACCTGAAAAGTACCAAAAGATGTATAAAAACAAAACAAGTGTGTTGAAAGGTTTAGGAAAGGTACTTCACATGTCTTCCAAATTTAATAATACACAAAAAAATATTTTTAGCATTGCAATAAGTAACTCAATAACAAAAGAGGTAAAATGAAATGAGACTAAAATTGATGCAGTAAAAACCTCAAACAGAGGTGGGTATAATAATCAGAGTTCATGGCATAGAACTGATGAAGGTGATTAGCGATGAACTCAAGGGTAAGGTCAATTAGGAAAGTAGATAGGTATCTACTTAGGTACAATCAGATAAGTGACAGGCTAGACCACTAACTAGGTTGATATTTTAGCCATCTTACCACCAAATTTGCCAATATATTCAGGCAACATTGTTATTCTAGACAAGATTGACAAATGTATAAATCTTAATGTTGAAAAAGATATGTAGGAAGATAAATCTATAAAATCATTGCCCTCCTATGGCATAGAAGGGTAAAAAGCAGCCTCAGTCTCAATCCCGGTCATAGTCTGTCTACCTACCAATATACAACTACTAAATTTTATTGGAATCGCTCCAGCCATTTAGTGGTAAAAACTTAACAAACAGACAGTTTCTTTTGAATAAATAACATTAGTATGGCCACAGTTACATTTTGTTTATTTTAAATAAATTGGATTACCTATTCTTCTTGAATTGAATTTATTTATAAGTATATTGTACTGAAATGTTCACTTACCTACAACAAATAGCTCCGTATTAGCTTTTGCCGCTTTAGTTCACTGCGGCCAGGAGGCCTATTGTGATTGTATAGCTCCCTAGCTGAATAAACAATTCTCATCTGAACAGTGTGTTTCTATTGATAAGCTGGATGTAATATAGTTAGGTTGGTATAGCATCTGGCAAATAAGTTGATTCCTGATAACTGTGTGACTAAGCTGTGCAGAACGAAATCTGTAAGGCAGATAACATTCTGAGCACTGCATCATAAGGTTCTTTATTCATCTACATGGCCTACACACGCATGTAACATGGTACATAGAGTGCTAAAAACTGTGATTTATTAAAATATCATATATCATTATTAACTGCACTAAAATTAATGTATTCAAGGACAAGCTTTGTACATAATTATTCAGTTCCAAGAATTATTAATCAATATCTCACTACCAGCCTGCTGCTGACTAAACAAAGATAGTTTCTGGTGGAATGCTACTAAAATTAAAATATTCATCTAGTAGTTTTAACTGATTGTTTTTATCTGATTTTTTTTGTTGCATTAATTTTACCAGATACTTTAGAGATATTATTGCACAAAATCAGATAAAAAGCACTAGTTACACTCAATGATTAGCAAAATTAATACATGACAGCGCAACCAGATGTAAGTTTGTCAAACCTAAATTATTGGTGAGATTTATCATCTCCAACTGAATGAGACTCCATTACCTATACTTTTTTTTATTGATGATAGTCAAGCGCTTGACCACTACCTCACATGGTGGTAAGTAATGGTGTGATCGAAGATGGAGCACACTTGCCTAAAAAGAATGTATTCACTCTGGACTTGAAGACTCCGAGATTATACTGGATATTATATTATCATACTTTCAAACACCGACCCCATACTCATCAGAAATATGTAGTTTACATTTCTCAAAGTAGCTTCTAGAGATGCTAAAAACTAAAAATTTTAATTTTATATCTAAAGATTTCAACTAAGCTATAACTATATTTTTCTTATTAGTATTTGTAATAACTTACGCTGGTTCATCTTGAGCACCATGGCTCGGTAGAGCCGGGAGAAGGGAGCCATCACGTTGTGACCCCGCAGCCTGTGCACCAGGCTGTTCCAGTATTCCCTCAAAGCCATCGCAAAACCCTACCCCTTCACTACTCACAACAAAATTATAACCGTTTATACACTAACAAAACACTAAATTTGACACACATTATCACCGCGCAATATGACTGGGAATAAACGGTAGTAAAGCCACTAAATAAAAATGTAAAGTGTGGTTTGTTCGCGAGACATTTTTGTAGATTTTCACTTGAAGTGTAGGTTTTTCCTGTTTAGGTAGATAAATTAACCCTATTTGTTGTAATGAAACGCGTTAAATGTAAATGTTGTCAATGTTGTCATCAAAAACAGCCGCTTCGCGATTCCGCGATCGATCTCTCCTCTTTTTTGAGTACCATACAGTGTGACCAGATTAAATTTTACGAAAAACCGAAGCACCTCAAAAAAATACTGAAATATACCAACTGGCACAGCTAATATATAGCAATAAAATTACTGATTTTCAAAACAGGTTTTATTCATTCTTCATCAAAATAAATGTCAGAATTATATTTTAACTTTCTATTCGAAGGATTAAATTTTACACAGCCTCTTTCATCTTTTACACCTTGCTTTGTTTTTAAAATTGCTGATACATTTTTGTTTATAAATAGGTTTCTTTGTTCCGTTTATATTAAATTTATCTGTGAAAATATGCGCTCGTATGCAGCATTCGATACCGGTATACCAACATAATAGAGATTTACTGAAACTAGTTATATATTTGTATTTGAACGTGCCATCTCTGTTAGAAATTTTCCAAACTTCCAACCAAAATTGTTCACAAGAAAGGGGTGAGCCAGTACTTGAAGATTGTAACAAATTACTTACTTCGCTATCAAGTTTGAGGGTTCTATAATCTTCGTCAATTAGCTGCATTTGTTCTGGCTGTACTTCACGTGGGAAAGTTTATATTACATTTTTTAAGCTGCGAAATTCTTTATTCACGGCGGCATGTACTAAATCTGGGAAATTACCTGAACATCAATGTTTGTGAGACGAGACGATCGCTATAGTGTTGCCATAACTTTTTATCCATATCATTTTCATCATTTTCAGCCCGTGTCGACCCACTGCTGGGCATAGGCCTCTCTTTGTTTTTGCCATGCTTCCCAATCTTGTGCCAGTCTGAACCACGTACGACACACGGTCTTATGGATGTCGTCGACCCATCTCGCTGGTGGACGTCCCCTATTTCGATGCTCAGTTCTCGGCCTCCACTCTGTTAGGGCCTTAGTCCACCTGTCGTCACTACGTCTGGCCAAGTGTCCTGCCCAACTCCACTTGAGCCCCAATATTCGATTGCTGACGTCTTGTACTTTAGTCTGCTTGCGAATTTCGGTATTGGGAACTTGATCTAAGAGTGTGATGCCGAGCATGGCGCGCTCCATGGCTCTCTGTGCTACACTTATTTTGTACACAGCCTCCTTCGTGAACCTCCATGTCTCGGCACCATAAGTCATAGTTGGCAGAACACATTGGTTATAGAGACGTGTTTTAAGACATTGTGGAATACGAGTGGATTTTAATATGTCAGCTAATTTGCCGAAAGCTGCCCATCCAAGTTGAACACGCCTGATGACTTCCCTCATCTGATACTCCTTGCCAAAAGATAAAACATGGCCAAGATAAACGTATGAGTCGACCATTTCTAGTTTCTCGTTTCCAACAACGATATTTGGGACCGAAACTCCAGAAATGCTCGACATAACCTTCGTCTTGCCCATATTCATCCTGAGGCCCACTCTAAGAGATGCATTATAAAGCTCATTCAACATGGTCTGCAGGTCGTCCATCGTCTCGGCAAACAGAACAAGATCATCAGCGAACCGATCCATAATATATTAATAAAAACATATATTAATAACATAACATATTTATCCATAATATACCCAAAAATACTGACTTCCGCCAATATACCTACAAAAATACTGATGCTTGGATAAGTCGATAAAATATACCGAAAAAGTATTAAAATACCGAATCTGGTCACACTGGTAGCGTACCAGGGGCTGCCAACCGTAGAACTTTTTTCCTCGTAAAAAAGCAGCAAAATTTTTTTTGTTTCGTACACAGTAACTTGGAAGACAAGAGGACTTATTTTTACGAAAGAGCTAAAAAAATAAAACCGGAAAAGTGCGAGATGGACTCGCGCACGAAGGGTTCCGTACCATTATCTATAAAAACGGTAAATAATCATGTCTGTTGTATGGGAGCCCCACTTAGACATTTATTTTATTCTGTTTTTAGTATTTGTTGTTATAGTGGCAACAGAAATACATCATCTGTGAAAATTTCACTGTTTAACTAATACGGTTCATGAAATACAGCCTGGTGGCAGACGGACGGACAGACAGACATGCAGCGATGTCTTAGTAATAGGATCCCGTTTTACCCTTTGGGTAAGGAACTCTAAAAACATCATTCTACAAATTTTCATAACAATTTGCTTATATCAAACTTAAGTTATGGATATTTCGTGGAAACAAAAATATGCCCTATGTCAAAATCTCGTACATAGCTGTACCTCGTACAGAAGACCACAAATCTCGTATTTGTACGACGAACCTCGTATGGATGGCAGCCCTGTCCTGTACCTTACATTGACCTTACAGTTACACACAATCAGTGATGTGCAGTGCATCATAGGCGTGCACAGTGCCGAATAGAATTATCGATTAATTTATTGGCATAGTAAATATTGTAGGTAGATACCTAAGTACAAGCTTCTGCTCTCTACTTTTTAACCGACATCAAAAAAAGAGAAGGTTCTCACTTCATCGGAATCTTTTTTTTTATTCTGTTTTTTTTTCTTTGTATGTTACCTACCCGATAACTCAAAGACGCTTGGACAGATTCGAGAAATTCTTTTTTTGTTTATAAGCGTATACTTCCCAGGTGGTTCCATTGGCACTAAGTTAGGATCTGATTGATAATGGGATCCCAAAAAAATCGAGGGCAACCCTCAAATTTTATAGCGGCGCAAGTCGGTTTGTTTGATAATCCCTCAGAACTCCGTCATTTATCAAACCGATTTGGAAAATTCTTTTTTAATTGAAAGGATAGGTATACATACTGGTCTTATAGAAATTTCATCTATAAGACCAGTTATAAACTCTTCCGTAATTTGGTTAAGTCGGTTATATTTTTGTTAAAAAGTTACTTGTGTTTGTTTATCTAGAGGTAGGAAATGATGGGTAGAGTAGAAGGTGGCTGCTGCTGGGCTTATGCCCAATTACGATTACGGCTTATTATGTGCATGATAATATCTAGTAGATGTGATGGTGATTTGACAATTATATTTAGAGACCTGGTAGATTAAGAAAGAGGGCTTTTCACTTTTCGAAAACAAATTCTATATAACTAGCTGTTTCCCGCGACTTCGTAAGCGTTACACTACTAAATGTGTAGGTAACCTAGAAATAAAGCTAAACTCGCTGCTGCAATTTGACTTGACACCCCAATTTTATTCCATGAGACATGATTTATGAGATATGATATGTGTTAATCCAGGATATAATCTACGTACTTAGTAAATTTCATCGAAATCAGTTCAGCTGTTATGACGTGATTGAGTCAGAAACAAATAAATAAACAAACATCAAAACTTTCTCATTTATAATATTAGTGTGATGTAATACTTAGGTACATAATGCCGAGATAGATGGCGCTGAATGTCAAATGTGCGTGGCTATAATTTTTTAGGGTTCCGTACCCAAAGGGTAAAACGGGACCCTATTACAAAGACTCCGCTGTCTGTCTGTCCGTCTGTCTGTCTGACCGTATGTCACCAGGCTGTATCTCATAAACCGTGATAGTTAGATAGATGAGTTTTTCACAGATGATGTATTTCTATTGCAGCTATAACAACAAATCCTAAAAACAGAATATAAGTAATAAATATTTAAGGGGGGCGGACATACAACAAACGTGATTTTTTTGCTCGTTTTAGCTTGATATTGATGACGGCAACAGGTAAACGCTTGTAATATTCACAAAATATTTAGTAATATATTCACTGTAAAAAAATAATTAAATTTAAATAAAACAAATATTTAAGGGGGGGGGGGGGCTCCGATACAACAAACGTGGTTTTTTGCTCGTTTTTGCTCGATATTGATAACGGCAACAGGTAACCGCTTGAAATATTCACAGAATATTGAGTTATGTTATTCACTTTATAAATAAAAAAATAAATTAAAATTAAATTAATATTTACGGAGGAATCAGAGGGGGGGGGGGGGGCTTCCATTAAACAAACGTGATTATTTGCCGTTTTTATAGATACAACAAACGTGATTTTTTTGCTCGTTTTTGCTCGATATTGATAACGGCAACAGGTAAACGCTTGAAATATTCACAGAATATTGAGTTATGTTATTCACTATAAAAAAAAATTAAAATTCAATTAATATTTACGGGGGGGCTCCCATTAAACAAACGTGATTTTTTGCCGTTTTTATAGATAATGGTACGGCCGGTTTTTATTTTTATTATACCTAGGTACCCTATCGTTTATTTTCGTATGCCGTTTATTTGCGTAGGTGGCTCCAACCATAATTAATGCCAACGGAGAATGATTAAAAAACCAACAGGAAATTAATGTTTGAATTATGATTGATAAATAAAACTGGTTAAATAAAAGATAGACACATAGGCAGGTACATATTAATAAAAACAAACGTGTAGGTACCTACCAGAGTGCATCCCTATCCAGTGCTGTATGACGCACTGTACCTATGTGTATATATGTAAAACATATAAAGAATTTAGATATGCCACAAATAAATAATAAATAACAGTGATCTATAAAATATTTATATTGATTTGGAAAACCAACAGCTAATTATACATAATATGAAACACAGTAGATAAAAGAAAGCCAATAATAGGTTTTCACGACTAAACAACATAATAAAACAAAATGTGAAGTGAACAATAAAAAAGTCAAAACAAAGTGGTTTAAAAAATATGGATAATAAGTTACGTAAAAGCTACTACATAAATATATTTAAAGTATACTTGTATCGCCAAAAAATTCTCTGTTCAGCCGCAGTCTGGCTGAACTGACACTCGTGCAGAATAGATCTATATCTAATCACTTACTCAGCTTATTAAAGTTGTCGCTAGCTCGCCACAAAAATGAATTTTGCCTGTAGTTTGTGGATAGGAGGATTAAATCTCTTAGGCTTAAATGGTACACTAATTTTAATTTTCCTTAACAAATCGGCACAGTTAATATTGTTCGAAGCTATTTTTAATAGCTATGACAGATCGGCGACTTCACGCCTTTTAACCACGGGAAGAAAATGGAATTTATGTAATTATAAGAGCTCTAAAGAATATGCAGACAAAAGCAGAGGTATTTCATAAATTTAATTTGGATGCGTTTAATTCTGTCAATATATCTAACATAACGCGGGTTCTAAATTTGTGAAGAGTATTCGAAGATGCTTCTGTTGTAGGTGCAATAGAGGATTTTGAACGTCTTAGCACGATGAAAACCAGCTGCACTTCTCATGGATGAAGCCCAAGGCTTTGGAGGCTTTAGAAACTATGGATTCAACGTGATCGTCGAACTGAAGTTTCGAGTCGTGCAATACTCCGAGGTCTTTGGTTGTGCTCCGTTTCTATAAGAGTACGGCCGCCAAAAATTGTACTTTTGGCAGAAAGGAAAAAAAAACATATATGACAAAGGAGATTACAGCACTTAATAATATATGACATAATAATTTTAGTATTAAAAATAGTTGATTACCTACAACGGTAATTACTTAGGCTGATTATTGCATTTTCAACTAGTTCCCCCCATTTTATTACGTATCTTTTAAAAAAAACAATCTGATTATAAACTTTTTGATTTATTTTCCATTTTATTTATTTGTTTATTTGAGGTAGTATCATCGAGAATTAAGGAATTTCTCTCACATATACTCTAGGCTTTACATTCACGTATGTTACCGCGTGTTACCAATTCACGATTGTTAAAGTACAATTTTTGGCGTCCATACTCATAAGGTCTGGTTTTTTAGTTGGTAGGAAGACGACGCTTTTTACGGGTAAAGGTGACGACTGAGCAATTGGTTGGGTTGAGATCCAGTTCGTTGATGAGGCAGTAGGTGTCCATATAAATAATAAATAACGCTATTTTAAGACAAATGGTTTTTCCCGAACTGAGATCTCGCAAGTCTGTTATTTTCTTTCATTAGTGAAGGGGTGTTTTTATAACTGCTAACTGATGGCGTTGCTCTGATTAACAAAGGAAAGTGAATTGTCAATGTCAATGGCCGTGTTTACATTATTTTCCAAGGAACTTGAAATAAAAAAAAACATTTATGTTTGTTTATCTGACGAAGTGACATTGTTTTAGACAAATTATGATATTGTAACAGATTTTTCAGTCCTTGAGATTTTGGCATTTAAACCATCTTTATTGGCAGTGCATCTCCAGAAAGCGCCATCTACTACGCATGTTAGTAATAGATGTTTCTTTATAAATCGAAAATGAAAAGGCCTTATTAAATCGATAAAAACTCCACGTATCCGAGACCTGTCCCATCACTAGATAAGTCGTGTGAATGTGTGGCGCCATCTACAACTTCCTGAGAGTAACTATTATGACATTTGACGTAACCCTGACAATGTGCTATTAACTACCTACATACCTATATAGTCGGCCGGCACCACATTCATACAAATATCCTCTTAGTAGTCTGTGCTAATGGCGGGTTCCTATATCCGTCGGTAACCGACTACGACTCGTATCTCCTTGAAAAACTTTCTAACTTTTGACACATTTTCAAAGAGGAACGAGTCGTAGCTGGTTACAGACGGATATAGGAACCCGCCCTTAGAGTAAGTATGTATACTATGCTCACATTGTGTTCTGTGACTATGCCGGCCGGCACCAGAAACTTGCTTTCTGACCTCCATGGTTATACTAGATTCTTTTCAGAATTTTTCTTGCATGGGACATGCCTGATTTTAAAGTGACGTCATCATTTGCAAGACGCGCCGAGTTTACTTTTGAAGAAAGGAATGACGGTTTTGAAGGTGAGCATCGTGGTTGAAATAGTCGCGTCGGTGTTCGTGACATAGGTACTTTCCCCTCTGCAATCAAGTGTTCGAGACGGAGCCACGAGTAGGTACGACTTCTTTCTCGGTTCACCTTTCTTTGTACTCATGATAGTCAGCGACGAATTGAGACGATGAGTAATCAGAAACAATATCTCGAAGTGGGTTGAACAAGAAACCTACTACTAACCTGCCCGACCATTGCTCGGTATTCATAGTGATTTACCACTTTCTTTAAGTTTATTCGTGCCTGAATCAAAATAGTTTGTTTGTTTTTAGGGTTCCGTAGACAAATGGTAAAAAACGGAACCCTTATGGATTCGTCATGTCTGTCTGTCTGTCCGTCCGTATGTCACAGCCACTTTTTTCCGAAACTATAAGAACCATACTGTTGAAACTTGGTAAGTAGATGTATACTGTGAACCGCATTAAGATTTTCACACAAAAATATAAAAAAACAATAAGTTTTAGGGGTTCCCCATACTTAGAACTGAAACTCAAAAAAAAAATCAAACCATTACGTGTGTGGTATCTATGGATAGGTATTCAAAAATGATATTGAGGTTTTTAATATAATTTTTTTCTAAACCGAATAGTTTGCGCGAGAGACACTTCCAAAGTGGTAAAATGTGGGGGGGGGGGGGGGGGGGGGGGGGGGGCTGTAACTTCTAAAATAAGAGAATGATAAAACTAAAAAAGATATATGATGTACATTACCATGCAAACTTCCACCGAAAATTGGTTTGAACGAGATCTAGTTAGTAGTTTTTTTTAATACGTCATAAATCGTTATCTAGATAATGGTATGGAATCCTTCGTGCACGTGTCTGACTCGCACTTGGCCGGTTTTTAATGTTATTGGGGTAGAGTGGCACCGTAGTTGACTGACCTGAAAAAAATTACTGACGGAAGGAAATAAAAAAAAACCGCTACGTTCATGTGTGCAATATTTTTTTTATCACTCACGCCCTGAAATTATGTCATTGTAAACTTGGAAACTGCTTCACCACCGACGTGCTTGTGGCTGGTCGTTTCGTGAGCGATTCCCGCCAAAAATCCGATTTCTATGGAAACCTTTTTAGAGTAAGTGCCACAGTGGCGGATTTACCAGCAGGCTGAGTAGACTTGAGCCTAGGGCGGCAGATTTTATGGGCAGCAAATTTGAGTGCCGTTTTATTTAAAGTTTTCTGTAAAGCGGTTTTCTGATGTTTTGCAGCAAGAAGTCTACAAGTCATCTTTCCGATGACTTTTCCCTCTTCCCTTTCATTGTAAATTCAAGCAACAATACCGCAAACTTCTATATTGTATGGTGAAACACCCAGTTCGCGGCATATCTACATTAACCCGCCTTATCGTACATAATTGAGGTTTGATTAGTTCAGAAGTTTACCCAAAAACTATTTCTTGAGCAATTTCAACTAAATTGTTGGATTGAAGGGCGGCAAAAATTTAACAGCTTATACTTGAGTCATGTTTTAGTCCGCCACTGGAGTGCCAATTAATTAATGATCACAGTGGTCTGGTGGGAATACAATTTTGATATTATTTATTTATTTTTTATTTGGCTTTGATGATATTGTATTTTCATTACGGATGGCACAAACTTGGGGAGGCCTATATCCAGCAGTGGGTGAAGCCGGGCTGTGGATGATGATGATGAAAATGAAAATATGTTATTATTACTACAAAAACACAGTATCTTAACAATTTAAAATATGATTAACAAGCTAAATTATAACTAGGTATATACAAGTAATAGATGCATGAATTTTGCAGACAACATTTATATCTATTTATAGTATTATCTATCAGTTTCCTCACTAGGCGTAGCCTGTATTTGTATATATGATGATGAATCGAATTTTATGATTGACATTAAAGCCGCCGATTTTTATTTCTGGATTCTATAGATGCTAAACTTTAAAATTTTTACATAGGTACGTCGAGATAAATCTTTGTTATTATTAATTCTCAAAACATTATTATTTCTCAAACTCATAGCTCCCATTGAATTAAACTGAACCCTACAATACTAAGTTACTACTAAGTTTCGTATCGTCGGAGAGCTTGCTACAGGATAAGCAACTGGCTAAGATCCATGGTCGATGTTTCCATGCCATAATCCGTAAGAAAACGGCCTCATTGCAACGTACGCATTGGAGAGTACGGCCCAGCTCCAACAGCATTCGGCAGCTCATACCTGATAGATATGACCTGCCTGTCATTCAATCTTTCATTCGGATCCTGATCAAGTAGCCTTATGACTATTGGCTCGGGATGCGAATGAAATATTTAACAAAGATACATGTAGTGTTACTAACGTAGATATTTAAGTTTATATACCCACTAACACAAATGGACTTGTAAACCTACTACATATTTGTCACAATTTATAAAATAATTTAATTCAATAAATAAAGTCACGTTTATAGAATATCTTATTGCATTTAAATAGTACTAAATTGGCATACGGTACTATATATTTGTCTCCTTTATTAATCAGCTTAGATGTCTTCCACTAACTTACCAAGTCTCTTGAACCGCTGCCATACTGCTATCGCCATCCGCGCCAGGCGCCCATCACCACACCAGTTCCGAGCCCTCAACATCACGCCACCATCACCAAACTAACACCGTTGGAGCTCTCCACATCGCTGGTCCTCCTCTGCCGTCTTAACTCTCAGATGGCCGTCCAGTAATAGTCTATAATGTGCGCGACGTAGAACAGAAGGCAGGTCGCAATGTACATGAAGATCTGGGGGTCATGCCGTATCCGGTAAACAACTGATGGAAATACCACACCATGGAAAACACCCTTAGTTTTTCCCTTCAAATGGAACTAGTAGCGCAGAACTAATTAAATCATCAAGGTTTTAAGAATTATACCAAAACTTAAGAACCAGACGAGGTTTTAACCTTACTTATTACAACGACACTTATTTCGCCACGGGCTCACTTGTAGTCCAGAGCAGAATGATTGGATTTTTTTTTATCATATGTTTTCCTTTTGGCAGTGTTAAGAGTAACTAAAACAGTACTGTTTGTCTGGTGTCGTGCCTCCAGGGAAGAAACCACGTCATAAAAAGGAATAACTAAAGGCTTTTTAATGATATGTGATCACGCACCAGGATTTGGACGAGCATCGTGAGCGGGCGATGGTTCAGAACTGGATGAAGCCCTTTAAGCAAGGTGAACGTGAATTATACACGTACTTACGGTCAAGTGTAATGCGATACAGACGTTGCAGATTAGTTGATACGTAAGTATGTGACGTACGAATTGCGGGGGCTGTAACACCCTTATTAGTAGGCACTGAATCTTTCCTTCTAATTATTTCACCACAAAGCACAACATCACCTACCCTCAGTTGACATTCTGCTCATACAAAGATTTACTCGTAATGAAATAAAAAAACTATTTTAATTAGCTTCTGAAAAGCCTCGTTACCCGGTAAAAGGAACGCACTCTAAAGTGTTGGGTGGCGGCATGTTATCCTAAACCTTCGTAGAGCTTCTACGCCGTAGAGCTTCTACGGTGTAGATGCTCTACGGCGTAGAATCACATATATTTAGGAAAGTCCGGTGTTTCAATGACTTCAAAACATCGTTTCAATTGTTTTTCTTGGTTACCCTGCACTACACTGATGACTAATCACCATCCTCTCCTCAGCCCGAAATCCACACACCCATCAGTGGGTTGTGAACTTCCTTTCTTTTTGTCATCCTCAGCCCTTATTTATGTTGCCTACTTCCCACACTTATTTAAGTGAAATTCTATTTGTGTTCTAAAAGCACATAATAGAACGTACCTAAATGCAAAGTAAACAAGGTTAGACAGAATACCTACAATGTACTTCCTTTGAGTGTGGTCAGTATCTACTTACGTATGTATCTACTTATATATTTATTGCCAGCCTCTAGAGTACGTTGTTCGTAATCCTTTGATATTGGTGTCGGGAAAATGGATCTGTCTGTCTGTACCGATGCACAAACCAAACAATAGGTACAGTCAACGATAAAAGTAATACATTTATAGCTGGATAAAAGTAATGAATTTATCTGCACATATTTTATACCGAAACAAACACCCAAAACGTAGTCATATAGACATACATTTTGCCACCACACTACAGTTTCCTATAAGGTGCGCTCCCGCCAGTACCTCGCTTCAGTAATTCAAAGCTCATGTCAATATCTTTTTATGAAAAAACTGTGTACGCATTTTTAAGTATATTGCGCGCGCGCGGAGGAATATGCCGTTTGTCATAGTTTTAATTTATATGGAGAAGAAATGCATATTTCAAACTAATATTATTAATGCGAAAGTTTGAATATTTGTTTATTTATGTTTGCTTGTTACTCAATCACGTCGTAACAGCTGAACCGATTACAATGAAATTTAGTATGTACGTAGATTATAACCTGGATTAGCAGATAGATTACTTTTTATCCCATAAATCAGGTCCCATGGTAAAAAAATGGGATGTCAAGTCAAGTTGCAACAGCGAGTTTAGCTTTAGTTCTTGGTTACCTATACATTTACTTGTGTAAAGCGTACGAAGCCGCAGGCAACAGCTAGTAAATATATAAAGTAAAAGGCATTTATTTACACACACACACACCTATTATGCTAACAGAAGTAGGTAGGTACAATATGTACTAAATAAAGCTAGATAAGTATAACAGTACCCCTTAATTCTAAGAAACATACATAATGCTACAATTAAGCTAAAACATATGATTTTAATGAGTAAGTGAGTGGGCAAGCAGTTTTAGTTCTTCGCCAATAGTATTATCTAGTAACCTATTTTATAAATACCATTGTCACAGAGAAATAATATAACTACTACAACTATTGTGAATAATGTAATACTCGTATTGTGTTGTCATTGAACAATTCTAACCAAACTTTAAATTCCTTGCGCGTAAAGCGCATCTTCTTCTGTCCTAAATGATGAGTTTTGAAATATGCGGTAATCATTTTACGTTTGATGTTGACTGTACCCAAGGATATATTCACCGATCCAGCAGGTAGCTCCTACCTAACTATCCTTATGGTAATCTGGCAATCTATGCAGACAGGGTTCTGTTTACATTGTATGTTGTTTTTCTATCGTCAGGGCCTTCTTGCAACGTACAACCACACCAGATCTTTTAGACTAGCTATTAATTTTACTTAGAAAACTTTCGTGATTGATTTCAATCATTATTATAAATACGGGATTTATCACGTACCGTCTTATAGGTGTTTCGACTGACAATGTTTCGGTTCAATTCGTGAACCTTCATCAGGGTGAGTGCGATCCGCTCCGAATAACGTCTCGCCTCGCAGAAACATTGTCGGTCGAAACACCGATAAGACGGTACGTGATAAATCCCGTATTTATAATAATGATAGCTATTAATTTTAACTGCATACTTTGAATTGCCTAGCAAGTTTACACCTATTTGAAATCCACCCAGACACAGTCTGGTTCTGACACTAGAAAGAACGCAGACGGAAATTCTGCAGACATCATCCATTAGGTCCTAAACGCGTGCCATTGGTTCGGCGAACCTAATTATGAGGATATGCACTGCTGGACAGTGCTAACTACTGGAACATGTCTCGTGAAGTACCTAAAAGTACTAACGAGTCGTTTATTATTTTTAGTTTAAGTAATTCTGACGGCCGGCCGTTGGGGCAGAAAGGTTCACTGGAAAGCGCAGCGTAAGACGCCCCCCCGCCCCTCTAGATGGAAGGACGACCTGATAAAGTTTGCTGGGAGCCTTTGGGTACAGACGCTCTGGATATCCCTGGGGGAGGCCAATGTTCCGCAGTGGAGTTCTATGGCTGACACGATGATGATGATGAGTATGAGTAATTCGACTCCTGTAGTTTTCCTAAATTATAGTATTTAAAAGGGTGTAAAAAGGTACTCACTGTTCTTCCCTCGTCCATTGACAACCTCTGTGGCCGGCACCTCCAGTCGATCCTCGCTGAGCTGATGCAGCGGAAGGTCCACCGTCTCCGTGCCTCCTGGCCACGCCATCGCGCCTCATATCCGCACAAGAGTCACCATACAACCCACCACACTCAACTTTCACTGTATCACTTCACTTCATAATTGTCTTAGAACAAAACTCAGCATAGTCATTGCATAAGTTAGGTGTTTCGTTTCCTGCCACTAGCTAGTACTTTGTGAACTAGGTTATCACTTATTAGTGCTGAGGAATCGTATGATTTACTCGTAGCTATTCCTAAGTTATTTTGCTCTCTAGAATCTGTTAATTGAAAATTTGGTTTATTTATTTATTTACATCAAGATATACGAGTAAGTAGCTGTATACGTAGGTAAGTAAGTTTTCGTTTGATCTTAGTTATGTTTCAGATCTTTATTATAAGTACGTTTGAATCGTCCAGTACTTTTCAGAAATACAAAAACCTAGGTACCAAATCCTGTCACAGTATAAATAAATAAATAAAATAAATAAATATTGTTGGACATATCACACAGCGCTATCCAGCCCCAAACTAAGCAGAGCTTGTACTATTGGAACCGGATAACTGATGAAAAAAAATAGTATATAAGTATTCTACTTATATATTATTTTTTTTGTAAATACATACTTATCATATATAGAAAAACATCCAGACCCGGAACAAATATCTGTAGAACATGCAAACATTTGTTCCGCGGCGGGAATCAAACCCGCTACCTCCTGCGTCTCAGCCGGCTATTCGCCCATTGCGCCACGGAGGTAGTATATTTTAGACCTGGGCTAGACACATTTAAGTTCCGAGTCGAGCACTGAGGATTCCGTATCTACTTATATTTAGGTTAATACAGCAGCGCCATCTAGTTACGTAACTCGGATCAAGTAAAGGAAGTTACAATCAAGTAAACTTTATAGGCAGATTGCTAAAAAATCTGTTCTAGATAGAGACTTCGTTTTATTTTTCCTGTAATCTTTGCATATATTTCTTTGAATAAACTTAAGAAGCCGGTGAACCCCGAGCGCAACTTCAATTCGGCCGCCTTAAAAACTTCGGCCTGAATATCGCTATCCCTGTTTAGTGACGAAGTTTCGCCATGCAGAGCGACAGTGATAGCAATAGAACGATTCTAAATTTGATTAGATTTTGACCGTGTTCTGTAATACCAAAAATGATAACTGAAAACTTGTTGTACTTTTCTCATTGTGTTGTTAATCTGTAACTAGACGATATAATCTATGTTCCCATGACTAGGATACGTAAGATGTTGTTGTTTTTAGTACGAAACAATTAGGCTGAAAACAGGTCTTTTATGACGTAAAAACATGCAGAATGCGATACGCTACTATTTCATTTTAGGTAAGTATTTTGATCTAACATATGATTGGGAACCTAGATAAATACTATTCAAATTAAAATAATACCTTATTAAGGTAGAAATATGCTCCAATTAGAAATGATCTTGGCCTCGCATTGTGTAGGCTTTTAGTAGAATGAAAGGTCAGCTTATACTGGAAACCTATAGCTTGATGTGTAGCCGTGTGTACGTGTTGTATGGGCGATTCCCCTTCGGTCTCCCCTTAATTTTAGATTGTTCGCTTTGCAAGCTTTTGAGTTATGGGAGAGGGAACGGTATTTATTGGTTTTCGTAATTTTTCATCATAACTCCAAAGCTATACGATATATAGAAAAAAAAAACTGTTTTGGAATGTGTAAGTTAAGCTCGATTATATAATACCTCATTTGATCTATTAATTTGTATTACTAATCTTTATTATTGATCTATTAATTTGGAAATTTTAACGCCCAAATTTTTGCTCTTTGGCATACTAAAACAAAATATATTTGAATATTTAGGTGGGACAGTATTATTGATAATTATTCCAAACTTCAAGTCAATAGTTACTGAGAGAGTGATAGATGGACGGACAGATAGACGGACAAAATCGCACCATAGGGTTCACTTTTTAACATTTTTGCCCGGAACCCTCAAAATAGAAATAATCTACATACTTACTTATATTAGCCAAGTCACAGAAAGTTTGTAAAACTACAAAAACATCAACACAAAGGTTGTCTGGAAGAGATCGCTTTGTTAAGCGATAAGACCGCCCATTATGCTTAGTTTTATTTGTTTTTTTTTCTATAAATCTGTTGTGTCTAGCTCGTAAGGTATAATAAAGAATTTTCATTCATTCATTCAAACATTGCTGATTTTACTAAATTATTCTGTAAAAATCTGAAACGTAAAATGGGAAATATGTATTACAAACAAGATAAACTGAATATTCGGTCGCTTCACAGAACTCAGATACAAGATAAACAAACGTCCAAATTGTGGTTTATTTCCAAATGTAATGCGATTTCCACTGAAGGCAAAATACAATAACTACAATAGCGGTGCTCATCCCGCGAGAAGATATTTCCATTTCACAATGAACAGCTGGAATATTAATCGTCGACTAGATCTGGGAATTCTGAATGTTACTCACAACACAAGGAACCTAACGTTTACATACAGGGTACACTTTGTGCCTCCACTAGAACCTATCTAACCACAAAGTAACGATTTTATGAGAATAACAATTAGGAAATAATAAATAGGAGTTATTCCACTCGTTTAAAAAAAAATACAGCCAGCAAGTAAAGCAAGAAGATTCACAATGTTTTTAACGCATTCGATTCTCTTATAGCTCGAAGATCTGACGGCCGTTGGGGCAGAAAGGTCTCGAGTGGAGACCACGCATTGGAAAGCGCGGCATAGGGCGGTCCCCCACGGAAAGACGACCTGATAAAGATTGCTCCTTGGGTGCAGGCCGCACGAGATCGGTCACTCAGGAAGTCTATAGGGGAGGCCTATGTTCGGTGGTAGAAGTTCTGTGGCGGCGATGATGTGGAACCAAAGAGCTCAACTGAATTTAGGGTTATCACAAAATAAACAACATTTATTTTCCAATATATTCAGAAGATAAAACGTGACTTAATTATTCTGATTGTACGGTGCATTGTTGAATTGTTCAAGGGACGAAGATCTGCGTTCGAGTCCCATGAGGTTAAAGGACGAATTCCCAGAACAGAATCCTGAGCAAGAGAATACGGTTGGATAAAATCTAAGAATTTCCACTATAGCAAAATTACATTATTAGCTTATTCCGTTACTTCATATTATACATTTGTAGAAGGTCTGCCAAAGCTCTGCAAATATGAGTGTGCGCCTGTACGTAAGTAAGCGGTAAGTTAATTTTTAGTGGGTAGGTAGGTATTACCCGTGCGCGATAAGTTGGGACCTGAGCGCGGTGACGTCATATTGGCGTGTTTGTACCGCTCGCAAAAAAGCGAACATAACAAGCAGCCGCCCACGGCTTCGTCTTTGTTTTTTTTAACCTAATTTATTATAATACTCAGGGAGGACGCTGCTTTTTATGTAATCTTTTTTACACTATTTGAATAAAATAAAAATACAATGTTTAAGTTTATACATTTATTTTATCTATTATTTACATTATCTCATCTTCGTCACTACTTAGTGGATTTATGCCTTCTAGAGGTTGTTCTTCGTCCTCAGTCTCACTATAATCACTTGACGAAGAGGTATCCGATAAATTTACAACATTTACTATAACAACAAAAAATACAACAACAAAAAAATGACACAAACTATAACAACAAAAACTACAACAACAAAACAATAACACAAACGAAAACTAAAAGAATTCCAGAGCGCGTCGTTACGTGACGTAGGCCAGTACGAGACTAAAAACCCTAGTAAAAAATAGTGATGCGAACGGTACAATACGGGCGCCATCGGGGAAGTGCAGGGGAAGCGGTCGGGGAGTCGCATTCCTAGCAGGTCCCAAGTTATCGCGCACGAGTAATACACGCAAATACCCCGTCGCGTCGTAGAGATAGTAAGCTCCGCGGAGTTCACTTTGTGGAGATTATGCAAAACTATTCGCATACAGGGATATACCTATTTAGAAACTTTAGACCCCAAAATAAAGGTAATGCGCTAACTAGCGGAAAAGAATGAGAAGGCGCGAGGTAGTCTTGGCTTTGTTATTACTTTTACTCGTTTGGGATAAAAGTAGCCTCATTCACTTTAGTAGAATCAGAGTGGTCAGTAAATAAAATGCTGAATATACTGTTATTAGCTATTCGTACGTGTTTACGTACATTTACCCCTACCCCCGCCCTCTACCACACTCCATGCACAGTTTTTACTATGTCATATCTTGTATTATTAGTCTAGTAGGTATGTATCGCTGTTTGTAACGCTTGGCCGTTATTTTGAGTTTGTTTATACTCGTAATCGATTCCCACGACACAGGCCCCGAGCCTAGTGTGGGGTCATTGCCAAATAACCGACAACAATTTTGTTATTTATTATTGTATATATGTGTGTTGCTCATATAAAATATATTAATAAATAATAAATAAATTTAATTTAGTTTTTCCAAACTCATCGATCCAAACAGAAACAATAATACTGCAACACACACTGCTTTTACTTAGAAAATTTTCGTGATTGATTTAAATCATATAAATACGAGATTTATCACGTACCGTCTTATCGGTGTTTTGACCGACAATGTTTCGGTTCAATTCATGAACCTTCATCAGAGTGAGTGCGATCCGCTCCGAATCTCGCCTCGCACTACTTGTTTGGTCGTATTGCATCTCATTTCAATTGTTTGCTCGGAAGGAAGCAAACACTGAAAATCAGTGTTTGCTTCTTGAGAAAAGTTATTCGCTGGCTTATGACAATTTTGTCACACCGCAATGCCATGCGGTGCCACCGCATTACACACACACATTTTGCCTATTAGGACTTATTCTTAACATGTGTGTTAATAATTGGATGTGTGTGTTCGATGATACAAATAAAGTGTATGGCAATCTATAACTATATACTAAATAAGTATTCAGAGAATGTAATAAAGCACTTCTACAGAAGCAGATACAGAAATAACTGTTTATTTTACGTATTTGGTTCAAATTGTTCGACAATGTCTGTGGACAAAGTCAACGGTGGTTCCCAACAGATTTTGTTCAATATTATAGATATCTATGTCAAGTGTGGATCAGAAAACTGTGACGTCATATCCGTTACCTTAGTACACCCTGAGCAGCTTACATATACACTTTAGAAAATCTTATCGCTTACACAGAAATGGAATATGAACATATGACGTTATATTTTCTTCTACCTTATTCAAGTTAAACAACTTAAGTGGTTCGAGAAAAGTTGGATTGTGTGCATGATGCTGGGAAGATCTCTTTAATTAGGTAACTAAGTATTCGGCATACATTGCAGCCGACGTACTATAACTATCTAAGTTAGCCTTTCTTGGTCTCACGGCTTTTTTGGAGTCATCTGATTCCAAAGCACCTTTGCATCGAAAGGCTTAGTGTAAGGTGCTTTACCTGTTAGTGCTCTCGGTAGAGTAGGAGAAAAGGTGTTTCTAATTTTCACAAAAAAAGGAATCATTTTCATTGCTAATAGTATATATTTTTATATATATATATATTAGTATATTTTTGTAGTTTGATTTAGCTGCAAAGGTTACTTTTGTTCTGTATGTTAAATTAATAATTCCTCAAAATTGTTATAGGTATATTTAATATTTTATTTATTAATATATATAAATAGTCTCGCTTTATAATCATAATCATTTATTTCCAGAATATAGGTTATACAGAAAGATGTTACATTTAATTTAAATTAGTTTCACTATACTCTGCCCCACCCAGGGGCGTGCAATAACCTTGCAAAGCTTTCATATTTGTTCAATTATAAAGGTATTATTAGGTAACATTACACTATTTATGTCAAATATTTAGTATTCAATTATAATTATTCTCCGTCAAATTAATCATGTCATTATTTATTATAGTATTCTTCTAATGTATACAAGGTCTTATCTAAAAGCCATAATATTAACTTGTGTCTAAATTTAAGAAGTGACAGTTCTTGAGTGTCCTTTGGTAAATTATTAAATATTTTTACAGCCATATACATTCTTTTTATAAATATCAAGTTTGCAATGTGGTAGCTAAAGTCTATTATGATGCCTTGTATGCATTTGCATTTTGTCAGAGTGTTTTAGACATCATTCTGAATTTTCTTTAACAAAGTTACATATACTATTTATAAGCATTATTAATGTCAGTCGAGTTTCTCCATACAATAAGACAATAAGAGAGAATGGAGGAAACATAGCCATGATAGGCACTTAGCGCAGCTTGTTTTGATACGAGTACATTCAATCTTAGTTTTCTAAGTGCAAATACAAACCGATCAAATTTGTTACATACAGACGCAATGTGAGCCTTCCAATTGCAGTTCTTGTCAACTATCAATCCTAATTTAATAAGTTAGGTATGTGTAATGTTTAGTAGTTAATGTGTAATATTTTTTTATTTTAATTTATTTAAATCTTGTAAACTTTTATATATTAAATAATAATTTAAATGCGTATATTCTGGTGGTGACACGCACTAAAGGCGTCACATAATACCAGCGCTACAGTAGGCTATACGTTGCAGTGGCAAGCCGCTGAGTGACGGCTGTTGTATTCATAGAATGTAAAAATGGACACAAAATAAATATTTTTCTATTTCTATTTTTTATGGTATTACCGACGCGTACGGAAAATTCTAAGATTTTATAAACCACATCAGAAACGTTCAAGCCAGACGGTCATTTTCATTTGTTAGATCGCTCGAAGCGTTAAAAAAGAATTGTACAAAGCAATATTGTGTATGTTTAAGATTTTAGTCTGTGATGTTGCACGACATTACTATCCAAATAAGCACTTTTAAACTCACTTTTAAATTGGAAAGCGTCTCGCGCAAACCTAAAACTAAACACGACTAGGCTATGCCACGTGTTATCAACTTCTCATAAAGATAAAGTCAGTGAGATAAGATAAACTACTTTCTACGAGAAAAAGTTTAACTCGATTCAATTTGTTTATAACTTTATAAACTCCACATTGATAGGTATTGTATGAAATAACTATGTATGTGGTAGAGACGAGCGTGAATGAATGTTGCCCAATAGGTAACTATTTTGCTTATTTGTGAAAGGTTGTGAAGGTTTGTTGGTTGATGACGGTAACCGATAACTTCGACAAGGTAAATATTTATTGAGGGCCGCGACCGCCGTTTGTTAAATGATTGAGTCAAATAAACAAATCTTTGGTGATGAAAGTTGGAGCCTGAACCTCAGATAATTGTGATAAATTATACACTCTAAAACATTTTCTGTTATTTAAGTACACGGAAAAAGACTTATTTTGCTTACTTATGTCGAGATACAAACAGTCTTCTTCTCAATTATCCGAAATTTGAGCAATATTTACATAAATGACTACTTGTGCTGCGCTATTTTAGCACTCATAACTAGACACGTGGAGGAAATTCAAGTAATGATATTATTGCTGAGAATTGGACAGTATCTTATGACAGACTGGAATTCACGAGAATGTTATAGGATAGTAGTTTTCATAAATTTAAATTAGGACAGGCACTTATATAGTTTAGTTAAATAGCATTGATTGCTATTTTGAGAGGCTGCTCCTTTAAGACGCAGGTAATTATTGATGGATTCTAGACCTTACTACTTCACAATAGATCTGTCTCCATAAGGCAGTCCGTGACTTTCGGTGCCGGCCGCAGAGACAGGCGCATGGGTGCGGTGTCGGTGACGTCATACAAGCATCGCCCGAATCAAAGCACGCCTTTTACGCTGAGGGTGACCTTGCTTTTGTACTGCGTAGGATTTATTATTAACTGAAGAAAAGCAAAAGAGAAACTTTTTAATACTTCTGCAAGTACATATATCTCTATTTTTTACTTTACTTCAAGTTTCTTGGGCTTCAAGCTTTGGTTATTTCACAACTCTATTTCAGTACCTACCCAAGTTTTTTTACCTTACCAACTTAGAAATTGGATGGTGGATTACGTAATAAATAACTGTAGGTAAATCAAAAACATAAATAGCAGTGTAGCTCTACATTACTGAAATCTGTTTAATTGCTATAATAATTCCTCTAAAATATAAAAATATCTCCTCTCCCCGAAAACAGAGAGAATCTGGTACAGAACTTGTTCAAAACAGACTTATTGCGTACTTGAAAAACTTACTCGTGTAGATATTGGAGTACATACTAACAAGAACATCGCTATTAATATTAAAAATGCGAAAGTGAGTCTGTTTAATTATTGGTTTGTTACGCTTTTACGTCGTAACAGCTGTACTTATTTCGATGAAATTTGATATCTAGATAAATTATGACCTGGATTGAGACAAACCTTACTTTTTATTGATGTACACACGGCTACACATCAAGCTATAATCTTTCAGTATAATCTGACCTATCATTCTACGAAAAGCCTACACAATGCGAGGTCAGCTTATACTGGAAATGTATAGTTTGATGTGTAGCCGTGTGTACGCGTGCATGTAAATCCGCGGGCGACAGCTAGTAGGTACACTATATACGTAAGCTTTACTATTTTGCTTCGAACTTGGATACTGAGGGTTTTAGGAATTCGCGCATCGAGGAGTATTTTAAAAAGAACTTCATGTGTGGTTGTGGGTATCGTGTTTCGTTCGCCTGTGACTTTCTGCGAGTTTGGTTTTGTAAATACGAGTACCTATATAATTATTTGATGCACAAGAATATACAAATATTTATCTCAAGTAATTTTTACAAAACGAACCACGTTAATTTCTACTGAAAAAGTGGAAATCCGAAGGGCGACCTCTATGGAAATCTTCAAATCCAAGCTCTATAAACACTTTATCTCTCTTAAAAACAAAATGGAGCACTTTGTGTATTTAGTTAATGTATATTTTTATTATTATTATTAATGTTTGTAAGTTTATTTTATATAGTACCCAAGTTTCTAAGATAAATGATTGTAAATCTATTTTCTGGGAAGTACTACCACCTAATCTACACTACCCAAAGGTTAGCTGGAAGATAATGCTAATTAGCATTAAGTTTACCTATGTACTATGTATTTAATTAATGCAATTAAGAATTTTCTATATAATTTAATTATAAATAAAATGCTATATAAATTACTAGCTTCCGCCAGCGGCTTCGCACGCGTTGTTTGTCAATAAAAAGTAACCTATGTGTTAATCCAGGTTATAATCTACGCACGTACCAAATTTCATCGAAATTGGTTAAGCCGTTACGACGTGATTGAGTGACAAACAAACATCCAAACTTTTGCATATATACACACTAATATTTAGTGTGATAATGAGCCCTTCCGTTTTTGTGCTACGATGCAACTGAAAGATAATGACTCAAATTTATACCCAACTCTTTTTTGATCGGAGTTAATGTGTAATAATTACAGACAAATCAACTCCAACACACATTAGTACACTTGTTGTCCCTCATCGGGAACTTTGTATTATTAATCACCACCACACAGTAATCATCGGAAATGCCAAACAATGTATTTTGTACAATATAAACACCACGTCACACCACACAGGAAGTGAGTAAATATTTACCTACCTACATAAAAATACCAGTACAAATGTCATGGCCAACTTAACTAGTGGGGTTGAAAATATCCATGAGAAAACTAAAACAACAAACAGGATTTATGTTTTATGAGAATAATCGACCGATAGGAAACCAGTTCTATCTGCTACTCGAATGTTATGAGCAAGAAGTTTAGTGTTCGAGTATTTAAGTTTATTACTCAGTCAGAGACATAATCGCACAGAATATAAATAATGTTTAATCATCCTGCAATTTTTCCAGATAGGGTCGGCACAACATGTCTTTCGTCCATATCACTCAGAAATGTCTATTATCCATCTCTTCTTTGGCTTTCCTCTAGTTTTATATCTATCACTCTCTTTCCTGCTTAACATGGACTGCCTGACATTCCTTTCGCTTGAAATAAAGGTTGTTTAGTTATTAACCACTAGCTTCCGCCAGCGGTTTCGCACGCGTTGTTTGTCAACGAAAGGTAGCCTATGTTTGATACCAGGTTATGACCTGGATTCAAACATATTCAATACGCCATACGATACCATACCATATTCAATACATCATAGCCATTACGATGTGACTGCGTAACAAACGAACAAACAAATAAACAAACATCCAAACTTTCACATTTATAATCTATTAGTGTGATGTCATGCTTATATGTTCAATGAAGAATGAATATTGGACACAGTTCCCGATGGATCATTAGAGGACTAAGAATGAATGTAAAGACCATCAACCCATTCCAGTAATCCTAGCTTCAGTTCTAGCATGGTCACTTCATGGCTTTACAGGTAACATAACCACGGCACTCCCCTGGTTTACGAGCTGGGATGATTAAAGTAAAAGGCCCAGCTCAGCCTTTACCCAGTAATGAGGTTTACGCAGGCGACGGACCTGATTTAGGTAGGGTGGGATCGGTTCTTTTCTGGTATCTATCTAGGTTTTGAGATTGCTAGTCGATAGGTCAGTTCTATGAACCTTATTCCTAACTACCCTTCTTCTCAGATTTTTCCCCAACTGCCTCCAATTAGCCATCTACCAAATATGTAATGAAACCTTTACGGCCTCCAAGAACCTTGCAATCTCCTGATCTTATAACTCCTAAAACTGTCAATGTTAAGAAGTGAACTTTCTCTACATATTTTACTAGTCATGCGAAATATAACGTTGATCTTGCTTTGGAATTAATTTACACATAAATTTTAATTCCTTTGAGACGATCGTAACTTAAGATTTTTAAAAACGAAATGAAAAATAGGTAAGTACAGGTACTAGAACAAACTTAAAGATTTATGACGCACCCTGGAAAAGAGAAGCGCCAAAATCTGGCAATAACTAAAGTCAGCGCCGCTAAGTGCCTTAACGGGTGGCTGGACGAGTGCCAGTGACCAGGTGCAGCCTTAAATCCCTTTTGATAATGACACCTATTGTTCTGCAAACTAAAACATCTGAAAATTATTTTAAATGTGCTTCAAATGAGAAAATAAATCTACTGGCCGACTGCCTAGTCAAATTCAAGTTTGATTCTACCTCGATGCCATTTTTGACGTATGCAACCTCTCAACTTGCATACAAATGCATGCAATAAAGAGAGAATAGTAGAGGTTTTAGAATTTTCGGCGTTATTTCAGATTCGTTTCTTTATTATTAGATCGTATGGTATCGATGGTAAATAGTAATGCGACCAAGAGTTGACAGAAGTTTAAATACTCAGTATTGAGGTACTGGCAATATCTACTGGCATCTAATAAGCATTTTGATTTTAGTGTTTGTGGGAACAGGGACATAAGTGGAGGAAACAGGCTTGGATAATTTACACTAAACATACTTATTTACCTATACTAGTTGTCAGCACAGTGATCGAAATTCAACCGCTATTCATGTGTTTTTTAGCTTTCACCCCTCCTCCCTAAAAAATTTAACTATGGCAAATCTTACACTCCGCCGTGCGCGGTATAACCTTAAAACGGGACACAAAGATGTTTTCATCACTCTTCCTTTGAAAGTTGGTCATTGTAAACTCAATATCGGCTCCGTAAATGCGATTTTTGGCACTAGAGCCGCAAGTTAATTTGAAAATAGAATGAGGCTTATTGCATTCTTAAATATATTAAAATGAAATGCAACCTCTATGACAAATCCTTATTTATATTTATTAAATGAGGCCATAGTTTCGTAATGAAAAAAAAAACAATGCAAGGTTTGATAATTGAATACTATTATAATTCTATTATCAATAAACTTATCTTATTTAGTTTATTTTAATGAATTATACCTTTATAATAAATGGATTTTTAGAATAAAAATTTGATCCTATAGTTTATTTAACTTTATCATACTTTTTAGTATACCTAAGAATATATATGCACCTAAATGTATCCTCCAAAGTACACCGCACTCCGTATCTTCTTAAATTTCGCTTCATCCAAAGATCGCCTGGAAGAGATCGCTTTCAGCGATAAGGCCGCCCATTGTATTGCCTTATTTATTCTAGCCTAGTACTTATTTTTGTATTATTTCTGTTTGTGCGGTAATTCAATAAAGAGTTATTATCTTATCTTCTTATCTTATCTTATTATCTTTATTATTATTTGACCTGTAAATTTATATAACCAATAAATTTATTTTTTCTGGGTGATTTGGCAATTTTATTGATAGTGGCTTTGGGTAATTGATAAGCGTTTTACTCGACAAACTTGGTCATCGGGAGATTTCAAAGATACTGAAGGAGTGCTAAAAAACAATATTTATTATACTTACATCAAGCGCTTTTAAACAATAAATTATATTTGATTTGATGGCAGAGTGCAAGTGACATAAAAAGTATGAAATTACGAGTATAGCTCTTAATTACCTACATGTCATGCTCCTTACAAGTAAAAGCCACAAAATGTCTCTATATAACGAAATAAAGTTATTTCGTTGCACCGACCGCATCGCGGGGACTCAATTAGTGAATACCGCTGGCATTAATTGGCTTTTTCAGATGATTTTGGCGGCAAAAGGCGGCGAGTGAGAGTTTCGCGATGAGAATTCCTACAAATTAATTAATTAGTTTCATACATACTTTTTATTGCGAGGTTAAGTTTGTATGTTTGTAGGGGTGAACTAAAAAAAATACTAAACCGATTTACAAAACTCTTTCGATGATTACACAATCCTTAAATACGAGGCTTGAATTATATTTTGATTAATTATAATCTGTGTGAAACCGGAGTGGGTCAGCTAGTGTTTTCATGGTAGACACACATTTTAGATGATTTGGCATCAAAACAACTGAATCATTTTGATGATATGATTGTTCGTAAACGAGTAAATTTAATAACCGTAAGGTGGACTGGCTGTATCAATTTCAACCAAACATAATTAACTACCACCATTCAGACACCACCTTTCAATCAAAAAAACTGCATTGAAATCGTTCTATCCGTTTGGAAACTAACACGGATACCACGGACAGACAAACGTTCAGATATGTCATTTATTTACTAAAAAAGATATTGAAGTAATTTGAAAGAAATAAAGGAAAAACATTTAATTGTGACGGAACAAAACAAAGACAACGCAAGGAAACATAGTCATACATACAAAAACAGCAAAAACCAACAAATGTGTTTCTCATAATTACCTATTCCTATACGACCGACGATTTACTGCTTTCAAATATTTTATGATTAACCATGACAATAATTTTGAGATAAAACGTAGTAAGTTCCAATAGTTTATCACATACATACATCATGATCATCATATCCGCCAAAGGACAGGAGGAAAAAAGTACAGTCAGCAAGTAAAGCAAAAGGATTCACAATTCCTTTTTTAATGCATTCGATTCTCTTATTCTTATTCTCCTTATAGCTCGAAGAACTGACGGCCGTTGGGGCAGAAAAGTCTCGAGTGGAGACCACGTATTGGAAAGCGCGCGTAGGACGGTCCCCCATGGAAAGACGACCTGATAAAGATTGCTGGGAGCCGTTGGGTGCAGGCCGCACAAGATCAGTCGCTCAGGAAGTCTATGGGGAAGGTCTATGTTCAGTGGACGAATATAGACTTCCCCCATAGATTTCCAGAACGACCGATCTTAGGCGGCTTGCACCCAACGGCTCCTTGCATCCATCATCATGTCGTCTTTCCGTGGGAGACCGTCCTACGCGCGCTTTCCAATGCGTGGTCTCCACTCCATGAACATTATGTCCCAGCGTGACTGCTCACATGCTGCGTTTTATCTGTAAATTATATTTTATATAGTTGGTAAAATAATTGCGGGCAAATGATACGTTCATATTAAAATGACAGTCATGCTGACTGAAGAAAAGTTTACTTTTGAAATTCGCTGTAGATCGACAGTGTCTATCAGCATCATTCGTCACATGACGGACAAAGATGCGCAACACGAACATTCGCCGTAGACCGATAAAGTCGCCGGCCCATAAGCAACACTGAATATAACCGATAATTGGCGGACATACAGTTCTTTATTATGTATTGTCTATTTGCTTTTAATAATATGAATTTTGTTGTAGCTATAACCAATTCTCAGTTAATTCACCATTCATATTTGCATGCCGACGAGAGATAGGACTTAATATAATAATGGACCTATATTTGTATTCATATACATATACTTATATAAGACGTAAGTGTATTATAAGATAACTCTTTATTGTACACCAAAGTAAAATACAGAACATAATTCTTACAAATAGATTTAGTACAATGGGCGGTTTTATCGCTAAAAGCGATCTATTCCAGACAACCTTTGTATGGACAGGATCGAAATGTAACACATGACGGCGGTGCATCTATATAAATTTAAAAACATATCTACATATTATAAACCTAAATTAACAGTAATAACACAAATTTAACTTAAATAAGCAACTCTAAAAATGGTTATGATGAATTAACAAGCAGCTACAACTTCAACACAAGGACAGATAATGGGTGTGCATTTTTGTTTTAAAATTACTAATAGACTTGGATGTTCTTATAGAGAGGAGCAAAGCGTTCCACAATCGTACGGCTGTTACAGTGAAGGATCGACTATAAAATTCTGTCGTATGGACAGGAGTTTTAAGTTGGAGGGAATCTGAAGAACGCAAATTGCGATGATTAGCCTGGTGGAGAAACTCAAAACGCTCCTTAAGATAGAAGGGAGAAGAAAGGTTAAAAAGGAGGTTATACAAAAGGGACAGTATGTGTGCATTCCGGCGAAAACGGATGGGGAGCCACTTGAGCTTTGTGCGAAAATAAGAAATATGGTCATACTTGCGCAAGCCAAATATGAACCGAATACAGAGGTTTTGATGACGCTCAAGTTTGCTCAATTGAGCTTCAGTGATGTCAAGATAGCAGGCGTCGACGTAGTCCAGGATTGGAAGTAAAAGGGTCGTGCAAGCGTAACCTTGGTAGCAGTCGGCAAGAAGTTACGAAGTCTCCGTAAAGATCCAGATGATGCAAATACCCTGCGGCTAACCTCATTGATACAGGGAACCCAGGTTAAACAGGTATCCATCTGTATTCCTAGATTTTTCACTGACTGGGTGATGTCTATAGGGGTTCCGTCAAAAACTATGGATGGTAGATGTGCAAAATTGATTTTGGAGATCTGTATGGAGCTACCAATTATAATGGCCTGTGTTTTGTTTGGTTTGACTTTAAGGCCAAAGGATTTACTCCAGTCACATATCCGGTCAAGGTCAGTATTTAGGATACCTATATATCCTTATATATCCTATTAATTTTGCTACAGCACGTAGCGCTTTTACGCGTGCCGTAGCACTTTCCTAGAAGTGGCGTAGCAGGAAAGTTTTCATCGTACCTAATAATTTCTAAGCAAACTTTATTAAAATAATATAACCTACTTGAATCGATCTAACCTCGATGATATACTATGCAATATTTAATGGAAAGGTGATGCTGCTACTATCGGTAGTTGCGATGAAAGTTTTACAAGTATTATGTAGTACATAGCGGATATTCGATATATGGCACAGGTATATAGGATATCACCTATACGAGGAATATACATATATATAGGAATATATATATAATACCTATGTAGGAACAGACAGCGTCGCGTACGAGTACCTACCCTTGACTAGGATTCCCTGTATTTTGGTGTAGTTATCAGGAATTAAGATCATTTGTCCGTGGGCATCGAACCCGATCTTGCGTCTTTAGCTACTCGCCCACCGCGCCGCAATGTGATTTCATCGGTAACCTCTGATACTCACTATGCGCTATTCTGCGACAGACAACCCTCATTCCAGAATATGTCACGGCCAACTAGGAACATCCAGTCGATTCGGGAACTTACTGAAGTTACTTTACGTGTGCATTATACAATAATATAGGGCTAATTTACATGTTGAGAGTCCCTGACAGACTGCTAATTTGCTTTCTGTAAGATTCAGTGTATGTACGGTATAAATTGGACTGCCACGATAAATAAACCATCGAGAGTGATCTAAACAATATATTAACTATTACGATATATTAGAAATAATATACCTTCTACGCATAAAAGAGGGTCAATGCCCGTACAGCAAAATTGCTATCGCAATAGAATGAAGATTAGCATCGTTTGTGTCGTAGTTATTTAATTTTACTAAATAAGATTTTATAGAGGTTGAATTTAAAAGTTTTGTTTGCAATTGATAGTCTCCGGAACTACTGACCGATTTTGAAAATACTTTCACTGAGCCACACTACCCCTGAGTGCTATAAGCTATATTTTTAATAAATTATGGAGCGTTATAACACGTGACTGTAAAATGTATTTGTGTGTCTAATTATTAGTACTACTTGTACGTAATATATAATTTCTCTACAATTTAAGAAAGATAATCATGAATCTTATGTAATAATAAGTAGTATTAATAATTATTGTGAGACATACAAAATGCTTTTACAGTTTGCAACTCGTGATAGCATAACAAAAGGTCATGTGAAACAACTCAAAACTACATCCAGAATCACACCACATTAGTATTGCTTTTGTGTTTCATATTCTCACTCGAAATTTACTAGTTTACGGCCATTGTAATGGCACGTTGGTTTTATAGCGTCACATATTATCTGAAATTAACGAGACAGGATAATATTAACGTCCGCAATTAAGCAATATACAAGTGCCTTTAGAAGAACCGGGTACTGCAGCTGAACGAGTACAGTGCTGAGTAGGTATTGATCTGTGTTTGACGTTTGTACTCCAATCGAAGCTGTATCTGAAGGGTCTCTTCCGTGGTATCGCAAACACGTCTGTAGTAGTTTAGCGGATCCGCCGCGAATCGGTAACTTCAAGCTGCGGGGCGAGCTCGTGCGAGGCACGTTCTAGTTTCTTTTTGGACTAATTACAAAATGGTTTTGAATTTCGGATTCGCATAGATAGACACGCACCGTAGAAAGAGCCTCGATACGGTGCGTGGCTATCTGTGGCCATCGGCTGTGCATCGTAGGTATCATTCGTAAAATCAAAGACCGCGGGAAGCCACCTCAGGGTGACGGGCTCATTTCCGAATATCCATTTTAGAGCTGAGATCTCTACACCAAAAAATCTTTATTACAGCGCCCTCTAACGAGTTAACACCATAACCCCTATCTATTAACCATCGCCGCTATAACACAAACCTTTTACTGAAAATCGTATCTAAATTGGTCAAACCGTCTAAAGTCCGAACTGAGATCTCGCGAGTCTCCTTTGAAAACAAAAAAAAACTTATTTTCGTTTATCCTGTCCATCCAAAGGTTGTCTGGAAATATACCTACTAGCGATAATACCGTATTGTACCGTTATTTATTGAATAGAGGCCACCAGAACCAGAGCGGCCCAAACCACAATTTTTTAGTTGACCACTACAATGCCTCTGTCAAACCCTTAAGTTCAAGGCCAAAGTGGCTCAAATGTAATTTTTGTTAATAATCATAGATGGCGTTTAAAAACATTGTTGTGGCATTGTGTATCTTAACACAATATTAATAGAGAATAGTGGCCCAGGTCAATTGGGTCACTATAGTATTTGCCGAAATTTACGGCTCATGTGACTTGGGCCACTCTGGTCTTTAGTACTCACTCCACAGTTCACGCTTAAGTCCACAGTTCAATGTGGAACATATAGACCACAAATTTACGGTCAGCGAGCATTTTTTTTTTGTTTTTTTTTTTAACTAAATAGTTCTTCGTTTGACCACAATCTCACCTGATGGTAAGCGATGATATGGTCTAAGATGAAGCACGAAGATCTAGAAGAAACGTATTCACTCTTACCTTAAAGAGGCCCGGATTGTATTCTTTAGGAAAAACAGACGACGGCAAAGAGTTCCATACCTTAGCTGTACGCATCAAGAACGTAGAACCAAAACGGTGTATGCGAATGGATGGTACTGAGCCGTGCGCCTGCTTGTCCTTTGATGGAAAGGAGATGGCGGAATCAGATCGTAAAGTTCCTGGGCACATTACCCGAAATGTATTCTGTAAAAGATCGATAGGCTTGCAACTTTACGCCGGTGTTCGAGACTTTGGGTCTTAGCCTCCGCCATATATTGCTCATCTATAAGCCTAAAAGCCCTACGGTATATCGAGTCTAAGGTAGCGAGCTGGTATTTGGCCGAACCATCCCAAAGGTGGCAGCAGTACTCCATACCAGACCGGACTTGTGCTTTGTGTAGACTAAGAAGCTGTCCTGGTGTGAAGTATCTCCTGACCTTGTTGAGGATGCTCAGATTCATTGCAGCTCTTTTAGCCTTAGACTCGATGTATGAGCTAAAGTTGAGAGTAGGCGTGAGCGAAACCCCTAGAAGCTCGAGGTGACCTTTTACGGCTACCGGTACATCTTGGGCATTCCTTTTTCATCATGCGATCGGGCCTTTGGCTTAGTGAAAAAAGAAAAGAAGTATTTCCCAAACATATACGTTCCCAAACATTGGAACGATGTGATACTAGCAGCAAGAAAAAAAAAACCTTTCAAGATTGTTGAAATGAAAAGAAGTTATTTTATATCCACTAAAGCCTTGGAAACTGATATCACAAACAGGAAGATCGGCGTTGATCGAAGTAAAGTTGAATGGCTTAAAATGCAGTGGATGCTGTATAATAATAGACATCCGTTTTCGATGTTCTTCAAATACTCCAACGAGCCCGAAGTGCTTTTCACGGAAGTCAACTTCAGCAAGAGGTCATCTCAAGGTACTTCAAACTTTGAACTAGAGATTATATTCCCAGCGGGAAGAAAAATCAGCCCTGAGAAAAAGAAAGACCTCCTTTGCCTTTTGGAATATGTACCTGTCTATTACCTCTTTTATCATCAACTCAAAGTCTCCTCCAATGAAGGGAACGCACTTGATGGTGCCATCAGTGATTCTTCGACTGAGTAACTGATGGACATAGTACAAAACACTTACATCATTATCAAAGATAGACTTTTAAGTTAGAATAAAAGCTAATAAATATATTATGTAGACGTTTAAGGTAAAGTAAGAACTGTTTAATAAAAAAAAATACACTGTAAGCGCGTAAAGAATCAATTAATAAGCTTAATTTGTACTATTTAAGTAAAAAAGCCCAAGTTGCGTTTAAATTAATACAACTGATGTTAAGTTCATACATGTTGGCCTATTATTTATACATTGTTTATAGATTTATTGTAAATGTTAAATGCCATAATGGCCCATCTGCAAAAATAATAACAAATAACATAAATACAGAATTTTTTATGGTTTATCTAAATCTTCTCAATTATTAATGTCTTATTGTACAAACTTTAAACACAGTGTTAATACATTCTTTTTTTGTTACATTTACTTTAAATTTCGCCAAAACTATTTTGGCCCATATACACAAAACTGACATGATTTTCGTCTTATCCATGTTCATTTTAAGACCCACCTGTTGGGAGACCCTACTGAGGTCGTTGAGCATGGTACCGAGTTCCTCGAGCGATTCGGCCATAATGACTATATCATCGGCAAAACGAAGGTGAGTGATGTATTCGCCATTGATATTGATGCCAAGTCTGTCCCAGACCAAGAGTTTGAAAACGTCCTGCAATGCGTTCGTGAACAGTTTCGGAGAAATTACGTCTCCCTGTCTCACGCCTCTCTGCAATTGGATTGGTTCCGTACTCTGGTCAAATATCCATGTTGCGCCCGTACCGGTAGTTGTTGGGGGCGATACTCTCGAAGTTATATAGAACAAACTGTCCAATTAGGTAAGTCCAACTTTGACAAAGAGGTCGCACGAAGAATCCAACTCGGCTGGGCAGCGTTCGGGAAACTTCGCGATATCTTCTCGTCCAAAATTCCCCAGAGCCTGAAGACTAAAGTCTTCAACCAGTGTGTGTTGCCAGTGATGACCTATGGCACTGAAACGTGGTCCTTTACTCATGGCCTAATGACCAAGCTCAAGGTCGCTCAACGAGCTATGGAGAGGGCTATTCTCGGGGTTTCTTTGCGTGACAAAATCCGCAATGAGGAAATCCACAGAAGAACTAAAGTTGCCGACATAGCTCTCAAAATTAGCAAGTTGAAGTGGCAATGGGCAGGCCACATCGCTCGTAGAACCGATAACCGTTGGGGAAGAAAGGTTCTCGAGTGGAGACCACGGACTGGAAGACGCAGCGTAGGCCGACCCCCCACAAGATGGACCGACGATCTAGTAAAAATCGCGGGGAGCCGTTGGGCGCAAACGGCTACCAACCGCTCGTTGTGGCGATCTAAGGGGGAGGCCTATGTTCAGCAGTGGACGTCTACCGGCTGATGATGATGATGATGATGACACAAAACTGTTTTTTGTGTTTGGGTCACTCTGGTTCCGGTGGCCTCTATATTTCCTTTGTTACCGTATTTTTATTTGGTGCGCAATAAAGAGTAGGTACCTATATCGAGTCTAATCTTATCTTATTTGTAATTTTTGACTATAAAATAGTTCCACGAAATATATAACTAAATCTCTTAACCTACATTTTCATTCAAATTACATGTACCAGGAGTTCGTGTTAATTGGTTATACTTTTTGGGGAAGAAATTGCAGTTATTCTGGATTTCAGATTTTTCCTTATACTTTTGTCGTTAAAGCTACACGAAGACAACATTTCAGCATGCACTGTGGGGTCATTGGTGTATCACGTAAGTTCACTTATTACTGTAGCTAATAACTAAAAAACAAACTGAAAATAAAAACGGAGACGAAATGTACTAATCGTCGAATGAGACATTTGACCTGATATGTTTATTTTTCCCTCTCAAACCTTTTCTTTCTTGAATAAAAGGGAACAGTAAGAACAAAAATTGATTATATAATATATTTATTGTGACCCTGTTTACCTGAGTTGTGTCCCTGTTTCCCAGAAAAGCGTAAGCTGTGGCCTAGGAAACAGTTCTCTTCTGAATTACATGATATGAATATTACAGTCTACTAGTACATGAAAACGAAATAACAAACAATTAAAGAAATGTCATGTCGGAGAGCGCACATGCTTGCATGTATGTTAATGCATCAGTGTTTAAGTGAGTGTATGCGTGGGTTATGTGTTACGCAACTGGATGTCTTCTGCGGGTGCGTGTTTGTTTGAGGGTGGGTTTGTTTGTGTGTATGTGTGTGTGTATGTTCAAGCTTATTTAAGTAAGTCTTCTATACCGGCATAATCAAACGTATCGAACGTATCTAACCATTCTCAGTTTCAAAAATGCTCCAAGATTGCAATAAATAAAGATTTACGTACGTCATCAAATAGTCGGTCGCGCAATTCTCTGAGAACAACCGGGTTTCGGTTCAACGAGTCCAGACACCAAAAACAGGTTAACCAAGGAGCAGAGCTGTAGATAAACTAATGTAATATTTTATTTTTAACAAAATCCACAGCTCTTAGTATATACCAGGTATATCTTATGCTAAAACTTACAGCCAATAAAGGATTTATATTTTATAATACAAATCTTATAAATTGACGACGTAAATCACTTATCGCACTAAATAGGACCATTATTTTAAATATAAAGAATTACAATATAAAAAAAATCTTAAGATAAGTATTACTTACACAACAACACACACGATAAGGCGATATTATTGCTAATTAGAACTTTCTTCCGGCGAAGTTTGTGTAAAGTGAGGGTAAAAAGATTTTAAACGGATAGAAAAGTTATTCCATCCAACAAAATGGAGTTTAAACTTACAACTCGAAACTAACGTTGTTTTAGTTTTTGTGGGACAACTTTTAAAGCTATTTTAACTTTGTTAGAAATTAAGAAAAAGAACGATGTAAGAAGTACCTACATCTAGAAGTATAACTAATAATATTTAAGTAAGAAGGTATTTAGATAGAAAAGTTTGTAGACATTTAGTGAATGCCTGGAAACCCTTTACCCAAGGTCACAGATACGAGTATGTATAGCATATACCTTACTTGGTTGATTACATTAAACCCATTGTCATGTCACACTCGCGTTATTTAAGAACCGTCTATACAACTGGAGAGTAAAAATCAAAACAACGTGCCTCCTATTATTATAGAACATTAAACACATACTCGTAGCTCGAAGAACTGACGGCCGTTGGGGCAACAAGTTCTCGAATGGAGACCAGCCACTGGAAAGCGCAGCTGGAAGTCTGAGGGCCCCCCTTAGTTGAAAAGACGGTCTAGTAAAGGCTGTTGGGAGTAATCAGAGCACAATACTACTGATTTATTGCTGGGTCAACTGTTTGGAATAAATTGGTATTTGCAATATTTCATAGAATGCTTTTTATGCCGGTAATACGCAAGCAAACCCACAGAGTAAATCTACAATGGTTTCAGGTGAGAAATGAATATAAGGAATCAATGAATAGGTACCATACAATAGTTGGTATACGACTAGCTAGAGAGGTCGCAATAAATCGCAAGCCGCGCAAACCTTTCAAACACAGACGATGGCTATTGTTTACCAATGCTATAGGATTTTTTATAATAATGGTATCTGATATAGCGGTGACGAGGATGTATCCGCTTTATGTTGATGCTTTGAAAAACATGAATTTAGTTATACCAATGGTTTATTATAGTTTTTCCAATAGTGTTACAATCACAGCTACCAATTCAAAAGATGTGAAAGAGATCTAGAAAGAGAAGAAAGAGGTTCTAATTTGAACAACTTGGGTAACTTCTGCGTTCTACATTCAGTTGCAATATTATGTAGAGCTACAAAAATACTTTATTAATAATTCACTAGAAATGAACTAGAACTTTGTCAATATCGATAACCAGTTACCATTTACCTACGCGCTATTAAAAACTCACCGATAAAGTTGATAGCGTAAGCATTTACTTAGCAGATTAAAAGTTAAACTTTAAGAGAGAGATCCCGAAGTTTGATATTGTTTGATATGTCCGAGTCGTGTTTGGGCGGGCGGTCGAGGGCGGGCGGGACATGCGGTCGCCGCGTGACACCGACCGGTACTGGAGCTTGAGCTTGGAGCTTTCTCCACGGTCGTCGGGCGAGCACCGCTCGAATTCACATTGTCATAATAATTGGAAATGTGGGACTTGTATGCGTATACATACAAGTGTTATAGATTTGTTTCCTTAAACGAATCAAATGAAATCATTTGTGTGCTATGCTGTTTCACTTACGGTATAGGATTACACAACTGTGGTGGTGAGAGGTGGTTTACCAGAGAACAAATAATAAACATTAAATTATAAAATCCCTTGAATACTAACATTAATATGCCACTTTTTTCACAGTACGGCGTGAGATATTCTTTTTTATAATACTTATAGCTATGTATATCAAATGCATATACATGGTGTCCCATGGTGTACTAGTATCCATATAACATAGGTTCCTCCCGAGGGAGGGTGATTTTCGACACTTACGATAACAACATATTTTAACGGTCTACAACTTTTGTGAATTCGATGATTTTCAGTGTACAATCTCTTGGTAAAAATATGCTGATTTTGGTTAAAATTATGTTTGACATTACGTTTGTATAAGGAAGGCGCAGCTGATTTAAAGACGTAGGTACTAAAAAGTTGAAGCGCGATAAAATATGTAAATTATTATATTCTAAAAACACGAAAAATATATGATCGAAAGCATTTAAAATATCTACTAGTTCCGGGACTAGTAGGTACCTGTACCGAGTCCTGTAGAGGATGTTTGCGAGATGATCCTTAAAATTGGTGAAAATAGAACCAGGTGTTCTTTTTGCTTCGTAATGAGAAAATAGCTCTTTCCCCACTTATTTAAATGCTATAAAAAGGGTGTAACTTGATGAAGTTTAAAGTTAATATAAATCCCATTCGTATTAACTTTAAACGGGTTCTGTTATTTGTTGGCGGGACGCGACATGTTCTCAAACAGCTTACCAATAACGAAACCACAAGGGTATTGCGGCTGCTTTTGTTGATTGCTACCGCTGCATGTTCGGTGTTGACGTCATCGTAACGTCAGTTTAGTTTGTCTATGAACTACCCTCCAAACACCAGAATCTTCCTGCTCATACCCCGCGTTACGTCTTCCACATCCCTCTAATAAATAGACTTCAATATAGATGTAAATATATATATACTCGTTTGTATACGAGTATATACACACCTATCGTATATAATCGGTAATTAATCGTTATCAAAGTATCTAGGTCAATATTTATGTGTACTAAGGAATATTTTATATTAATATTTACATACATACTGTCGCGCCTTTATCCCGGAGGGGTAATAATATTAGAGTTTTTTTTTTTTAATTTTGATTTACGCTGCTCCGCCGCCGCCGCCGTCACTAGCGCCGCGCAATTCCAATTTGTTCACGTAGATTCTGTACATCTAGGTTGCCTGTAAGAGATCGGTTTTAACAATATGCCCATTGTACCCATGATTTATGAGTATTTTTTATTTTGTTTGTTATTTTTAATAGAGTGCAATAAAATATTATTTTAAATACTATCTACCTAGGACCGGCCGCCCAAAAGCAATTAAATTTTTGTTCTTGCTAAGTGCAAAGTAGTTCGTGGAGCAAATAGTTTGCACCTGCATATCGTTAGTAGGTCGTATCTAGTTTACGATCGCACGGCAAATGCCACTAGCCATACTCGTATCGCCAGTGATCCACTAAAACAAGCCGTCTGTCTTTATTGGCATAGTAGTCACAAACAAAATAATATTGACGTTAGTTAAAAAACGATGCAATCTACAATCAGTATGAGACATAATGGAGACATACCATGTACCACTTAATTAAATATAATATTTATCTCGGCTTACACAACTATCCCTATTACTTAGAGACTAAACACGTTTAAATTTGAGGTATTTATATGATTTAACAACTACTTTAATCCTATTTAGCGACTAAATACGTTTAGGCCAAAAGCAGCACATTTTCACAAATTGTTTTAAATTCGAGAAGCAGTAAAACAATTATTATTTTTATAAGAAAAATGATGCACTTCCGGGGAGCATACATCCATACTCCATACTAATTTATAAATCGAAAGTAACTCTTTCTGTCTGTCTGTCTCTCTGTTTGTTACATTTTCACGACTAAACCCTGTGTATCATGAGAAAGGACGCGGGTAAACAGCACCTATTAAATATTCTGAATGAGCTTGTATAGATCCTAACTTCAGATCCGAACTCTTTGAACTGCAGATAATAATGAGGTGATTTTATGTTATAATAGTATGAATATTAAACACAACTCAGTGGTATTTTCATTTGACCTTTCCCTGAGGTTTTCTTTAGGTATATCTGCCAGGCTTGCAACCATATTACAATGCCTCTCTTTTATTTTAATCATCACGTATTGTTTTGTGTTTTATATGCCGTGTCAGTGGTATTTGACAGCTGCGCTTGATTAAAGCGTATAAAAGAAGTCAAATTAAAATATATTTCATTTTGCTCAGATCATTCCTGGAAATTATGTGACACATCCACCGTTGAGCGTACCTACCTACTTTTTCAAAATTGTCAAATTCAAATTCACATACCACAGACAATAATTATATCCCTTATACAGACTATACGAATACATGTATTGAATTAAGCTTTTTATGTTTATTTTTATACAAAATCGGATCTCGATCCTGTGCCAAATTCTGCCAGTCCCTATGGAGAGCGTAGGTATGTATACATTCGAGTATAAGCAAAATTAGTTATGTAATTATTAGAATACGGACTAAAACGCGGATATTTTTTCACATGCGGATTGTTTCACGTGGAATTTTATCTGAAGTAAAAAGCACGCACGAAATCACATTGCAGTATCCGTTTTTTATCCTAAAACAAATATGGGCCAGATCTAAAAATTGAACAGCGCCAGTATTATAAGTAGTGCGCATTGAACGTGTAATCGTAAACAGTGTTTATGATTACACGTGTTTATTAAACACGTGTATTACGGTGCTTGGTCATAACATGCATTTAGCAGAATCTAAAGAACCACATCAAAGTAAAGAAAATTGTATTTTATTTCTCATAGAAAATACGATTAATTTACAATCATAACTCAAGCTATATTTTGCATTAGTGTAGATAGAACAGAACCTTTCTGCCCCAACGGCCGTCAGTTCTTCGAGCCTTGTGCCCCGCCCACTGACACTTCGGCTTGCTAATCCTCTAGAAATAGAGGAAACCATGTTTCTAGTGCGTTAACTGTGACGTTTTTTATTCGGCGTATGTAAACAGAATACACTTTAAATGTGAACAGTAAAAGCGCTGCCTTAATTTAACCCTTTCACAGGCACGTTTGGTATGAATTATTCACAGGACATACGAGTGCAGCGGTGATGGACGCTCTTGTTTTTCTGATTTGTACGCAAGTCGCAACCGTAAAAACACGGTGTGTACGCGTCCTATCAATCCCGGCACATATCTGGAAAAAATAGTTAATACTATTTTAATTGTGGTAGAGAAATAGCAAATGTCTGTTTCCTCCCCCACGCCGGTTCATTGTTGAGGAACGTGACTCCTTCCCGTCGTCTCGTGGATAACTCATCTCCATTTGTAGCGGTCGGCTTGTTTTTAATTGTGTCAGCATTTAAGAAATAAATTGTTTTACTCGTAACTATTCAATATACTGTCTGACATATCTAAGTGCATATAAAATGTGTAAGCTCTAATGATGTGTAAAATAATTATTCATTAAAACGGGTATTTATCGCGTATGTACCTTTTTTATTTGTTATTCCGACGTTTCGGTTGTGTTGCAACAGTCATGGTCTCGGGCTGACTGCAGTACTTGGAGCTACCGTCGGGAAGTGTGGGTAGCTGCAGCATGTACCCTCACTTGGTCAAAGAGCATAATGCAGCTGTCAAAAATCGCCAGGTAAACAAGTCGGCGATAGCAGAGCATCTGGTAGACTCGGGACCGAATCACTAGATTGAACTTCATGATCCTAAGGTTCTCTCTAGTGAACACCGTTATTACAAGAGAATAGTTCGTGAAGCGATTGAAATCATGAAATTTCCAAATTTCAATCGGGAAGATGGCTATATACTCTCAGCGTCTTGGAACCCGGTGATTGCTAGGTGTGCGCGTCGTAATCGGTCGACTCAGTGCGTAGATACGGTTAGTGTAGTGTGTCGTAATATGAACGAGGACATTTCTAATTCTGAAGACCAAGTGAGGGTAGATGCTGCAGCTACCCGCACTTCCCGACGGTAGCTCCAAGTACTCCAGTCAGCCCGAGACCATGACTGTTGCAACACAGCCGAAACGTCGGGATAACAAATAAAAAAGGTACATACGCGATAAATACCCGTTTCAATCAATAATTATGTACAGTGATCGCGAAAGTTTGAAAGATGTGTAAAATGTGTAGCTGTGATCGTAGGTAGTGCCTTCTGCCTCAAACTTTTTTTATTCATGTTTATTGATACTATACCAGGCATCTTAGAGTTTTTGGCTGCAAATAAATATTTTTTCATTTTTATTCAGCTTTGTTCACCGGCATTTCCAGTTGCTCTAAGATCTGGTCAGACCAACGCTTAGGGCTCCGTCCCCTTATTTTACCCTCTACTTGGCCTGTCTATCGATATTATACCTCGAGCGGATTAATTGTCTGTTTCAGAGAACAAAAAATTAAGAATTTGCAAAAGTAACAACATCAATTGTCTAGAACTCTAGAGTAATCATTTACGCTACATGCTGTAACAACTTATACACCATGCTTCTGGCAAATAAATTTCATTTCATGGAAGTACTCGCAAACTCGTCGTAATTATTAGGTGAATAAAGTTTATTAGTTTAGTTAATGTCATGCGCCACCGCTGCATGGTAGACATACCTCCCATACGCACAAAGCGGTACTCTTCCACCTGCGCTTATGCGCACCGCCAAAGAGTGAAACGCCTTGCCTTTGTCTGTGTTTCCTGATAACTACAACCTAAGGGTCTTAAGTCGCGAGTGAATAGGTTTCTTCTAGGCAAGCGTGTATCATCGTAGACTGCATCATCGCTTACCATCAGGCGAGATCGTGGTTAAACGCTAGCTTAAATTTATAAAAAAAATCCACCCAGGTGAGTTAGATGCACAAAGTTTACTTTAGGCTCGACATTAGCAACTAAACATGTTTAAATTTGACGTATTTGTATGATTTGGCAAATCATATTTAGCCATTAAATACGTTTAGGTATCGTTGCGCAAGTTGCCCTGAGTGTACGGAATCTAACCAGGTGATTAAAATGTACTCATTGTATACTTAATGAGTTAATTAACCCGCAGGTGAATTATGTAAACTACGCCGTAGTTTTATAGGTTTCTCTAAGTTACGTACACAGTATCCTTAGAACTTTATCAGGTATTTTCATATTTCATTATTGCCAACGTGGACAGTCGTTCATTACAGCGTTTGTGTGTTTCATCTAGCTTAAGTAGGTAGGTACATGCACCTTGTAGGGCGCTGCAAGTATACTCGAGTTCGGATTTTACAACATTAGTAAAATAAAAAATGTGTATCATATGTATGTGCTAATTACAAGTTTCCACTTCAAAAGTCATCCTGAATTCGCGAAAAGTGTATCGCGAATAAATTTCTAATTAACGATTAATACTTATCAATAGTTACAAATAACTGAGGTGGAACGACGACATAGAAAGGAGGCTGACAGAAATTGAAACAGAAGAACCGAAGGCCGGGCTCAGTAGCGCATATTGGTAATGTGATGATGATGATGACAATTATTCTGTATCTTAAACTAGTTTGATCGAATGACATTGGTTATCAGAGCCTCAAGGTAAGTATATGAAATAAGTTTGTATTTTCGGACTCGTAGAAAACAGCGCTAATTGGGTATGTTTGGTTGAAGATTAAAATGAAAAGTGTAGGGGGATTTTTCTTTTATTGATGATAGCCAAGCGCTTGACCACTACCTCACGTGCTGGTAAGTGATGGTGTGATCGAAGATGGAGCACGCTTGCCTAGAGGGAACCTATTCACTCTAGACTTGAAGACTCCGAGATTATACTGGTTCGGAATAACATATGCCGGAAGTGAGTTCCACTCGTTACTTTTGCTAACAAGAAAAGTTGAAGCAAATTGTTTGGTACGGCAAGGTGGTATGCCGACCAGGTATGGGTGGTACTTCTCGGTACGTCTGTTTGTCCGGTGGTGGAAGGGGGAAGGAGGAAAAAGGTCATGAAGATCTTGCACACATTCCCCAAACTGAATCTTGTAAAAAACACTGAAAATCGGGCTACTCGGCGTCTGTGTTCTAGACTTTGCAAATTGCCTTAGGTAAATATGTTTGATCTACCAAAATAATTATTTCAGTTAAATACACGTGTGATATAAAAAAATATCTTTAAACGTATGATGGGGCTACTAATAAGCACCTTAATGAAATATCTTAATTATAAAGGTTTCTCAAGTTCTTAACTCAAGTTTTGGTATCAAATTAAATGTGAAGTACCCAAGCAGTTTCTTCTGCTTCTTATAGGACTATGTACATAGGTACATGTAAGTATGTAATTATAACGAACACACACTTTGACAATTATTAATAAATGTCAACAATACTATAAGCACATTCGAATGAGAAGTTCCTGGTACCTAATTAACAGGTCCGTCGCTAAGTAACCATTACCGCGAGGCAGTTACAATAAAGAAAGGAACCGGTTATTAGTGTCTAATGGTCTGCCAAGGGGGCTGGCTCAGGGGTTAATGAATGAATGAATGAATGAAATACTCTTTATTGCACACCAAATAAAAATACAATAATGGAAATAAACAATAAATAAAGGTACAATGGGCGGTCTTATCGCTAAAAGCGATCTCTTCCAGACAACCTTTGGATGGACAGGATAAACAAAATCAAAAGACGGCGGTGTAAGAGTACCTACAGACATAAACAGAACCCACAAAATAAAATATACCTATTAATTATACTAATAAACATAAACTTAAATACATACAAATAATATAAGAATAAATAAACTACACTACATAAAGAGGATAAATAACATAAACACTAACTAGCAGTTACGAGACAACGAAAGGAAATGGTTGTATACTTTGACTTTGAAAATAGGAAGAGATTGGGACGACCTTACAGACAAAGGTAAGGCGTTCCACAGTCGCACAGCTTGTACTGTTAATAAGTTAATGTTAGTAAGTAAAATCTATCTTCATAATCTTTTAAATAATTTATGAAAGGTGATCTTAGTTTGTTAAGTTGCGATGCTGCCTTCTTATTAGAAAACCTAAAGAGAAATATTGACGCGTCGAGTCTCGTGTTTCTCTCAAGTTCTAAAAAGCAGAAGGCTCATTGAGCCTCGGGTGGTAAACTTATTTCCTTATCGAAAGATGCAAATGTGTATCGTTTCCCTGGAGGGGTGCCCGAGCTCCAACCTTCTACCTGCGGTTGTGACCGTTCACAGTGAATCGGAAAGCGATAGCCACGTCGTTTCAAGGGCGGCGCCCACTTTAAACTAATCGATAATGTCAATCGAACATGCCTCACGTACGCAACACACGTGGATTGCAACATTCATTTGGATATTAATAACTTCCTTTGTTTTTAACCAACTTCAAAAAAGGAGGAGGTTCTCAATTTGTCGGAATCTTTGTTTAATGTATGTTCCTCGATTACTCGTAGACGCCTGGACCGATTCGATAAATTCTTTTTTGTTTAAAAGGATAGTCCCATTGACACCAAGTCAGTTTCTAATGATGGGATTACAATAAAATCGAGGGCAACCCTCAAATTTTATAGGGACGCAATTCGGTTTTATGTTTTTACCTCAAAACTCCATCATTTATCAACTGATTAAGAAAATTCTTTTTTTGTTTGAAAGTGCGCAAAAAAACGGCATCGCTGATGAGCAGAGTTCGGGGCAGTCGCAACAGCATCCTTAGGACAGTGGCTGAGTGCTGCACATCTCCGCTCTGGAAGTGTTTTGTGCGGAGGGTGATTATTAAAGGTAATAATTTCCTCAGTTAGTCACCCTTGGCACAAAATGGTGTTTTCTATTTTCACCCAGTGCCTATTTTTATTTTTGTATATTTCGTTGTCCTTTGTTGTTTTATTTTTTTGTGTGTGTTTTAGTCTTAAGATATTGACTCTAGTTGTCTGAAATAAAATATATTAATTTATTTATATAGTTTCATATTAACAGGTTCATATTGGTCTCATAGAAATTTCATCAAAATCAGTTAAGTAGTTTGGTTAAGTCGGTTATATTTTTTAAATAGTTACTTGTTTAAAGCTTAAATTTACCTTGATTTGTATGTTATATAATCTGGCATATATAAAAGACCAATTCCCGTACATAAATCAAATCAAATTTAATTTAACTCTTGGTTATAATGGCGTTTGCTATTTTTTTGGTCACAATTTGAGTCTTTTGTTAATTCTATTCAAATGCAAGTTTCGATTTAATCTCGGTGCCTGTAAATGCAATGTTCACGTAAAATCTAAAGGTATCTGCCTCTTTCTTGATGAGACTGGAAAGCATGGATCTTTTATCGCAAGTATTTTAATAATTTTAATAATCTGGAAGAGATCGCTTAAAGCACAGATTGTACCGTTGTATATTGTAATTTCCTTCTAACTGTATTTTTATTATGTGTGCATTATATAGTAACAAAATAAATAAAATAAATATTGCTGGACATTTCACACAGCGCTATCTAGTCCCAAACTAAGCAGAGCTTGTACTATGGGAACCAAATAACTGATATAATACTTATATAGGTAGGTACATTTAATACATACTTATAATATATAAGGAAACAACCAGACCCGGAACAAATATCTGTAGATCATGCAAACATTTGTTCCGCGGCGGGAATCGAACCCACTACCTCCTGCGTCTCAGCCGGCTATTCGGCCACTGCTCCACGGAGGTCGTCGATGATATTATTATTAATCCACAGATTTATTTCTTAACTAAGGTTTAACACTACAAAGGCATAACCGGGGCCGAAGCTAACGAGTAAGTGGCCTGTTTAAATCTTATAAAATTCACTATGTAGATAGATAGATAGATAGAAGATAGAAAACGCTTTATTGTATACCACACTTAAATTAACAAATCATAATTAAAACACTTAAAACTAGACACGCGATAGTACAATTGGCGGTCTTATCGCTAAAAGCGATCTCTTCCAGACAACCTTTGGATGGCCTGGATTTTACGAGAACGTTAAAAGACGGTAGCTTTATAACATAAGCTTTTTATTTAATTGTAGGTATAGTTACATAAGCAAAACAGAAGAAATAGATACCAGGGTAGGTAATATTAATATAAATATTATACATAAATATTCTATGATATTAAATATACTAACAATAAATAAAATATGAAACAGCTGTAATACTAACAGTAATAACGACATATTACCCGATGCGCGATAAGTTGGGACCTGAGCGCGGTGACGTCATATTGACGTGTTTGTACCGCCCGCAAAAAAGCGAACATAACAAGCAGCCGCCCGCGGCTTCGTCTTGGTTTTTTTTAACCTAATTTATTATGTTACTCAGGGAGGACGCTGCTTTTTATCTAATTTTTTTACACTATTTGAATAAAATAAAAATACAATGTTTAAGTTTATACATTTATTTTATCTATTATTTACATTATCTCATCTTCGTCACTACTTAGTGGATTTATGCCTTCTAGAGGTGTTCTTCGTCCTCAGTCTCACTATAATCACTTGACGAAGAGGTATCCAATAAATTTACAACATTTACTATAACAACAAAAACTACAACAACAAAACAATGACACAAACTATAACAACAAAAACTACAACAACAAAACAATAACACAAACGAAAACTAAAAGAATTCCAGAGCGCGTCGTTACGTGACGTAGGCCAGTACGAGACTAAAAACCCTAGTAAAAAATAGTGATGCGAACGGTACAATACGGGCGCCATCGGGGAAGTGCAGGGGAAGCGGTCGGGGAGTCGCATTCCTAGCAGGTCCCAAGTTATCGCGCACGAGTAATATATGCTAACAAAATAAGATTACTCAGCTCTCTGATGCAGACAAATAGTGTTTAAACAATAGCGTTTTAAAGATAAGAAGGGATTTGGCAGATCTAATAAAAGAAGGAAGAGAGTTCCATAAACGGATAGCTTGTACAGTAAAGGAGTTGTCATAAAAGTTAGAAGAGTGGATAGGAATTTTAAGTTTATGTAGGTACCTATATTGCAAGGTGGAATGATTGAATTAAATTTGTTAAAAAGCACAGTACGTAAGTTGTTACAGATAAGTAGGTTTCACATGGCGTGTCAATTATAAGTACCTACTTAGGACGACTTAGGTACGCAACGATGCCTAAATGTATTTAGTGGCTAAATACGGTTTAAGGAGTTGTCAAATCTTACAAAACTTCAAATGTAAACATGTTATGTAACAATCTTCCATTATGCAATGATCCAAATGAAATGAAAAATGATCTCCATCCAAAGGTTGTCTGGAAGAGATCGCTTTGTTAAGCGATAAGATCGCCCATTATGCTTACTTTTATTTGTTTATTTCTTTATATCTGTTGTGTATAGCTTGTAAGGTATAATAAAGAATTTTCATTCATTCATTCATTCATGTTTAGTCGCTAAAATGCGATGTGGAGGAGGACAGCTGAAGATCGTGAATTATGGAAGACTCTGGGGGAGGCGTATGCTGAAAAGCAAAACAATCTTGAATACCAATGTCTAATTTAGATTATAATATTGAACAATTGTAAAACTAGTAGTAAGTTCGTTAAGTGCCAAGGGGCAGGGGTCTCAATCAAAACCTATACTCTCATATTTTTCATGCTAATAATGATGACTCATGGCATAAAAAAGTATTCAAGAGGTATTTTTCAGTATGCTCTTTGTGAGAATATGCCCATCAAGCTCTATGGCTAAGTAAGCGTTGGCGACGTTCCAAAAAGGACTCATCTTTACACTCAAGACTATGAACACGCTAGAGATCGTTTATGGCTTCGTTCGTAAGAGCCTTGTTCAACAAATAGTTATTATATTTTCTCTAAGTGTAGTCTAAGGTTATAAAATAGCGCTGTTGGTTGCTGGAACTACGGAAGCATAAGGGCTCATTAAGTAATACTGCTTTTAAATGCTACGCGTCATAGACAAGACTTTGTTATAGCTTTTCTGTAGACTCGGAAGAAAAGCTTGTTAAAATATAAGTTTTAATTTGTTCCTGTCTGTGGCATAAGTCATTGCAACGGTATTATGTACAAATGAAAACACGGGTAGGGATAATATTATTGCTGTAAAATAGGTGTTTTTCAAATTCATGACCATAGAATTTAAAATTTATGCTGTTAATTTAAAATAACCGGTCATAATCTATCTGTATACTAAGTTTCATCGGAATCGGTCCAGCCGTTTAGTCGTGGAAACGTAACAAACACGGCTGTTGCAACACACTCGAAACGTCGCAACAAATGAAAAACGTACATTCGCGATATACGAGTATACCCGTTTAAATCAATAATTATGTAACAAACAAAAAAAATTATGAATAAACATTTATTACTTTATTTCGGTATTCATTTTATTCCACTTGTTCGAGGGATTTTCGGCGTACTGTGAAATGGTATCGGCATAATAAAATAACGTAGCCAAATGTCAGATATGCCGCATTCACAAGAGAACGCTTTTTGCGCCATTTAAAGCGTATTTAGTATACCTTTTTATAATCAATAATCTACTCAAATAAGCTGTGACTGGTTCTTTCCTAGTCACCTATAGGCCAAGAACCTTCTGATCGATGGCAAAGTACCGTTGTGCTATGTTTGAACTAGTGTTTAGTGTAGGAGTTTTAATTTTTTTTAGTCATCACTGAGCTGTTCTTCGAAGCACGGAAGAGGCAAGTTCTAAATACCACTAGCAATCACAACCGGATCAATTAGGATTAGAATAATTTGTCCACATTCTGGTAAGGTCGACTAATAATCGTTTGTGTAGCACCATCATGCTGAGACAGGCATCGCTGTGCGACAAAAATATTTTTCTTTTCTTCAAGTTACAGTCGCTATAAATAAGATGTACCTAAACAGTCCGACGCTACGCGATGCGCCACCGCTACATGGTAGACATACCTCCCATACGCACAAAGCGGTACTCTTCCACCTTTATTATGCGTACCCCCAAGGATTGGAACGCCTTGCCTGAGTGTGTATTTCCTGATAACTACAACCTAGGGGTCTTCAAGTCGCGAGTGAATAGGGTTCTTTAAGGCAAGCGTGTACCATCGTAGACTGCATCATCGGTTACCATCAGGCGAAATCGTTTTCAAACGCTAGCCTATAATTTATAAAAGAAAAGAGTATAGTATAGTATCGACGCGTACCGTCTGTCCGCTCTTAATGTGACACGGTGCCTACGATTGTTTACATCCTAATGATCGCGACTGTACACTGCGTGGTAAGAGCCCCCTAGTTGCAATAGACTGCAGACTTTCTATCGGCCGATAGTTTAGTCGGGAACTTAATCAGTATGCAAGTGCGCACATTACGAGTATATAACGATTCGGTATCGGCCGTCTACTAAATCAAACCCTCCGTCGTCCGAGACACGTTCTCGGAGACCCGGATGACGAAATCAACTCCGCTAATGCGAAAGAGATTTTCGAGTCATCTACATTAGACAGAGCAAACACTTCACAGATACACCGACCTCGCCGGCGAGGTCGAAGAGTCCCTTCAAGGCGGTGATTTAAGGGACTCTTCGAGGTACAAGTACGTACCCGTCGTTTCTGTCCTATCACCACCCTGGTAATAGTCCAAGCCGAGGTTTGTACCTAAGTGGTGCCCTTGCGCTAGTTGCCTCATCAAAACTTACAGGGCTGAGCGCCTTCTGCGCTCGCCAAAAGTTCGGTTAAGCTGCAACGGCCTCAGAGGCCAACAGCGAGATAAGTTCATTCGAAAAAAAAGTCTACTAAATCAGTATGGCACTCATCCACGTGCGCACATATGCCGATTGTTTAGTCGGCCGACTCGGCATGGTCATGCAAATTTTTAACGATGGCGCTGCTCAGTTCTACTCCATCGCCGCTTGTCGAAATGTCGATCGTTTTGATAGAGCAAGTTCAAAACAGACGCTTTGTAAAAAGCGCCAAAAATGTACTCTGATGTGAATCAGAAGAAAAAACTAATAACTTTCTGGAGAATTTCGTAATTAGGTACTTTCATTATGTGACCACCCTCTTCAAAAGAAATCTTTCGAGAGCAGTCTGCCGACTGTCGTCTAGTATTAGCACTAATCACCAACCCGACCAAACTATCGACCGATGGAAAGTATGTGGTGTGCGGGGGCTGTAAAACAATTGAATGACTCATTCAAAAAACCATGTTTTTGTTCTTCCTACACATATTCTGTCCAGATAGTAGGACAGTTGTTTTACGTTGTCGATATATCAATAAAAACTCAATGAAATAATCGACCACAACCGCTGTATAACGTATTTATAACTTGGTTTCAAGGGATCAAAGTTCAGCGGCTGCTGAAAAACAGACTACCTTCAGTTCTTCATTAAAAAAACATGCATGTTCGTTAACTGGACATGTGATTTTGTAGTACAAGGAATTTAAAAAACTACTTCCATTATGTGCGCAACACTTTATCAAAATGTGTACATGAATTGTGGTTTTGTGGTCAAAAGGTATGAAACTAAGTTTTGTTAATTACATTAGAAGCGAAAGGTCAGTCTTTTCATTTAAAATATTTTTGTTGAAAATATTGTTCTTGAAAACAAACTTAAACAAAACCTATTATTCTGTAGTTGGTAAAAATTTGACAAAACACAGTCAGCGCCTATTTTGTGGTTAAGTTTTCGTATCCATTACCAGAGAACAAAGCATGAAAAAATTACGTTAGCAGCACCTTGGCATCACCAAGACAAATGTTTAATTTCATTTAGCCAATAACGAAATATCCAGTATCAAACTCTCGTTATTGGAACTTTTGGTAATTTTCACTTGAATTAGACCAGATTAAATTGCGAGCCACTAATCTAAATATTCGCGCAGATAAGTACCCTGGCTATTTATTTTTTATTTAAATTCAGGAGCTTGCAGCTTTCATCTTTGATTTTAATAACTTTACCGGTAGTTTCCTCGGCAATAAAATCACCGAAGATAAGTGACGTGACGACGTCGTTTACCGCAGGGCGGGCGGCGCCGGAAGTGGGTGCGGGCAGCCGCTTCCGGCTACCGCCCTGCCTGCTTCTTACAAGTCTCTAATGGTTATTGGTCAGGTTTACTAATACTTTTATGACAAAGTCAGCGTGGATTCGTGTTATTTTTGAATATATCAAAATATACTTAAATAGTATTAGAACATATTGATTTGTACAAAATGTTGTAAGACCGAACTTCATTGGCACAAAAACTTGCTATAACTTGCACAAGAACTATTCCGCAAACATCAGTTTTTAAACAAAATAATAGGCAAGCGCGTGTTGGGTCACGCACAGTGAAGGGTTCCGTACTCAATAATGCTGTATCGTAGTAGTTGTCAATTTTGCAACTGATTTTGGCCATTTTTGATCGAGTGAAAAGAGATCTCCAAATCAACTTGGGCAAATCGGCGTCGTAGGTATATACTCGTACCTATGTACGTATGTTTGTTTGTCCGAGGATAACTTTCGAAGCGTTTAACCGATTATCCTGAAATTTGGTATTTAAGTAGGTAGTGATGGTATAATTTTGGTGTGACTAAACATGTTAAAAATGGAAGGGGGGGGGGGGGTTTGAGATATTGGGGTTCAAGAGGGGTAAAAAAATACAAAATGGGGCTATCCGGTCGTTATTAGCCATCATAATAACTGAACTTGACAAAATTCACAGGGTACTCAAGTGAGTCCACAGTGCTGAAATTTTGTATGCGTGTAGCTTAGAGACACAAATATAGGGAAAAGTCTGAAATCCAGAATAACTGCAATTTCTACCCCAAAAAAGAGTAATCACGTTACATGAACTCCCGTTACCTGTTATTTAAATGAAACTGTAGGTCAAGGTCTTTGGTTATTAAATTCGTGGCACTATTTTGATTGTCAAAGATTACAAATAATATTTTTTTGTTTTTATGGGAGATTCGCGAGATCTCAGTTCTGGGCGAACCACTAGTGTATGAACTTCTATGATCTGTTTACAAATCCAACGATAGACTTATGTTAACATAACTTAGTAGAGTCTACTCAGCTTTGATAATTCTTTTAACAACGACATTATACGCGACTAATGTGGATACTTGTTAGGTATCCAGCAAAAGCGGTTCGGCGGTAAGGTTGGTCTTCGACTATTACGAAAAAAAAACCTTTAAAACCGTTTAAAAGTACTTCAAACTTAAAACACCCATGTTCTTGCGGTGGGGTACAAAAACATTTTTTTATTCTGGATCACGGGTACATTTTGGGGAATGTGCAGTAACTTTCCGCCATCTCCTTTCCATCAAAGGATAAGCGGGCGCACGGCTCAGTACCATCCGTACCTAGTTGATATACCATCCATTCGCACACACCGTTTTGGTTCTACGTTCTTGATACGTACAGCTAAGGTATGGAACTCTTTGCCGTCGTCTGTTTTTCCTAAAGAATACAATCCGGGCCTCTTTAAGGTAAGAGTGAATACGTTTCTTCTAGATCTTCGTGCTTCATCTTAGACCACATCATCGCTTACCATCGGGTGAGATTGAAGTCAAACGTAGATCTAAACAGTTTAAAAAAAAGAACCGTTCCTCTGAATTGGTAGACTGTTTAGGAGTTCACCCTGTACTTATCGCTCGTGTTAATTCACAGAAAACATGAATATTTCATGTTCATAATAAATTAGCTTGCAGTGCGTATGAAATCAAACTTACGTAGTGAAATGTTAATTTCAGTGGTGGTAAGCAATTGTTCCCATTTCACGCAGAGTGAGCCACCGCCGCTTTCACATGGGTGAAAGCGGCGGTGGCTTTATCCTCGTGTATTGTGGAACTTATTATTATAATAAGTTAGTGTGGTTAGGGTAATAATGTCGGTTTATAGTAGTCTATCAAATTCACCATAAGGCTTTTCATAAATAATCGTAACATATAATTTCAACAGTCCGACTTCACCCACTGTTGGGTATAGGACATCCGGCAGCGAGATGGGTCAATATTCATTTATACATTATAACCACAAGGAACACTTTCAAACGTAAATTTTACAGCCAGTTCCTCCGCGACCGATCCAGCAAAGAATCAGGCAAGAAACGAGGCAGGTTATTCTTTTTACGCAATATAGCAATAGGAATAATACAAAAATAACAGATTCTTTATTCTTTATTCTTTATTGTACACAAATAGATTTACAGATAAAAATAGCTTACAAAATGGACATGTACAATCAATTATTTAACAAACGAAAATGTGTACTGATATTGCAAACTTGAGATATGTGTATCAGTTGTCTCGACAGCTCTGTAGTCTGCTATATATACTTAGTGTAATATTTAAAAGCTTTCATTATAAGATTGCTTTTTATATGATTTAAATCTACGAATTGGAAGCTTAGACGCGCTTTCCGGGATTTTATTATAAAAAAGCACAGAGTTCCCCATAAATGACTTATTTACTTTTTCTAATCGAAAACTTGGCAGGTAGACGACATAGTTCCGACCGGTCAATTCGTTTGGGAACTAGGATGCCACAGACAGACACACACACAGGCTTATAACACCCCTCATTTTGCGTCGGGGGTTCAAACTATACTAAACTGTATAAATATTTTCAATTGATACACTCATACAAAAGCATATACATATACAAAAGCTTCCATTAAAAATAATAGCAGCTTTTACATTTAGGAGGTCTAAATATTAATTTGAAACTGAAAAGGTCCGAAATTCAGCAAATATCAAAAAAGTGTACCTAGTAGGTATATCGTTACTGACATTCAGTTCACAATATCATTTCCAATATCAAAACTATGATATTCAGATGACCGAATTTCAGTTTGTGTGCAGTTCAGTTTTTCTTATTATTATTATTTACTAGTGGACCCGCCGAATTTCGTATCGGCTTGACATGCATAGGTATAACGCGGGCTGTCAATATAAGTCACCCTGGTAGAATTGTCAATTGTTGTCCCCGGCCATCATTATGTATGAGAAAATGAACGACTTCCACAAATAATTCAATACCAAATTTAGCCAAATCGCTCCACCCGTTCTCGAGTTTTAGCGAGACTAACGAACAGCAATTAATTTTTATATATATAGACAATATATCTCGGGATAACTCCTACCGAAGCATCTGTTTCAAACGATATTCATTTTTTTTACATCATCTTTGACGATATTTGCAGCACGCATTCTGTCAATTCTATGTCAAACGTCGATTACATTATAAAAGCGCTAAGGTTAGATTATAAATAATTTTATATGGTGGTTAAGAATTCTTAAATTTTCTAATTTTGCGCGCAATTTTCTTAATTTTTTTTCTTTCTTAGAACCTTCTCCTGACAATAAGAAATACAACAAAAAAAGAATTGGCCAAATTGGTCCAGGCGTTGTTGAGTTATGCGCTTACCAATACATTTTGCGATTCATTTTTATATTATAGATTATTGTTTGTTTTTAGTTTTAAATTTAGTATGTAAGTTGCATGTTCTTTTTGGTGAAATAAACTTTAATCTTATTGATGTTAGTTAAGCGCTTGAACACTACCTCAACTGATGGTAAGTGAAGGTGTGGTCGGAGGTAGAGTACGCTTCCCTAGAAATAACCTGTTCACTAACATCGAAATTTATGTAGGTACCTACATATGTATATACTGGCAAATAAACGTTCTGATTACTGGTTTCACTCTGGACTTGAAGAATCCGAGATTATAATGGTCCGGAAAAACATACACTGGCATATATATACTTATAACACATGACAAATGCCATTGAAGCCGTGCCTGTGAGTAACTACTAGTGTGCCTACTAGGTGAAAAATATATTTAAATTTTTTTTGAAAAATTAGTTTTTCAAAACAAGCTTTTCTATAATTCATAATCGGAACCTCAAGCAGATTCAAATGAGCCCAAACACTAGTAACCCACTAGAATCCATTCAGAAGTGCCAGTGTCTAGCATCCGTCTCCATCATGAGACCACCTCCATGGTAACATATTATTGCATTGTCACCGAAGTTACATATAAAGAAAGAAAGAAAGAAAGAAAGAAAGAAAGAAAGAAAACATTTTATTCAACAACCACACAGTAATAAAGGAAAATAAAACACAACAACAATAAAATCTAACCTAAGCACTAACAAACTTAAAAGCTCTGTGTGGAGATGAATAGGTACTCAGCTCAGCATGATGCTACGGTATGTTAATATGCCGCAGCGCTGGTCTTCCGCTGAGTCCAGTTTATGTTACCTCACGTACCTCTTGATCAAGGGTAGCCATAATAAGACAAACACAACTATTGTTCAAATCAAACCATATTAAATACATGCATTACAAAATTAAATACCTACTATTTTAAACCAATAAAACTATCACTACTAACTATCAAACTAAACCAAAAAAAAATTCACGGGTATATTTAAGACAAGACATGGAGACCGGGGAGAGAGAAAGAGATAGAGAGCTTCAGCTACTGCCACTACCGTTGGTTTAGCTGTGTTGACAGAATATCAGCTTTGAGTCTTAATCTAAACAAATTAACTGAACTAATATTACATAGAGGTGGAGGGATATCGTTCCAACACTTCGTAGCGCAATAGCTAAAGCTACCACGAAAAGCTGCGGTGCCATGTGCAGGCGTCACCAGAAGAGACTCTGAAGCTCTGGTATCATATTTATTATAATCGCGGAACCAGGTTATTTTGCGAAAGAGATATTCTGGTTTCCGGCTCTTGATGACACCAAACAGAAGGATAGCAAAATGGAGATGTCTTCTGGAGGACATTTTAAGAAGTTTTGCTCTATTTATAAAAGGTGTTACATGTGCCCTAGCTGGGATAGAAAAACAAAACCTAGCACAAGCGTTCTGTACACGTTGAATTAACTTCTCAGCCCGAGCCAATAATCTGGGGCCATAGACTGTATCCACATAATTAAGCCTGGAAAGGACTAAAGATTCACATAACCGCACACGTAGATCAACATTGAGACATTCACGAATACGGTATAGAACCTTTAGCCTATAAAAACAATTTTGCACGGATTCTGTTATATGTTTCTCATAGCGTAGTTCACTATCCATTAGTAGTCCCAAATTTCGAGCTTCATTTGTAGAGTCAATGGATTCTCCCAAGATACTTACACTAGGTGTTTCAAGTTTAATGGCATTGATCTGGTTTCGGGATCCCAGAATTAAGAACTTAGATTTTCCCGGATTTAGAACTAAGAAATTTTGAGTTGACGCAATGCTATCAAGATCTTCATTAATTTTTGCAACTGCTTGAGACGTTTCACTCGGTTTAAATGACATAAACAGTTGCAGGTCATTTGCGTAGATGTGGTACTGACAGTGGCGAATATTTGTTATTATATCTGCACAATAAAGTACAAATAATAGAGGTCCAAGAATAGAGCCCTGTGGAACGCCTCTAGAGACGGTAGAGTTGGCTGAAAAAGCCTTAGTACCGTCTACTTTAGCTGTTTCAACTATCTGAGAACGATTTGAAAGATAGCTGTCGAACCATTCAACTACTTCACCGTCTAGCCCATAGTAAGCTAACTTAGAAAGAAGTAGAGTTACATTGTATGTAACAAATTTCAGCTCAATCAGTTGAGGGGAACGGGTTTTAAATTCAGTTGCAAGATTCCACCCGGAGAAACATACATACATTGCAAGATAATAAAAAGCTTGTAATTACGTTGTCCTAGGTAAATCTGGGACCAAGAAAATGTGCTTATTTTCTTTACAGCATTAAAAATAATATTATTTGTGATTCCACGGAGGCACCGCAAAATTTAATTGTTATGGTAAAGCACAATGGGATTTCATCCCACGCTCGAGATAAGACTCCTTAAAAATGTCAAGGAAAACTTGAATGAAAACGATGAGCCGGTTCAGATGAGATTAGTAACAAGATTACATATTTATAACGAAACACAACACAACACGCAGAGCTAAACGATCTGCTATCTATCTATCTACACATCTACCTTTTTATTGATAGAGAAATACGCGAGATACTTTTTTAAATCGTGTTTCAAAAAGGTACCGTTAATGAGAAGACGCCTCGGGCGCTTTGTTTATATACTTTCTGTTTCATTGTTATAATTTATCATCATTATATCAGCCACACGACATCCACTGCTGAATATAGACCTCCCCCGTAGATTTCCAGAGCGACCGATCTTGTGCGGCCTGCGCTCAACGGCTCCCACCAACCTTTACCAGGTAGTCCTTTCATCTAGTGGGGGCCGTCCTACGCTGCGCTTTCCAGTGCGTAGTTTTAACTGTACCTGATATTTATAATAATAATAATAGTCATTTATTTGAGATATCCATGATCCATATCAATGTAAATTAATAATAAAAAGTACTTAAAAACTATCTTAGTAAATAGTAATGAAAAATTAAATTAAATTAAGATTGAATAAAAATTAAAACGAAATCAGATCAAAAATTAAATAAAAATCAAATAAAAATTAGATCGAAATTAAAAGTAAATAAAAATCAAATCAATATAATACATAATACCGATGTTCCACAATAAAATGATTTTATGGATTAAAAATCTAGAACCTTTCTGCCCCGACGGCCGTCAGTTCTTTGAGGTATTTGCCTCGCCCACTGCTACTTAAGCTTACTAATCTTCTTGGCTCATTTCTGATTCGATCTCGTAGAGATAATTTTGTTATTGTCTTCAAATAATGTTACGAGTAAATAAAAAAAATATTTCTAAGAGCAAAATAGCTTAGGATAAGTTATAAACGAGCCCAATTAACTGTCACCTATTTTGTTTAATTACTTAAGCAAGCACGAATATGCATTCTTTTATGTTATTAAATAGCACAGTACCTAGTGTAGATAACCACAACTCATACATTTCACGAATTACATTGACGCGGCACGCACTCGCATAGCGTGATGGTTCGCGTTTAGCGAGGATTGTCCAAATCATGGTCACCGTTTGCGTGTCCGGTAGCCACAGACCGGATATAACTCGAAATAACCTTAACAGCTTATAAAACCCCGAAACACGTTGGTATTTAAAATTTTAATACACACAACACCGTTGGGTGCTCGCTGCACGAGATCGGTCGCTCTGGAAATCTCTGGGGGAGGCCCATGACGTCCTGTGCCTGATATAATGACGATGATGATGAATACACACAACACCTGTATACTAATTTACCTACCAACTCTTTTTCAAAAATAAGGTAGACACAAATAGTGCTTGAAAATAGTTTATGGAAAAGTGAATTTCACGCAAGATTCAGAACGTGCTGAATTTGCCCGTTGTCACAGTATTATTAGAAATGTTAACTGTTTTTATTTTCCACTTTATATCGTTTCCCCCTAGCGCAACGCCCTGAATGTCAGCGGAGGGAGGGCAACCATTCACCCACGTTGTACTTAGGTTCCTACCGATATTTTTAGTATACTTTTAAATGCCATCTGCACTTCTATACTTCACATAAGCACGTCCTCCACATTACAAAAAAAATATTGTTTGTCCTCCAATTTGTAAAGCAAGAAAGGCTGTCAATAAACGTTAGTACCTACCTGCTGGCAAGTGAAGCGAACCTAACATTCAGAGCATAAAAGAGTAGAGAAGGCCTGCCAATATGTCAGTCGTCACAGCGATGTAAAAGAATGTACTTTTCATCCCCCCATCTCGGAAAGAGTATTTCTGCTCTTCGATATCTGAGTGCAAAGGTCGTTTTTATCCGCTAGAGGATAAAGTAAATTGAATTTAGTACATCGTGTGCACTAAGTTTGTGAATTCAAAACATCATTATTTACTTCTACCTCCATGGTGCCGAATTTATCATACAACCTTTTTTAATTTGTTAAAAACTCAGACTCGGAAGCTTCTGGGTGTATTACTTTTTTTTGCATTTAGTCATTCCTCGCTGAGGCGGGATGAAAAGTTACGCAAAGATTTTTCACCTCGTGCTCTTTTGATTTTAAATTTTACAATTTTAGAATCTTTCGCTTGCTCGGTCTTCAAAATTGAGCACGCGGTAAAAAGCAATTTTGCACTCTAGTATAACAAATAACTATTCTCGTACCGAATTTTCTGGTGCTGTGTTAAAATTGTAAACTTATGTGCCTTACACAGAAGAGAAACAACATGTTTCTAGTCTGTGCTTGCTGTACACTTGTTACCTAAAATGTTTGATTGTAATTAGATATTTAGATTCATGATAATCTATGACATCCGTGGTTTGCAGTTAATGCCATAATCGCTGTAGGCGAGGCAACACACATCCATTATAGTAAGCCCTCATTGAGTCATGTGCAACCGCTAAAGGCCGGCATAGTTTAGGCAGACCGCAACAATCCGCTAATGCCTGACATACATTAGATAAGTAGCTAGTTACCTCTTACTTACCTTACTAGCGATAAGCAACCGTGCATAAATCCTTAGCGCACGGAAAATATATGACATTTTGATTTGCTTACCGCTGGCTAAATAATAATGCAGCTGGTAAGACAAAAGCAGAGACAGATAGATAGAATACCTACACGGTTCGGCCGTAAGAGACTTACCTTATAAAAGTTTATATCGTTAAAGAACTCTAGGTTCAATTTTAACTAGCTTTGAAGCGTTAAAAATGTTAAATGCAAATACCTACATCGAATGTTTACTAGAAAATAGTGTACAGACAATGTCTCACCCAGCTAGAGCCATAAATAAGAATAAGAGAGAATTACTAATTAAACCTAGCGATACAGTAGAGTAGCTATCTATTAACTTATTATTTAAGTTATGAAATACAATATGTACATATTACAGAATTCAGAACTTAAAACAGATAATGGAAAGAAGAGATTCATTTTAAAATTACCATATTATATTTCCACGACAATTACATGTGGTTGTTAAATGAAAAACGACTGGCCACGTTATCCGCAACGTAGCAAGCATCTGCTTACTTGCACAAGTCAGCTTTTTTTTAGTAGAATGGGCATACACAAGCTTTCAAAAATAGAAGTTCTCATGAACCGTGTGCTGATCAGATCTTTAAAATCCGTCCTAGGCTATAGTTAGTTCGGCTTACCACCTCCCTCATAAGACCAACTTTCACTAATTGATCGAGCGAAGCGAGATCTCTAAATCAACTTCGGCAAATCGGCATTGTATGTATGAATGTTTGTTTGTCCGAGGATAACTTTCGAAGCGTTGAAATGATCATCGTGAAATTTAATACATAAGTAGGTAGTGATGGCACAATTTTGGTGTGATTTTGGTGTGAATGAGCTAAAAATGTTGGGGGGTTGTTAAGATATTGGGGTTCAAGAGGGGTAAAAAAAATGAAAATGAGATTATAAGGTCAAGTGGGCCGTCAAATAAAAGGTATTCGTTAGTACATTTAGACTCCGTTTTTGTTTTTAGTAAACTCCTTATAGTTTTTGAGGTATTAGCCATAATTAATACTAAACTTTGACAAAATTTACAGGGTACACCAGTGACCTCACAGTGCTGTAATTTAATATGGGTGTAGCTTAAGTGACACACATATAGGCAAACGTCTGAAATCCAGAATAACTGCAATTTGTACCCCAAAAAAATGTAACCACATTACATGAAGTCCCGTTACCTGTAATTTGAATGAAACTGTAGGTCAAGTAATTTAGTTACGTATTTCGTGGCACTATTTTATTGGTCAAAGATTAAGGCCGGCTTGCACAACGACCCCTAAACGTATTTAGCGACTAAACATGTTTAAATTTTACGTATTCGTATGATTTGACAACTCCTTAAATCATATTTAGCCACTAAATACGTTTAGGCATCGTTGCGCGAGTCGCCCTAAGAATATTTTCTTTTGTGTTTTGAGAGACTCGCGAGATCTCAGTTAGGGGCGAATCACTAGTATTGCCAAGTCATCTTCAACATCCGTAAGCAAGTTCGTATGATCAAACAGTTAACTCAATTGAACTGCGGGAACTAAGTCAGGCAGGTTCTTTCACTAATATAAGACACCTTACAAAGGAACCTCCTTCTCAGGGTCACACCAAAACTTGGTCAATGATCCAGCGCAGTGTGACCAAGAAAAATCAGTAGGTAAACCAACTATTTAAACGGTTGGAGACCTACTGTCAGGTGTATAAGTTGAAAATCTACCCAATAGATATTTCAAAACAGCAATCATACTTGATGTAAAGTAAGCTCTTATTCCTCATTTATTTATCAAATACTGAAGTGACTGAAGTTGTAGTCGAATTAGTCGTATATGTTCATCCGTTCTAATAAAATAAACAAACTGGGTTTTCCATTGTTAAGTTGAATCGAATCGAATCGATTTTTAAATAACTAATTGTTAAATTAACTAAGTCGCTGACTGTAAGGTACTCTACTTTGCAATCGTTCAGTCAGACTCGGGGTCTATGGCCGATATGGGGATTCATTTTTTTCTACCTTTTTTCTGAACTCTTTGGTCTCTATTATAGTAGAGATTAACATTTTTAATTCGGTTATGAAATGGCTAGGAGAGTTTTAATAACAGATATCCTTAAACTATTGCGTTACGTACTCGTAGGTACCTAAGTCACAAATTTCTTCAGAATTGATACTGAACTGACGACAGTTGCGCAGAAGGTTCTCGAGTAAAGAAGCGCAGCGAATGACGTGCTAAATTGAAAAAAATTACTGAGAGCCGATGGGAGCAGGAGCAGGCAACACAAGTTCTCTCAATTCCAATGGGGGGTTTTGGTAGAACAGTGGCCACCGACCGTTGGTGGCTTAGAGAAATGCCTAGACGGTTTTATCGTATTTGATGAAATTTACATAACTTATACTATATAATAATATAATTTATATTTTATAAATACATTAAACATAATAATTACATTTATTACAATTTATACTTATTGTAATAATGCTGATTATGGAGGATTTTGTTTATTTTATCATTTGCCGTTTTTCGCAGTGAAGCAACGAAATTGAAAGTGAGTTTTTATAGAGCATTTTGATTACGTGCTTCTACGGCACTTAAAAATAGGAAGGTAGGTAAGTCGGCCCTACGCGACTTATTTGATTAAAGGCCTCGGTGATTAATGAATCCTCGATGATTATTACTTCTGGCGTGACACAGCCTGTTCCAAGCGGAATTAATATTGAGGAACACTGCAGGTGGTAGGTTGTAATATGAGTGTTCGTTAACTGTCTCTTTTTAGGTCAATCTGAATAGATCGTTTGAGATGGTTTGACCATATATAATGAAAAAATTAATGAATAACAAAAAAAAGTGTGATGAAATAATTTCAGACGGGCCTCGCACTTTCCACGTTCCTTACCGACCACAGAAAAGAGGGGGACTCATCTAGCTTGGGCTAATTTAGCACAACAGTAGAGATCTCAACCCCAGTAGGTACCTCAATCTAGTTTTATATACTAACAAAAAGATTTTTTTTTACCTTTCCTACAAGCACAATAGCTCGCAACCCCAGTAAACCTGCTTTTGTAAAAGCAAAGTCGAGGAAGATTTATAAACTTCCAACGTGAGAGTGCAAATTGACTACTTACAACGGTTCTGAAAAGCATACAACTCACCCAAAAGGCTCCAAGCACTCCAAGGATCCACCCTCCGCCGCAGGTCATGGAGACAGCTCCTCGCGTACCACCCCCACTGTCGACCCCGGCGCAATAATGAAGAACCAAGAGTAACGACTTCAGGTGATTCTGGAACCGAGTATTCAATAACGGAGCTGGGTAACTTATTGCCTAATTAAGTTGTAAATAAGAGTGAATGGCCCGCGCGCGGCGCCGACCCACCAACTTACCTACCTAAGCTCTACTCCTCTAGGTAGGTAGGTACTAAAGTAAACAGGCTCACGACATAATTAATCCCCATCCCCATCCTTAAACCATTCAGTCAGCACGCATGCCATGATGTAGGTAGATATGCCACAGAGGTAAATCAGAGGGAAGTCTGAATATTCCAATCGAGTATAGGGTTCTAGGGCCCTATACTCCACAGATGTTTTACTTCATCGTAGTAGGTATAATATTATTTTAACGCACGCTTTTTTTTCTAGCTTACATTTTCCCACAGCTGGGCAAAGGCGTCCTTTCACCTATCGCGCTATCCTTGACAGATTCCCACCATTCCTGCTCGAATCCGCTGATGTCGTCGCGCCAACGCTTTCGCGGCCGACCCCGACGTCGCTGTCCATCCTCCGGTACCCAAGGTGTTATGATGTTGGCCCATTTCTCCGGAAGCATTCGACACACATCGTCTCCCACATCGGCAATGCCGGCGCGCGTCTGGGATTCGAACCCATATCCTCCCAAACTGAATAAGCCGGGGTACATCCCAAAAAAATTATATGCTAAAAATTGTTTCAAAAACTACCTACACTTCTGCACTGTTTTATCCAGTCTCTACCTCTAAATACGAGTACATATTGGAATGAGGTCATTGCACGATTACAGATATCACAGACGCGGTTTACGGTCGTCCCGTTTATTTACTCTTTACAACGTTCCACCAATCGTATAAACTAACAGACATACATACTTTATAATAGAACAGAAAATAAATGTGTTTTTCTACATACCTAGATGTCCTTTACCTAGTATTATTTTCACAAAAGCGTCGTCATTCTGCTTTTAGAGTATCTATTGATCAAGTAATGAATTGGTTCTAGCAATTAATTTCGAAATATTTTCATTAGTAAAACTTCTAGGCATAGGTACCTAATATAGGTAGATATTGCAGGTATAGAAACCGCGTCACCCCAGCTTAAGACTGCTATAGATAAAGATTGTTAAGCTATGACGTGATGAATTACTGGGGTGATCAGTATTTTTTGTTACAGCTATATCGTCTGTACCTACTCTGCTATTTAGATACTAACAATAACTAATTTAATTAGTTTCATGTCATGATTGCCCATCCTACAAAGACCCACCTAGGCATGTCTCAACACGCTACATCATAAAACCAAATGATAACACCCACGCTCTAACAAAATGTACATGTTTCATGACTACTATAAAAAGACTTACCTGTGGCTTCAAGGTCTTCGTACCCAGCTCGGAGGATTCCCCAAGGTGCCATAGTGGTTCCACTGTTCTTCACAACACAATACAGCGTTCACTTGATATTGTCACTGACATTTAACAAGCGTACCATTCGTCGCGCGCGGTAATGACGAGGGAAACATACAAAATATAGCTATCTACTAAGGCATTTAATTTTATACCTATCGTAATAATTGTGATTCTTGTTTCGTCTGGTACGGACTTTAATTTTTAAGATTTTGCGCCATTATCTACAGTTATTAATTTATTAGAGTTACTGAAACTACATAGTTCGGCGGATAGTACTTATACGAGTCAAATCAAAAAGTATCAAAATTGTATGGTACACACCTTCATGTAAAACATGACTAAACAAGTGTCTCGATCGTGTACAATCTGAAGATAAGTGGCATTAATCTGTAGATATGGATAGTAAACACTGATTTTATCATAGAAGATATGAAGAAATTGGAAAGAAAGTCGATTACACAATAAAAATAAACAAAACTACAATAAAAATCCCACATATTTTATTCACATTTTCCTATCGTTACCTTCTAAAATAGGAATATTTTAGAATAGCTATCCATCGACTGATTCTATTATCTGAGTGATTATTAAAAGCAAAACTAAATACAAGAAATACTTAAGATTTGCAAAATAAACACCTTTTTATAATTATACTTCGGCCGTTCAGAGAATGCGTTCCTGACACCTATCAGTTAGTCATATAAAGCGCTGACATAACCTTGTAATAGCGCAGTTTAGATTTAGAAAAATATTGTTTACCAAGTTATTTGACACTCAGTTTGGCACAAAATTATAACATTAATTGATTATTGATATAATGATGTTGTTTTAATGCTCATCAATTGTTAAAACGGTAAACATCCAGCAATAATATTTTTATCGTAACTGCAACGCCATTACAAAGTTACGTCGTCAGTTCAATCGCGACGTGTCAGGAACGCATTCTCTGAACGGCCGTAGTATAATGCAAGAAATTTTACAATTCCGCACTAAACTAATTCTATGCTAATAATAATTAAAATCCTGTTTATCACAATAAAATATGTAATTTTAAAATTTTCATAAGTTAGAAAGTCAAAATTCTGGATATAGAGTTGAGGGTAATATGCGAGAGGGAGAAGACACGCCGTCAACAACAATGGCTCCGCACATTAAGATGGGCGACCGACATTTACGACCGAGCACTTCTGTGCTTCATATATCTAACGTCGGTTCCGGCCGTACCAGTTAGGGCAGCTTATTACGTCAGCCTGTTGCTGTCGTCCACCTGTCGTTCGGATAGCCCGTCCCTTTTACACCAACGTAGGGACGGCCTGACCCGGCGATACGACTGCCTTACGTTCCAATGATACCAGTATCCCTCAAAGCTGTAGGGAATTAATTAATATCAGCCAATAGAATCACTTGGTGATTAATATATCAGTTGATTTTATACATTCCTCGCCTCGCTTCAGTGGATACTGGCCCTTAGTTATAGAAAAAATAATACTGCTATTAGGAAAGGTAACGCGTCTTCCCTCTTTGCTTTGAACTTGCAGGGTCTTGGTACAAAAACCATCAATTAACTAATAAATTACAAAATAAACTGTACTACAGTAGTGATGATAATCCAGTAACTAACTCAAGGTATTATTGTTGAGTAACGGAGCCGAGTCTTCCGAATCCGTGTGCTCGCTTTCACTCGACACTGTAAAAGAAAAAAAATGTTTAGACCCCACAATGTCACTGTCCGACTCGAGAATCGAACGCAACTACGTGGTTCTATCAATCGCACCAACTCACTAGAAATACGCAACCCATAGATTTATAAATTTTCTGGTCTATACAGTTTTCTATAGATAATAAAACATTACCCAAAGAACCTAACAGAAATAACGAATTAAAGACCCAGCTATGAGTAATGATAAGGCTGAGTATTTGCACTCAGTAATATGTAGTACATTATGATTCGGTACATAAAATAATAGCAACAACTAAACGATGAAAATATTTTTTTACAGTCTACATATGCATTACGCAAATAGATTACATAGTACAAAACACAATATACATTTATCTCGACAATATTTTATTTAATTTGTGTGTATTTATGTAATCTAAAATGCGTGTACTGTTATTAGGCACATAGAAAAAGAAACAATCAATGTCAGACAAGGATTAGTCGGCATAGTTAAAGCTGTACATAATAATAGAATACAAAGCATAACCTTAGCAATTTACTTATCTTTTAGCTCCTTGATTGTTGTATTTACCAACACCGAAAAATAAATTAAATACAATATCACTTTCTGTTGTATGACCTTTTCATTTGGACAAATTAAATCGCTTGGTGTCAATCCTCAATTTCAACATTTTTTTTAATCATGAATGCTTTAAAATCATAAAAAAAAAAACTAGCAAAGTGTGCACAAAATCGGCAAAAATCTGTGCTCTCACAATAAGGTTGGAATAAAACAAATTGCAGAAAATGTACATTAGCTTATATTTGATACAAAATACACGCGACAACAATATGTATAGGGCGTGCTGCCCGGGACAGCACATATTTACAATATCATACAGTGCCCGCCAATTATAATGGCACACCGCACACTAATCCAAGATTCAACATTGGCACTGCATTACATCCGACGCCTCGCGCGATCTCGAATGACAATGACAGCGCAATGCGAATCACAGGTATTTTCTACTAGCTCTTATTGCCGTGCCAAATAATTTGAAGGCTCTGTACCCCGTCTATAGTACGGTAGCTTGAGCTGTTCCGATATTGTCTAGCGATTTGTAACCGTGTCTGTATTGCAATATAATACTATATCGAGTAGCAAGCGTCCTAGCACTTATAGTATTTACATAGAAATAAATAGCGCGGATAGGGAAAGATTGTTAGTCGCAGCCAACACCGAATCCATAATGAACCGTATGTTTTGAACGCTAGGGTCGATTATGGTTGGTTAGTACAAAGAGAGTCGCATTCAATGCAAATTAAAACTAACTTAATTCTTAAATTGATTTATCCGTGAGAATGCAGAACTATAATTTATTCCGCCAATAAATCAACGTCTTAGAAAATAATTTGGGATCCGTCAATGTACAACCAATAAGGGAAACTACAGTAAGCGTGATACGTATTTATAAAGGCAAGATATTGCCCTGAGGAAATATACTAGTATCTCACTAGCATCTAGCGTAATTATTCCTTCTAGACCTGCAGCCTGGTTTTACGGATTATTCAAACTAAATGTGCCACTGAGACGGACGATTAATACACGGCGTTCTTTAAATCACTGTTTTCCCAGAACAAACGTTGCTCAGGTCTAATAACTGTTTATAGCATCAAATAAGAGAATTAAAAAAATCTAGACCTTCTCAAATAGGTCTAACTTAGTTCAAAAACTAACAGTGACATTATGACGCCGTAGCGTATTACCTACTCCTACTTAGATAGGCACTAGTTAGGTAGCTACCGGTCAGCGCGCTGACTATGTTGTAGGGCATAACGTTACAAGTAGATATTTTAAGATCGCAATTTTGTTTAATTTTTTTATGACCGATTTCGTTTTGTTTTTTAATTAGATTTTATTAACAGTTAGTAGATCATGTTCTGAACGTTTGTTCTGGAAAACCAGTGATTTAAAGGACACCGTGTATATTTGAAGTATATTAGTCGCTTAGCTAATTTCTTTCCACGCATCACGCTTACACACACATAGGTACTTAATCTACATTACATTGTTACTAACATTCGCTCCTAACTTTCATTGTATAATTCCTAGCTGAAAAACCTAATCAAACTACATTTCAGAATGATAATGCTAGAAGAGATTTGAAATTACTTATGCCCCTATTAGGTGCTATAAAGAACTCATTTTGTAAAGACTTACCTACTACAAGGTCATAAACATTAACTTAAGCTTGGCATAAACCGTCCTGGGGTTAAATATACAACAATATAATTCGATAACTAACAATTTTGGCATCTGAAAACGTATTCCATACTTATTTTGTGGGAACCGTAAGGAAATTAAACCGTCACTTACTGTTCGGTAGTATCATGTAAACCAATTATATCCAATTTTAGGGATGACTACACCAAAAATACATTTTTATTCTATATAAATGAATATGAATTAGCTAATCCTTAGGGCGGTTGTGTACAAACGCCCCACGCTCTAAATATAATTTTAAGTAATCCACTGACTATTAGTTTATATTTGGTATGAAGTTAATTTTGTGAAAAATGTAAGGTAGTATTTTCAATAAAAACTTTCTAGATAATTTAATTTAATAATTAGAGTTATTAATTATGATCACCGCATGCCACAAATACCATCCCAGACGTTACACAATTATTACCAGGTGCCTTAAAAGCAAAAATAAGTGATTACTTTAAACGCTTATTAGCTGGTTCGTACAAGCGGCGCCCGGCATACCATACTCGTTATAACCTGAAATTTGTATCATGTTTCATTCATTTAAGATAATGTTCCGTTGTTCTCTCTACATTAATATATCAACCTGTATTCTCTATTTTAAAAATCTTAGTGATCAAATCATAAACCGTTAATGGTACCGCGGAATGATTTTTCTGCCGTCGCGTCGTCTAAGGTACTTTGACAAAATCCACCATCAGTGGTTTGCAGTTAAAAATGATGTTATATTACGCCATTCATTCAACAAAGAGTTTTTAATAAAATTTTTGAATACCATTTTCTAGTCCCTATCATTTATTTCCTGAATGGTACAACGGCTACAAAAAACCATTTGCCATGGTACCGTCGACGTAATGGCAAAGCGGCAAAAAAAATGCACGGTACCATCAATGGAACTGACTTATAGTATCACGGCAGAAGAAGGCAAAAAACAATGAAAAAATTACCGCTTAAATATGTGGTCACATATCACCGAGTGATTTTTAAGATATAAATATGGCATGTCCTACTAGAGTTGGGTTATTCTATAGTACATTTATTTAAAACTGCAGATAATAGGAAATGAATTGCCTTCACCAATTTCGAATCATTCAACACATCTAATTAATCGTTAGGAAAGCATTCATCTATCTACGGGAACATTACGATATACAGCTGAGAATAAGTTAAAGATATACAGCTGAGAATAAGTTAATGATATACAGCTGAGAATAAGTTAATAATATACAGCTGAGAATAAGTTAATGATATACAGCTGAGAATAAGTAAAATTATGTATACATGATACGTATATCCTCCCACATCCATACAAATTACTTATACATTTTTGTTCATTGACGTCCTACGTTTCTAGACAAAATATTCTATTCAATCTTTTTATTAGATACCCAGACTTATTGCCCACGTGATGTTAAGTTACCATTTTCAATCTACTCTATTTATATCGCGTACCGAAACTACTAAATACTTTCAGTTGACTTATTTTCTCAGATTATAACATCGTAGTGCATCGTAGGGCACTTTCCTGTGCGTGTCCTGCGAGGCAATGCTTTGTCACAGGCGATGGTTACCACTTAACATTAGGTGGGCCATTCGCTCTCTACGAAAACTATATTAATCCCCGTAAGGGGCATCGTCGGATCTCTTACTCAGTACGCAGACCACTGAAGATATGCCACAAGGAGGTAGTCAAGAGGCAAATCCAAACATTACGTTTGAAACAACTTTGTGCAAAAAAAGTATCCCTAAGGATTTATGGACTTTTTAAAAAAGAATGTTGCCGGAGCCCACGAAAATATGTGACATAATTGACATAATTACGGTTTCTTTAGTATTTAAGATTTTTTCTAAAGTATCGACCATAATACGTTCCATAACTATGAACGAGGAGATTGAGTGAATGTACCATCCCGTATAACAAAGAAGTCAATACACAAAAGCATCATCAAATTTTAATTCTACTATAAAAATATTAAGGTTTATAATTATCTAAAGAACCACGATTTAGTTATTGCTATTTACATTTGTAGTGTAGAAAGTCTTACCCTGAGACTTATTCTATGTAATTACTGATTAAAACGGGTATTTATCGCGTATGGTACCTTTTTTATTTGTTATCACAACGTTTCGGCTGTGTTACAACAGCCGTGAGCACGGCCGTGACCGTAAAATAACAAATAAAAAAGGTACATACGCGATAAATACCTGTTTTAATCAGTAATTGTGTACAGTGATCGTGAAAGTTTGAATAATATTATTCTAGGTTTTTAGTTGTACCATCACTTGAGAAGTATCAAATAACACAAGCGTTAACCCCACACTAGCAGATCCTGCAAACATTTGCTCACAAGCGGGAATAAAACCCGCACACTTGCGGCTTCTTAGATATTATCCCACAGAATGTATTTTTTTATAACTTTAACTTTTCCAAATGTAGAATTTATCTTTCTTTTTGAACATGTAAAACTGTAATTTATCAAAAAGAATATTTATTTATATGTGTCTTGTAAATTATGTCGCATATTTGATAATGTTGTAACAACTCTATATTTATTCCGAGTGTTGTATCAGCTGTAAGTTCCCACAGATGTTGTTGACAAAATTCATATATTTACAAAAATACTTAGCCACTGCTCAAATATATAACGAGTTAATTTACATATGTGAATGTTGAATCAACTCTGTTTTATGACAGTTGTAACAGTTCTATTTTTTTAATGATGGTTGTAGCAACCGTCATTACCATGTATTAGTAGATATAAATAGTCGTTACTTAGTCCATACCCCGCTAAGCCTCTTTCTATTTACTTGTGACATTCGTGTGACCGATAGTGGCTTTATCTGAGATGTATTAAAAATACCCAAACTTTCTGCACTTTAAATAGGGATTTAAAAAGTTTTAAGGCGGTCAAAACATTCCGGTTGTTAACAACACAATTTTTCTGTGGGTTCGTCTCAACGATATAGTGATGGTACAACGTTATGACCTTCGATGTTGTGGCAGCACTATATCAATCCAATATTATATGTTGTAACAACACAATATTAACACTTTAATTGCAAACATTTATCTTATCTAGCCACCGGTGCCTTAGCAAGCCTGTAAAACTCCAATAAAGTATGGCGATGCATTTAAATTACTTTTTTTTATTGATGATACCCAAGCGCTTGACCACTACCTCACCTGGTGGTAAGTGGTGGTGTGATCGAATATGGAGCACGCTTGCCTAGAAAGAACCTATTCACTCTGGACTTGAAGACTCCGAGAATATACTGGTTCAGAAAAACATACACCGGTAGTGAGTTCCACTCCTTACTTGTGCTAACAAGATACCTGTGTGTTTTCAGCAGTCAACGTGTTAATTCATATTGTAACAACTCTACAATCACTCAAACTGTATATAGAAAAAGTCTAAGGCCATCCGATGTTGTAACAACGCTGTATCAATGTCAGTTGTAACAACTCTATAATCTTACATTCTTCTCAATAACTTATAGTGCTCCCACACACCAGTGATATACCGTTATATAGCTTTTGTTATATAACATTATATCGTTACATTATCTCTTACTTTTATACAAATGTTACAAAATGTTATTTAAAGTTATACTACGTGTTTTGTTATAAACGACATTAAATGAAAACACGGGTAGGGCTAATGTAATTATTTAGTAAATTTTATATTTTCAAACTACCTTATTATCAAGTCCTAAAATATAAACCAAACAGCCTACATTAAATAGCCAATCAAATCAAATTCATTCATCATGTAAGTAGGTACCTGATATTCTGACTAAGCGGCATCGTCGAAAAGGCGCCGCCGATTTACGTTAACAATTATTTATTGGCAATGTGTCAGTTACTTTATAAATATTCAAGCTACCGGTATTAAATAAAAAACAAAGGTCGTCTGGATGAGATCGCCTTTAGCGATAAGATCGCCCATTGCACTAAATCTATTCGTAAAAATTATTTGCTGTATTTTACTTTGGTGTACAATAATTAGTTAACTTATCTTAAACCCACCTCTAAAATCAGTGAATACGATTCCGGATGTGTGTTTTAAATTAACATCATACATAACAAAACCGGTTGTACAATAAAGTAATATAACAGTTGTGTGGGAGCAGCATTAAATGGTGGATTCGTGTTAACAAAAGCACAGCCGGTGCGCTCCTACGCCTGACTGTGGTGCCGCTTGGGCTGGCGCTGCGAGTTGCGGCGCGCGTGCGTACCGTTTCTCTCGCTGGGCTTGCCCGCGAGCACACCAGGGGCCGGGCACGGGATGCGGAACAGCCGGATCTTCAGGTGCTCGCAGATCTCCAGGCAGATTTTACCGCAGTAGCGGATTAAGTCACCGCATACCCATATCTGGAATGATAGATATTGCTAGACATTTCACACAGAGCTATCTAGCCCCTAACTAAGCAGAACTTGTCCTATGGGAACCGGATAACTGATAGAATACTTATCTACTTTTTTAAATACATACTTATAATAATAGAAAAACATCCAGACCCGGAACAAAAATCTGTAGATAATGCAAACATTTGTTACGCGGTGGGAATCGAACCCGCTACCTAGTGCGTCTCAGCCGGCTATATACCCACTGCGCCACGGAGGTCGCCAAGGTCAAAGGTGTTCATATTTTTGTAGTAACGTTATGTATATATTAATGCGTGAAAAGAAAACTTTGTACCTCATTTTAAGGTTGTTGCGCGCGCAGCGGAGAGTGAAATTTGCCATAATTTAAGTTTATGGTGAAGGAGTATTATAATTGTTAAAGTTTGGTTGTTTGTGTGTTACTCAATCACGTCGGGACGGCTGAACCGATTTCGATGAAATTTGGTTTAAAGTAAAACTATGATTTTGGTTTTAAACATAGACTACTGTTTATTGAAAAACTGCGCGAGCAAAACCGCTGTAGGAAATTAGCAAAAGAGATATGTTCTTACCGTGCATAACCACAGCACTATGTACTCAGGCACGGCGTTATTAAAGTACTGGTTCAGGAAGAGCATGGCGGGCCCCAGCAACGACCAGTCGTAGTACTCCATCTCGCTCTTTGTCATGTGAGCCACCTAGAGTTACAAATGTATCTTTACATTGTATAAAATGAAGTCGCTTCCGCTGTCTGTTCGCTTACATCTTTTAAACTACTCAACGGATTTTAATGCAGTTTTCAGCAATAGATAGAGTGATTCAAGAGGAAGATTTATATGCATAATACATACATAGTAACTGCGAAAGTAACTGTTTGTTTGTTAGTTTCTTTGTTACCTTTTCATAACTAAACGGCAGAACGGATCGTAATGAAATTTGTCAAGGAGAGAGATTATATGCTTGGGAAGGACATAGGCTACTTTTTACCCGAGTAAGCAAAAGGAAGGTAATGTTTTTATTGAATTACCACGCATGCGAAGCCGCGGACGGGTCACCTAGTATATAAATAAGGCCAAACTGATGTGTTTCGGTTTGAAGGGTTTGGTTGCCGGTGAAATTACAGGTACATGAGGCTTTACACCTGTAAGCTTCTTTCTATTTAGTAGGGGCCGCGCTACGATGCGATTTCCAGTGCGTGTTCTCCATTCGAGAACCTTTAAGAACCAACAGCATAACCAAGGTTCACAAACACTCATATAGCACACTTACCACAAGTCTATTGGTGACTTTAGCGGCAACCATTCCAAACGCGAGGATGTACAGAGCTGGATGGTTCTCGTACACGTGCGACTCACTCTTCTGGAAGATGATGAACGCGGGGACGACCACCAGCGAGAACGGAATCACCGGAGACAGGATACTGGTACCCTGTGGATGTTACAGGTGTACCTTGCTCTTTGGAGGGGGGACATTGGACCATGATTTCAATTTACGGGGTCAATTTTAGATGTGTTACTGTTTATGTTTAAGTTATCACAAAAAGTTAGTAGACTTATTAATTGAATTTAAATTTTTAAGATGCCTTTGAAGTTTATTGCAAGTTTTAATTGATAAGTTGGAATATAATTGAAAGCTTATTAAACGAGCTAGTTACGTTTAAAATGCAAATAATACAAAATAAGCTTTTGCAAAGTTATCTAGCTATCGTTCAAAGAGTCACAACTAGCACTTACGCTTACAACTACCGTGCCATGACAAGCCGAACAGCACAAGACAACATGCAAAGCCCTTAAGCTAATGAGGATGTGAGTGCAGTACATATCATGCGGTTATACCTCACAGTGACGCTGAGCAAGGTAGAGAGCGCTGCTGGAGACTAAACACCTGACCTGACTCTTTGAATAGCTGCTTTTCATTTCCATACAAATGCGAGCCCAAACGGCACGCGTAGGTATTCATAGTGTCCTAGACGCGCTCAATAGCTTGGCCAGCATCCCGCAAGGCTGACACACAGCACAACACTACAGAACGGACAGATGTCACATCGAGCGCGTCCAGCCAGCCTCTCGAGGCATTCGTGCGAGCTTAGCGCCACGCCGTTAGTTGTGCAGCTGTTACATCGTGTTATTGTGTTATAACACAAAAATATCCTTACTGCTACCGTGGAGCCGTTTTTTCCCACTCCACCCCTCATAATGACGGTAACGTTTCCCAATATGAGGTAAATCGTGAGGAGCACTACCGCATAGTTGGATACTAGGCTCAAACTGATGTTTATCGTTGGCAGCTGTAGTGTTAGACCGTGTGGTGACCGTGTGACGTCATGCGGTTAGTCCGATGACCGGGGCCCGACCGTCGACCGTCACAGAGAAAAGAAACACATACATGCCATTAATATCGATGAATGAACTCGATTCTAGGGCTGGAAATAAAATTAATTGTGCTGTCTTCACTCATTGACAGAAATAAAATTATTGTCAGGAACAAAATGATGATATTTAGATTAAAATTCCGTGATATACCAAAATGAAACCAATAACCCGTTTGATTAAATCAATGGACGACACGGTTCTCAGTGTTTTTATTTACATGAAACATGCCATTTCCAGTTTTTACAATTTGTGACTTTGTAATTTCATATTTTTGAATGAGACGAATCAGTCGTAGAATTAACTTAATACATCATACTCAAACAAATTTTGTAGTAGGTATCTTAAAAACTAAAATGAGGACACACCGCTTGCCCAGTAAAACGCTGCAAAATAACCTTTAGTTTGAAAGATCTCTCTACCCCACAATTTAAAACTGAATATGACAGGTGACACGACTGACACGTCTCAACACCGTTATCCCCATAGCATTTGTAATTTGTCATAAACACAGTTCTCTTACTGCGACAGTAGATCCATTTTTGCCGCACCCCCTAACCCGGAACGTAGAGGCGAAGTTGAGGATAAAGAAAACTTGCAGCCCATTGCACATGGAGGTGACTAGTAGGCACCAGGGCACGCTCAGTCCCGGGATCTGTATCCACCCATTGACCGTTAGTACAAAAACAATGATACCAAATTTGAACCGCAGCCAGACATGTTTTAAATGTCTTAGCAAACCTTTGACAAGCATTTGAGGCTTGGCAGACTTATCAAAGGGTTGCTTAAAGTTTAAACTTTCATGTGTAACATTCGGAAACATGTCTGTCTTTAGTCTGTCGCCCGTATTAGGACGATATGACAACTCGGTATGAAGAAAGAGATGGATTAAGCCTCGGTATAGCGCTGTCTTTGTCATCAAATATGGCAATAAATCGTTTGCGACATTGACAGGGTAATACACAAAGCAGGTCACAAGCAGGTATCAGGTAACTTGTAACCCAATCAGTACCACGGAAGGTTATCGCTGCTCTCAACCGATGAGGTATGCTATCTCTGAACCGCTACTGAAATGAGAACACCCTATACGAAACGCCAACGCTTATGACATAGGACAACTAGTTTTACGTAATATATAGCAGTACGCCCCATAAGATCCAAAAGGCGAGCGCTCTATCTTCGATCGGCATGGCCGCCTCTGTCACGAGTGTTGACGTTAATTCGATTGAGTTACAGATTAAGTTACCGACAAACCCAAACAATTAATATTATCTTCGTTTCTTCATCCAAACGCATCATAATACCGAGTGATGTACCTAAACAAATTTTACAGGTAGCCTAACAGATGGCCATCAGGTAACTTGCAGCTGGTCGTCCATTTGATATAAAATGAGTGAAGACCCACGCAGCTCGGACAAAATAAAAGACGCACCAGCCACATACCAACTTAAACATACTAAGACATGACAATACCAGCCTCTCAACACAACTGGCAGTCGCAAACGAAATATAAACTACCCCCTGGTAAGCGTCAGGCCCCACCTTTTACTATTTATTTCCTTTTGTCGACGGTCATTTGAGTATTTCAGGGGATAATTACCTACAGGTGACAAATGCCGCTCTAGATCATGCTCCATGTTAAGAAATAATAACAAAATAAAAACAGTGAGCATAATCCAATGTGTCGAAGTACTTGTGGTATTGTAAATACATGCTATTAAAAAAACCCACATGATAAGCGATGGTACCAACTAACTGAATCTCAGTCAGAAATCCAAAAAAGCGATAGGATAAGAACGCATTTACACACGGAAATTTATTTGCAAAAGCCTCGAAAGGTTTTTTAACAAGGTGTCAAAACGATTTGTAGTGTTTTTGAATTTTGATTGGCGTGATATAATTTAACGTAGTTTTTATTTACCTAGCTATTTTTCCTTTCCAATTAAGCAATAACAAGTCAATTATGAAATAGGCAGTTACGATTGATCATCTGATTTTTTTTAAAAGTACAACTAGTTACCTACTAAATGTTGTGTGTTTAGGATCAAAATCACTGCAATAGATTTGACATCTTGGTAATTTCACCTCCATTGGTTTTTCAGATAGTTGTTAATAGAGCATGACTCGTGTGTAAACGCTTAGTGTCTAAAGAGATGCCAATATAAACTATCACTATGTTAAATCAACCGGTAACCGACAGACCGTTCTACCCAATACGAAGTTCGGCTTCTAGTGGCGGCTTGGGACGGTTCTGACGCATAATTACCAATTGGGACGGCGAGTTTATGAATAATACTAACCTATCTATGATCTATTATATTGTTTAATAGTAGTATTAATCATTGGTGAAATTATATATTTTACCTTGTATTGCTTCGTGTATAACGTCCAATTAAATGGACTATATAAATGTCGTAAAAAAAAACAAGAAAAGAGCAAATCACGATTCAGTTTACTAGCTAATCAAGTTCAAGAACATAGTTTCTCAAGACGTGATTTTTACTAATTGCAGCAACGGTCTCGGATCAAGATGATTACGGAACGATCTCTAAACTCATGTTCACGACGGGCAGGTGCTGACCAGTGCAGCCCCAATGTAGTTAGTTCATTTGACATTGTTATTATAACTTTTTTAGAAACATTCGTTATTTTTAATAACTTCGTTATTTTATTGTATTTATTCCTTTTGTTATTTTGAACTGATTATTGAATGTGATTAGGAGGGGATAAAGCAGTGACTTGCGTCACGGGCGCTATGTTGAATCCCGAACGTAACAAACTATTCTAGAGTTAACTAGAATCCTGTGTGCTGAGAGGGATATAAGCACGCCCAAGATGCAGGCAGCTTTATCCACGAGGAGAATACTCCACTTTTCACACTTTCTCCGAGACAATAAAAACCAAACCTATGTTGGTGCATTCTGTGCAGAGATTAGTCCGATTTACGAATAAGTTCTTTATGTGTGGGTCTCTTTTTTTCAAATTTTAATACATATGAGGTTCTAAATTTAAATCACAGTACAACTTTACTCCCGGCTCAGCCGTAGGGATTTAATCACTTGCTTTCGGTGAGGTTGACATGACATATAATTTGACATTACCAAGCTGGTGGTGTGAAAATAATCTTACCAATAAAGTACTTAAGTTATGTTTAACATATGTCACACCTGCTATCCTCGACTATTTACGTAACAGACTCCAATATTTGCGTATGTATTATAAATACGGGATATATCACGTACCGTTCTATCGGTGTTTCGACCGACAATGTTTCGGCTCAATCCGTGAACCTTCATCAGGGTGAGTGCGATCCGCTCCGAACTGCGTCTCGCCTCGCACTCCCCAGTTATAATAATGATTGAAATAAATCACGAATGTTTTCCAAGTAAAATTGGCGTATTATATTTTAAAAGTTGGAAGTGATCGCGATAAGGCTGTCCTACGATTTAACAAGTTTATTCTCTTTTGTTGTATTTTAATGGTATATAATGAAGATATTGAGAGGGCACAAGACCGTAGTGAATGGCGGAAATGGGAGAGGTATTTGTCCAACAATGGGCTAATAGTGGCGATATAATGTATCCGTCCCAGGCCGCCACGCTACAAGCAGTAACCCTCACAGCGACAGTAGATCCGTTCTTGCCGACGCCGCCGCAGCCTATGGCCGAGGCCAGCGCCGTGCCCGCCAGCAGCGCGCCGCCCACCGCACACAGCGCCAGCGAGTGACGCCATTCAATTCCACCGGACACCTAACGGAGCTAGCCGCTTTACACCAATATTTATATTTCTCTACTTTTACTGTTCATAACACAACTAACTTTCTAACAAAAAAGGTAACCGATTTAATAACTTTTATCGGGAAAAGTTCCGGTACGGAAATCTAAATTGAAAACGTTAATAAATCCTCGACTTTATTTTTAAAGAGCTTTACAACAATACCAGACACACTGGGGTTGAAACGAAATTTCCCTCTTTATCTCAATAGAAAGTACCGTCAAAATATTATTTTACCCCAATGAAACTTAAATAGGACCCTAGAGTTAAAACCCATTAATTAAAAAAGAATCATCTAATTTGGTTTATCCAAAAGTTGAGTTCAGAACCTCGTTTTTTAAAAGGCGGATAAAAATGATGGGCTGTACCAAATTTAAATAATTCATTGATAAGAAAATGAATCGCCAGATCTATACACGGTCTTGCAATTTTAACTTATTATATCGAAGAGACAGTTTCTATACAAAAAATAAACGTATATATAAAATGTTCTTATTATTTTATCAAACCCCCCGAAAAAATCGATAAAATGCTGCTCTACGAAATTTTATAGAACTATAGCGTATTGTGCGATGCCACAGATTACTAAAAAGTTACTACGAGCCGTATAACGACCCCGCTCGCTCAATACACCCAACCGGTCAACAGGACTCTTACAGGGCGTACGGCAAGGCTGTAAGTACCCACAGTTAGGTATAAAAGTCAAAAGTAAAGTTGTTTGGATTAAAAAAATATTATTATTTATGGTTTTGAACATGTACTCGTCATTATTTTTGGTATAAATTGCAAGACCTTATATACTGTTGTCACACTACTAGACCTAGTAAATTTAATTGTGGGTTTCATAGTATTTTCAGAGTTAGCTATTGAGTATTTCACTGTTTCAACTATTTTATACTGCGAATATTTACGCACTTCAGGTCATTTGTTTTTTTGTTAGAGCTATAAGATGGTGGCTATTCTGTTGTTTACAAGCTCAAATTTTCTAAAATACGATCCTTCTTATTTCGTTTACGCTAAACATCTAATTAGCATGACAGTTAAAGAGACATTTTTAAAATGAAGTTGTTTTAATTTAATTGTTGTGATTTCGGGTAAGAATAGTCCACACCAATTTTCTTGCTAACTAATACTACCCCGTTCGAGTACAAAAGTACTTATTTGACCCTTTAAAATGAATACCTATTTGTAATACCCAGTACGTAATTTTGCATAATTGGTAATTTTAACCTTCTGTTTGTGAATGGCAAGGAATTAATTATATTAACTTCGTATAATATATATATACAAGATAGAAGTTAGTTTAAGGCAAATATATATTGGTTACAGTCATGTGGGTATTTTTAAACATTTCTGTAAATTGTTTTCGTTTAATAAGTTATGTAACACATTGCGGAGCTTCTAATCACGTCACACATCGTGGATAGCGGACACTTGTTTGTGCTTAAACACATTGCCTAAAACTAATTTACTGCGAAAATATACGGGTGTTTTATTAAATTATATATTTATTTAAATCTACTTGGTATCATACATACACAGGCACACAAAACAGTGTTATGTTAGTAGATTAAAAGTCAATAATATCTACTTCATACATGTTTTGTTATTACAAATAACAAAACATATCATCAAAACACATCTATATTTTCGCAGTATTTCGCAAGATATTGGACACTGGAGTGAAGTAACTACGATTTAAAATGCATTTAAACGTTTCGCAGTCAGTACATTAATCCCATTTTGGAATGTGCCTAATTACCCTTTGTATTAATGTCCTTCCTGTCTTCAGTGTCCAGTATCACATACTTTCAGAACCGCAAGATAACGCAGAAGATCCGATATTGACTACTTTTCTATTCAAATAATTGTTGTCCGCTGCGTTACCCTGAGCGGTACTCCTTACTCTAGAAAGATATAGAAACGAGAGGGACAGCATTACCTGAGTACCCCAGAAGTCGGAGCCTAGTGTTGCTGAGAGCATGTGTATCAGCATTATGGAGTACTGCGCCTCTGTGACGTCGATGCGACCCATCTTCAGCGTGCCCGTCACGTAGGCCTGCCAGTGCGCGCAGTAGAACAGTGTCATTGCACAGAAACACTGAAATACGACAAGTGGCTATTTAAAAATGAGAAAAAATCAAAACAACTCACTTTTTAAGAAACATATATCTTTTTTTTACTTTAGAAAACAGGAATTAGTAAAATGTTGAGATCCTTTTGTAAATTGAAAAGTTTGATGATTTTTTAATGGATCCCATCATCAGATCCAGTGTGCGTACATGCACGAAGTTTTGTTTCCAATCGAGCAAGATCGAACGTATCTATAGACCGAGAAAACTTGAGTCATAATGTTCGTAAGTCGGACCGAAATCTCACAAAACGTCAAAGCGAATGTCCGATTATACTTGTTCATCGAGCATTAAGGTACGTGTAGAGGAACAATTAACTTTTATCGGTTTATTACCGACCGACGGTAGCAAGTGGCAGAATTAGCTTGGTAAAAACGCAACCAAAGTAGATGTATTATATTATGCTTTACTTATCTATTAGCCGCATTAACTAAATAAAGGTCGCAAGGCCGCGGCTATTATTAAATGTTAATTGCTTAGACAGAAAAACACTACATTTCGCTCACAAAATACTTTACTAACTTTATTCTTTATTGTACACAAGAAAATACATAATAAAGTACAGAAATAGAGGACATGTACAAAGGCGAACTTAACCCTAAAAAGAGTTTTCTTCCAGCAAACCTTTGAGGCTAGAGAGAGAGATGATTTTAAAGGTAGGTGCGTGTACAAGAATCATAAATATGTACATATATCTTAAACAAATAAAACGAAATATACCAAAAGAAAGTAATAAAATGAATGAATATAATAAATAAATAAATAGACTAATATATACAAAAATAAATATATACCTACAATAATAAATATATACCTACAATAAAATAAAATTACAGAGAAAGATAGTGCTCTTTAACTTTCCGTTTGAAAATGTTAAACGACGGACTAGCGCGAACTTCATGGGGCAGGGCATTCCAAATTTTCACCGCATAAACGGTAAAGGAGCCACCATAGCGGCTAGAAGTGTGTTGAGGTGTTTTGAGGAGAAGGGACTTAGAGGACCGGGATGTCACACTGCGAGGGACAAGGAATTCGAAGCGTTCACGGAGGTAGGGAGGAGAGAGTGGACAATATAATACTTTAAATAAGAGTGAGAGAACGTGAAGATCACGACGAAGACGAATAGGGAGCCATTTAAGTTGGGATCTGAACGTGGATACGTGATCGAACTTGCGCAGTCCGAAAATAAAACGGATGCACAAGTTCTGTAGACGTTCCAGTTTATTGAGAAGTTCCTCCGTGGCATCAAGAAAGCAGACATCTGAATAGTCGAGAAGGGGCAGCAACAGGGCTTGGGCGAGAGTAATTTTTGTTTCAAAGGGAAGAAATTTCTGAAGACGTTTGAGGGATTGAAAAGAGAAATGCACCCTTTTGCTTATTGCATTGATGTGGCTGGCCCATGATAGCTGATTGTCAAAATTGACACCAAGGTTCTTGGCCTTGCTCGAGTAAGGTATAGGCACCTGATCGAACTGTATTTGAGGAAGGGTAGACTGGTTGACAACACTCAGCATGTATGGACTTCCTAAAAGTAGAACCTGGGACTTAGAAGGGTAACTTTTGTATTATTCAGTAAATATCCGTTTAAAATATTCAGAGCTATTAATTCTCGAGTGTTAATTAAATTACTTATTAACTTTGTAATCATAAAACTTTAATTGATAAAGAAACAAATAACAGGTGTTCCAATACTAAGATATTTTTAGAATACTAGACTAAATCTAAAATTATGTTAGCTAAGACTATCTAGTTTAATCTACAAGAAACATTTGTTTAATATAAATAAGATTAAGATAATATCAGGCGTATAGAATGAAAGGCAGCTAAGTCCGTATTGTGTATAATTTCACTTGAGAATGGATTTTAATTTATTCAATAAATAACTATTTAAACCACCATTAGGGACGTCGGAGTGCTTTGGTCATAGTTTTATATTCCTACAGCAAGTTTTTACGAGATTTTCTCTTATACTTATGACAAAAATACGCCTGATATAATCCCATTAAAAACATAAATGTGAAATGAGAGCCAAGTTCAATATTATGATATATGCCTTGGTTGTTGACTTCAACGACAAAAGAAGCGAGAGCTAAATGGGTGCCAAGTTCAATAGTCAGTCCTGAAATTTATTTATTACAACTTAAAATATCATTTCTTCTTATAACTTAGGACAATATATTAAAGCCTAAGGTCTGACGTAGCTAGTTCTCATATACGAATTATTATTAAGTATTTACAATCATGGAAGAGCCCTATGTTCGATGGTTAGTTTCTACCAGCAAGCAAAATTTTCGACCATAGCTTATATCATAATATTGAACTTAAATCTCATTTCACATATGTTTTTGATGAGATATCATTACTTTTTGAACAGAAATTATTAGTAGGTACTTATATTCATAATAAAATTAATACTAAATGGTTTTTGTTAATCTACAGTATTTTCTTACGTTTACGGGGCATAATTGTCTTTTTTGTGTTATTTTCTATCAACAATCAATTATGATTGGTGATTCTTTCATTACAGGCACTATAACTGTTCCTAATAGCATCAATTAATTGAACGCCAAATTTGAACTTTTTAGATCATCTGGAACTAGGTTAGAGTTTTGATCAGTGGTCAGTTGGTCGGTCAATCAGTGATAAAAATTTCAATTTTTGGACGTTAATATAATAACCGTTTGAGGTGTGTTTATGAAATTTAGAGCACATAATATGTATCACGCAAGTTTCAAAATAATGAGCCATTTTGACATATTCATGTGAAATAGTTTTTGAGTTATGAGGTGGTCAAAAGTGGCTCTAAATAGTTCGTGTAATATTACACAAGTCCGATCGTGTTTGGAGTACTGTTCTCAACAATGGGACGGATCAGCAAAGTACCAACTTGAAGCTCTGGAATCAATTGAGAAAAAAGCCAAGAAGCTCATAGGCAACGATGTGCTAGTTGATGCAAGGCTCCTCAGCCTGGAGCATCGACGAAAGGTTGCTAGCCTCTCGGTTTTTTATCGAGTACATTTCGGGAGTTTGCGGCGGTACTTTTCAACCTGATCCCACCATCTCCATACTATCAACGGACAACCAGACGCTCTGCGGTGCGCCACCGCTATATGGTAGAAATACCTCCCATTCGCACAAAGCGGTTCTCTTCGACCTTTATTATGCGCACCGCCAAAGAATGGAACGCCTTGCCTGAGTCTGTGTTGCCTGATAACTACAGCCTGGGTATCTTTAAGTCGCGAGTGAATAGGTTTATTCTAGGCAAGCGTGTACCATCGTAGACTGCATCATCGCTTACCATCAGGCGAGATCGTGGTCAAACGCAAGCCTATAATGTATAAAAAACAAACAACACACGGTGCTGCTCGCCAGTTCTGTTAGCTTGAACTTGGCTTTTGTCGATGTCGACAAAACATTTCTAGCGAAGCATTATCCTTTTATGGCGACAATGCTGCAAGACGTCAAGTAGTAATGATCCTCGACATTAAAAGATTATTATTGTGTGTTAATAATCACAGACGAGGACAAATTAAATATCATTAAGTAAGTAGGTACATCTGTAGGTCCGTGTCAGATAAATCTCATGAGTCACCCCTTCAACTTGTTCCTTTGGTATATCAAGTTCATCACTTTAGTTGATTATTATAGGAGGAACTAGTTGATCATTATGGGTGGACGACATCGTTAAGAGTCGCGGGCCGTCAATGGGTGAGACTAGCGCAGGATCGTGGCGGATGGCACTAACTTGGGGGAGGCCTATACCCAGCAGTGGCTGAAGTCGGGCTGTGGATGATGATGATGATGGAGGAGCTAGATCACTCTGGGAATGTATGGGGGCGGCGTATGTTCGGCAGTGGACTTCTGGCTGATATGATGATAATGTGAAGGATGATTATTATGTTATTACTGATTATGTTTTGGTTGCGTATGTATGCGGCGCCAGATTCCTCATGTGGGGGTTAAATTAGGACTTCAATTAATTTTTAGCAGGGGAACGTATCGATTTCTAGTTAGTTTCATCTTAGGACGATGGCATGCAATGGCATTTTAGTTGGAAGTAATCTGAGTAAATGCAATTGTAACTGCATAACATCGTATCAGTCACCTTATCTTAAAAAACCGGCCAAGTGCGAGGCGACCTCGCGCACGAAGGGTTCCGTACCATTATCTATAAAAACGGCAAGAAAATCAAGTTTGTTGTATGGGAGTCCCACTCAAATATTTATTTTATTCAATAGCCCAATTTTATTTATTTACCTTATTTGAGGTTGCTGCCGATTAAGCTAGTCCTCTAAATTGTATGAGCGCCCATACAACTCAGAGGACTATTTTAATGGCGTCAACTATGTATGACAGCCTTTAATTTTCAACTTTTTTTATATTTTGACATTTTTCCTTTATTTGTGCTGTAACACCTTGTTTTTTGCCAAATTTCGTGATTCTAGGTCAACGGGAACTACCTTTTAAGTTTTCGACCCAAAACCTATAGGGTGTTTCCGGTTGACCTAGAATTGTCAATTTTGGTTAAAAGCAAGGTCTCACAGCACAAGTACAGACTTGTGCTGTAAGACCTTGCTTTTAACCAAAATTGGGAAAATTCCGAAAAATAAAAAAAGTTGAAAATTAAGGTAAATTTTGGTACTTAAAGTTTTCGGAAAAATCTAAATTTGACTATCTTTTTATCGTGTTGACTCAGGACCTTGATTTTTATAAACCTAATTGGGACTATAGACCTCAGTATATGGTATAAATTTCAACTTGCTAGGTCCACCCGTTCCTGAGAAAATCGACGGTGACATACGGACAGACAAACGGACAGTCGGACAGGACAGACGGACAAGAGAGTGATCTTAAAAGGGTTTCTACTAGAGAAACTAACTTACAAGAAACAAGCGTAATTATAATCTTGAATTAAAATATCACATAAGTCCACTTTGACCCTTATATCGTGACGTCGCATAGCGGTCGACCGATTTAGGTAAACGCTAAAAACTGTTGGCTCGCCTCCATATCTGAACGAGAGAGCGGTATCTAGGCAACTCGAGTGACGACAATCTTGGTGTTTGCCGCTGTTGGCATAGTGCCAATGACAATATTCCTATAAAGACTACCTTCAGTAATAATTAGGTGGCGCAAGAAAGATTTGTAGAAGATTTTGTGAAAGAGTTTAGAGAAAACTTGGCAAGCATGCCGTTCGCCAATTTTTCCGAATTCACGCCTAAAAACATCGAAAAAAGCGATTTTTGACACAGTATAATAACAGTGAGTAGAAATTACAACATAGTTGTCTAAATCAAATGGAATGACGTAACATAGAAACACAAATCGACTTTGCTGATAAATGGGACCAAGATTCGGGAGGCCGTGGGTCATGGCCCCAATACAAGGTCGCCCGGAAGAGTTACTTCGTTATTTGGAACTAGGTTCTATGCGCGATGTTTTAACAACGTTTGTAAAGATTTATCAGGTACCGAGCCTATCGATTTCGTGATAATATCGTACGATGCCAAATCTATTAATTTACCTAACTGATAGGGAAGTTATCAAAACGTTATCATACTACATAGTATGTTTTAACCAAAATTCAGGGCTCAACAGTTTTGATATAGCCAATACAACCATGCGCGCGTACAGGATTCAGAAGCGCTGCAATAGTTTTCTCTACTATCGATTATTTTATGGGACTCTTTTCAGAGGAAGACACATTAAAAGCCCAGTGACAAGATATGCCAGAAGCTAGGTTCTGTTTTAAATGCCTCGCATTTGGTTCGGAGGGCCGTATCAGTCCGCACTGGACTTATTTCTATACAAAACTATACACTTGCTCTATGCAAACAAATGACCCACCTGATGTTAGGTCACGATCGCCTATAACAAAGCATTGCCTCTAACGTAATGCAACGCACTATAGGAACATGTCCCGAGTGAAAAGGCCCTCTTATCCAGGTGGTCCTGCTGCCCATAAATGACAAGAGTACTCCATGTGAGGCCGGACTTGCGACTTATAGAGAAGCAGTCTTTGCGTCGCACTTTACCCTATAGATATAGGTACAGCTTTGCCCTATAGAACACTGCCAAGCTTTTTGGATACCAATTTTGCCTTATTTTCTAAGAAACTGCGGAACTGGAGTTCACTGGAGATGTCGAATAACAATGTAAATTTTACACCAGCTTGAAACAGTATACAGCAAATAGTAACGTGATTATAAAGTTATATATATATATAGTATAAGACTATATTCGCAGCTTGTAACCGCGTCCGATGACCTTAATTTCAATTGCAACATCCATAGAGGTAATGCGAACGTATTTGAAGGAGTGTGGTAATATAACGACATGCATGCAAGCTGTGGTTCGTTATGCCTCGTAGTCTGGGTAATAGACACGCCTCGGATGCTATATACTAGTTTAATGACTATTCCTACAGCTACGAGGATTACACACTTTGAATCTATAACAAAATTATATTTACCAATTGAATAAAGCCTGAACTAATTGATAAGAAGACCTTAAACGTGGTCAGTAGCACAAAATGGTGAATTCTATCTTTGTGCGTGTCTCTATAGTTTTTAATATTACCCCCTACAAAATTTAGCTCTTTATAGTTTACTAGCTGATCAATCCGCAGCTTCGCACGCGTAGTTTTTCAATAACAACATTACCCTCCTTCTGCGCAGTTGGATAAAAAGTAGCATATGTCACCCGGGGATAGTGTAGATTCCCAACAGTGAAATATTTTTTTAAATCGGTCCAGTAGTTTCGAAGCCTATTCAATACAAACAAACAAATCTTACCTCTTTATAATATTAGTATAGAAGTATAAGTGGATTATTATAGATAGAGTGGACTATAGATAGACAAATCAAAATTGGTATCATCTAATTTGGATATAAATTAGGTATTTTTACTCCTACAACACTTTAAAACCTTTGTAGCACTGGTTAGCTACAACAAAATCCCTACGTAGCCATAAATTGTATCCACCTGTTAATATTAGATGTCATGTCATGGTTTGTTATGAGAAACGGAAAGGTTTTCAAAAAACTCAAAATTAAAAAGATACTCTATAGCTCACTTGTACGTAGTATTTTTGATTACTGCAGCTCGGTTTGGCGTCCTCACTATGCTGTACATAAATTGAGAATGGAAAGGGTACAAAAACGGTTCCTTTGGCATTTAGCTCGAGGTACCAAACTCGCTAGGAGACATGTATCTTATAATGAGAGGCTAGCGCATTTTGGAGTCAGTTCATTAGATGAACGCAGAGATCTGATAGATCTAAAATTTTTACACAAAATAGTAAGGAATAAAATTGACTGCCCTCAACTTTTAGAAAGATTACGCTTCAAAGTACCTCGTAGGTACCCCCGCTTTAAAATTAACCCTCTTGTGCCCCCTTTTCGAAGGACAGTCTTGGGTACGAGCTCTTGTATACCACGTCTTTGCAAACTTTATAATGAATTTGTGGATTTGGATATCGGCTTTCACGAAATCACTAAAATAAAATCTTTTGTTCGTAATCGTGAGCGACCTTGACAGTGTAAAAACAAAAAAAAAAAATTAAACAAATATTATATTAGTGCTATGGGAACTGTTACATAAATACTTATATAGATATACTGACAGTTTTCTTTTGTAAATACATACTTGGATTGTTTATGGACCTGGTATAGATATTGCATTTTTATTGCATGCACTTAGTTCATGTAATTTAACTATTATTATTATTTTATAATACGCCATTACTTTTAAAAGAGCATTGCAATATGATTAAAGTATTGTTCTCTCGAATGTACCTAGCTTGAAGGCGTCTGCGTCTCGTTCTGTCAGTTTTACTAGTTTACTCATTAACGTAACCTTGATATCTGATTATTTTAGTTATAGGTTTATTAACCTACTGAGGGTGACTTCCACAGCGAAGCCTAGACGTATTTTGGTGGCTAAATATGATTTAATGCGTTATCGAATAACACAGATACGTATATTTTTAATCATTTGAACATGTATAGTTGCTTAGTGTGTTTGGGGGTCGTTGTGCAGATCCCGTTTTTGTTTGTTTACTAGACAATCAAATTAATCTCTGGCTTGAAGTGGCCACCTATTGTACTATTAATATTTTACCTTCTTACCTAGTTACGATACCTACGTGTATGTTTACCTAACTAAAATGTTAGATTACTGAGCATGTTGTGTTTGCCTGTTACTGGTTTCACATGTAGCATAGAGCATTTAGATAATAAGTTTTTTTTGTAAGCAATCATGTGCTTAACTGTTGGTAAACCTAATAAATAAATAAATAAATAAATGCCTGTGGCAAGTGAGAGGTCTCAGCAAATAACGGACTTTCTAAGCTTTCGTATAAAAACCACTCATTTATGAGTCAGACGTGTTCCGCTAAAGCAGGATCGCCGGCGAAACTGGCTGAGATTTATGTTTCAAATGTAACGTATAGGTCAATGCACGAACGTCCTATGTGATATTGGTGCACGGCAGATGGAGCTGCTTTTTGTTGAAGACAAGCGTCTCACAAAACATTGAAGAATAAGTTAGTTAAGCGTCGGACAAAGTTAATTTTTAGTTTATTTGTTTAAACATTATATGAACTAATTATCAAACCCAACTATAGACATAAGTTGGTCGACTGCTCGTAAACTAAAGTTTACTCAGCTTTGATAGTTCTTCCTACAGCTACAGTAGGTATTGTGCGACTATTTTAGATACTTTTAAGTATAGAAGTATAGCGGTTTGTCAGTATAGTTTCCTAAACAAATTCATATATCGAAAAAATGTTGCTGAAACTTCATAATGTATTTAAAATGCCTACTTAATAAAAGCTTACACGACGGGTGCGCGAGTAAAAAAATCCACCCTACTTACATAGAGAGGAGGTCCCTTAAAAACACAATCATGCAAATTTCACCTTTACACAACTAACTAGTATTAGTCTACGAGTAAAACAGACCGACCTGTCAAAACTATTAGGGTTCCTAGTTCGACTACGGAACCAGAATATACCTACGGAATTAATAAAGAAGTTATTTAAGCAAATATACGGAATTTGCATTGGCCTTGGCGGCGTTTGTCGATCGTTGATAATATATTATTTTTGACGTATAAATTATAAATTAACACAGAAGTAGCGCAAAATAATCTCATGTTCTGTTGATTCGAGAAAAACAACTTGAATCATCATCATCATCATATCAGCCGTAGGACGTCCACTGCTGGACAAAAGCCTCCCTCATTGATCTCCAGGAACTCCAGGAACCACTTGAATAAAAAAGTTGAATAATCAAGAGGTCATCATGTATTTTTTGGAAAGCAATTGATAATTTGCTAACAATTTGTTGTGAGTTTGGCTAAGAAATATCAAAACATTACATTACTCTTATACCTGCATACATGGTGTACTGAGCAGGTGGACCAAGACCAAGGAGCGATTTGTTCATCGATCATAAATATGACCTAGCGATCATATGGTATTACCTATAAAATGCTACTTTTATTAATCAAATTAGGCAAATTTTCACCAGCTTCCTTTTCTGTGCACTACCTACACATCTTTATCCGCAATACACAAAGGTTATCTGGAAGAGAATGCTCTTTAGCATTAAGTTCACCTTTGTACTAGTTTTATAAGTGCAATAAAGTATTTTAAATCAATCAATCATGTGAAAGGCGTGTTTGTTATCAGTTCTTGCGCTTCTCCAAACCCATCATGACTGCTATGTTTATAAAAACCTTACCAAGAACTTAATGAGCCATACATCATGTCAAGAATCAATTCATTCTATTGTAACACCTCAGCTAATGTTACATTATGCAAAGATCCTCTCCACCCAAATGGTGTCTGGAAGATTAGCGGTAAGACCGCCCATTAACCTAAAAAAATTGTTGTTTTCTAGCTTGTAAGATAACGGTAATAAAAAAATGTATTTATAAAAAGAAATTTCTCGAAATCGGAAGTAGCCACCCATCCAATCAGCTAAAGCTACAGCCTAGACCGTAAATAGTATGCATGAACCTGCCTAGACAATTAGGTATGAACCTAGGTCACATCAATAAGCACCCCGACTAAGAAAGTATATCGTTGGTAATATTCACAAGAAATGTCGCAAAGACAGATGACCTTGGTTGTTCTGTGAAATAGCTCAGATGTTAATGACATCAGGTATACTAACTATTAGCAGTCTGTGATATTGGCTTCGTAAAAGAAAAAACATTGAACACGAATTACACACTGAACCGTCGGCAAATATGGATTTGAATTAGCCTTTAGCCAAACTAATGAAATAAATATAAAATAAATGAAATTGATATGAGATTTAAGTATCTCCTTTATGGCCTAGTATGAAGGCGCAATCCATACTAATGTATTATAAATTCAAAATTACCTGTCTCTGTCTGCTTTTTTGTTACGTTTTCGAGATGAAATTTTGTATATAGATAGATTATGATTAGTGTCCGACCGAAACAGGTTTTTCAGTCGAAACCTTCGGCCTTGTTCTCAGTTTCGGCCGAAACCGAAACTTACTTAAACGTATTTAAAATTTCTATTGTATACTGAAATCTAGTGAATTTTTCGCACATTTATTTGCATACACAATGTATATTGTAGATGCAGACAGTTAAATAGTGTTAAATAAAATAAAAAGACAATCATTTAATTACGTAACAAATATATATTATGTTTTATTATTTTATGTCATGAAAATATAAACTAAATAAATATCTTAAGATTTACTATTGGAAATAAACTTTTCAAAAAACAACATTCAGTTAGACTTAGGCGAGCACGAGTTAGCCGCGAAGTTCGCTGAACAACGCACGATTATTCACGAAATAATTCAAGTTTCGGCCCGGCCGAAAGTTGGGGCCATTTTTTGCCCGAAACCGAAACTAAGGCCGTAACTAGATTTCTTTGCCGAAACCGAAACCGAACTTTCGGTCGGTCACTAACTATGACCGAATTCGAGGCATAGGCTACTTTTACCCGACTGTGCAGGATGGAAGGCAGCAAATCCATACTAAATAGGAAAAAATCGAACGGAGAACTACTGTATGCACGTGTATGATAGATAAGGTCCTTGATTTTTAGGGTTCCGTAGCCAAATGGCAAAAAATGGAACCCTTATGGATTCGTCATGTCTGTCTGTCTGTCCGTCCGGATGTCACCGCCACTTTTTTCCGAAACTATAAGAACTATACTGTTGAAACTTGGTAAGTAGATGTATTCTGTAAACCGCATTATAATGTTCACAAAAAAATAGAAAAAAAACAACAAAGGGGGTTCCCCATACCTAGAACTGAAACTCAATTTTTTTTTCATCAAACCCATACGTGTGGGGTATCTATGGATAGGTCTTCAAAAATGATATTGAGGTTTTTAATATCATTTTTTCTAAACCGAATAGTTTGCGCGAGAGACACTTCCAAAGTGGTAAAATGTGTGCCCCCCCCCCCCCCCCTTCCCTGTAACTTCTAAAATAAGAAAATGATAAAACTAAAAAAAATATATGATGTACATTACCATGCAAACTTCCACCGAAAATTGGTTTGAACGAGATCTAGTTAGTAATTTTTTTTTAATACGTCATAAATCGAAAACCGCAATTTACCTTTCATTCAATCAACTCACATATAAAAAAAGTTACAATGAACTCCAAGAACTTTTATATTATGTAACTTGCTGCTACGGAACCCTTCATGGGCGAGTACGACTCGCACTTGGCCGCTTTTTTTATAGATTTGCTGCCTCCGATATACCGAAACGAAATAAAGACTATATGTGGCCGGCCTTATTGCGCATTGAATGCTAATTGACGCACCTGAATAACACAACAACGCCGTTAAATTGTGCATCAATGCCATATCGTTTATTTGCAATAGTTTCTCCGATCAAATTGTTCAGGAAGTGGACTTTTAATATAATGTAATTTGTAAGAGTAATGTTTGCCAGTTATGTCTACGCAGCAGCTATTTGATATTGAATGCCACTCAATTTGAAGGTTGTGCTTTTTGTTACCCGATGTTTTTGGGCAAGATAATATGTTTCAGACAATTTCTTCTATAACTATATTTTTTTACACGCTGTGAAGTTACGCGGCTACGTTTGGTTTCAAAACTCGAATGAAGGTACCACCCATTACGGATGGAGAATCATTACAACGAATAACCAGCTTTGTTTCTTGCCTCATACTTTCCCGGATTGGTCGCGGGGGAATAGGCGGTAATATTGACGTTAGTGATCCTTGTGAAGAATATTTTTTTAGTCAGCGTACATAATTTACACTAACAACCTCTCAGCTTACACATTCTTTAATGGTAATGGTATGTCTGAAGATTCAATCGCAGCATGCAGATTGTGTCTTTCTCCCTATAAACCTTCCACCAGCTACTGACTACTGACCTGGAAGAACATCCACGTAGGGTATTCGCCCAGCTTCACCGCTATACACGCACCCAGCGCGATAAACACGGTCGAGATACTGTCACAGCCGTGGTCAAACAGCTCGCCTAGCGGTGACTGGGAGCCTGTCCGCCGCGCCTGCTTGCCGTCGATGGCGTCGAGGCTCTGGTAGACGAAGACCCCGAGCGCGCAGAGGGCGCAGGCCCATCGTGGCGGGACCTGCCGCGCGTCTGGGCTATACCTGTAAACGTAACGTGTAGATTGAAGTATAGACAGATAGAAGACAAGTGCATGTGGTTTGTCAAAAAAAACATTACTCTCCTTCTGCGCAGTCGAGTATAAAGTAGCGTATGTCTCAATCCCGGTCATAATCTATCATATACCAAATTTTATTAATTTTATCGAATAAAGTAATATCACCTAGCATGCATTATCTCAAAATAACTTTATCATAATATCAGCCTTAAGACGCCCAGGTTTGAACAAAGCCCTCCCCCACGCCAGATTTTCAGAGTACCTAATGTTGTGCAGGCTCTGTTGACTTTCCTTCTAATGGGGGATTATTCAAGCCCACATTTTCCAGTATGTGGTTGCCACTCGAAATAACTTTTAGTCTCCAAATACCTTAAAACCAACTATTATGTTGTTTTGAAAAGTGATATAAGATTTTTATCACCATCTCAAAAACTTTCACGCCGGACGAGACGAAAGTTTTTAAATATCTAAATATTTTCCGTAAGTTTTGATAACACTATAAAAATAAAATACTACTTATTCTAAAAGTGTTTTTGTAAGATTCCAGTTAGTAGAAAGTAGAAGCTTACAAGGCCAGGTCGTGGCCTGCAGTGAAGATCCTTTAAGCAATGGATTATGCTCTTCAATAAAGCAATGTGGCCATAATTTTGATTGATAAATGTTGTGATGTTATAAAATTGTAGGGTTCAGTGCAATTAATAGCTCAAAAACCTACAGGAATAAAATAATTTTAATCTGAATTACCATATTCATAGCTTCAAGATCATCATTCCACAGCCCATAATTAACCACTGCTGGGTGTAGTTCCCCTTTGCGAATATCACTCTACCCCGTCCTGTGCATCCTGAAGTTACATCACATCTTTATTTATGTCAGCAACCTACCAAACTGTCTGACTTACAGAATAGACATTGCTTCATCATCATCATTATCATATCAACCATAGGACATCTACTGCTGAACATAGGCCTCCTCCATAGATTTCCAGAGCGACCAACCTTGTGTGGCCTGCACCAAACCGCTCCTAGCTACCTTTATCAGGTTGTCTTTATCAGGTCATCTAGTGTGGAGCCGTCCTACGCTGCGTTTTCCAGATCAATGTGTTGTTTACGAGATTTAAGATTTTATTTATTGATGTGGTAAAGAAGTAAATATCGTAGTTAAAATTGAATTATATTTTGCTTTTAAGATTTAAGCCGATCCTATAATCAATTCAAATTAGTATTTCCAATGATCAATTGTGCTATCCAATGATTAAGATTGCACACAGAACAGACAAACAGTCATGGCATTGTGTTGTATTATAAACAGCAGCTGATTCGAATGCTATAAATGGACTCTATTGTTTCTCCACTCAGCAGAAAGGAAGAATAGAGTTTGCTTTTGATTTTAAAATTATGTTTTTACATTTTTCAGTAGTTTTTTTGTAAATAACTTGTAATGGCAATAAAAAAATATTATTCATAGTGGGCGTGTGGCCAATAGTGAAGCTTGCAGTTGCTGGTTTAATTATCATTGAGGGAGAAAATAAATGTTAGAATAATCTACAATACATTTATATTCCAGATCTGTAATGCGGGAACTCAAGTTGTTACAAAATAAACATGTAACATTTTTTAGGACCATGTATGAAATATTGTGAAGACTGGGCTGAAGGTCTCATGTTGTCAAAGTAAGAGTCAACAAAATGCAAAGATGTTATCAAAATTCCTACTTCATAGTGGGCTAAGGGTATGACAGATAACTATAATAATTCATGAGTCTAATCTTATCAAGAGACAGTGGCGCGATTTGACCAACCAATGGCAAGACAGGGGAAACTTAGCACAAGGTCTAAGATTCTGCTGTCTCGCAATTAGCATGTGTTTCAAGAAAGTGTCCTCTTTATTAGTGAATGTACAATTCATCTAGACTAAAACGAAAGTCGTTACGGTACGGCAATTGGCACATTTTTTACAGCATTACGATAACCTACTTGAAGTACTCACCATATTAAAATAAGTGTGGTTACTATATTTACTATTAAACCTAAGATTGTGATGAGATTCGGCGCAAGCCATAGAGGTGTTCTAGACACCAGCCAGCACCACCAAGGTTGGAGCCATGCATCCAAGAGACTGGCACTGGTACACGAATACTTGTGTTCACTGAGTCTTTTTAATTGTGCAGCGTTGAGTATTCTCTCCTTTAAGAACTGCATTTTCACTGTCACGACATCACTTTACACATAATACACGGAAAATCACTGAGTTATATTCAATTTAAAACTAAAATTTGCAAAAAACACTTCATCACATCACACTACTTTTCAGCTGTCATAGACAAAGTAGTTTTTTTCTTAAGTTTCATCCAACGCAACTGACATATATAATGACAGTGAAATTGACAACATTATTACTCCGTCTAACCATAGAAAAATAAAATGTTGCTAGATCAGAAATTAACATTTAATTTCGGGAAAAAATATTTGAATTGGCCTCCAGCGCCATGCAGATAAAAATGCCATGATAAAAATAAACAAATTCTGGCTTCGACATGTTTCGGCACAAAAGAGATTAAGCCCACTTTTATATATTACGCTAATAGATTCAATGCCGATCTGGTTTTATCAAAAAACATTACGTAGGTAGGTACTCCAGCAAGTAGTTTCCAAAATTTAAAATCTTTACAACTTAGCACAGTACAGTATACTTATAACGGGTTCCTATATCCGTCGGTAACCAGCTACGACTCGTTTCTCCTTGAAAACGTGTCAAAGTTTGACACTAGTTTGACACTTTTTGAAGGAGATACGAGTCGTAGTCGGTTACTGACGGATATAGGAACCCGCCTTTAGTTGCATTGATACGGCTTTGTTGTTTATCAAAATAATGCCGAATGCTATACATACCTACACAAACACAAAATGTGCCGACCCGGCTAAGTGTCTCTAGACGCATAAAAAAGTAACGTCAATAGAACTGGCTTTTCTGTTATGACTTGTAGGTTTAAAAGAAACTTGTTACTCGGCTGAAATGAAAGTCAATAATAATAACACAAGCTTTATTTTTCATCTAACATTTTATTTTATGGTTGATAAGACTTTTTAGAATTTAATATTTTTACTTACCTAACTAGGTTTAAAAAAACTTATTGCTAGGCCAAAATGAAAGTCAATATTAATAACACAAGCTTTATTTCATTTAACAATAATTACATTTTATTACAAAGTTTGATACTTAATACTTTTTAGAATTTAATATTTTTACTATACGTATAGAAATCCAAATACAGTGGGAATAATGATAATCCTTTACTAAGTAATAAATATGTTTCCTCTATTAAACATCAAACAACTCATAACGTTATTTACTTACTAATAAAATATTTTTGATTAGTTATGAAGATACAAGTAAATTGTTTATTGTCCATTAATTAACTTAATTATAACTAGGTCAGCAGTAAACAGGAAAATCATCTTATGTATCAGATTCATACAATAGACATGCATTGGCTTTAAACTTATTATACTTTTCTTAAGATTTTTGTACTATGCAAAAATAGTTTCTACTGTTAACGGGCACCACATTTATTTTTATAAAAATGTACAAGATAAATAATTGACAGGTTTGGTGTGCTTCTGCTACCTAGGTTTAGCTTGGCTCTTCCGAGTTTCGATTCGTTTCTGTAGTGTAGAGAGCAGAGCGCCCAGTACATTGTGGCCGGGCAACCGTTTGCCAAAGAGCAGACGTTTCACTGAGTCATCGTACGTGAGCAACGCTACCATGTTCTGTAAAAGGAAGCCTTGGCAGTACTCCAAGAGTTGTGTAGCACCATACACCTGAAAACAAAACTTTTATAAATACAGCTAGTAACCAAGAGCTTCAAAAAAAGAATTTGAATACACTAGTATCACGGGGCCAACACTGGTATCGAGGCAACACAAATTTCCTTCAATAAATAAATAAATATTGCTGGAGATTTCACACTGCGCTATCTAGCCTCAAACTAAGCTTGACCTATGGGAACCGAATAACTGATGAATATTTATATACTTTTTTTTGTAAATGCATATTTTAAATATGTAGACAAACATCCATACCCGGAACAAATGTCTGTAGATCATGCAAACATTTGTTCCTCAGCGGGAATCGAACCCGCTACCTCCTGCTTCTCAGCCGGCTATTCGTCCACTGCGCGACGGAGGTCGACGAAACCTTTAAATACTAGACCATTTCATAATAGAGAGCATCTGTGATACAAGAAAGCGATGGTGGTAATTGCCGCTAGAGCTGTCACGCATCCAAGTAATGACCGCACGGCATTGTTTATCCACGCTGATATCAACGACTAATGGCGGGTTCTTATATCCGTCGGTAACCGACTACGACTGGTATCTCCTTCAAAAAGTGTCAAACTAGTGTCAAACTTTTGGCACGTTTTCAAGGAGAAACGAGTCGTAGCTCGGATATAAGAACCCGCCATAAATAAACGAGCGCATCAACGTTATTCTATATGTAGTGAAAACCAACCTTAGCATGAATATAAACAGACACCAGGTTGTGGAGATCCACAGACTTGGCCGCCCGCGCCTCACAGTGCCTTTGCAGGGGCAGGAGTTGGAAGAAGGAAGCGGCAGCCAGGACTTCCAGTACATCCGTCTCAGGAATATCAAGACCGGTGCAGCCGCCAGAGTAGAGGTATTTCATTACTTGCTGTTAATAAAGAAAACAATTTAATTTTCACAACATTTTATAACAGCGAAGCATTCATCCTCCTTGCACTAATTTTTCATCATAATATTAGGTATATAAATCATTTAGATCAGTCCCTCCGTTAGGAAATTACTTTGCCAAAGACTATAATTTAATCTAATGTTCCACTTTATGCGTCAGGAGCATATCTACCCAGATGTAAAGTTTTAGAAAGGAAAATATCCGTCTGTTAAAACTTGCCACAGGTTTATAAGGTTGTTGGAATATAAGTTGTAAAGTATATAGGTACCTCAAAAATATGGTATCGAATATCGTTGATCTGTACAAGAGGAGGCGCTGTATTGGACGGGGATATCGCTTCGTTTGAAGTTCGAGTTGGAGCCAGCATCGCTCGGAGTCTCGCTGATTCCGATACTAACACGATCTTGTGGCCGTAGAACAGACGACCCTCCACCCTGAAACATATTCATCGTAAAGTTGACAAACTCCGTGGCGCAGTGGTCGAATGAGACGCAGGAGGTGGGTTCGATTCCCACCGCGGAACAAATGTTTGCATGATCTACAGATATTCGTTCCAGGTCTGGTTCTTTCTCTATATATTTTATATATGTATTTACAAAAAAAAACCGGCCAAGTGCGAGTCGGAATCATGCACGAAGAGTTCCGTACCATTATCTAAAAAAGCGGCAAAAAAAACATGTCTGTTATATGGGAGCACAACTTGAATATTTGTTTTATTCAATTACCTTATGTACCTTATTTTAAGTTGGTGCCGATTAAGCTATTCCTCTAAATTGTATGAGCGCTCATACAACTCAGAGGACTATCTTAATTGGCGTCAACTATGTATGTAGGGGGACATCCTTTAATTTTCAACTTGATTATATTTTTTTGGAATTTTCTTTTATTTGTGCTGTAAGACCTTGCTTTTTGCCAAATTTCGTGATTCTAGATCAACGGGAACTACGAGTACCATATAGGTTTTCGACCCAAAACCTATATGGTACTTCCGATTGACCTAGAATTGTCAATTTTGGTTAAAAGCAAGATCTTACAGCATCAGTACCTAAAGGGAAAATTTCGAAAAATAAAAATGTCGAAATTTAAGATAAATTTTGGTACTTACAAGTTTTCGCGAAAATATAAATTTGCCCATATCTTTTTATTGTGTTAACTCAGGGCCTTGATTTTTATACACCTAATAGGGACTAAAGATCTCAGTGTCTGGTATAAATTTCAACTTGCTAGGTCCAACCATTCGTGAGAAAATCGGTGGTGACACACGGACATACAGACGGACAAGAGAGTGATCTTAAAAGGGTTCCTTTTTTACCTTTTGAGGTACGGAACCCTAAAACAAGTTTTTAAGTATTCTATCAGATAGCTGGTTCCCATAGTAGGTTTTGCTTAGTTTGGGGTTAGATGACGTTGTGTGAAATATCCAGCATTATTATTATTATAGTATTTATCTACTTAGCAAACTTTGACCAACCAAGGATAATTAGGCAGAAATACACGGTTTGGTCACACGCTATATGAGTGAGCATATTGTCCTTTGCATTTGCATTCAATTTACTTTCTGCGAGGTAGTAGAATAGTAGGTGCGAGGCGAGACGTTATTCGGAGCGGATCGCACTCACCCTGATGAAGGTTCACGAATTGAACCGAAACATTGTCGGTCGAAATACCTATAAGAAGGTACGTGATAAATATCTTATATAAAATGATAATTTACTTTCTATTTACGATTTTTCGAACTGTTCGGCTAATGTATTACTTTGATGTTTATGTATTAGAAAGTAGGTTTATTGAAACACCTTGTGTTTGTTGTTAATTAAATTAAACCTCTCCCTTTACCAAATATGCAATACAATATCTGTTTGTCCACATTACACAAAGGTTAACTGGAACAGAATGCTATCTAGCATTAAATTCGCTTGTGCAAAGATTATTTTTATTTTATGCAATAAAGAATTTTTATTCATTCAAAATGTTGGCACAATTAAGTGTGACTCGAGTTAGACTTACCTGAAGGTAACATCAGCAAGCGAGGGGTTGTTAACGTAGGACGGGTCGACCCGCGCCGGCGCGGGCGCAGCGGGCGGCGGCTGCGACACACCGGGTACCGCCTCGCGCCCGTAGCACGCGCACAAGATGTCCGCTAGTAGCAACACCGTGCCCTCCTTCTGAACGATAACAATGTTTGAATGTTGACCTCCAAGTGTTGGAACTATCTGCCACCAACACTTTATATATAATTCTCTTGACATTATATTTTATACACATCACATAATCATTATTGTCAGCATATAATATAATTTTGTTCTCACAGGGTCTAGTGAGTGATTAAGCGGTCTCGGCAGAATAACAGCGTCCACTGCTAATCCAATAGACACAATGCCGAGTCGACGCCCTTTTGCTACCTATAGCACATAACATACCTATCTCATGTTTAAAATGATTAAATACCTTATATAATAAAACAAAGTCAGGTTAGTTACAGTATTTATAACTCAAGAACGGCTGAACTGATTTTGATGATCTTTAATTTGTTGGGAGTTGTACCCGCACTGAATGGCAGATTATCTATTAAAATATAGGAAAAATGAACGCAAAAATATCAAGGCGGTACAAAGTTCACGAGTCAGCTACTTATTATATAAATATTTGTTTCTGTTTTTGCATGTAGGTACTGTTTAATATGTATTTTTTATGTTCAATATTTTAAATCATCTTTCTTTCTCTCTTGTGTCTCAGTCATCTGTTGTAAATGTATGATGAGTGTTATATATCAAATAAATGATGGTTTATGTCTAAAAATACATGTTGTTACGCCTGAGCTCTACCACATATTATGAAACAGTACGCCGCCAGCTTCGAGCCATGACATAGAGTCACAGAATAATCAATAGGTAACTAGTCAGACGCCACACGAGTAATAAACAACGCCACCGCGAACATGAGGAGTGTACTCGAAGCTTTGAGAAAATTGTGGATATAAAGACGCCACGAAGTTCGAGCTGTCAGTTTTTACATAACTACAAGTGCGAATCATTCAAGCAACTTTATAATTTATAAGTCATTCTGGTTAAATAACTTTTAATTCTTTTATCAGCTCTTATTAATAGAAATACCATCATGAATCAATCGGATTATGAATACCATAAAGTTACGAACTTTAGTTTTAGTTAGTGCATCTCACATATTCCAAAAGTTTTTGTATATAAAAGTCATTGTAACACATAATATAGCTTACCTTGCTGTACCGAAGTATGTTGAACAGCAGAGGAAGACATTCGTAAATAAATTGTTTACTGTAGTGGCTATCGTCTGACGGACACACCTACAAATAAACAAATATGCTTTGAATAGACAACATTATATTAAAAGAAATATAACACACTAGGACTTAGTTAAATTAAACTAATAAATTCGAATTATGATTGGAATAGTCACACCGTGTTTTATTCTTATTGGCGAGTGGTTTCAAATTATGTATAATAAGTAGTACCTGTAGGAAGTCTTGTAGTAACTGGTCAATGACGTGATCCAGTGCAGCATCAGCAGCCGCCGCTAGAGATAGAGTCCACGCATGCAACGACCACGGTACTCCTAACCCACGTAATTCTAATGTTATATCTGAAAAGTTTTATTAAAATCAGCAGATTATTCAATTGCACACTGTAAATAAAACGATTTCCAATATATTAAAACTTTAGTGGTCCGTCGTACCTAACTCCGATAAAACGGTACGTGATAATTCCTTCAGAACATAATATATTGTCACTCATCAGTTCAATACATTACAGACAGATCCTTAATTATTTAACCAATTGAGGGATTATTTTTTAAGAGAATTGATAAGATAAGTAAGGGATGAATATTTTAAAGGAAAGGAATTTTAAAAGTAGAAAATTGAGGAGTAAGAGGCTAGCGTGGTATGGGCATGTCATGTCGGGGAAAGAAAATCATGTGACTAATAGAGTGTTAGATATGAGTGTGGATGGATATAGAAGTAGAGGAAGGCGGATGAAGAGATGGATGGACTGTGTCAAGAATGATATGTGTAGGAAGAAAGTGACAACGGAGATTACGGTTGATAGAGAGATGTGGAGGAGAAATACATGTTGTGCTGACCCCGCGTAATGTATGAAAAGGGCAGGGAGAAGAAAAAGAGGGATTATTTTTGTCGTATGCAACAAATACATAGGTTCAGTGGCGCAGTAAATAGCAGCTTTTTCCTGAATTAAGGTACTTATTCAAACCAAAACACCGCTTCTCTCCCGGTACGCTTCCTCTGAATGTAATATCAATAGTGTTACCCAAGTGATCAGTCTCAGCGGCGCAGTACATAGCATCCTGTAGTGCTCTTTGCTGCTGCTTCGTGAAAGTGGGTGGTCTCCCCCCTCCCCCGGTACTAGCGGGTCCGGCAGCCCCCTCGGCTAGTACTTCTTCAAGAGACAGGACTGCGCCGGCACTAGAGCCCCGCGCCCCGCCGCGTACAGCAGCGCGCAGGCACGCGCGGCGCCCGTGCGAACAGCATACTGCTACCGCACTGAAGAATACACAAAATAGTTTTAAAACGTACGTTTTTTTTATTTATATAAAGATACACCAACAGTAAAAATATTTTATCTATAGCTAAAACCAGTAAGTTGCTAAATAATTCAAGGACATCATAGAACAACAAGATTTCATTCATAAAACTTAATAAACAGTCTTTGATGTGACCGCATTGAGAATTACCATAACAGGGTTTCGTTTTTATTGTACCGAATAAATTTATAAAACAATATAACTACATCAGTAATATAATATTGTGCAATAACATTGCCAACATAAAAAGTGTTATAATTACCTATAACATCCGTATTGTGCCGCTGCAGAATAGCAAAGAGCATCGTTAAGCTGCGTGGACAGGAACGGATCGGCGCCGTGCGACACCAACAACTGGACCAATTCGAGGTTTCCGACACCGCACGCCACCTATCAATCGAAACAAGTAACTAAATTGTAGGGTAATTTAGAATCGCAATGTGGTAACATTTTTTTGTTCTCTAACAGGAGGAGAATAGAATCGAATGGTACGAAAATAAAGCGGTTTTTTATGATCACTTTTCTGGGTGACTCCATTTTTACCAAATTCTGAAAAAAACATAATTTATGGTTCGCTTCCTACGAGCGTTTTCTTGTAGCTATTAACGGTCTTAGTAGTCGCCCTTCGTGCATATCCCAACTTTCCTGTATACTTCCGATCTAGACGAGTTAGGCGGTGTCTTATTAGAAAGAAAGCGATGCGATTATCGCACTTTTTTACCATTAGGACGCCAAATCGGCCTCAGTAGGTTTATTAGTATGTTTGATCGCGAGTTCGTACGCAGGATGGGGGTCAAGTTAGAAAAGACAATGTACTTACTGAAGAGTAATGAACAACTTTTTATTTATTTTTATACGACCTTATGATGGAACAAGCACATGGCCCACCTGATGTTACGTGGTAACCATCGCCTATAACAAAGTATGGTCTCGTAGGTCACGCACCTTAAAAACGTGGCCTACGATGCACTGCCCTGCATTCATCAACTTGAGGCATAGAGGTGTAAAGCCATCATCATCATTCTCAGCCCGTGTCGACCCACTGCTGGGCATAAGCCTCTCTTCGTGTATGTCATTCTTTCCGATTGCTGTCAATCATACCCTTCAAAGCGAAACATAGCAAGGGTGTGGCGGCAGAGATAGGTATGCCGGTAGTAGTTCTTCGGACGAGTCGTTTCTCATGGTCGATGTGGTTCCATGCACTAACCTGCAGCGGAGTGAGCGTGCAGACGTCGTCCCCCCGCGCGGGCGCGCCGTCGACCCGCGCCCCCGCGGCGAGCAGGCGGCGCGCGCACTCGAGCGCGCACGCGCCGGCCGCGCCGCCCACGCCGCTGGCGCTGCTGCACCCGCCTGCCGCCGCGCATGCGTACACTAGGGCTGTCCAACCTGCTCGGGAATATTCATGTTCAGGGGCCAAATCCAGTAATAAAATTTTACAAGATAAGTCAACACACAACAAATGCACCCATTTATACGTACCTACATACAAACTAACACCCTGACACACACTCATACCACACACCTTTTCACACACAAACACACACCACACAACCTCACATGCACACACACACACAGCCCATACACCAACATACCCCCACACTCGCGCATAGGTGTACCTACATTCACTGATCATTCCAATAAGAACCATAGTCCGGAGGGAGGTATAGGTATGCCATCATACAACCTAGTTTAGTAATAATTAGTAGTAGGTACATCCTCAAACTCAAAATCTTTTATTCATTAAAATCACAAGGATAACTTTGAAACGTCAAATTTACTGCCTGTTCCTTCGCGATCAAGCCAGGAAAGAAAGGCAAGAAACAAGGCTGGTTGTTTTTTTAATGATCCTTTTAGAATACATTACAATACAGAAAATAAATTACGTCTGAATTGTAACATTTTGATAGAGTTGGAACAATTTCAATCCCAAGCTTCTCTATCATCTAAACTAAATAATCCGATATTTTATAGTAGGCTTTTTTATAAAGATTTTGTTTAAATGCGTTTTTAAATTTGTTAATTGTCTATTTTTGTACATCACTTGGGAGTTTGTTATAAAAGCGAACACCTTGCCCTAGTTCTTCCTAGTTTTGGTACCTATATTTTCCATCCTGAATTGTATAGGTACCTATTAAACCATTGATAAAATCTAGTAAACTTAGTAAACCATTGTAATTTTTGTTTGTGAAATATTTAAGTTTGTTGCTGAATAAATAAATCATTAACTTACAAGGGCGGATACAGGATTTCATTCTGGGAGGGGCACAAGAGCGGACGGGCATTATCATCTTTCGTTTGCAAGTGCGTGAAAGGGATGCAACGAACAAAATTCGCAGTTCCAGCCAGAAATAGACAAGAGTGTTACTCATGTTCTTTCTGTTATTTTATTCATATATTTTAAAAGGTGGCCCCGTGCTGTTAGTAATAATAATAATCCTCCTAGCCGATTTCGGCTACAGAGACTTGACTTTGTGATTATTGGCCTAGGTGTTTAGCCTGTATGTGGCTGATGTACCCTATTTTTGCGCTAAAAGTCCGGTTACAATGAACACAAGTTAAGGCGCCATTAATGTAGTTGTAATTGATATTAGCCGGCGGTCGACTTTTAAGCTGATCTCGTTTTAAGTCTAGTTCTTGCCTCCTTTCTTCTTCAAACTCGTACACTTTGTCCTGAACATGACGCCTCCATTCAGGTCGTTTTTCAGCGAGAGCCTCCCAGCGCGACGGATCGATACAACACCTCTTCATGTGCCTCTTCTGTACGTCTTTGAAACGTAGGAACTGACCTCCGCGTTTCCGCTTACCATGTTCTAGTTCACAGAAGAAAATGCGTTTCGCCCTTCGCTCATCAGACATCCGAGACAGGTGCCCGCACCAACGCAGCTGACGCCGCATCAAATATGCCTCTATGCCACAGACATTAGCCCGTCGTAGAACATCGGTATTACGGACCCGATCCGACCACTTGATGTTAAGAATGTCGCGGAGGCATTTCAGATGGAATCTGTCTAACGTGCGTATGTGTCTGCGATACAGGCACCATGTCTCTGACGAGTACAAGATGTTAGGAAGTACAATAGCCATATACACCTTAATCTTGGTACTCAATTTGATGTTATGGGAGCGAAATACCTGGACTCGTAGTTTACCAAAAGCAGCCATAGCGGAGCCAAGTCTGCTGTTGATCTCCGAGTCAAGGTCGCATTTTGTTGTTATGCTGCTTCCCAGATATCTGAATGTATCGACCTGTTTTATGGGCTTTCCATCGATTTGCAGATTCAGTGGAGCTTGGTTAACAGTGTCCATGGCCATCACCTCTGTCTTTGTAATATTAATTTTGAGGCCAAATCTACAGCACGCAGCGTCAAGCCGAGTCATCAAGTCCTGGAGTCCCTCAGAAGATTCCGCAACGAAACATAGGTCATCAGCATACATCAATTCGGTAATGAGGTCATACGATACCTTTGTGTGCGCTTTTAACCTAGCCAGGTTAAAGATACTGCCATCTGTGCGAAAACGTATGCGGATCCCTTCGGTGTTGGCTTGTAAAGTCTCCCTCACGACAACGGAAAAGTACAGAGCAAAAAGAGTGGGTGCTAATACACAGCCTTGTTTTACACCACAAGTGACAGGGAATTGCTCTGTCTGCTCACCATTGACGGTTACGCAACAAGTCATGTTGTCGTGAAGAAGTCTTATCAAGCGTATAAATTTGTCGGTGCAACCAAGTTTCGAAAGCACAATCCACAAAGCTTCGCGAGGTACACTGTCAAAAGCTTTCTCCAGATCAACAAAACAGAGAAACAGAGGTTGACACTGTTCCCTGCTTTTCTCTTGCAGTTGTCTAAGAGAGAATATGGCCTCGCATGTGCCGCGATTGGGTCTAAACCCAAATTGCGTTTCAGGCAATATACTTTCAGAGAGCTCCATAAGACGATTTAAGAGTACTCTGCCAAAAGTTTTTCCTGGAGTAGACAGAAGTGATATACCCCTATAAGAGTTGCAAACAGATCGATCACCTTTATTTTTATACAAAGAGCAAATTAGTGATACGCCAAAACTAGGAGGAACGAACTCCATTTCCCACATGCGCTGGAAAAATTGCCAAATCTTGTAGTGCAACTCATCTCCGCCATATTTTAATAGTTCTCCTGGTATGTTATCGATGCCGACAGCCTTATTGTTTTTCTGCGCTTTGATGGCGATGATAACTTCCTCAAGAGAAGGAGGCTGATCCAGATCTACGGCTTGTGGTAAGGCAGGAAGTGATGCTAAATAGTTTATGTCAGCAGAACGATCCACATTGAGTAAGCTGTTATAGTGTTCTGCCCAGCGAGTAAGAACTTCTCCTTTGCTTACCAGGAGGGTACCTGAAAGTGATTTCAGTGGTACGTTTACTCGATGTGGACTTCCTACTAACTTTTTAATCTCGTTAAAGAAATCGCCGAGTCTATTCGAATCAGCAAGCCACTGAATATAGCGAACCTTGTTCAGCCACCACTCATCTTTTGCGTTTCGAGTTAGTCTCCTTATTTGGCTCGTACTCTCCTTTATTTTTTCAGAAGCAGTTGTCTGATTTCCCTTTCGAAGGAGCTGGCGGTGTTTTTCTAGGGCGACTGTCAATGTATTATCATTTTCGTCAAACCAGTCTTCACAGACACGAGGTTTTTGGCCTAAGATCTCAGTAGCCGCATTGATGGTATTTGTAGTTAACAGTTTCCAGCCCTCGTCTAACTGTTCATCTTCGGGGTGTATGCCTGCTGTAAAGGTATTGACAGCTTCCCTGTAATTTGCCAATATTTCAGCAGACTCTAGCTTTTTCAGATGAAGACAGTTAGGCTTAGCCCTGCGAGGTCTACGGCAAGGGCTAAGACGCAAAAATAGTTTTGTAACAACAAGTCGGTGATCCGACCAACAGTTTGCGCCCCTCATTACTCTCGTTACTTTGACATCCGCTATATCCCGTTGACGGACTATAGCATAATCAATAAGATGCCAATGCTTGGACCTTGGGTGCATCCAGGTAGTTTTGTATTTATTTGGGAGTCTAAACATGGTATTGGTAATACCCAGATGAAATTGGGAACAGAGGCTTAGTAACAGTTGCCCATTACTGTTCATGTTACCAATGCCATGTCGCCCTATCACCCGAGGCCAAGCTTCAAAATCACGTCCGACGCGAGCATTAAAGTCGCCAAGAAGCAAAACTTTCTCACAGCGCCGGATTTTAGTCAGCACTTCTGACACTTCCTCATAAAATTTGTCCTTGACGTCATCACTTTTGTCGAGTGTTGGCGAATATACGCTGATAACATTTAAGTATTTATTGTTTCGAAGATGGAAACGTAAGGACATGACACGATCAGAGATAGCAACTGGATGTTCTTCCAACTTAGAGGCTAAAGTAGTTTTAATAGCAAAGCCTACTCCTGACCGTCTAGGCTCAGAAGCTGGTGTGCCTTTCCAGAAGAAAGTGTACCCACCACCACGTTCAACAAGCTCACCTTCATCAGCTAGATGTGTTTCGCTGAGAGCGGCTATGTCGACGTCATAGCGTTTGAGCTCGCGAGCCACAATGGCGGTTTTACGTTCTGGGCAGAGGTTGTTGGGTCGGTCTAAAAGAGTACGTACATTCCACGCACCAAAAGTCATATTCATCTGCATGTTTTTAGATTTATTCTTATTGCGAGGAATGAGCGTTTGTTTGGGGCACCTTTTCTAGCCCCCTCCCCGGCTGAGCGAGGAAAGCAGTGCCTCTCTAAATAAAGCTGCTTTGTCTCAAAGAGTGCTGCCGAACCACACTGTCACCCCGATGCAGTGCTAGAGCGACCACTCTCCTCTCCTTAGGCCACCCGTGTCCAGGTATTAGACCAAGCCCAGGACTTTTTTAAACTCGGAATGACAAAGCCAAGTCAGATGCGCAGGATATATTAAGTTGCATAAGTGTGCGCGCCGTACACAGATGCACCCTCTCCTCCTTACTCCCCTTGACCCAGTGGAACGGAGAACCGCTACGACTGGAAGGGAACAGGACGCAGTATCTGGCAACGATAAAAACTCCTATCGCTACCTTCAGGCCTTCTACAGTTGCCTGGTTGCCTCGCCACTTGAGGTGGATTGCGTTGACGCCGAAGCAACGAGCACTAGCACGGGGAGTGACCGTGCCGACTCGAGGGCCGAAACACGCCGTTGCTACAACAAAGTGTTTCGGCACTCGAGCCCCCCTCTACCAGCCTAGGTTCCTAAGGTGTGGCCGCTGCATGCTATAGCGGCGACCACTAACGACGATCGAATGCGTGCCGCGCGATCTGAGGAGCCTTTTATAGGCGATGTTGCCTCGACCACTAACGACGATCGAATCTTCGTATATTCAACGGGCAGCGTAACGACGCCCCAGAGACGTCCGCACTGTACGACGGCTCGAGCACGACGTACGATATGTTAGTAATGTATGCAAATTGATTAGGTGAGCCTAGGTCGTAACTGGATGGATCCCTGTGGAAGGAAAGCGAGACGCCGTGGAAGGTCTAAGAAGCGAAAGCGTGATGACTTGGACGATTTCATATGGACTGGCAAAGGCACACGGTTGAGATAAATGGAGAGACGATGCCTTTGCACAGCAGTAGGAGGGGTAAATAAAAAAACGAGTGTGCTTTAGACCACACGACTGAAGTAAAACTTCTTTTTAAAAATATGAATTTATAAAATTGTTTATAAAAGAATATATTAATTTATATAAGTAATTTTAGTTCAAATTTTTTGATGTAAAACTTATCTTGGGGAATAAGCTGGTGAATGCGTTACGAAAAGTGCGAACGGAAGTTGAGAGGGAGATATAAGTTAGTGAAGATGGAAAGAGAGAGAGTTACGTTTCGTATATTTTTAAACGTTACTTAATGTGCGAGTGCGAGTTGCGTCTGTCCAGAATGAACATAGACTGATCGACCTACAGTCGTGTGGACAATTTTGTAATTGAACCATTTTTTTATTAATATTTTGAAAATAAAGTTGTTATTTTTTCTGAAGGACTAACTCGCTGTTGGCCTCTGAGGCCGATGCAAGTATGTATACCAGCTGTAGGCGGAGTGTAGGCGGGCGCGGGGGCTTGCGCGACGGGGGCGCGCGGGGAGAGGGGCATGGCGCAGTGGCCCGCTGTCGTGCCACCCGTCTCTATGTTCGGGTCGGCACCCGCTTCTAGCAACATCTGAAATTATATAAGAAAGTGATTTAACAATTTTTTAATTGCTTGATTGCCAAGTCTGAGAGCGACTTGCATAACGATGCCTACCTCGTAATAACTGCCTAAATATATTTAAAAGAGTTGTCAATGGCGCGCGATGATGCAGTCTACGCTGGAACACGCTCGTCTAGAAGAAACCTGTTCACTCACGACTTGTACATAGTAGTAACATCTATAGGTACGTATATCTAGGAAGTATTCGTTTTCGATATAACTTCATTCATAAGTACAAGCCGTCTTTATGTAAAAAATAAATCTTTATTCATTGTGCTAATAGGATTAACATTACGGATTATTATTTAATTAGGTCTAGGTCTATGCCTGAACTAGGAAACCTGTGTCTCAGGCGAAAAAGGCTAGACCGGGTAACTTAAGAATAGTCAAATTAATAAACTTTTAATCTAACATCAGTGAAACAACGAATGAATGCTAACATAGGTAGAGATGTGTAGGTAAATTTAGTATGAGATAATAACTCTTAAATATTACTTTATTACTGCTAGTAGGTAACTCTTATTAGGTATTTATCGCGTATGTACTTTTTTATTTGTTATTTATTTATTGCTGTAACTTCCCAGTTTCCTCGAAGTTATATGGGATAGAGCAGCTGTAGGTAAGGCTCTAATACAATTTGTGAAATTCATTGAGTGAATTACGATAGTCTGTTGAACAGGTATGACCCTAGGTTAGGAACATAAAACATCTGTACATACTTATTGATTTAAACGGGTATTTATCGAAACAAACCTTTTTTCGCGAAAGTTTGAATAATTCTATAATAAATCTGGATAAAAAGTATGATTTACTTCTGTTTTATATATCCTATAGATATTATCTGAAATAAATTATTTTATTCTATTTACTGGGGTGTTGTTAGTGCGGACGATATCTTTACGTCTGTTATGCTTCTATGAGGTGTCAAGAGCACTTACAGCTACAATCTGGTCATCACCGACAGCGGCGGCCTTCATGAGCGCCGTGAGTCCAGCGGCGTCCGTCGCGTCCAGCCCCGCGGCCGGCAGCAGCGACCTGATCCCGCCCACCAGCTCGGCGCGTCCGCTGAGCAGGGCGCGGTGTGCCAGCCCCAGGGCCGCGCGCTGCGGCTCGTCTGGCGTTCTCGCGCAGCGCGACCACGCGGGCTCTATAGCCTCTTCTAGCCTGCAAGGTCAAAATTTAAGATGTTTAAAATAAACATGGATCACTTCGAAACGTCATTTTTACTGCTGGTCCTTCGCGACCAAGCCAGGAAAGAAAGGCAAGAAACAAGGCTGGTTGTTCTTTTTAATAATCCTTGTAGAATACATAACAATAAACAAATTAACAAATTACGTCTAATCGAAGCGTTCGTGGGCACTACGGGTACTTAGGTATCTTGTTCGTTTTAGACTCACGTAATGGGTCTTGGCGGGCAGTCTGCGTGCGGCAGCAGCAAGCGCGCGGCCTGCATGACGTCATCGGCGTCGGGCACCGCGGGCGGCGGGCGCAGGGCAGCGTGGGCACGCGCCGCGCGCACCCACTCCCCGAGCGGCGGCAGCGCGCCCGCGCCGCGCTCACCCCACAGCCCCGCGCCGCCGCAACCGCCGCTGTGCTCCAACTAACACAAAAACAGATAATGTAGTCTTCTTCTTATTAGCGTGTCGATAGCTCTACTGTGTTAGTTGGCCACATTGATGGCGTCAGGAGAAGCCGTTCTCAAGTATTCGATCATGCAGGTGTTCGGGCACAATAGCAGGCGATAATATAATGATAGGTAGCAAGAAAAAAGTTTTATGTGACCGAGGAGTGATTAATATGAGAAGGCGTGCGATCAGTACGAGGGTCATTGGGGAGAGTGGATCCTGCGAGTATTGGGTGTGCTATACTCTAAAGCACAAAAAATGTGGGTAAAGCACAGAAGACTATCTGTACCTACCGCTAAGCGGATTAACGTTTTAGTTTACTGTTTCTAGTCAAGAATCCGTTCGATTCAAGGGTTCGGCGAATAAAAGCGCAAATATATAAAAAAGTGTCATAATTTAGCTTAACAGTGACCGGAAAGAAGAAGAAGAAGTTGTAAGAGGTAGGTACCTGCGAGCATCTCATGAAGTAGTAGAGCGCCCGCTCGGCCGGCGGCGCGAGCGGCGGGTGCCGCGGGTGCACGCGGCGCAGCACGCCGCGCAGCTCGCCCGCCGAGCCCGCGCACGTCGTCAGCAGCACCGACGCGCCCGACACGCCGGACCCGCCGGAGCTGTTGTTCGACTCCGCCGAGGTGCCGGAACCACCTGGGGATTCAACCATGTTTAGCAGAACGACATGTCGATAATCGTCCGCCATGGAAAAGGGGAGATCTGCATTTGACTCGGGTGTTGCTGAGAAGTATTTTTTATGTTCAGATGCTCAAATTATTTCGTTTACGCGATCTACAAATGGCGTCGCTACAAATGGAGATGAGAAGATTGTCGATGGTAGAACTAGTTGTGTGCTCAGTAGTGGTAGAGCTAAGTTAGCGATGAAAACGGTTAGGTGACAGGTTTGTGAAATTCTAAAATGATCGATTCTAATCAAATCTTTGGGTTATAAAGTACCTACTGAAACAATGGTAGGATCTGACATGGGACAGTAAAACGATAATTTTTACTAAAATTTCTGCGCTTATCAAACCTCGAACTGATTATTAGAATTTTAAATTTTTTCCCTGAAATAAGTACCTCTCAAAATAATCACAATTGTTTCACTATCATTGCCCATTGTACCGTAGATAAAATCGTGGAAAGGAAGCAATAAAAATGTTTGCTGTGAAATCAATGTATCCTTGGTCTACTGGGGTCGTATACTGGTCTCTTCGTATTTGAATGTGTAGGATTGCCTTACCGGATCCGTTGGTGGTGATCCCGGAGTCGTGACTGAGTCCGAGCTGCCTGTGCTCGGCGCGGGCGACACCTGAGGACGAACCGGACCCCAGTGAGCTCATAGATTCCCACCGAGACAGAGATAGTGCACCTAAAACATAATGTTGGATTGTCAGTCTAATAAAGAAGGATATCTATGTTTTACTAAATAGAAACATGCTGAAGTTTGTACGGATTGAATATTAATGTTTGATGCAAGGAGCCGCTGGCAGGAACCAAGACTACTTTTAATTTGGGTACCACGTGAATGGAGGGATATGGGTAGAACAAAAATAGTTCGATTCTTCGAAATCGGGTGTCAGAGACTTTCTTCTTCGAGGTTCGACTTCGTCATGGCAAAACGGCAGTTGTAGTTAAAATTGATATATTATCATACTTTTCAAAACACAGAAGCATTGCCTATCCATAAGGGATAGGTGTGGAAGGCGCTATGCTGGCAATTCAAATCTATTTAAAACACGCTAAAAATGCCGTAGCAGCCAGCCCATACCCTGCACAATAGAGATGCGCACCGTTTTCGTATGACTGTGTAGACAAGCTAATCCTTTGTGCTATGTCGGTGAATCTCCTATATTACACCAAGCATAGCACTCCCTATATTACGCTGAGCAACCTTGAGCGTTATTATGAGGTTCTTATGAAGTGGCAGTGGGCGGGGCACATAGCTAGAAGTACTGGCGGCCGTTGGGGCAGCAAGGTTCTCGGGTGGAAACTACGCACTGGAAAGTGCCCCCACTAGATGGAAAGACGACCTGATAAAGGTTGCTGGGAGCCGTTGGGTGCAGGCCGCACAAGATCGGTCGCTCTGGAAAGCTATGGGGGAGGCCTATGTTTAACAGTGGATGTCTTTGGCTGATATGATAATGATGATGTTTAAACAAGGTAAACTCACCAGCAAATATCTCTGGAGCACTGCAGAAGGGCAGCTATGTTAGCAACTTAGCACCCTGATCGCGTGTACTATGCACGCTATTTATGCGTAAGTAGGTATTATAGTGAGGTAAAGTTTATTGTTTGTGTGTTTGTAGGGGGTTATCTCAGAAACAACTGAAGCTATTCCAATGTACCTACCTATTTCACTGATAGAAAGCTACATTATCCCATAATGCATTACATTTACATAAAAGCAGTGTGCCTTACCCAAAGACTGCTTATATACAAGTTAGTATTCTCTAAAATAGACCAAGATGAATAAAAAATAAGGATGCCTAGAATACCTGAGGCAACTCTCCCGGCGTTCAGATGGCTGTAGGGCTGCAGCAGCCCCCACAGGTCAGCGCAGTTGGCGACGGCGTGGTCGACCACCGCCGGGGTGACGGCCGCGGCACCCGCGCTGCTGGCCGCTATCAACGCGATCTCCTCCAGCAGGGCCTCCATGCCCGCGCACAGGTAGATCGCTGCATATCTGCAACATAACATTTAAACAACACGGTTAGATACATATAGATAATGTCTCCATTGATCACCATCACACTAATATTATAAACTAGCTTCCCCCAGCGGCTTTGCACGCGTTGTTTGTCAACAAAAAGTAGCCTATGTTTGAATCCAGGTCATATTCTATCAACACACTAAATTTCATCGGAATCTGTTCAGCCATTAGGACGTGATTGAGTAACAAAGTTCTGGGGTGCAAAATAACTTTGACATTCCATTTTCATCCTATGGTAACTGATTTAAGGGATAAAAGTAGCCTATGTGTTAATCCAGGTTATAATATATGTACATACCAAGTTTCATCGAAATCGGTTAAGCCGTTTCGACGTGATTAAGTAATAAACAAACATCCAAACTTTTCATTTATAATATTAGTGAGATGATCTGGATTTTTGTTTATTTGTTACTCAATCACCTCATAATGGCTGAACCGATTTCGATGAAATTTAGTGTGTTCATAGATTATCAACTGGATTCAAACATAGGCTCATCCAAGCATCGGGCGGGTGGTCTGCCTCTTGATCATGGCGCGCTCCATTGCCCATATTCTTTAACTGACACAAATCTAATGATCCTTCCTTGGAAGCTGTCTAACAATCTACACCTAAGTCTCGATTCTGACTTGAGCACACTACTTATGGCCTAATGACCTAGGTCTAATGGTAAGACATGCTCGACGTTTTTGCGTTCAATCGAACAATATCTATCGAACGTATAGTATAGACCGATGCTTAATGTTCGAAGTCGAACCGAAATGCTCACAAAACGTCAAAAGTCGGGCACGATCATACTTATTCATCGGGTATAAACGTATCAAGGCCCCATAAGAGTACCTATCTACTCTCCATGTTTTCAACTTAAGCAGATTTGAGTTATCAGTTGCTAACGATAAGAAATTTGAATAATAACTAGCTTTTACTTTCTTAGTTTAGTCACGGCTGGGTGCCATTTTAGGCTCTCTGTTCTACTTGGGTAATCGTGCATATCGTGGTAACTCGATACGCACGTCTAATATCAATTGCAAAGCCTCCTAAGTTCAAATCTCGTACGAAACCCCTTATTGTTGTATGGGATCATACGATATAGATCGAACCTTATTCATACTAATGCTACTTACTAATATGTACCTACATTCGAAAGTAACTATCTCTCTGTTAATTACGTTATCACGAGCAAACGGCTGCACTGATTTCGATGTAATTTGGTATACCTATAGGCAAATTATGATAGGGCTACTTTTTATCTTTTATTGACAAACTTCTCATCCCGGTCAGATAAGTCGCGGGAGAAATTAATGTTGCCCGTGTTTATCTAGGTCTACTACGTTGTTTTATAGACACTACACGAGCTTTTTACCTCTGACCTTCTTATTTCAGCTGGCTATTCGCCCTCTGCGCCACGTAGGTCGTACGTCTACTTGACGACCTCCGTGGTGCAGTGGGCGAAAAACCGTCTGAGACGCAGGAGGTTGCGGGTTCGACTCCCCCTTCAAGCGTTGGAGGAGAGGGGGCGACACATCAAGTCCGGGGCTGAGAGTGCGTAGTTCGGTTGTCAGTGGTAGGTACTCACTCGTGCACGAACCCTGCGACGCGCACGTCCAGCATCCAGCGCTGGAAGCGGCCAGGCGCTAGGCCGGTGCGCGCGCGCGCCGCCGAGCCCAGCCGCCGCGCCGCGCCGCCGGACGTCGCGTACATCGTCGCCGCGCGCTGGCAACCCTGCAACACCAACAACACCATGTTTACAATTTTATTGGTATACAACCTGTTTTGTTATGTTCGACATTAATTTAAAACACACATCCGGAATCGTATTAACTGATTTTAGAGGTGGGTTTAAATTCGTATTTATTTATTTAATTAGAACGTATTGCCCAATTACACTTCTTAATTTAAAAGAATTCAAAACACTAATTACATAGATTGTCAAATTAAAATCTAAATTACACTATAAATTAACAAATATTAACAATAAAATAAAATTAAAATAATACACTGTAATACAAATAAATTCATCAAATCACACACATATGTACATAATAAATTAAATTGTTAAATTATAAACCTGTCATAAATAAATCTCACAATTCCTCATACATACCAGCACCGACATTAAATGAAAACACGGGTAGGCCTTATTGGCTAGTATTGTTGTAAAAAAGGTTTTTTTTTAATTAATTATCCTAGAAAATTTTGGTATTATAAAATTTTAATATTATAAAATATCAATAAAAACGCCTGTATAAAATAGGTAAAAAATCATATTCATTCATCAGGTAGGTACCTACTGTTAAACTGTTACTTACTTACCTACTGCATCGTCGCAAAGGCACCGCCGATTTACGTTAAAAATTGTTTATTGGAAATGTATCGATTACTGGATAAATATTCAAGCTACCCGTATTAAACCCACCTCTAAATCAGTTAATACGATTCCGGATGTGTGTTTTAAATTAGTGTCGTACATAACAAAACAAGTTGTATGTATATCATCTATCTATGTCTATCTATCGATACGAACATACGTTGGTGTGCGCCAGTACTGACCCAACTTGGCCGATCTTGAAGAGGATACTGCTTTAATGTATTATTGCATACCTTGATACAAGCATCAGCGAGTGGTGTGCTGAGAACGATTCTGAAGGCGCCGGCGACCTCGTGCTTCGAACAAAAGCTGAAGTTCTGCGAGAGACGCTGTGCTTCCCTTGATATTCGAACCAACGCCCTGTTAATTTAAATCAAACTATTATCACTACGTAGGTAGTATAAAACAAAGTCGCTTCCCGCTGTCTGTCCCTCCGTATGCTTAGATCTTTAAAACTACGCAACGGATTTTGATGCGTTTTTTTTAGTATATAGAGTGATTCAAGAACAAGGTTTATATGTATAATAGATGTATAATATAGTAGAGAAACACTGACAATTTTAGAGGTTTTTAATATAATGTCGTAAATAAACACATTTTTTGCGCTTACATTGCAAACGCTGGCTGAACCCTACGAGATAAATCAAAATAATGTACTACAGTATTATACACCTTAAAAAGGTCTACAAAAAAGTCCGTGATGGTATATGTCTATCTCTTAGGGATAACCCACAATAACCATTTTCATCCTTTACTTTTTACAAGAAATAATGGCTTATTTACGAAGCGATTTTAAGCAAGATAACATTAATCCTTATCTAATTAAGTACCTTAAATACATTGTACATTTAATATACATATATAAAAACATACAATTAATATATAAAGACATTCTGTAGTATATTTTGTAGCAGTGCAGCATTGCATTGTATGTTGTAGCATTGCACCCGTGCGAAGTTTGGGCGGGTCGCTAGTTATATTATACAATTTAAAATAAGCAACGCGACATCTCTTGTCAATGTACTTACTAAACTGCAACGTTTGACATTGAGCAGGTCAAAAGTGTATAAGTTTTCCTGTAGATGGAGCTAACGGCGTATTAGTCGTAATCTAAATCATCTCACTAATTTCGACCCTGACGTGACAGAGCCCGGTAGCACAATTGGTAGTGCATCCTCGTATCATAGGATTGCCATCTCCAAATATTTAATTCAGGATTTGAGGGTAGGACCAGGACATTTCGGTTTAAAACCAGGACGCACTATTGTGTTTGGAATCCTCATGAGAGCTCGTCTAAGTTTTTATTGGAAAAGGTACAGAAAAGACCCACGTTGCTACTTTGTTTTATAAAGTGTCAACGACACACGCGAAACGCGGTCCTAGTGACAAAACGATTGGAGACGGTAGTGGCGCGTCAATTTTAAAACACAGGACCCTTGCAAAACCCAGGACGTTGGACATCCAGGACATCCCAAAAAGCAGGGCATGTCCTGGGAAAACAGGACGGTTGGCAACCCTATCGTATCAAGAGGAAGGTTGCGGGTTCAAATCCCATCGAGGCTTGAAAATTTATGAGATGGTTTAAAAATCTTGGATTTTTTTCTTAAGTGTTCGGATAACACTATAAAAATACAAATACAAAATCAAATCCAGCAGTCTAACTCAGGCTATCGATGGTGAGGATTTATTTCATTCGTAAGCTAATTACAGGGTACAAGTCATAAGCTAACTTAAATATTGTTTTAATTGTAACTGCTCTTAAAATAGTACTAGTAGTGCGACAGAAACGATGATCTACAATATAAATAAATATAAATATTGCTGGACATTTCACACAGCGCTATCTAGCCCCAAACTAAGCAGACCTTGTACTATGGGAACCAGTTAGCTGATAGAATACTTACATATGTATATTTTTTTTAAATACATACTTATAATATATAGAGGAACAACCAGACCCGGAACTAATATCTGTAGATCATGCACACATTTGTTCCGCGGCGAGAATCGAACCCGCTACCTCCTGATGATCTACAATTACGAAGGTTGTGATAGTATTAGTCTAAAGCTCAATCAGCATTATGGCCTAGTATCGTACATTCTTTGACAATGACCTTGCAGCTACCAACTGTATGACAGCTACGATCGGACATTATTTATTTTTCGTATTTTTTTATCATTTATAAGTATTGAGATACAGTTATTAGTGTGAACGCTGGCTACCTCTGCAGTAGATACGCGAGCCGGGGCGGCGTGTCGGGCGCCATGCGCGGCGCCAGCTCGCGGCAGCGGCCGGCCTGCAGCGCGCGGCTCACTTCGCTGCCAGTCCACGGCACGCAGCGAAGCTCCACCAGTCTGGACACAACAATTCAAAGTCGATAACTAACCTTCCCGTAGTCGTCTTACACCCACAGTGCGTATCCCACGTGTGTGAGTGACGACGGCTAGCGACAGCGACGCGACACCAAATTCTTATGTCGTCTCGCGTCGCTTAATGTTCTAACACCAAAGAAAATGCTACACCTATCATTCCAGTGCGTGGTACTCTAGAATCTTTCTGCCCCAACGGCCGTTACTTCTTCGTGCTATGAGCCCCGATTGCATAATTTCGAAAAAAACAGGCATGTATCAAACGATTGGTTGGACTTGTCCCTGTCTACTCCTATTTTAATATCGTCACGTGTCTACCGAGTAAGAGATCTGAGGATGTCCAATAAGGAGACTGTTAAAGTCATGAGTCCATATTGTTTGCCTAAATGCCCTCTTGCTTGCGGGGCGGATACTATGGTATCCAACGAAAAAAAACCGATGCTTACTGGGTGACTGGATCTGCCGAACTGGGAGACCGCTGATTACCAAAAAAAATGCAGTCGTGTTTACGACTTATCACTTGTCTTTATATTTTATCGTCATGCGCTTTTCATAAACAACACAAAAACATAATTTAACGGCACTTATAAAGGCAGCGAGTCGTAAACACAAATGTTTTGTTGCGTTCGGCCACGCCACACCTTAACAAGACCGGTCAAGTACCGAGTAGAACTCGCGCACCGAGGGTTCTAAACCTAGAAAGGTTTAGGTATGTTAATTAAGCAGCGCCATCTAGTTATGTGACCGGTAAACAAAGAAAACTTTTAAGACGGATATATTATTTCAATCTTGTTCTAGATAGACTTCGTTTTAATTTTCCTGTAATATTTGCATAAATTTATACCTATCAATAATATTAATTTCAGATATTTCTTTTCGCAAAAGAGGGTGGGGGCGATATATTTCATAACAACTCCAAAACCGTTCAAAATAAAAAAAAATATAGTTTTGGAATGTGTTAATTAATCTCTTTGATGTCCCATTTAACCTAGTAACCCTATTTTGAAATTTTGACCTCCACCGTTTTGGCTCTTTTGCCCATCAAAATTAAAATATTTTTATTTTTATAACTATTATTTATTTATTTATTTGACAAAATAACATACAACTAGTACAGCCCCGTAAAACCCTCGGTGCATAGAGACACTCGAGCCGCACAACATTATTTAAATGGTTTCCTACTTAACCACTTACTTGATTTTCTAAAATACTAATATAATAAATGAAATAAACAACAATAATTATATATATTCCAAATTTAAAGCTAATAGGATAAGACGAACGGACGGACAAAGTCGCACCATAAGGGTTCCGTTTTTACAATTTTGGCAAGCGAGTAGGTACCTCGCGCCCGCAAGCCAGTGGATTTAGAAATATCTACGGGTCGTTCAGGATTTGGAAACAAGAGTGTTTGAGTTTTTTACGGTTATACCTGTTATGCGAGTCGACCCACACGAACTCATCAGCGCTGGTGACGTTGGTGCAGACGGTGTCCAGCGAGGGCTGGCGGACCAGCGGCGCGCGTCTTCTGCGGGCCTCAGCCGCACTACCGCTCTCTGGAATACAACATCATCCCTTATGGCGGGTATATTCGTCGGTAAGCGACTACGACTCGTATCTCCTTGAAAAAGTGTCAAACTAGTGTCAGACTTTTGACACGATTTCAAGGAGAAACGAGTCGTACGTAGCTGGTTACCGTCGGAAACAGGAACCTGTCATTAGTCAACATCTCCAAACGTTGAAAGGGTTAATGACTGTCAAAAGGTACAATGGTCAGACGTCTCAATGAGTACATAAGTGACAAAATTGGTTGCTTTTTCAAAATGATCCTTGTGATTTTAATGTATTTAATTGAGATTGATTTTTTGAGTAATATTATGTACAAATAAATAACTTTTCCTAAGAATAAAATTGGTTTTTTTTATAAGTAAAGTTTAAACATTTCACTTTTAATTTTATAAAATTTGTAAGCCTTATGAATATTCTAATGTTTTAGGTTATGTCGGTCCTGTTAAACATTGATCTCGCGAGGGCAATGACCCTCTCTCGAGTTAACACACAAATTCCGAAGCACACATTCACCTTAAGCTAGAAACATACTCACGGATGCGACTTATACTTAGTCGCGACAAACGGACGCGGCTTACTAATCTGCACACCGCGGCACCGTATTGGACGTCTTCGTGTCCACTTTTAAAAAACTCGAGGAGCCAGATTCTCGTCGGACGTCCGACCGCTTATACTTAGTCACATCCGCGACTTACTTATTGCTGGCATGCCTAGTAGTTTGCACATGCCTACGTAATGTTATTGGCTGGATAAAGCATAAGTCGTGTCCGATAGTAAGTTTCTAGCTTAATAATAATAATAATACTTACTACTAAATCTTTATTTCAGGCAACAATAGAAAAGTACATGATGTTAAGACTTAGATATACGGCCCATAGAAATATAAAGCTTAGTGACTAACATCCATATTATAATACCTAAAACTATTTGTTGACACGTAAATTCTGCGACATGTGACGCACTTGCGCTGTGTCGTGTAGTCGCCCGCGAAAACGACGAATAAACACACTTTTCGGCCAAAACTCTTCCTTTGTTTTCGAAGCGCACAATTTTCCACCACTTAGGTAGGTACCTATGTACATTATTTATTTTCCACCACTTAGGTAGGTACCTACGAATACTTAGTACATTATTTATTTTCCACCACTTAGGTAGGTACCTATGTACATTATTTATTTTCCACCACTTAGGTAGGTACCTATGTACATTATTTATTTTCCACCACTTAGGTAGGTACCTATGTACATTATTTATTTTCCACCACTTAGGTAGGTACCTATGTACATTATTTATTTTCCACCACTTAGGTAGGTACCTATGTACATTATTTATTTTCCACCACTTAGGTAGGTACCTATGTACATTATTTATTTTCCACCACTTAGGTAGGTACCTATGTACATTATTTATTTTCCACCACTTAGGTAGGTACCTATGTACATTATTTATTTTCCACCACTTAGGTAGGTACCTATGTACATTATTTATTTTCCACCACTTAGGTAGGTACCTATGTACATTATTTATTTTCCACCACTTAGGTAGGTACCTATGTACATTATTTATTTTCCACCACTTAGGTAGGTACCTATGTACATTATTTATTTTCCACCACTTAGGTAGGTACCTATGTACATTATTTATTTTCCACCACTTAGGTAGGTACCTATGTACATTATTTATTTTCCACCACTTAGGTAGGTACCTATGTACATTATTTATTTTCCACCACTTAGGTAGGTACCTATGTACATTATTTATTTTCCACCACTTAGGTAGGTACCTATGTACATTATTTATTTTCCACCACTTAGGTAGGTACCTATGTACATTATTTATTTTCCACCACTTAGGTAGGTACCTATGTACATTATTTATTTTCCACCACTTAGGTAGGTACCTATGTACATTATTTATTTTCCACCACTTAGGTAGGTACCTATGTACATTATTTATTTTCCACCACTTAGGTAGGTACCTATGTACATTATTTATTTTCCACCACTTAGGTAGGTACCTATGTACATTATTTATTTTCCACCACTTAGGTAGGTACCTATGTACATTATTTATTTTCCACCACTTAGGTAGGTACCTATGTACATTATTTATTTTCCACCACTTAGGTAGGTACCTATGTACATTATTTATTTTCCACCACTTAGGTAGGTACCTATGTACATTATTTATTTTCCACCACTTAGGTAGGTACCTATGTACATTATTTATTTTCCACCACTTAGGTAGGTACCTATGTACATTATTTATTTTCCACCACTTAGGTAGGTACCTATGTACATTATTTATTTTCCACCACTTAGGTAGGTACCTATGTACATTATTTATTTTCCACCACTTAGGTAGGTACCTATGTACATTATTTATTTTCCACCACTTAGGTAGGTACCTATGTACATTATTTATTTTCCACCACTTAGGTAGGTACCTATGTACATTATTTATTTTCCACCACTTAGGTAGGTACCTATGTACATTATTTATTTTCCACCACTTAGGTAGGTACCTATGTACATTATTTATTTTCCACCACTTAGGTAGGTACCTATGTACATTATTTATTTTCCACCACTTAGGTAGGTACCTATGTACATTATTTATTTTCCACCACTTAGGTAGGTACCTATGTACATTATTTATTTTCCACCACTTAGGTAGGTACCTATGTACATTATTTATTTTCCACCACTTAGGTAGGTACCTATGTACATTATTTATTTTCCACCACTTAGGTAGGTACCTATGTACATTATTTATTTTCCACCACTTAGGTAGGTACCTATGTACATTATTTATTTTCCACCACTTAGGTAGGTACCTATGTACATTATTTATTTTCCACCACTTAGGTAGGTACCTATGTACATTATTTATTTTCCACCACTTAGGTAGGTACCTATGTACATTATTTATTTTCCACCACTTAGGTAGGTACCTATGTACATTATTTATTTTCCACCACTTAGGTAGGTACCTATGTACATTATTTATTTTCCACCACTTAGGTAGGTACCTATGTACATTATTTATTTTCCACCACTTAGGTAGGTACCTATGTACATTATTTATTTTCCACCACTTAGGTAGGTACCTATGTACATTATTTATTTTCCACCACTTAGGTAGGTACCTATGTACATTATTTATTTTTTCTTTCTGTTTGCACTGTTTATTGTTCTATTTATAAAGCGCGCGGCGCAGTCGCACTGAGAACTATAGTGCCGGCACCCGTTTACGTGATGCATTTGATTAACTGATTGATCTAACTGTCCTGCCATCCTATAACTCCTTGTTAGCAATATTTTTAGGGTTTTGTAGTAAGTTTTAGCATTAAGCGCACTAATTAATTTTAATTATGTTACTCGTATATTTTTGTTTTTATGTATTAAGCTAGTTGGCTTTTAATATAAGTACTTGCTTATTTTTTATATTTTTGTGTTAGCAGACTTCCGTGTACTCACAAAGGTTCCAACGGAAGACCAGCGCTATGTTACCTTGCTGTGACATAGCAAAATGCTGAGTTGGAATATTTTTTGTGGCAGCTACGAATACTAATAACTAATAGCAATGTTATCTTTTGTTGTACTGTATTTTGTTTTTGTGTTGTAAATTATTGTTATTAGTGGTTGGCATAATAAATAATATTTTCTTTCTTTCTTTCTTTGTAAAGTCGAAAGCTCTGCAGTTGGAACACGCAACACAAAAGATGACTATGAACTAGAATTACCTGGTGCTCCATGATTGCTGCCTCCGCCGGCACTGGAGGCGCCGCTGGTGGCCGTGCTGCTGCTGTCGCGAGAGCGCAGCGTCAGCTGTTTGATGGCCGATCTTATGTCTTCCAGTCCTCCTCCACCAGGCCATGGAGACTGCAACTAAACAATTACTTGAAGTTTACAGGAAGCAGTTGCGAGCTAGAAATGGGGGGAATTTTGAAGGGTTTTCCCCGTTTACTGGTAGCTTTCTTTTGAATATCTTGCTTAAACTTTTTTTATAAAACTTAGTAATGGAACTAGTAAATGGCCCACCCGATGCCAAGGGTTACCATCGCCTAAAATAAAGCATTGCCTCGTAAGTCATGCACCCGAAGCCGCACACTTCGATTGTCGCTGTGCATCATGTGACTGTAAATAGCCTCTAGATCGTCATCGCATCGCATCAGTGAAAAAATCACAGCTATTGTTCGCAAAGGTATTGCAAAAACAAAACAAACCATGTCACCGAGAGCTCTTAGAGACAATGGGATAAAAATCGATGAGATCAAATGCTTAAAACATTAGCTGCACTTTATCAATTAAATAAGATGAAGATAGACAAATTGTGCTCTTTTGAATTTTACCAAGCGAGACAATGGAAGAATAGTCTAACCACCAGAACCCAGCATCCTCCTAGTACCTTATTATGAGGTCGATGCTTGTTCCTGGCATGTGGCTGCTGCCTGCTTCTCCTGGGCTCGTCCCGCGCCGCCTCCCCTCCCCCGCTGTCTGACATGGACGCGTGCCCTGAGGACCTGTTCTCGTCAGAGCTGCTGTTGCATTCCCGGACTCCATTCTGGAAATGTTTCACACTTTTAGACAGGCCCTTATTTTCAAACTATGATGAAACTTTAAGGCTGTACCCCGACCAAAACGCCACGCATGCCGTTTTTGTGCAGTTTTTTGGAGCTATCTACTTGTTATTTAAAAGAAATATCAACTAATAAAAATATAATTAAATTTCTACATAATCTAGATTCCATAATTGCAGATTTATTTTTATTTTTTATTGAGTATATCTTTAATAAATCTCGTTACAACACAACCCCAGAAATGAGAAATAGTGATTATTAACACGCATCTCCTCGTAAAGTAAACATTATTTAATTTTGCTACTGACACAAATGGATAGACATTTTAATAATGAACATTTTGACACAAAAAAATATTCCAAAAGACCAAAATTTTATTTTAAATAGATTTTATTCTAAAATATGGGCGTATTCACTACTGTTACTCCTGCGCCCCGTATCGGGATTCAGTGTGCCGCAAGCTCTCGAGGGTGAACCTCGTGTCATTTGTCACCGCATCGCCGTCGGCTAGCGCACTTGCTACGTCACATTCATAATAATTAGTTTATTGACATTTGTTTTGATCATAGTTTTTTTTTGTGTTAGTTATTATTGTATTATTTATTGCGAAAGGACGCTTTGTGTGTGTATTTACAACTATTGAGTTTTGCGAAAGGACGCTAGTTTTGTGTACAAACACTCAAAATGCCAAAATACAAGGAAGCTGTGCGAGTAGGACGTGCAAGAATAGCAAAGATGAATGAAGCTCGGTAAGTTGTCTCGTAGATATATATATTTATATTGTACATATAATGATAAACAGTGCAAATTATTTATGATTTTTTTTTGTAGCTGGGCTAAAAGAAATGCCCAAAATAGTTATGACGAAACACCAAAAATATCTACACATTCTCAACAAAGTTATGTAAATAGCGGGTATGTACCTTACTACTATAAACCTACTAAGTACTGCTCTAAGATGTTGTATTTAGTAAAGTGATAACATCTAATGAATTTTCGCACAAATCTTCGTTATCATGCGTATGCCATATAGTTATGAACCTACAGACATGAACATTCACATTGATTCAGTACTTACGTGGTTCAGTGCTTGTCATGTAATGATTTTTGTATGTAAATATTTGAGATTTTATGTAAATTAAAATAAATAATCTTTTTTAGGTTAAAAGAGAACCAAAGAGATGCACCTCTAATGGAAATTTCTAATATACAACCGATGGAAATAAGCAATAATGAGTAAGTATTAGTTATAATCCTTTTCTAGGTTACGTAATGTTTACAGAGTAAATTTCCTTTTTAGCATGCTAAAGTACTGTACAAATTTATTACATGTCATGCTAATTCTATTTGGAGTAGTGCGGGCCCTGGTGCAGTCGGGAAATACTTGCATAAAAATTGTGAAAGTATTTGCTAGTCGAACGCGGGCAGAGCTGGAACACAGAAATAGCTACTTACATAGGAAATCGATCCATGTCGTCATATAAATAAGGAGCACAATCGTATTTAGCAAAAAAAAAATACTTTGAACTTATTGAACTTGAAAGTTATATTTTTTCGCAATAACGATTGTGCTCCTTATAGTCGATCGATTTCCTATGCAAGTATTTTCATCTCTGGAAGCCGAAGGCGCGGGCCTCACGGCGCGGCGTTCGGCGGCGCTGGTTCCGAGTTCGGGGCTCGCTGGCCGTGCCCGAAGTATTCCGAAGCTGCCCGAGTGTGGCGAGAACACTAACTGAAATCTGTGTAAGTAGGTACTTCGAGCACGTGCGAGTCGGTCGAGTGGGGAAAAAACTGGCATATACTAATCATAACAAGGAATATAATTGCATAAACACAATTGCTTCTTCATAACTTTACCGAATCGCCTCAACTTCTTTTAGAAGTCTTCGCGCCATTTATTCTCTTAGACCAGTCGGATTTGAAAAATATTTATGCATTGAATAGCCCAATTCTTGAGAAAGGTTTGCTAAAGCCGATAGTGTCGTCAAATTGTAAATCCATGATGGCGGCTGCAAAATTTTTAAAGTTTTTTGTCATGGGTGTGGTTTTCATAGTTTTCGAGGATGCTAAAGCTGATACTGAGGTCAACATGTAAATCCAAGATGGCGGCTGCGAAAATATTTAAATTTTTCATCATGGGTGTCGTTTTCATAGTTTTCGAGGGTGCTAAAGCTGATACTGAGGTCAAAATGTAAATCCAAGATGGCGGCTGCGTAAATTTTCAAGTTTTTCGTCATGGGTGTCGTTTTCATAGTTTTCGAGGGTGCTAAAGCTAATACTGATGTCAAAATGTAAATCCAAAATGGCGGCTGCGAAAATCTTCAAATTTTTTGTCATGGGTGTCGTTTTTATAGTTTTCGAGGGTGCTAAAGCTAATACTGAGGTCAAAATGTAAATCCAAGATGGCGGCTGCGAAAATTTTCAAATTTTTCGTCATGGGTGTCGTTTTCATAATTTTCGAGGGTGCTAAAGCTAATACTGATGTCAAAATGTAAATCCAAAATGGCGGCTGCGAAAATCTTCAAATTTTTTGTCATGGGTGTCGTTTTTATAGTTTTCGAGGGTGCTAAAGCTAATACTGAGGTCAAAATGTAAATCCAAGATGGCGGCTGCGAAAATTTTCAAATTTTTCGTCATGGGTGTCGTTTTCATAATTTTCGAGGATGCTAAAGCTGATACTGAGGTCAAAATGTAAATCCAAGATGGCGGCTGCATAAATTTTCAAATTTTTCATCATGGGTGTCGTTTTCATAGTTTTCGAGGGTGCTAAAGCTAATACTGAGGTCAAAATGTAAATCCAAGATGGCGGATGCAAAAATTTTCTAATTTTTCGTCATGGGTGTCGTTTTCATAGATTGCGAGGGTGCTAAAGCCGAAAGCGAGGTCAAAATAAAAATCCAAGATGGCGGCTGCGAAAATTTGTGTGTCTCATGTCTTTGAATTTTTGATTTAGGGACATGCCGATGTTTCCCTTTACCGTTTTGGTATTTTTACATAACCGTATTAATTTATTGCGGAAGCGTATTAAATTTTACAAGTATATCTCATCCCTATCACTAGCCACCTGAACCTTGAAAATCTGTCATCATTATGCAAACTATTTTTCTTTTGCAGTTTACGAGAAGACTTTACAGGAGACTTGATGGAAGCTGAAAACACAGAAGAAACCAATAAAAACATTGAAGAGGTAAGTTTCTGATACCTTTCACGTATGTTCTGAACTTCAATGAAAGTTAGAAAGGGTAGTCCATTTATATTTGAAAATAGAACCGCTTCTACTTCAGATGAAAATAAACAGATCGTGGATTATTCTGGTATGATAACAGTATTTGGGTACATAATAACAGCCGTTTTTTTTATTACAGTTTCAAATTTCGTATGAAAAAGAAGCAGAAACTTGCGAAAAAATAATAAGTAGAAGAATTATTGATGTCAGCCACTTCCTTGCCGAACTGAAACGCATTTCAAACCATGGACCACTTGGATGCAGTTTCACAGAACTTAACCTAGTAGCTGAAACCCTCATTGGTCTACAGTCAAAATTTACATTTAAATGTCGGCTTTGCAATCTAAAGTTTGTCATAAATGGAGACAACTGCAGTGACAACTACCTAAATATTAATCCGTGCGCTGTCGCAGGTACTATTGCAATAGGTGCGGGGCATGCACAGTTGGATGAACTTATGTCAGCAATCAACCTCCCGTTGTTATCTGAAAAGACGTATTCAGAGAACCATGACTTTATCAGTAAGAAATGGGAAGACGTTTTAGTAGAATCCATGAATCAGGCTGCAGAAAGAGAAAAACAATTCGCAATTTCTAATGGCAGAGTGAACAAAGATGGAATTCCCATAATAGATGTCATTGCTGATGGTTGCTGGTCTAAACGTAGTTATAAAAAAAATTATAATGCTCTTTCGGGCGCAGCTGCCATAATAGGCAAACATACAGGAGAAATTTTATTTTTAGGCATTAAAAATAAATACTGCTTCATCTGTGCCCGTGCAGAAAACAAACATGTTGATCCTTCAGAACACAAATGTTTTAAAAATTACAGTGGTCCATCCACAAACATGGAGAGTGAAATAATTGTGGAAGGATTTAAAGAATCCGTAAGAATGTATAATTTAATTTACGGAAAAATCATATCTGATGGTGATGCTAGCACCTACTCTAAAATATTACAGGCTCGCCCGTATCCTGACCTGACTGTTGAAAAAATTGAGTGCCGGAACCATATCTTAAGGAATTTTTGCAATAAATTACAAACACTCACCACTGACACTAAATATAACATAAAATACCGAAAATTCATAACTAAAAGAGCTATACTACGAACAAGATTTACCATTTGCAAATTAATTAAAAAACATAAATCTAACTCTGATGTTCAACTTCTGTTTGATGATCTATTAATCAGCCACCTCCATGGCTTCGGGGACCACACTAAGTGCCGATCATACTTCTGTGATAGCATCGGCAAAATGGACCTGCCAAATGATTTTATTTTAAGCCCTTTGTGGCAAAAAATATGCTTTATTATCCAAAATGTTGCAGGACATGCTCGAAGTTTAATATACGACGTTGATAGCAACGTAGTTGAAAGATTTAACAGTGTGGTGGCTAAGTTGGTTGGCGGCAAAAGAATTAATTTTTCTTTAAAAAATTCTTATCAAACCAGATGTCATGCCGCTGCAGTAGGTTTTAATGAAAAAAAAACGATTTCTCGGCTATATAAATCAATTAATAATGGAAACAGCCCTCAAGGCAAAATAAAAAAGCTAGAAAACAGAAGAAAAAATAAAAATGAGAAAAAAAAGCAAAATAAGCAACCAAAAAAACGAGCCTTGTTCTTAGAAAAATCGAAACAGGACCTCAATTATGGTCAAGACTGCACCAAACCCGATATCCCAATCGATGTTTTTAATAATCTTATATTTTTTTTTATGGAAAACTTAAAAAAAACTAATGAGGAAAGAAGTGTAATCGAACGGACAACCGTTTTACAAAGCGAATGCAGCGAGTGGCTAGAGTTGCGTAGGTCATTGTTAACTGCTTCCTACTTTGGAAAAGTTGTAACACGGCGAAATGACACGAGTTGTCATAACTTTGTAAAAGAGTTATTGTACAAAAGTAACATTGACCATGTGTCGTCAATAAAACATGGCAAAGACAGTGAAAAAATTGCTATCAAGCAATTAGAGAGGCAAGAAAAAATTCAAATTGAACCTTGTGGCCTATTTATTGACGAAGAGTTCCCATTCTTAGGAGCCACTCCAGATGGCTTATGTAGCGACGATACTATCGTAGAAATTAAATGCCCAATAACGGCATTCAAATTGGGTTTAGAAGAAGCCATAAAAAAAAGAAAAATAACCTTTTGGAAAACAACAAAAAAAGGGCTGGAAATCAATAAAAACCACCAATGGTACTATCAAGTGCAGGGGCAACTACACGTAACTAAACGATCAAAGTGTTTATTTGCAGTTTGGTCAAACGAAAACTCTCTGCTAAAAACGGAATACATCGAGAGAGATGATACATTCTGGAAGGAGAAGATGAAAGAAAAGCTTTCATCATTTTATGTAGATTGTTTGTTGCCAGAATTAGTCGACCCCCGCTACCCTCGAGGTATGAATATAAGAAATCCTCCATACATTGAAGAGGCAATGATAAGAAAAAAAAGTAAAGAAAATAGCAAACCTCAATTACATGAAGATATTGAGACAGCAGATAGAAGTGAAGGTGATGAACCTTCTGACGTCAATATGCCTACATGTACGCGTTATTTAGATTTTAGGGATATGTAAACTAGAAATAGATATTAGTTAAATTAATAATAATTTGTATATAGATACCGACTTTAAAATAATAAATGATAATAAAATTTACTTTGTTGTTTATTTATTATTTTTCAACCAAACCTTCAACCTCCTTTCAACCTTCAATCTAAAAATATAACACCGCATAATGTTTATTGAGTATCATGAATTGAGTATCTTGTATATAATATTTATAAAAACATGTGCCCCTGCCAGGAACGAAGTTTAGTTCAGTATTTAGGATATACAACCGGCAACGAACAATGCTCGAATCTCGATACTGGCACACACACACGCCTTCACAAACTCGTATATTATAAAAAAGAAGCAGTGAGTGAGAGAGAGACAGAGAAAGTTTCATAACGCTTTTTCCTTACGTGAAAATTTCTACCAATTCCTACCGCAAGCCGTGTTAAGGAATCTCCTTTTCGTTAGCGCCATCTTGAATTTTGATTTTGACCCCATAATCGTTGTCTACACCCTCGAAAACTATGAAAACGACTCCCATGACGAAAAATTTGCTAGTTTTTGGAGGCATCATCTTGAATTTTGGTTTTGACCCCATAATCGTAATCAACACCCTCGTAAACTATGAAAACGACACCCATGACGAAAAATTTGCAAATTTTTGGAGGCGCCATCTTGAATTTTGATTTTGACCCCATAATCGTAATCAACACCCTCGTAAACTATAAAAACGACACCCATGACGAAAAATTTGCAAATTTTTGGAAGCGCCATCTTGAATTTTGATTTTGACCCCATAATCGTTGTCAATACCCTCGAAAACTATGAAAACGACACCCATGACGAAACATTTGCAAATTTTTGAAGGCGCCATCTTGAATTTTGATTTTGAACCCATAATCGTAATCAACACCCTTGTAAACTATGACAACGACACCCATGACGAAAAATTTGCAAATTTTTGGAGGCGCCATCTTGAATTTTGATTTTGACCCCATAATCGTTGTCAATACCCTTGAAAACTATGAAAACGACACCCATGACGAAAAATTTGCAAATTATTGGAGGCGCCATCTTGAATTTTGATTTTAACCCCATAATCGTTGTCAATACCCTCGAAAACTATGAAAACGACACCCATGACGAAACATTTGCAAATTTTTGGAGGCGCCATCTTGAATTTTGATTTGATTTTGACCCCATAATTGTTGTCAACACCCTCGAAAACTATAAAAACGACACCAACGAGGGTAAATATTTAGAAATGTATGGTGGCACCATCTTGAATTTTGATTTTGTCTCCATTTTTGTTAGAAAGTCTCGTGGAATCGCGTAACGCTTTTTTGTTCAAAAATTAGAAAGTAAGTAGGTATTCATGGAGATCAGAATAGTCACTGAGTTCATGATCAAATTTATTTAAGCGCACCGTTTCTTTCATTCATAGAAATAATAAAAAAAAATATTCAATGCCGTCTCTGTGTATTCTAAGGTCTGTGATTTTTACTAGTCGCAGTTTCATAGTTCGTAAGTTGTTCGTCAGATGGCGCTAGTAATTTTCACGAAGTATTGTAGAGGTGGGGTGCGGCAAAGAGGGAACGAGTGCTCAAGGTTATTTGGTCAGGGTACGGCCTTAATCTGCTGAATTTTTGATTATTTGGAAAAATCTGCCTATTATCTTGAGTCTCAATTCAGTATTTATTAAGCTCGGTTTTTTAATAGGTACGGGGTGTTCGGTAGCTTTATTACGTAAGCCAATTGATGTTGCGTCGCTGTCGCTCGTCAGGCCATTCCTTTCATACCCACAGTGCGTATCTCATCGTGTGCTACGGGCAACGGGTTTTTGTAGAGGGTGATTTGTAGCCCCAGTCATAGGTAAGGACAGAACGTGTGTGTGACCAATTGTAGCAATTGACACTCGTGTAGCGCTTGTAGTATAGTATGATTAGTGGACCCTAACAGATATTGGAGTGCAAGCTCAACTGAGACAACATTCCTAAAACTTTTAGCACACAAAATGATCAATGTCTACCAGAAACATCTCCATAAGTTAATGAGTAACAATTTCCTAACTAACACAATAAAATAATTCAGATATAAAATGACATCTCATTACAAAAAAAAACCGCAGACGTACCATCTGACGCCAAGATTCTCTTCAAGTTGCTTCGGCTTACGAAACAGCAGTCACATTAGAAGTAACATAGCCGCCATTGTCACCGACAATTTCGCTTTCAACTTCCCACCGATTACGATTTTTCCTATCAGAGATCGTGGGATCCCATAAAACAATGCTTATTTATTTTTTCTGGCTACACTTTCACTGTTCTAGCAATTAACATGATCACGAATTAATTAGTACGTGTAAAAGCAGGCGAGTTATGCAGCAATGATTGGGTTTATGACTCTAGTTCCTGGTGTCACATTCCTTTTATTTGATTCGCAAGCTGTACATTTTACATTGACGTTTGCCTGATAATGATCTATTGTTTTAATGAAGAACTGTTCGATTTTGGGTGTCTCATTATCCATACCCTAACAATGATAAGAATCAAGTGTGTGCAAAACATTGCAACTACCATCACTACCTTTGTTAGCTGACGAGACCTTGGCACCTTATTAAAATAAATTTAAATTCTGAAAAACAAATGTAGTTTCTCTTCTAGAAAAACTATACCTAAAGTCCAATGGATTAGCAAGTAAAAGTGGGGATGAGAGGCACAAAGTTCAAAAAACTGAAGGTCGATGGGGCAGAAAGGTTCTCGAGTGATGACCACGCACTCTAAAACCCAGCTTAGGACGACCCTGTAGATGAAAAGACGACCTATTAAAGGTTGCTGGGCGTTGGCACTCAACGAGAAGATTGGTAGCGATCATCTCGTTCACTCAACGAGAGAAGAAAGGTCGAGAAGATTGGTAGCTCTAGAAATCTATGGAGGACGCCTATGGTATGTTGGACGTGCTATGGCTGATATGCTGAGGTTTTTGCATAATCAAACTTATCCACTACTCGTAGTATGCATTTTGTACCAGAAAAAGTCCATACTCAACGTTCTAAATATTTTTTTTGTAACAACGTTAAACCTAATTAATTTCATAAAAATAAGTCTGTATTCATTCCATTCCGATCCATGGCAGTATGTAATAATCTTGTTTCCAAAATCCCGTAACAGACATTAGAGTCGCGTGCGCACACGCAGCCGGTACCGATGACCCGATGACATCGATTTGTTATTCGTGATTTGCTATTGTTTAAATTGCTTTGCTCTATTCACTATAAACTTTACAAATGTGGCTTCTTGGCCCGGAATACAGGTTAAATATTCAGGTTATTACATTCTGCCTGACTGAAAACGGGTCTACAGGCGTCCATCGAATCCTCATCTAGAAAGGCTGCCGACATCAACCCAAAGTCCTACTCCGTTATTTCAAGGATTTAGTACGGCTGGCCTTAGGTTAGAAGGGGGGGGATTAGAATCAGATTCTGCCTGGTTGTTGGAATACTGAGTATCATAAGAACTCTTGAAAATTAGGGGTTAAACGAAAATTAATAACTTTTACAGTGAGAAGAATAAATACTTTCATTCTCCAGGAAATAAATAATTAAATAATAAAAAGCCAATAAATCGTACTAAAGTACCGTAGCTTATACAAGACATAGCAATAAATAAATAATAATAAGATATTATGTAATTAAAGGCTTAAACCGTTACAAGTTGGTGACAGTGTTTATAAATTATGAGTTAAAATTACAGTTGTAAGACGCTAATCGGTACTCGAGTGGTCATAAAAGAGTAAATGGCCCAGGTAGTGACAGGGACTGTACTGTAATGTCAGGCTGATTCATACCGGTTCAACGCTACGTTAAGGAAATGAAAATAAACATGGAATTGAAAAAATCATCAACACAAAACATCATACACATTAAAAACGGTAGATATTTATTTGAATTGTTTGATATAATATATATGTACCTAGATTATTTAATTAATGTAATTGGTTCTCACCGTGTAGTGTTGATTAAGTTTAAATTGAATGTGCCCGCCACATGTTGTTCCGGGTCTGGGCGCATTGTGGCATGTAAGCAGGTACTGGTGGTTCCTGATTATTTTTTCTTCTAAGCGGAGGAACAGGCGGTAACAGTGATCCTTGTGATTTTAATGAATAAATAAATATTCTATTGTGGGGACTTTCAGGTGTTTTATTAGTTTTTTTTCCATTTGAAGGAGTTTTTCCACACTCGAGATTAATAGGTACAACTTTTCATCGCATCCACAACTACATGAGCCAGATTAAGGAGATAGCTGTCATGTCGTTTAAGGAGATAGAAGATACCTTGTAAAAGAAACAAATGTAGAGTGAATTACATCAGTTGCACCGATCAGAGTAAAGCTTTGATGGTACTAACACCTAGCATTTACTAAAGGGTTTTCGCACCTATTTTTAAGTTTAATCGTATTATGACTAGGGTTACCATAAAACCAGGCATTTGCTGCATTTAACAGGCATTTTAAGACTTAGGCAAGCGTGCGGCCGGTATTGCGCTGATACAGGCATTTTTGAATTTCGTTTGAAATTTACTAAGTTCTAGATGTTGTAAGTTAGGTTACTGTATGTAGGTAGGTACTCAATTATGTTTATTCTACTCTATTCTATCTGTATACCTTTTATTAAAATTCAAATTGATAAGTGTTTTATTGGTAGAGTCAGTCTAAGCGCAAAAACACGTTAAAAAAAAGTATTTATGTATTCTATCAGCTATCTGGTTCCCATAGTACAAGCTTTGCTTAGCTTGGGGCTAGATGACGCTGTGTGAAATGTACAGCATTATTATTATTATTAAAGGCTCTCTATAGAAGCAACTGTAAATGTAACCGCAAGTCAAACCGAGCATGCGATGTCCTCAGATGAATCGACAAACTAGACGAAGCCGCAACCTACATACCACCATAGCTAGGCTAGGGTTGTCACTTGTCAGATGGTCATCCTAACGGAGGACGTCCTCTTTTTCCAATAATAAAAATCCCGTTCTACCGAATGCCCTCCTTTTAACGCAATTTAAATGATGGAGCGAAGCGAGATCTCCAAATCAATTTGGACAAATAGGCGTTGTATGTATCTATGTTTGTTTGTCAGAGGATAACTTTCGAAGCGTTTATCCGATCATCGTGATCAACTATCCGGTCAAGTGGTCTTTGTAAGTACATTTCGACCCCGTTGTTATTTATAATTTTAAACCTTGTAGTTTTTAAGTTATTAGCCATAATAAAAACTGAACTTTGACAAAATTCACAGGGTACACCAGTGACCCCACAGTGCTTGGTATGCGTTTAGCTTATACACAAATACAGGGAAAAGTCTGAAAACCAAAATAACTGCAATTTCTACCCCAAAAAGAATAACCAGATAACATGAACTCCCGTTACCTGTAATTTGAATAAAACTGTAGGTCAAGTTAATTGTATATTACGTGGCACTATTTTGATAGTCAAAGATTAAAAGATAATATTTTATTGTTTTAATGGGAACTCGCGAGATCTCAGTTCGGGGCGAACCACTAGTTAGAAAGACCAACGTTATGAAACTTTTAAAAACGTTAAAAAAGATAATACCTGAATATTAGTAATTACATACAATGATTGCGAAAATTTTAAAAATGGCTGTCCTCCTGTTTTCAAAAAAATCCTTCTATTTTTGGTACACTGCTCTTCTCTTCCATTTTTCCATCTGGCAAAGTGGCAGCCTTAACCACAGCTAGCATAGGTTTGTAGAAGTGGCCGCGCGCGATGTTGCGGTTTCATCTAGTTATACACACAAGGTGTTTTCATAACCTGCTTCTTACCTACCACACAATTGACCACAAGCTCTAATGGACCAGCATTTTACGAGTAGGTGAGGTTGCTCGATGTAAAACTAACAATATAAGGCTTAGATTATTTTTTTTATACCATCTGGAGCTGGCACAAGGGATGGATGGATCAACTGAAGTTTAGTGGTAACCATCGCCTTTAACAAAGTATTGCTTCGTAGGTCACACATCTTAGGCGCGGGACAAATGAAGAGGCGTCGGACAGAGGTGAGGCGCGGGCGCAGCTTAGGCGTGGCGCCACTTATTTGATATTTCATACAAAATGTATAGAAGAGGTGGATCGCGAGACATACTGAGACGGCGGAGCACGGGCGGGGCGCGAGCGCCGCTTCCTCGCCCTCGGCGCACCCGCAGTTAGCAGTGGCATGCTCCAGTCCTGCTTGCCACACAGGGTGGGCCGCATATTTTCTGATCTTTTGCACGTTCTCCAAATGCACCAGAACTTGCATATCCTCTTCATCTGACGAAGAAGACGTCATGTTGTCGTGATAAAATCAAACACTAGAAAGCCTCCACTGTGTTCGCCCGCGCCTCGCCTCTCCGACACCGTTAGCGCGCCTGTTCTGTGCTGCTCCGGCGCCGCGCCGGCGCCTCACCTCTGCCCGACGCCTTTTGTATTTGTCCCGCGCCTTAGAAGCGTGCCCTACGTTGCACTGCCCTGCGTCCATCAACTTGAGGCATACAGGAAAAATACACCTAAAACAGAATTATCGAACAAATTTCCGTTAGAAACGACATTATGTGTGCGTGAGTGCAATTTTTTACATTCGCCAACGGGCTCACAAACGCACGAGTATTGCAGCAAACAATTGGACCTGATCACTGCACAAACTGTCGTATTTTTAGTTTACCTGAGAGCTACCCTCGCGCACGTTATTTGGAGCCATAATAAAGTTTAAAGTTTCTAAAACAGGAAATAATGGCCATAGTTGCGTCGTCAATTAGTTACCATTTTGCTACAGTCAAAATATAGAGTACTTTGCTAAATTAAATAGTTTATATCATTTCTAAAGTTACCTACTTTTTAGGAAAGCTATGTTTTGGAGGGCCTAAAAGCGCTAACAACTGGCGATTCGCGAGCGTGTTTCCAGCGAGGCGATCTGTTAACGTGGTCGTGGTGTTTGTACTAAATACCTATGTATATTTGTAGAGCGATGTGTCGCGGCGAGCTTGCGGCAATTTGTGAACGAATCGCCTCGCTGTAAACAAGCTCGCAAATTGCCAGTGTTATAACGTCCTAATTTGGACATCAAGAATTCTGTGAACAGTGAATGAATGCCATAAATTGACAAACTTCAGGTATACCTGTACAGTCGGCTCCACCGGCCGATGATGATGGTCATGCTTTGGCGCCCGTCGCTCGAGCGCGTAGCTGCTCTGCGCAGGAGCGCTGCGTACTGGGGAACTGGCAACTGTCAGCTGGGAGACCGCACTGACAGCTTTCAGCTGAGCTGTGCTGGCTACTTCAGGGCTCGGCTGGGGCGAGTCTTCTAAGGCTGTAGAAAAAGCAAGTGATAAAAAATGTATAATGTATACATTCTTTCTTCAGAACTCTTTCTTTAAAGATGAGGATGAGCAGAGAATAAGAATAAAACTATTTCTGTTCCTCCTCAGCGCGGTGCCTGGTGGCCATCACGGAAACTATCATGGAAACAGAGTGATGTGAATTTTTTCGTGATACGCCTAAAAGCATATGGATATGATAGTACAAGAACAGTGGGTACATGGTAACAGCGATTTGGAAGATTGGTAGCTAGTAGAGTTTCCTGCCGCAAGACGTACTGCTGATACATTTGCGGTGTGTGGTTAAAAATGATGTTCCAAGATATTTGGCTAATAGATTTATTTTAATAAGCCTCGTTCTTATTTAAAATATTTAAATAACTTGTGGTTTTCTGTTTTATTTGTATTGATTTGGACATGGAAGATTAAACGGTCGATTAATAAGATAACGTGAATAATTGCTCTTGTTTAAGATTGCATCTATTTTTAATACTTCAAGAGGCCATCATGATAATTGTATACAACTTTATGAAGTGGATTTTCAAGCGTTCCATTTGGGGCATCTTGCAAATCTTGAAACAATAATTCAAAAGCAAATACAGACGGTAATAAGGATGCTTTTAAAAGATTGTAATCCAAAGTTTTATATTTAAAACTTTCCGATAGTGACTTCGCACGTGTGGTTTGTCAATACACCAAATTTCATCAAGATCGGTCCAGTCGTAAAACGTAACAAAAAGACAAAGAGACAGAGTTCCTTTCAACCTGATAATATTAGTATGTATGTATAAAACTAACGATCTTCTTCCTTAAATTCTAAAGATTGTCTAGCAAAAATAGCTAAGACCACTCATTGTAAACTTCTGTTGTTTTTAAATGAATGAATGAAAACATTGTACACAATATAAACAAAAAAAAACACAAAGCAAATAGTACAAAGTGCGGACTGATCGCTCAGAAGCAGTCTGATCGCTTAAAAGCGATCTCTACCAGACAACCTTTGGATGGAGAGGATTATGTAAGAACTAAGATAATGGTCGAGGGTGCACATTTATGGCTAAACTAATAATAAAGAGAGTGCGTCTAATACCAAATTGAAAATATAATTTTTACTTATATACAATTTATGAATAAATATGAATACAAATAGAACATAATGTACTTATATATAAGAATTTTCAGTTTTTATGTATCTTGTTTTATAAAAATCCCACTAATACATAAAAACTATGATAAATATAACATAAGTACATTAATTACTTTCGTACTTAGTACTTTTTACTTTAGTAATTACTTTCGCGTTTATAAACGCGAAAGTTCGTATGTATGTATGGATGTCTAGTAGGTACTCTTTCACTTTGGAACGGCTGAACCGAGGCTGAACCAACATATAATCTTTCCATACCTATTTAGCTTTGTCTGCAAAAGATTATCAAACGCTGGAAAATAAATGGAATGTGAAGTATTGTGTAGTGATTCCAATTACATCGCAAATTAGCGATTAATTTGAATGGCGCCAGTAAACTTGATGGGCTTCCCTAATAATCCAGGGGACTTAAAGCAATATAAATTGTTTTGAAGAGATTAATTCTGAGTGCGTGTTGGCTGATGGACGGGGAATTAAAACAATTAGTGTTCCTAGATAAGATATTCAGATAAATCGGGGAAGAGGATTACCTTGGTGCCCATTCCTCGGCTGCCTTTTTATGTATTAATTCGTATGTGCTTTTTATGTGCACAATAAGTTTGGCACCGTTGGGTTGCTTTATATAACCTAGATGTATGAAATAGTAGTCCTTACGTTTAACAGCAGGTGAGGTGGGTCTCGGCGGCGTGGTGGCGCGGTGCGCGTGCGGCGGCGGCGACAGGCGGCGCGCGTGCGCGGCGTGCGCGGGTGCCGCGGCCGCCGTCGGCGCGCCCGATACGCGCACGCGCAGCGCCCGCGCGCCCGACACCGCGCCCGCGCCGCACCACGGACCCTCTTCTGATGGACGGCAGCCGCTTGATGGTCTGCGGGAGAGATAATTAATTTATTCAAATATGTCCTTATTGGATCTGCGCCCTGTGCAGGTAAGTGCAGTAAGTGCAGGCCCCTTTCATAAAAATGTAAAGCGCCTTCGTCGCATCTTCTCCATACGTTTTACGTCGCGACGCACCTACGTATCAATTTTCAATTATTTTTTTTTAAAAAGCGGTTGCTAAACTTCTATGTATACAATTTGTATGAAAGAAGGTACATGAAAGTGGGTCGCGACGCTTCTATACAATTTGTATGCAAGTACATTAATAGGGCGCCACGTCTTCGTCTCGTTCTCGCCTTACGTCAGTGTTGTCTGCCCTGTGCCTATATAAGCAACAAGAGGATTACCTCCAGGATGCTTAAAATCGCTTTTAATTTTATTGTTCTTCGGTATGTAATGGGATTTTCCTTGTTCATCCTGCTTTAGACCAGTAATAGAGTTGAGGTATTAAAATGACCCCTATAACCGTTGCTGAAGTATGGTGATATAATGTAGTGCATCTAATAGTAGCCAATTAGATGCACATGAGATATTTATTACGAGGGCTTCAGATAAAATATTGCATGAAGTCCCTAACCCTTAAAATAGTTATGGGCTTATTCCCGGTTCCCTTCAGGTTAATATTGCTCAACTTATCTTCTAAATTAAGTGCTAGAATATGGCACCTGCATTTCTTCAGACAGTAGATGCTATTAACTATGATAGGCACTGCGACCATCTAAGAAAAAACTCTACATTAATTATTGCCACAGAAGTGTAACAGATCACATCAATCAAACTTAACTGTAACAGATCTTCCCACGTATCTGCGTCAATCAGGTACAGTCTACTTGCAGCGACCTTCGACCTTCGCGTAACGGCCGACTGATAGTCTACTGACAGTTTCTCTGTCGTATGGGTAAGATCTTGTAAGAACAGAGCGACAAGCGGTTACATAGGTAATTGACTCGGCCATTTGGCTATCTAATAGTTCTATGACTGACCCCTTTCGAGTATATCTAAAGGAGCTTTTACCACCCCACTATTTTGCTCTCCTTAAAATAATCCATAATGGTCACAACTAATGACCTGGGAAGACAGAAACATCTTGCAGTATCAAAGAATTTTATGTTTACCGAAGAGTTATCAGAATATCGTTCCCATTAAAGGCGTTTCTAAATCTATTCTAATATTATAAAGTAAATCTATACTAATATTACAACGATGTAAAGTTTGTATATTTGTAGGGGGTAATTTCAGACACTACTGAACCGATTCAGAAAATTATTTCAATTATTTCACTGATTGAAAGCTACACTATCTATGAGTGCTATTTTATTACGATAAAAATCCGTGCGAAGCGTATCAGCTAGTGTTTGAAGTATGTAACAACAAGTGAATGCCAGTGAACGGGTAAAAAGAAGTGACACATACTGACACCATCATCATCATGTTCAGCGCATTTCCACCCACTTGGGCACAGGCCAATTGATGCCAATTTTTCTACTCTGAGCTGATCGCATTTAGGTAAGGGAAGTCTGTCAATTTCTCGCCTACTGATCGATTTACTAGCAAATAAGGATAAGTCAGGTTGAGCGCAAGTCTGAGCTACTCCAGACCCTTTTTAGTCTCTGAAGATGACCTTTCTTCTTAGTCGGGCACTCTTGGCAGAGTGGTCGTGGCTATGTCAGGTATTGGCTCTTGAGTAGCGGCTCTAGCGATGCGTCTCCATTCAGCTCTAATGAAGGCATTGCGAGAACATTCAGTCATGATTGAGTGCGTGATGGACTTGATGGTCCACTATCTCGTTGGAGAGCGGCCACGCGGTCTCCTGCTCTCCACTCTGCCTGAGAAGAGGACCTACTCAGTAAAATTACCTAGACATAGTTTACAGAGATCAAAGTAGAGTGACAAAAACGCTTCAAGCATAGAGACGAGGAGATCGTCTCTACGAGGCAACGTACATTGACAAAGTGAGTGAGCACTTTTGTCTCATAGAATATACACTCTTTTATGCAAGACTTTTTTCTAGTAAATACTTTATAAATTTCTCATATGATTCTCGCTTCGCTTATGCCAGTAATTCTGTGTCCATCTACGACGCGTAACAAATCGCCGGCCGGTGCAGCCATAATACGGTATAACCCAGCCTAGCTAGAAATACAACTGTCTGTCACACTTGCAATGCTCTTAATCTCAGTATTATTGTTCTAGCTTTAGAATGTCGATTGTTACTGGCACAGAATCACAGTGACCTGGTGATGGTGCAATGGTGCATCTTCATTATACCTAACTGTATGTTACTGGTCTATGAATTATACTTTTGATTCAGGGGTAGGGTTATACTGCGACTAGTAGACACACGATCAAAGTCCATGAATGAATTCATTTTTTTCAAGAAGATACTTCAATGCGGAACTGCCACATAACAAAGTATTATAAGTTCTATCCTAAGTTCGTGAGCTGGTGGTTTTCACTGGTGTTGGACTTTTTAGGCTACCTTATGAGGAAACGCGGGCAGCAAGAAAATGTGACTTTAGAAGTTACTAGTTCTTATAATAATTAATCTATGGAGAAATCAGAACATGTTGAATGACAGTGGTACTCATAGATTTTATGGTAAAACATATTTGCTCTAGTGTCATTAACAAGAGAGGAAACAGAGTACGTTTGTATGAGGTAAACGCCGCGCCGCCCGGCTTTCGACAAAGCTTGACGATAAAAATCGCACGTGGAACTTCGCCTAACTTAGCTGATCTGTTAAGAACGACTAAGCAAGATAGACTACGAGAGCTCCGCCATGAGTAAAGCAGTCGGCAGAAGGTAGTATGAAATAAAGGCAGTTGTTAGGGCGAGACTAAAGAAAGCGTGGCCACGACGAATGCACTGCTCGAAACTAATGGATTATTCTGATTAGTGATAGTTTATGTAGAAACCGTTTTTATTGACAACATCTGAGATATCGTGTATTCTATTGGAGTAAATTGATTTTAGCTTCGTTTTGTGCGATACAATCTTTAAAATGCAGTAAATACATTTTTTTATATAAGTATATATGCGAGCGTTCGGTGCGAGGCGACACCGCGGAGCCCCATTACTCCCTGGAGTTAACAGAAACCCTGACCCTTGGTTTGCCTTTGGCCGGTCAAGGGTGGAGGCGCAAGAGTGTTAAAGGCATAAAGCCGGGTGTAGCGCTTAGTGAAGTTGTAGCACATCTCTTAAAACCCTTTAACCGCCCACCCAACGTTGCACCTTACGTCTTCTATTGGCTGTACTTATGTGAGCCCGTTTAGTGGACGGCTAGTCACCACCTGCCTCAATCATTCTTAATATTACAGGATTGGCGGGTGCCAATCTCATTTCTCTGATAACACGTACTTTATTTCATATGCATTACTCTAACAATAGCCCGAACTCTAATCCATGTGTTGCAATAGTCTACAATCTGTCTCACCTCCTTCTTGTCATAGTGATTTTTATAAGAACTAAACAGGCCTCCTCTTACTCGTTGGCTTCGGCCCCGGTAATGCCTTGGCCCAGGCCTTTATCCTGAGTTAAGAAATGAATACATCGAACAATAATAATAATAAACCCCGACGCAAAAAGAGGCAACTTTCTTGTAAGTACCTATATATGTTGGATACCAGTTCATTATTACTTTAATCCATTTTTCGATGCCTTGAATTGTATGTTAAGTTATAGGGTATAAATCTTAATGATTCTTACTCGTCATCATGCCGCTGCCCCCATACATTTCCAGAGATACCAATCTTGTGCGTAATAATACATGTTATTATCGTAACTTGATTTTGAAAAGTTTAAGTTTCTTTGCAATAGCACCATTCAGCAGCTGATAGTTTCACACTTGCGTGAACACAATACAATAGGTAGGTACTAACCATTACATTTAACTGTCAAAATAAGTGAGTTAGTTCAACTTTGAACTCTAGAGTAACCATCACAGAATTGTTGTTGATAAAACTAGGGGTGGTAGGTAGGATAGGATAGGATTGACCTTGTCGTCTTTTCATTTGACGATGAGTATTTTTGTGAAATATATATTTCCTCTTTATTTAGAAATCAGCAGTATACTTCACTAAATCTTTATATACAAAGGCAGGTTAGTTACACCATTCATAACTCAGGAACTGCTGGACTGCTTTTTATGATCTTCGACTTATTGGATTTGTCTCCGTCTCGAATAGCAGAATAACTATTAATATATCGGAAATGTTCACGAAAAAAATTTATGAAGAAAATTCATTTTCACATAGATGCAGCTAATGATGGCCGATTGACAATTCTACCGGTGACGTACATTGGCAGCCCGCATCATATGCATGTCAAGGCGGAACGAAGTTCGTCGGGTCAGCTAGTTCTTTAGGAAATCGACGGTGTCGATTTGTGATCGCTTCATCATTATATATCAATTTTGTTTAAAAATTCACGTTAAGCAAATAAACTTCAGCGAAACCTTCGTGAATTTATATTTTATACATTTATCACGTAAGCCACTTTAATACCTGACAAAATTCTTCTAACTGAACACTTCCTACCATTAGCCATAGAAAATGCGTAATGAATTTATGTAGCAAGGCAAGTAAAAGAAAAGAAAGAAAGTGAAGATAATTAGCGACAAGATACACACTATGATTATCTACTTAAGTACTTGTTATGAAATTGTAGTTAAGTATGAGTTAAGGAAATAACACTTCCTAATGAGATACCATTTTTCTGGAGCATTGAATGCAGGAACAAAAATCAATTATTAGGATTAGATACTTATTGCATAGGTTTAACTGACCTATGTAGTAAATAATTCTAATGACAAAAGCGTTAATTTTGACGGAGCCGTTCCAATCGATGTTTAAATAAATTATTAATTAAAAGATATTCAAAGGAATCTTAACAGGTACCTTTAATGTGGAAGATATATAACGATGAAACGTTCTCAAGGAAGCAGGTGGCAAAAAGACAAGACGCGATAGACAGCACAAAAGCATCTCAACCGCTCAATAAAACTGAAGCATCTCAAGAAGTCCAACATTACGTAAGCTATAAACAATAAGGTTGAGATTGGCTTGGTTTTGTATGCAGATGATATCAGGGTACAAAGAGTCAGAAGCTCGCACGGGTTCGTCGACCAGCGATTGTTATCAGGGAATTGCTATGCAATTAACGCGAGTGGATTCCCGGATGTCGAGATTCGCAGAAACGCTCAACGTCTAATTAAATCGCCGATCGGAATGCAAATGACTTTTCTAAGATTCGGGAATACGGTAAATCATGCATGATACAATCTTCTTGCTTTATTGAGACAGCTCTGGTATGCGATAACTTTTTAACAGGAATTTTGTTTTGTTAAAAACATGAAATGTTACACAAACAAGTTGCATCGTCCATCCTTTCTACCTTGTCGTGGCATATTTCTACAATAAATATAAATAAATATTGCTGGACATTTCACAAAGCGCTATCTAGCCCCAAACTAAGCAGATCTTGTACTATGGGAACCAGATAACTGATAGAATACTTATATACATTTTGTTTTTGTAAATACATACTTATAATTTATATAGAGAAACAACCAGACCCGGAACAAATATCTGTAGATCGTGCAAACATTTGTTCGAACTCGAACCCGCTACCTCCTGCGTCTCAGCCACTGCCACTGCGCCACGGAAGTCGTCAAATTATTTACATATATTACAATTATTTACATATAAGATAAAATAAACTGTTTTTGTAACCTACTACTACCATACCATATTTTTTGAAGCGTATGGTTACCGGTGAACTTCCAGGCCTTACACCTGTACACCCCAAGTTTATGGACGCAGAGCAATGCATCGTAGGGCACGTTTTTAAGATGTGCGACCTACGAGACAATACTTTGTTATAAGCGATGGTAACCACTTGACATCAGGTAGGTCATAAGACACCTCCAGATCGTATAAAAAAAAGCCTACAGTGTTGTTTTTTGAGCACCAAATTTATATTTGATAGATATCTACATACTAGATCGAAAATATAAAAGCATTATCTTGACATCAATAGACAAAGAGATGAATAATATCACAAATAGTTAAAAAACGTTATGTTAGTTACATTGTTCTGCTTCCGCAACAATCTACAATTAAAGCTTAAAGCTCACACCGTAACTGTTATGAATATCGCGATTATAAAACAAAGCGATGGGATCCAGGTCAGGTAGTCTGGAGACATAACAGCATTACGACTACAATCTGCAAGAAATCCGTCGAGCAGAGAGCCTACCGTGCAAGGGCAGGCCATAGGAAATTTTAAGCATGTGTTGCTTAGAATCTAAATACCAGGTATTCTGGTAGGAAATTCTTAGGGCCTGCCTTAAGAATTCTGTCTTCTTATGTTAAATGATCATAGATATACCTCAGTCCTCATTTGGTACTGATGTGTAACGTAAGATACCACTTACCGCTTTCTCCAATCCTGAATGAAGCTCCAATCGCAATGCTCATCCTCATCCAGAAGCTTTGCCTCATGATGATCAATACCACTGGTTCCATGCACCAAGTCTACTAACTGACGAGCCCTCTCAAAATTCCCTTCAAACTCTACCACCAAAAATCCGTCAGGACCCACAGTCCCGAAAACATCCTTCTTGTATGTCGCGTCATTTATGGTGACAATATCTGTATCGTCAGATTTGATTTCAGAGTAGATTGCTTCGGTGATTTGCACCTCGGGGATGATCATTTCTCCACCTTTGTCACCATTCGCCCTTAGTCCCAAATTCCCTGTTTCATTCAAGAGTCTGTTCGCATAAATTGCTTCTTCCTTCTCTGCAGCTAGTGCGATTTGTTTACTCTCTTCTTTTTTCTGCTCGTTGTGCTTCCGAATTATAGAATCACCAAAATATATAACCACTTTGTTATTGTTTTGTGTTATTTTATTAGCGAAGCCACCTTCGTTAAGTGGCAGATTAGCTTTCTTGTTTTTTTCCTGTGAAAGTCTCTGCGTTAGTTCCTCATAACAAGGAAGTCGGTTGTTGTACAGTTTCTTGTCACTCGACGATGGTTTATTATCTTCCTTCTTTTTCTCAACACTTTGATACACTGGTGGTCGACAACAATCATCAAATTGAGAGCTCCACGGTCTAGGCTCACTGTAAATATGGTCTGATGACGACTGCGGCAAAGGGATATATTTTTCATGAACGTTTTTGGAACTAGGCGAGTCGTTCTTCCTTGAGAAGTTGAGGACGCTGCGGCGGACTTTCGATTCGGGATCCGTGACCTTCTTGCTGCGAGAATTTCCAAGAAGCTTGTTGAATAAAGGCTTACTTTCCGAATGCGGTTTCATTCTGTCGGTGCTTGGGGCTTTTCGCATCGCAAAAGGTCCCTCGTCCTTTTCAGAGGGATGCGGGTACAGCTGTTCGCAGCTGGTTGATTTGTGTGGAGTGATCCTTGACTTGTTAGAGTTCAGCGGCTCCCGGCCCTGCCAGTGTCGGACTGACAGTCTCGCGGCGCCGCGGATGAATTTCATCGGTTCCCATGCGTCCGCTTTCTTGAGTATGAAGTTGTCGCACATATTATGTTTGTTGGGGGGTTTCCTGGCGTCGGCGGCGCGGCAGGACTGCAGCTCGCGGCAGAGGAAGCACGAGCATCGTGCCGGGCACAGCATATCTGTGCGAAGGCGACGGCTGCACTGAGCGCCGCGGCCGCCGGGGACGCCCGTTACCAGCAATCATTGTTACCCCGCTACGGCGATGGCACGCGTGTTTTCCACGGATTATGATACCGTTTGCGCTAAACCTCTCGCATTTCGAAAGGTCACGAGATCGGTAACAAGAAACATCCAACTACTTCAAGCAAGACTTGAGTCAGAATCGGATAGATATTCCATTACTATGTAATTGTTGTCGTAAAGTAGGTATACCTGCTACTTGCAACTAACATCAAAACACGTCTATATCCGAGAGGTGAATGAAACCATAACTTGTAGCTAAATATAGAGCACGGAGAGGGCTATTAGTGAATCACTCGAGTAATAACATGCTTGTAATCGCATGCGGTGCAGTTGCAGCTTCACTTCAATTTATTGGGCATTGAATTTTGATTACGGTTTTAAGAGCCTGTAGGTACATTTTGTCCAAATTGTTTTACTCTGTTTATTCAGCGTGTCCGATTTCAATGATCAATAAAATAGATTGGCAGTCCCGTTAGATCCGATATGGATGGACATCGTTAACCTTGGATTCGGACATAAACGAGCTGACCGTGCAGAGTGAACTAATATAGAATAGATAGTCGTACGTTACTTAGCCTGACGCTTACACTGCCTCTGTCACGGTGCGTGTACCATCGTAGACTGCATCATCGCTTACCATCAGGCGAGATCGTAGACAAACGCAAGCCTATAATGAATAAAAAAAAAAAACGTGCTCCTGCTTAGTTACGCATAACATCTCCACAGGACTTTGTAAAGTGGAACAACATCGTAACATCGTTTTCACTAAAAATGGGATCATCATCATCATCCACAGCCTGACTTCATCCATTGTTGAGTATAGGCCTCCCCAAGTTTGTGCCATCCACCACGATCTTGCGCTAGTCTCACCATTGGCGGTCCGCGATATTAACCAGACATTAACGGGTAAACTGAAGTATTTGAGAGTCGATGGTTATTGGCAGATATATCGATCAACCCTCTTTCTCAGTCTGTCTTTATCTGCCAATAACATCCACTTGCAAAGACATCAGTTTACCCGTGATCATGGCGCATGCAACTGCGTCGAAATATCGGGACACTCAATAACTCGCAAATCATGGTAAATACCTATCCCATTTTTAGTGAAACCAGTGTTCATAACCATGATAGTTTCAAAAGTGATATCGTAACATCGATTGCTTCAGTAATAGACCCCGCTTTGATGTGGCGTTATCACAATCACTCTGCACTTCCGCTGCGTAATATTCCTAGAACTAATGAGTAGATAATATTTTCTATTGCGAACTAATGATATGCGGCGCGCCGGACTTTAATACATTCTTCGTTTATTGATATGTGGTGCCAGTTATAACTATAAGTTCTCTCGTATATGAAAGAGGATTAGTTCTAACGGGAAAGGGTTATTTTCTGAGCATTATAATGCCTCTTTATAGCACAAAGAATTTTTTCACCAAACTGATTCTTTTATCACCAGCCAAATTTTGCTTTTCTTGTATACATCATCATCATATCAGCCGTAGGACGTCCACTGCTGGACAAAGGCCTCCCTCATTGATCTCCAGGAACTGCGGTTAGAAGCGGCCTGCATCCAACGCCGACCTGCGGTTCTTACCAAGTCGTCTGCCCATCTTGTGGGTGGACGTCCTACGCTGCGCTTGCCGGTCCGTGGCCTCCACTCGAGAACCTTTCGGCCCCATCGGCCATCTGTTATGCGCGCTATATGGCCTGCCCATTGCCACTTCAACGTGCTAATCCGTCGGGCTATGTCGGTGACTTGAGTTCTCCTACGTATCTCCTCATTTCTGATTCGATCCCGTAGAGAAACCCCGAGCATAGCCCTTTCCATAGCTCGTTGAGCGACTCTGAGCTTATTCATAAGGCCAATAGTGAAGGACCACGTCTCGGTTCCATATGTCATCACTGGTAACACACACTGATTGTAGACTTTCGTCTTAAGGCACTGAGGCACTTGTATACATACGAGTACCTATTTAAATAATATTTTGCATACCACAAACCAATAAAAAAACAATTCAAATTAACATAATTCAAAAATTACAAGCCTTAGGTTTTACAACTGTATGCCTCAAGTTGATGGACGCAGGGCAGTGCAACGTAGGACACATTTAAGGTGCGTGACCTATGAGGCAGTTCTCTGTTATAGGCGATGGATACCACTTCAGGTGGGTTAAAAGCATATTCCATCTCCATGTAGCATAAAAAAATAAATTGAATGTAAGTATACAATTTGCGGTCTTATCGCCTAGGGGCAATCTTTACCAGACATCCTTTGGATGAAATGGATCGCGTGAGTTTTACCTAGGGTATCAATAGTGTACCACATAGATACATACTTAACAAATAACAAATAAAACTCTATATAAAACTGGGAAATTTTGTATATTGTACTTTTGGCTGTTCCGAGGTTGTCGACCCCTGGCCAAGACCTATCCTAGGTTAGGTTCTCGAACAAAGTATTTATGTTTCCTGACTTAGCACAACATACATAGGAACGAGATAAAAAAAGGTGCTTACAAAACATGTTTACGTAACAGGCTACTTTAAGTAGGTACCTGCTAAAAGCGATTCCAAGCATAATGAAGTAATGTGAAATTGTTAAACAAACGTTACTTTCGTTGCATAAAAGCAAACAGCATAAGCTGGGCATTGTTCCTTACCGTTCACAATTAGTTCTCATCCCACGCCCACCGGTGGGACTGGCGAAAGTGATGCTTAAATGAAGTTCATTTCTACCATTGTTTGTGTATTTTCACGTGGTAATTTACTAATGATAAATAGCTTTGAAGTGTTGTCATAATGTAAATTTGACGACCACAGAGATCGCAGTGGTCGACTGAGACGCCAGAGGTTGCGGGACACGTCCGGAAATATTACACGTCGTTCCTGATAAGTACGTATACGTGACTGTTAGGGGATTTATTTTATTAACTTTCTTCTGTGCAATCGCAGAAGAAAGGTAATTTTTTTTTACGACCTAGATTTGGCCTGGATTTACCTAGAGTACAGGCGGTAAGGTCCACCTGATGTTAAGCGGTAACCATCGCCTATAACAAAGTATTGCCTCAGAAACTTAGGAACGTGCCCTACGTGTTCTGTGCCTACGATGCACTGCCCTGCGTCCATCAACATGAGGAATATAGGTGTAAAATCTCATGTGCCTGTAATTTCACAGGCAACCATACTCTTCAAACTGAAACAAAGCAATTCTGTTTGGCGGAAGAAATAGATATGTTGGAATAGGTAGGGTATTTGTTATATATACAACTAGCAGTTGCCCGCGACTTTGTACGTGTTACACTCTTAAATGTGTAGGTAACCCAGAAATACAGCTAAACTCGCTCTTGCAACTCGACTTGACACTCTATTTTTATCCCATGGGAACTGGTTTATGGGACAAAAGAGAGCGCATGCAGTAATCCAGGTTATAATCTTCCTATATACTAAATTTCATCGAAATCGGTTCAGCCGTTACGACGTGATTGAGAAACAAAAAAATAAATAAACAAATATTCAAACTTTCACATTTATAATATTAGTGAGATGTACTAAATGTGGTATGTATGTAATGAGGTACGTTGACTACTTATAATTTTAGAACAGTAGCTTGCTTTTATCAAAATGTGCAAGCTTGTTTACCTCTTTTTAGGTTGATTTACAGTCAGTTTTTGTTTTTTCAAATAATAATTTTATTAAATGACTTTTTGAATTGAATTGGATGAACATTTCATCATCATCATATCAGCCGTAGGACGTCCATTGTTGAAGATAAGCCTCTCCCGAAAACTGCCAGATCGACCGATATTGTATGTTGGTTCTTTTGGCAATTTAGTATCTATATGCATGGCGTCGCAATTAGGTAAAGGAACTGGCTCGCAACTCGCTAGTATTCGAGTGCCTGTCCATAACATTCCAGTAGCGAGGGTTTATGTCAGTAGTAAATCTGTTAGTCGTTCAGTTGTATTGAGAATGTATCGGGCGTCCCTTGCAGCAACACAGGGTTGCAATTCTGTTCAAATGTGTCTATGGACCACACGCACGCTAACTTTTTAAACCCCAACGCAAAAAGAGGTGTTATAAGTTTGACGCATATAAATAAATAAATGAATATTGCTGGAAATTACACACAGCGCTATCTAGCCTCGAAACTAAGTCAAGCTTATATTATGGGAATCAGATAACTGATAGGTAGTAGGTAGTAGGTACAATACTTATATGCTTTTTATTGAGTATACATTATACTAGCTGACCAATCCGCAGCTTCGCACGCGTAGCTAATCAATAAATTATTACCCTCCTTCTGCACAGTTGAGTAAAATTCTAATGGTGAAAGAATTTTTAAATCGGGTCTTTCGTTTTTGAGTTTATTCGTTACTAACAAACAAAAAATACAAATCTTCCTCTTTATAATATTAGTGTAAATAGAAAAACACCCAGACCCGGAACAAATATCTGTAAATGATACAAACATTTGTTCCACGTGTCTGTCTGTGGCATCATCGTAGTTCCCGAACGGATGGACCGATTCCGACGTGGTTTTTTTTAATAGAAAGCTAGTTTAGCTGGGGTTGGGGTGGTTCTTAGCTTTGTCGATTTCTACCCGGTCAGGGGTTTTTTAAATATTAGGGTTATATACTTTAGTAAAACTCCCGACACTTAGTGCCAGGCCTTTGTGACCTCAAATTGTATCGCAGTTAAAATAAATATAAATATTTCTGTATATTTCACACAGCGCTATCTAGCTCTAAACTAAGCAGAGCTTGTAATATGGGAACCAGATAACTGATAGAATACTTATATGTATACTTTTTTTTGTAAATACATACTTATAATATATAGAGAAACAACCAGACCCGGAACAAATATCTGTACATCATGCAAACATTTGTTCCGCAGCGGGAATCGAACCCGCTACCTCCTGCGTCTCAGCCGGCTATTCGCCCACTGTACCACGGAGGTCGTCAAAAAAGTCGTCAAAAAAGATCGACGTCACCGATTAGTGCCTAAATATTTGTTACAAGATCTAATGAAATGCTTGATAAAGTTTTCGGCAGTTTAGTAATAACAGAGCCGAGCTGTCGATCGGTGGCGAGCCATAATGTTGAACTGCACTAGCACATACCTACCTGTCACACTCTTACATTGTATAAATATTATTTTGTTCTATTGTTCATATGTTTATTATATGTAATTTTCTCTTAATAATTCTGTAATATTCTCTTACTTTACTTTGTGCTTTCCGTTGATGTTATACCTATTTAATGTACTACTGTGTAAGTTTTGGATTAGTCCCATCTGGCCATCTGGTACCGGGCCAGATTTGAAAAATCGTGCCAACGGTCCCGGTAATATTAATAATAGGCAATAATAATATAGGACAGGGGAGCGAAGTACTAATAAATAATTAAAAATGTTATTTATTAGGTGAATGTTTTTTTTGTTTGTTTCGCCATTTGCTTCTCTGACATCGGTCTTACTATCCGTTATAAAGTAAGATTATAAAGATACGTAAACTCATACCTTCCATGTTTGCACTTAGTTTATTTAGTTATTTTTATTTTTTTCATTATGTAAATAGATTCTAAGTTTTGCTAATTTGAGTATTCATAAGTTACCCCAGTCCAGCCTTATTCGCCTGAGATACAGGTTTTCCTAGTTCAGGCAATGTATAAAATCTTACCTATAAGTAGATATAATCCCTAATGTTAATTTTAGCAATATAAAAATGAATAAAGATTTATTATTATTATTTTTTTAGTTGTTTTTTTCTCTCGAAATATTGATATTTCAGTTTTTATGAAGCTCACGGGCCTAAGCCAAGTGCGAATCATGTTGAGATTGAACGCTTGTGTCTTCTTGTAGAAATGTTCATACAATCCGACACGTATTAACAATAGCTATTATTATAGAGACGTATTTTAACATTTTGCACAGGTCCCGGTGCCGGGCCCGGGCCACCAGGCCAGATGGGACTAATCTTGAATTTATTTGTGCTATGTACATGTATGTATTATCATTATTTTATACATTCTAATAATTTGTAATTTTTTAAATAAAAGTAGGGAAAAGTTATGTTGTGCGCTAGTAATAGGAGATAAATTGTTACGCTTAGATGTATTGCAACAATTATTGTTACGATCGTATTATCAAATCAAATCAAATCAAAAGTTTTTATTTAAGACGGTTTACAGTCCATTTTGTTAGTACAACTTATGCATAACTGGTTAGTAAAAGACAAGACATGACAAAATAATAAAGATAAGAATAGAAAGAACACATCAGACAATCAACTACTTAATTAATAAATCATTTTTTTTACGAAATGCTTCCAAATAGGAGAGGTGCATCTCTCAGCAACAGTTTTTAGGATGTTGTTGTGACTATCCCGTAATCTGCTCATCAGAGATGCTGTCTTTTTACGGATGATGGCATGAAAGCCATCAGTCCTGTGTTGGGCAAACATCTCCGACGCACTGCAAAAACGCGGCAGCCTCAACAGCATCCTAAAAATATTATTATATTGGATGCGTAGGACATCCAGTGATCTTTTGGCATATGCTACCCACAGATTACCCGTGTAGAAGCTCTGACAGAAGGCCTTAAAAAGCGATATTTTAACTTCATCTGTACAACGGGCAAACCTACGGGCCAACATATTACCACGGACCGCCAGCGCCCTACGCTCCCTCTCAATATCTACATTGTCTTTAAGGTCGTCGGTGAGGAAATGCCCAAGGTATTTAAATTCAAAAACCCTACGTATTTTTATACCATTTAAGGTAATATTCGATTATATTCATCAATATTCGATATTTCGAGATAATATTCGTATTAGCAATACTTAAAAATAATAGAGGAATTTCCAGACGTTTCGAATCAAATGTGCTTACGTTTAAAGGAGACCGCCGTGGTCTCTATTGCATAAGCAGAGGGCCTCGATATAAATTGTAAATAGCTTCTATTATACAATTGTAAATCTATTTATCGGATGGGGGACATCTACGTCCAAAGAATGAAGATGGGGACATCTTTATCCAGTTGTAGCCACTCTGAAATATTTTAGTGAATAATATAAAATGGGCATCGCCAGAGGGAGGAGGGGGGATTATACAAAATTGAAAATGGTTTTGGAAGGCTTGAACCTAAGGCGGCAGATTTTAGGGGCGGCAAATTTGGGGACAGTTTTTTAAAGAATTCTGTATATCGGTTTTCTGATGTTTTGTAGATATAACTATTCATTGTACATTAAAAGCAACGGTACCACAAACTACTATATTCTGTGGTAAAACACCCAGTCCGCGGCCCCCAACCAGGAGCATGTCTATATTACCTACCCCGTCTTATTTGCATGAGTGAGCTCTGATCAGCTGAGAAGTATATCCAAAACCATTTCTTGTGCAATTTCATCTAAATTATTGGATTGAAAGGCGGGAAAAATGTAACAGCCTATACCTACTTGGGAAATGTGTAAATCCGCCGCTGATGTACATAATTGTAAAAACACTATAATCAACAAAGGTATAGCCAATGTCGTGCTCTATTCATACGTAAAATGAAGAGTAAGCTTACCTTCTGGGCTTAGGTCGCAGGATCTCGTGCGGCACCGGCTGTCGACGCGGGGTCCAGGCTGCGCAGGCGCACCCGCGCGCCTCCTCGCCCCCCGCGCCCGCTCCGCCGCTCAGCGGGGCAGCCTCCGCTTGCGGCGTGCACGCATCCTCACTGCGACAACCAATCAACAATCAGAACGAGACATTATAAAAAAGTTGCCTGGGAGAAATTCATTACTTAAAGAAATCCTGGTGTAGATACAATAAAAATAAAATCAATAAATATTGCTGGACATTTCACAAAGCGCTATCTAGCCCCAAACTACACAGAGCCTGTATTCGGTATATGGGAACCAGATTACTGATAATATACTTTATTTTGTAAATACATAAGTAAGTACTTATAATAAATAGAAAAACATCCAGACCCGGAACAAATATCTGTAGATCGTGCAAACATTTGTTCCGTGGCGGGATTCGAACCCGCAACCTGACAATAACGAGGTAAATAATCTATTATTATAACAAGTCAAAATATTAACTAAAATTCCCAATAAAAAAAAAGATTTGTTATAAGCGTAATCGTGGCCCGTGTTCCTGACATTTTGTGGAGATGCTGATGTTACACCTGAGGTGGCACGGGCGCAGGCCGTTAGCTCTAACTTATCTACTGATTGTATGAGTGCCGGTGACCTAAAATCCAACAACTTGAACTAAGCCAGACTGGATATGAATCCCAACATTACATTAACGGCTCTTCAATAGCGTCCATTGAGATTTGAGGCCACGCGTCCACGTGTGGCTCTGGACAATGGTACCCTTGTGCACTGAGCCTGATAGGGGTTAAGGCCTTATTGTGGCGTAAGCTGAGCGGTTAGCGGGCTACAGGAGCTATGTAGAGCCAACCGGCAAATCTCAAACGCTTCAAATCCAATGCAATGAAATCTATTTCTATCTATTTTATTCATTTATTACAGAATCAACAGCACTTGATATCAATGTAAACAAACTCTTATAGCTAATGGCAATAACAGATTCTCATTTTAGCAATTAGTCACTTAGAGATAAATTAAAACACAACAGATTTTTTTAAAGGAATTAAGTAACTAGCAAGAATTGAATACTTAAATTGTTTTCATTAAATATGAGTTGTATTTTTATGGCGCGCAGTCATTAAAATTGCAGTGCCCTTACAGTGTGCATGACTTTCTAAGCTAACTATTTGTACGCAAACTAAATGAATATTTTAGATCGTCAAATGACAACCGTTTCTTTCTTCTTAATACTTACATAAGTATTAGTATTTTTCAAAGTATACATAAGTATTGTTTTTGCAGCGGGGAGATTCAGACAAACACGACTGGTGTTTATTTTTAAATACCCTCACCTATGTCACCTGTGGTATTGTTTATTCATATAAAGGTAGGCTAAGGATAAGTGGACATCCATGCAGTTGGGCAATTTATTCTACGTAGTAACATGCAGTCAGAGCTCAGAGTCAGGCTCTTTGCATTTCAATTGCCAGTAAGACCTTGATTCTACTATCGCTCCGCTTAACGCTCAGCTCATGCCGCTTCGAAGCATTTAGTCCAAGTGGGTTGCATCCACCGAGACGGACGGACGGATGGACGAAGCACAGGGAATTGATTATACTGATGCACGTATCTATATTGTTACTGTTCAGTTAAAATACAGCTACAGAATGTGAAATGTTCGTGGGATATTAAAACTCCTGGACATATACCTTCATAGACCTCATACTGACTTCCAGCTCAATTCTGCTCTTGGCTTGCAGACTTTCTGAGGGAACGACCCATTCGGGTTGTCATTGATGGCCGCTCGTCTGATCGATTAGCTATAAACACTGGGGTACCGCAGGGATCAGTCAGTAATCTTTACTACACTGTTTCTGCTGCATATCAATGATTTGCTCATGCCCGGTATCATTGGATAGCAAACGACAGTACAGTTGTGGAGAGGTACACTTCCAATGCTCGAGCCAGCAGAACAGAAATTCAGAAGCAGAGAGATGAGATGCTGCAGCGTCTGAATTTTACACTTAAGACCGTCTCTGACTGGGGCGATGCTAATCTCGTCAAATACAATGCTTCAAAAATGCAAGCATGTCTCTTCTCAGCGATAAAGAGTCAGTTTCTCCAAGTTCCCATTTTCCGAGAAGTACCGATAGCGGTAAAACGTCACTTCGAGCTTCTAGGGGTTTCGCTCTCGCCTATTCTCAACTATAGCTCAAACTTCGAGGCTACAACAGCTGTCATGAAGCTGGGCATCCTCAACACGGTCAGGAAATACTTCACACCAGGACAGCTTCTTAGTCTTTATAAAGCACAAGTCCGGTCTGGTATGGAGTACTGCTGCCAGCTTTGGGATGGTTCGGCCAACCACCAGCTCGCTACCTTAGACTCGATAGAACGTAGAGCTTTTAGGCTATTTTGCTCACCTATGTGAGCAATATATGGCGGAGACTAAGACCCAAAGTCTCAAACACAGAATACATTTCGGGCAATGTGCCCAAGAACTTTACGATCTGATTCCGCCATCTCCTTTCCATCAAAGGACAAGCAGGCGCACGGCTCAGTAACATCTGTACCGTTGATATACCACCCATTCACACACACCGTTTTGGTTCTACGTTCTTGATGCGCACAGCTAAGGTATGGAACTTTGCCGTCGTATATTTTTTCTAAAGAACAATCCAGGTCTCTTTAAAGTAAGAGTGAATAGGTCTCTTCTAGGTAAAAGGGGCCATATACGTTACAACAATCATACTGAGGTCGTCTCGCAACGTTCGATGATAGTTTCAATGGAACTGACCGAGGTCGTACAGTCTACATTACGACCAATAGGACATAGGGAGGTCTTTCATCTATCAATTGATTGAACAAATGATTTATTCAGTGCCTAGTACAAGTTGTAGTTCTAGCTTCTAACGGCCGCAGCGTTATTTGTGATGATCGCGCACAGCGCAGCGTACCTAAGTATATTGATGTTTTTTTTCCTCGCTCACCGCTTCGCCCTCACACAGCCTAGTGGAAACATCTCTAATGGAATTAATAGGTAACATTTGACAGTTCATCAAAATTCAACAACGTAACCTTGTAACGGCGGGCATAAAATAATATATTGTTTCGTTTTGTTAGAACTGCCCAATTGCTTAACTTTTTTCAATTACGATTACATATTTATTGTAATAATGACCGATACGAGTACGAGTTCGGTACGAGTTGTACTGAACTGACGTCAAATGATACCTATTAAAATGGCCTGACTTTACACCAGTGTTATGCCCTAAAGTGAGAAAACAATAAACGAATCATGTTACGGCAATATTGATAGGCCACATCTATTCTTGTTTTGTTTTGTTTCCTACACGGGTATAACGTAAAGTGAGAAAACAATAAAACGTGGCCATCAATATTGCCGTAAAACATGCGTCGGTCGATTACAAGCACCATTAGAGCACCTCGGATAATTTCTACACCTCTGGGAACATGGTTTTCTTAGCTTCCTTCTCGTAGCCGTCTCGACCTACTGCCGCCTGCTACTGGATGGCAGTAGGTCTTTAGTTTTTTTATAACAAAGCAAGATACGTTTTTTCTATCACTTCCCAGTCAGCGTTTTACCTAACTATCCCTGTAGTTTGACCACAAGGAAGAACCGTATTTGTTACCTACCGAAAACATCTGTTTCCATAGGTCCATTCCGGACCCTAGTGCTAAATCTAGAAATATACATTTGATTACCATAAATTATATCGTACAAAACTACATTTTTAAAGAGTTGTGGCCTACAACCAGCTACATTCCCGCTCATAGATAGCTAAGACCTTGAGCTTGGCTTCAGAATTATTCGCATTCCGTAATAACTCCCCGGCCCATAATAGGAAGGGAGATATTTATGGTGGCGCAATAACTCACTGATAGAGCACGTTTGCGACTCTATTTAATTTTATCTTTCATTGCAATTTATCTATACAGTCATGGGGCACTTAATTGTAAATACAAGTTCTTTAATAGATGCTTTAAAATGCTATCATGCAGCTTGTGGAAATGGCTTAGCAGGCGCATCATGACGAGTAAATGATTTCTTTTGAATACAGACTGAACTTTTTTGTATTAGAAACCCAAATGCATCTGTTTTAAATCTTTTATTTTCTTACTGGCAACAATACCTCATTTAAAATTACAATAAAATAAAATAAAATCATTATCATTACAATTTAATTAAATAACTAAAATAATAAAAAACTAAAAAAATAAATTTTCACTTAGGACAAACTTACTAAGGTTTTATAAGTGTATTAATTTTATAAGAATAAGTATGTTTTTTAAAAATAAATAAATAAACAAAATAATAAAAAAATAAATAAAAAAAAATTAATTAATTAATCCACAACATAATAATTTAGACTAATATTTAAATATGTACCTACGTGATTTTTAAGTCCAAAGTGAAGCAGGTACATTGACCACACCATCACATACCAATACCATTAGATGAGGTAGTGGATAAGCACTTGACTATAAAACAAATTACTAATAAACTTGCACGAAACTACTAGTAGCTAAAGCCTTAACTAGACACTAAGTAGTACTTGAAATGAAATGACATGATTTACTTAACCGGAAGTATTATACAGGGTGTGGCGTAATGAGTGGATAATAGGGTACCTGCGGGTAGGGGCCATTGTGGCGGTTCAGAAAAATATTTGTTATGCTCAGTAAAAGTGCCTCGGTTTTCGAGATATTCGACATTTAAGAAATATTTCACCCTTCGTCACTATTTTTGGCGCCAAGACTGCAAATGAAATTTTTTTTCTATCTGTTTTTTGGATAGTATTCTTGGATAGATGTGCTATCGAATGGAAACTATTATTTTTATAATACAAGCACAGTTATGTTTTTAAAATAAGATTTCACTAAAATTTTACTTGCTTTCGTTTGTTTTCCTGACCTTTACCCTTCTGTGGTGTAAAAAAATGTATGGTCACTTGAATGCCAAATTTTAAAAAAATTAGCCTATTTCATCGAGATTCCGAAATGGTATATTACATATCATTGTCACAACTATTATCCACTCATTACACCACACCCTGTATAGGTTGTTTAAATGTACCTATATTAGATATAGTTATAATCGGTTAGTTTCACAAACTTCATCGTTTAACTCGGCATACAAGCAAAAAATTAAGTATAATATTGAATATAAATATTTTTTTTTAAATATCCCCACTTAAAGTCGGAACAAGAAGAAGAAGATTAATTATGAAATAAGTTTTTTGTTGAAGAATTACTTTTTCAAAACAAGCTTTTATAAAATTCATAATCGGAACCGCAAGCAGATTCAAATAAGCCCAAACACAAATAGCCTACTATAATCCATTCAGAAGTTCCGTCGTCTAGCATCATCCATCATGAGACCGCCGCCATGGTACCATATTATTGCATTGTCTCCGGAGTTACATATGTATTCCAAATTTCAGCTCATTCGGTTGAGGGGAACGGGTTTAAAATTCAGTTGCAAGATTCCACCCGGACAAGCATACATACATTGCAAGTTAATAAAAAGCTTGTAATAATATCAAACGGTTAACACAAATAGAAACCTCAGTTCAAGAACTCGCAGTGAAATTGCATAAGCACCGAAGCCTGACATTGGTGTGGGGTTCGATTCCGATTGTCTCCACCACGGCCCGTCGGGCAAGTAGGCGCGACTTCCTCACACACCCTACACATTACCTGTCATTAGGGATAGAGGGAATATTGCCGCTTTTACTGTCTAAATAGTGTTACCTATCTTTCGTTTTACCTGACTGCGCAGAACGAGGGTTATTTCGGTTGGGGTCATAGACATTTGAATGAAGGACGAGAGAGACAAGCGGTAGAGCCTGCTTGCAATTCAAATACAATATTAATTAAATACTAATAGACCGGCAGCTCGCGACAGATTTTATCGATCAATCGTCCCATGTAGGCCTTTTAAGTTGTTGATTATATAATAGGTTTAACTAAAAAATGGATTTAAGCGAGATCGTGAGAGCGGGACATATAGCGTCCAATGCCATGTGAAATCGCAAAAAATAAAAATATAATTTTTAATCAATCGTATCACGTATGTCATTCATGTCATGATGAAGTTAATGAAGAATAAATATAGTGGACCAGCATTAGCATACGTGTAGGTCGGGTCCCTGTGGCTGAACTCAATCCTCGCATTTGCAAAAAAAAAATAACAATGTTTGCCAATCGTATCACGTATGCCTTGTATACTAAATGTTTATATTAATTGTGAAAATAATTTGTAACTAGTTTGCATACGTTTAAACTTGGGCCGATATTATTTTTTCAATTATCGCGTTTGTACAATACAATTTATTTTTAAATCAATTGTATCATTATTAAAAATTATTGCAAATCACTGTTTTCATTGTAAAACAAAGAAATACAAGCTGACATACAATTATTTTAGGGTCCGGTGGTCGGAGAAACTAAAGAAATTGAAAATATAGAGTTTATTTTTTTTCAACTTTATCACGTGTGCCCTTCCGGATTATACTATACAATCATACATTTTGTATCAAATTCAAAAGTTCATATAAATTCCGCGGGGCAAAAACACGTATAAACATTTTTAGAAACGACATTTTTTTAGACGATTCTAGTTCTTCGGATTAAAATTTTCGTTAATTTTATTTCATCATCATTCTCGTCTTCCTCGCTGTCCTCTTCATCTGATTCTTCAGTAGCATCAATTTCCCAGTCTTCATTGTCAGTATTATCTGCAGTTTCAGCGAAGTTCTCATCTTCACTGTCCAACACTAAAACATAATGTGAAATATTTCGTGATAATTTGTCAATAACTCACACTGACATTTACAATGGTTTTTATATACTGCTGCGAAAAGCTGACCAACTTGTACATTTTAAAAGAGCATAAACACGCAAATATAATTGATAATATGGAAAAGACATACTTTTAGAGAAGAAGTAAGATTGTTAAAGAAGTAATAGTACAATGCGTGCGTAAAGATGTAAAGGGTGATATTCACCCGAGTCGAGATTATCTTTAAACCATTCCCCCTCTAAAAAGCTTATTTTATTCACTGAAAACAGTGAAAAAAACCACTTTTATTTTGGTGAATTTAGAACACACCAATATATTCGAACTCCATCAAGCATTTTTACCCGATACAAACTCTCGTGTGCAAAAAACTCCTCGAGATTTGATTGGTCGACATTTTCTACAAGGAATTTAGCATTAGAATAAAAACTGTTTTGTGTTCTTTGCTAGCATTATTAGTAAATTATTTGGAATACTGTAAGTTGTACGAACACAACAATAAAACGGATTTATATCAAGGGCCAAGAATCACTCGCGTCACTTAGGATTCTAACACTTAAATCACTCGCTACTGTCATGATTCAGTCGTTAGAATCCTTCACTTGCTCGTGACTCATCTATGTCTCTCGCTTTAAATCCGTCCTTTATTCAATAGTTACTATACAATTACGTACGTGTTTCGTACACAATTTTTCATCGCGAGTGAAAAGAGCGCTATTACGCACTATGGGCAAGAAGTGATGAAAAAATGTTTTATTTATGAATCATTCACTTGCCCGCTGTTATTCTAATCGCATACGGCTATTGTCTACATGAACCCTTAAGCCCGTCAGCCTTCACGAAATTTGTCTGAATACCATAATATTGCAGAGAAATTGCAAAGGGCATACTTTATATTCATACGATTGAAAAATATTTTAAAAAATTTCGAGCGCATCTCGTTTTCTAAAAAAATGTTGATTCACGTTTTTGCTCAGCACAATTTGTATGCCCTTTTGAATTTTATAAGAAGTATATATTTCCGAAGTTAAATTCAATAGGACATACATGGTTCGATGGATATGAAACAAACTACATTTTTACTAGTATTACAACGTATGCCTTTGGATAAGGTCTCGAAAATAAGTATGCCGTTAAATTATATAACGTAAAAAAATCAGAAATAACCAAGGGTACAAACACATACATGGTTCAATTGATTTAAAAATAAATTTTATTGTACAAACGCGATAATTGAAAAAATAATATCGGCCCAAGTTTAAACGTATGCAAACTAGTTACAAATTATTTTCACAATTAATATAAACATTTAGATACAAGGCATACGTGATACGATTGACAAAAATTGTTACTTTTTATGGCAAATGCGAGGATTGAGTTCAGCCACAGGGACTTGACCTACACGTATGCCAATGCTGGTCCACTATATTTATTCTTCAGAAACTTCATCATGGCATGAATGACATACGTGATACGATTGATTAAAAATTATATTTTTTTGCGATTTCACATGGCATTGGACGCTACATGTCCCGCTCTCACGATCTCGCTTAAATCCATTTTTTAGTTAAACCTACTATATAACCAACAACTTAAAGGCATACATGGTACGATTGATCGATAAAATCTGTCGCGAGCTGCCGGTCTATAAGAATCATATTGAAACGTCAATTTAACTAAGCCAGTCAGTCAACTGGAGACCAAGCACTGGAAAGCGCAGCGTAGGACGGCCCCACTACTAGATGGAAAAACGACCTGATAAAGGTTGATGGGAGCCGTTGGGCGCAGGGCGCACAAGATCGGTCGCTCTGGAAATCTATGAGGGAGGCGTATGTTCAGTAGAGGACGGCCTTTGGCTGATGTGATGATGAAGTCAATCAAGGCAATGATGAGAATATAATAACTAGATTTAGTCTAAAAGAAGTTGGCCAATTATTCCTGTAGGACGTAAGTACAGTCAGCATCACTAACTTGTAACCTCCTGCATGTTTAAAAATTGTAGAAGGATGATTTCCATAAAGCTTGTTTAAAATATAGATTTTATACACAACGTGTCATGAACACTTTTTGGAAATCATTCCTCTACAAGTTTTTGTTTCAATCTTAAACACGCAGGTTGAGCGACGCGATCTGTACTTAAAGTTTTTATTAAACCACCGACGCTTTTCAGTTTTCAATGTCGAAGCAATAAACAGTATTCAGGAGAGATAATAAAACAAACGTTATCGTCGGACATAAAACAATGCCTGGGTCCAGCAGTGGACGACAAATTGCCTTGTATAATGAGCGGCGCGGGCGCAGGCCCGGGCTTTCTCCCTTATTGCAGTAGCAAAATTGCCATAGAGAATGTCTGAAGTCGGTACTTGTACTTGGTGATACTAATATTATATATTCGAAAATAATCCTTTTAGTTTGGTACGTTTACACGACTAAACGGCTGGAACGATTTCGGTATTATTCGGTATTATTGTGGATAATGACCTGAATTGAGACATAGGCTACTTTTTACTGACAAACGACGCATGCGAAGCCACGGGCGAATGCTTGTAAATAATAAAACTATGGAGATTTTATAACAGTCTATAAGTGTGCCTAAAAGTTCTAAAGCGGGAGAGTTATTTATGACACTTCTATCGCGATTAACTAAATTTGTTTGGCAACTTAGTTGAAAATCGTATTTTCTTGTGTCTTTTTCTTGTTTTAAGGGAACGCAGTTGTATACAATAGCAAGAAAATCATTTATTTTATACAATTCAAACGTGATACAACTCACATCTAAGTCAAATCATTTTTATTTCAGGCAGTTTAGAAAGCTTACAATATTAGTACAAAAATTTGGTGTTTACAGACATTGGTTACAGAGAGCCTCAAGCGAAGCTTAAATAATAAGCTTGTGTTTTGGAGCTCAGCGTACAAAAAGTAAAAGAAATTTGATTCTCGAATCCTATAAGCTTACTAAGCAATCCCCTTTTCAATCTTTTGGATATTATCAAGACATTCAAAATTATCGACATCATGTACGCCGATGGCCATTGCGGTACTGTAATTGGGGACCTGATTGATGATGCGCCTGCGCTACCGGTCACAGCGTCAGCGCCGCGGGCTGCAGGAGGCACGACCGAGGAATGTCGGAGTAACTTCCTAGTTTACTACTTATTTGGTAGCTGTGCTTAGTTTGGGCTGTCTGCTTTATCTGTAGCTTTATACAGGTAGAGATTTTCTACTAAGTGTGATACAAAGTAGCAGAAAGAATCATTATTATAAATACGGGATTTATCACGTACCGTTTTATCGGTGTTACAACCACCAATTTTTCAGTTCAATTCGTAAGCTATAATCAGGATGAGTGCAATCTGTTCCGCACCGCGTCTCGCCTCGCACTACGCGCTCTCTGCGCGCCAGTTGTCGGGCGCGATATAACACACACAATTTAGACTCTAATAGCATAGTGTAAAGCTGAAATTTGGCATGATCTACTTAATTATACGTTTTAGATACGTTTTTTTATATGATGAGACTGTAAAAACATCTTGGTTTCTAGAGAGGTAGCCTAAAAACTAAGTTTCTTTTAAAGTATACGTGAAAGTGTTTATTGAAATACACGTTCAGTTCTATTTTCTAGGAAGCCGGTGTCTTATATACAACCTTATACTATTAACATTAAGTTAGTTACCTATAGGTACCATTAGGAAAATTATTTATTATCTGTGCTTAGTCTCAAGTCCGAGTTACAAGATATCTGACACTCATTACTTATTATGTTCCATTGCAATAGCTCCAGTAGGTACGATCGCATTCAAATGTGATCGTAATATGACCGAGACATATGGCTCTGTGAGTTCGAGGATACCAACTCAATAATTGGAATAACTTCTTAGAATTATGCACAAGGCTCCAAAAAAACCATTACCTATATTCTTCTAATATAAATATTTATATATAATAATTTGTATAAAAATCTCGTGTCGTGTGTGGTATCTGTGGTCGCACTCCTCCGAAACGGGTCGATTTTTTTTGTATATTTGGTAGGTAAGTAGTAGTTGTTCGTAAAGTATTTTTCACCCCCCCCCCCCTCCCTCCTCCCACCCCTAACCTCGCATTTTTTAATTGCGATTTTAGTACCTACCTATTTTTGTATGAACAATATACATATAATTTAATCGTCGTTCATTGACGTGAAGTCAATTAAGTAGATGAAGTAGCGTCACTTTAACAACAGTGTTTTATATAGGTTTTATCCCGAAGTTCCCATGTGAACAGGAAATTTCAACCGTGCGAATCCGCGGGCGGGTTCGATAGTTGAGTTATATTATCTTAAGTAGGTAGATCGGCTCTAACTTATCGCGGTCTTATTCCTGGACCTCAGCTGACTATCAAAGCTATGAGGTGTATTTGATTTGCTTACCGACCGATTTCTGACAGCTTTGTGTATGGACTGTTCGTAGTTGACTGATATTCCAGCGGAATTATTAAAAAAAATTACGACGAGTTAGCCGAGTAAAAAAGTTCTTTCCTTAATATAAAAATATTCCAATGTTGTATTCGCCTACACAGACAAAATCCTTTTCATATATTCGAATTCCATCGAAAATGTATTATCGGAGAGATTCCTCTCCGCGATCATTAAATCCCTGATGAGATGGAACCCGCGATTAAATAACATTTGAAGTCAATTAGCCTTCGGCCATAACTTGGGCAGGTGCTCCTGGTTAGGGTGACAGTCATTCTATTACAAAGATAAACTTTTTAACTGTCTTCTAGACAAAGAACTCAAGACAAAGTTCTCGATCTTGAATGGATACAATGGATACAACATCTATTATACAATTGTATATCAATTCAAACAATGGGGCACATCCACATCTATCTTTCTAGACAAAAACCATCCGTTTGGGAACTAGGATGCCACAGACAGACGCACACAGACATAAGCGTCTAGCTTTTCAGTGTTAGCTAGTCAGCACCGGTCTTTTTGCGTCGGGGGTTAAAATAAAGTACCTACAGTGTCATTCGCAAAGTACTTATCAGCATTCCTTAAAATATATTCTTTTAAGATTTTAAAACCATCTCAAAAATGTTCAAGCCTAGACGGGTCTTGAACCCGCAATCTTCCTCTTGATACGAGGATGCACTAACCAAATGTACTACCAGGCTCTGTCACGTCAGGGTCGAAGTTAGTGAGATAATTCCAGATAATTCAGATTATGGCTAAAGCACCGTTAGCTTTTATTTTCCGTAAGTGTTCGGATAACACTATAATAATACTATATATTCTTTTGTTTCGCACGCCTGCTCATAAAACAAACTTTTAGTGAAAATAATTACTTGCAACAAGTTAAACTTGCGCAGCTTTATGATCCCGGATATTTGTAATGAAAATTTTCAAAATTCCCGTGATCGCTCCCCGTGTGGCGACCTGCCTCTACCTGCCAGAGGCATCCAAAAACGCACAAAAACAACCGATGGACGATTTATACATCCCTCCGCATACCGGGCGCAAGTAATACCACACATTATATAACAATTAGGTAACCACCCATTTTATCATTTAAATAAATAGATATACAGAGTGTTTTTTTAACTGTAACAGTACGGCAGCACCGATAACCAGAGGAGATACAGGTGCAGTTTCTTTTAAAACATCAGCTCGTTTTCGAAGAAAAACATTTTGGCATTAAATTTTTTTTGGTCAAGTGTGAGCAGCGCCTAAAAATGAATCAAGTTGGTAATTTTTTTTTGATGCCGATCGTTGCAGTCCTTTGTAAGGATCATTTCTTGTAAGGAGTCTACTTTTTGCGTATTTGACAATGCCATGATAGGACAAATAAGATGATGCAACGACTTATAAAAGTCCGACAGGTGCAAGAACCATGTTCGAAATTCAAAATTGTTCTGAAATACGTAATGTTTTTGAATTGCTCATGAGAGCATGGACTTCCTAAACTTCTTAATCGCTACAGTATTAATATTTATTTAATGTCCAATTAGAATCTAATAAAATGTTTGTAGAAGGAATTTTGTTTGTCCTGTTGTATGAGAATACATTTTATCACATTTGACTATCTTTCGCTGTTCAGATCTTTTTCATCCTATACAATAAAATGACCCTTATAAAAGATTGCATCGATCGGCATCAACAAAAAATTTTACCAACTTGATTCATTTTAAGGCGCTACTCACACTTGACCAAAAAAAATTAATGCCAAAATGTTTTTCTTCGAAAACGAGCCGATGTTTTAAATTAAACTGCACCTGTATCTCCTCTGGTTATGGGTGCTGCCGTACTGTTACAGTTAAAAAAACACTGTATAGCTGTTCATTTTCTCATCTGTATGAGTAGTATCTGCTGTAACCAATTGTTTATTCCAATGCCCTGCTTAATTGTAATTTATTTATTTATATTGGTACTTAACTACAAACATCAACCACATTAAAATATATATATTATAAAAATTAATTGATGTTTGTTAGTCTCGCTAAAACACAAAAACGACTGAACTGATTTTTTTTTGTTGTTTAAATTTTTAGCTAGAATACCTGAAAGTAATTATCTGAAACTCTGGTCACCTTAGCACATTAGTACGACATAGTAAAAACTTAGTACCCAAAGTAATTGGTTCTCAGCTGACCCCACCTACAAAAAGCTACGGTAAAGCGTTTACTGCCTCGTTGAAACAAGACATTACCGGTAGTTAACTAAGCACTGTCGGTAATCCTTTAACTTGTCATTAAACGATTTACGAGAGACTTGTTACCGGGAAGAGCTGTCCAAGAAATTGAATTATTTTATGTTCATGGTTCACGTTGCGCCAGGCTCACAGTTACTTGTGTTTTTGTACGTACTATACTGTACCTTTATAAATGATTTCATTCAGTTCAGGCATTACGTCTTGTCGTTAAACCCTCGCATATAAATGTGGAAGAATAGTATAATAGTATATATTGCTGGTTTGATTCCCGCCGCGGAACAAATGTTTGCATGATCTATTTTTTTTTATGTTATTTGTGGGGAAACAGGCTTACGGCCCACCTGATGGTAAGTGGTCACCGTCGCCTATTGACACCGGTAACACCCGGAGTATTGTCGACGCGTTCCCTACACTGTAGAAACCTCTTTACATTTCTCTTGAAGCGTGCCATGTCGTAGTCTAATGAGAAAACCTCAGATGGTAGCTCATTCCGCATCTTGCAAGTATGGGGTAGAAAAGATCGCGTGAAGCGTGTGGTGCGCGATACCCAATTGTCGATTATATGTGGATGAGCTTTATTACGTTGTCGAGAAGTGCGGTGGTAAAATCTCGAAGACGGGATGAGATCAAATAGCTCCTCAGAACATTCCCCATTATACAGGCGGTAGAATACACTAAGCGATCCGATGTCACGGCGTTGACTCAGCGGTTCCAGCCTGTCGGCGAGTTTGGGATCACCGATGATTCTAATGGCTCTTCTCTGAAGGGAGTCAAAACGAAGCAATTGGTACTTTGGAGCTCTGTGCCAAAGATGGGAACAGTATTCCACGTGCGGCCGAACTTGCGCTTTGTACAGCAATAGCCGTTGTTGTGCCGTAAAATACTGTTTGGCACGGTTAAGGACTCCAAGTTTTTTGGAGGTGAGCACAGCTTTTGCTTCTAAGTGACTCCCATACTGGACATCATTAGAAATTTCGTCTCCCAGAATCCCTATACTCGCCGAGACGGGGAGAGGAATGCCCTGGAACCGTGGAGCTATTGTGAAAGGTGCCTTCTTTGTGGTGAACGCACAGACTTGCGTCTTGGTTGGGTTAAAGATGACCAGATTAAGGTTACCCCAATCTGACACACGCTCCAAAGAGCCTTTAACCTCAGACACAAGTCTTTGTCTGTTGTCTTCCACTTCCGACCGAGAGACATTAGGGCGACCAGTGTAGAAAGTATCACCCGTACTGTCATCCGCATAACAATGAAGGCCGCTTATGTGCAGCATATCATTGATGTGAAGAATAAACAGTGTGGGCGATGGCACTGACCCTTGGGGTACACCAGAGTTAATGGGCATTGAGTCCGAGCAAGAACCATCTACTACGGCTCTTATGCTCCGCCCGGATAAGAAACTGGCGACCCAACTGCAAAGTCCCTCGGGCAGGCTATGAGGGAAGCTTCGAGAGAAGAGCCTTGTGCCACACCCGATCGAACGCCTTCGCGATGTCTAGACTAACAGCTAGAGCTCCCCCCCTACTCTCAACGGCTTCCGCCCAGCGGTGAGTGAGGTAAACTAGATCACCAGCTGATCACCCATAACGAAAGCCGTATTAGCAGTCACTGATCAGCTGGTGTTCCTCAAGATACCTAAGAAGCTGAGTGTTAATTACTCGCTCCATCACTTTACAGAGTAGGGAGGTAATTGCTATAGGCCGATAGTTAGACGGATTTGTTCGATCCCATTTTTTAGGGATTGGGTGGACATGGGTCACTTTCCAAGAAGACGGCACGATACCAGTGGTATGAGACAATTCAAAGAGGGACGTAAAGACAGAACACAACTCAGGAACACACTTTTTGAGCACAATGGCTGGAATGCCATCCGGCCCACTCGAAGGAGTTCCTTCCGTACCGCTTTCTGATGAAAACGTACCTCTGGCATGGAACTCGGACACCGAGGTATAACCGGTGCTGAAGCATTTCCGTCGAGGAGGGTCGAGTTGGAGGCAAAAAGAGATCCAAGGAGATCCGCTTTCTCTGAGCTTTTAATTGAGTACTTGAGTAAGGATGGTAAGCGGGACTGGCAGAAGTTACCCTCAGCAGCTTTGGCAAGAGACCAGAAGGCTCTACTTCCAGAAGGATACCCCACCAACTGGTCGCCAATTCTGCTGATGTGCTGCTTCCTCGCTATAACCATGATCTTTTTGCTCTGTCTGGAGGCAGCATTGAATTTTTTTCTCAAACGGGAAACTTCGGGATCCTGGCACTCACGCGCTACAGTCCAGTTCTTAAAGGCAGCCATTTTGCTGGTGACTGTATCGGCACAAGCCCGGTTGAACCAGGATTGACTCCGGCCACCAACACGCACCACAGAGTTGGGAATGAAACATTCCATACCCTGAAGTATGACATCAGCGACGGAGTCAGCACAAGTGTTTGGATCGTCCGTTGAGAAACATAGCTTCCTCCACTGGTAGGATGCGTAGAATTCGCGTAATCCATCCCAGTCGGCTGTTCCGAAATGCCAAACCCTTCGCTTCCATACCCATCTAGGTACAGATATTTGTTCCGGGTCTGAGTGTTTATATGTTATACTCGTATATAAGTATGGGTGGGTTTACAACAAAAAAAAGTTTTTAAGTATTCTATCAGTTTTGTAGCTCCCATAATACAAGCTTTGCTTAGTTTGGGGCTATATAGCGCTGTGTGAAATGTTGAGCACTATTATAATTCTATATTATAATACATATTTATTATAATACATATTCCATTGACAGATTTCGCTGGTACGATGGCAGGATGAGATGGAGAAACCTTCAAATGCTAGAAGTGGCGCAGAACAAGGCCAATAGTGGTGGAGGCCATGACAGCTTCGGGGTCGATGCCATGGATAGTAAGTATAGACATAGCGTCTTATCCTGATTGGACTTGCATTTTATCCTATACGTCGGCCCATAATGAAAATACCTACTAGGCCCCGGATCCTACTCCTCGTATTTAAGAGACTTGCTCTTGTCGGTGTAAGTGATTCCCTCCATTTAATCTAAAGTGGTTTCTTTTACATCAACAAAAAACGTGGTTTTTTTCGTTTACCTCGTAGTTTGTACCTAATTTATAGGTCTTCCTTCAATTTAAGATACCATGTCTGTTAGAGAGATTTGATCCTTACGATAGACCCTATCGATTGGTGCCACACAAATAATGGTTGTTATTTTTTTGAATTAGTTTCGGTTCGGTTTCCAGGTGTAGCAAGCGTATTTTCAAAATATCTATGAATGCAGTTTTGCTTCATTTTAAAAATAAAGGAATGTTTTTCTTGAGTAAAATTTGCTATCTTCTGTATTTTGAGGAGTTTCCTCCAGTTACGTTTCAAAAATTCCATCCTGTATACATGACAGCATCTTCTCCTTTGTCTCATGTATAGCATATTCGCGGTATTCCTCTACCTCGTTTTTCTCCGATAAAAGTTATTATAAAGCTGTCATGTTGCATGACCATCATTCGCTCTTCTATTCGGTATAGTTCTCATAAGTTCTTTTCTCGTTTACTTATCTCAATACTTCTTCGTTTGTTAGTTTTTCTGTTTAATTCATTCTTTATGACATCTTTAAGACTACTCTTGCTATTCACCTACAATTTTATTGTACTTCTTCTTTCTCTTCTTGCGTGTTTCCTGTGTTTTTCTGTTAATCTATGTACTTTGAGGTCTTTTCTGTGTGTCAAATAAACGTATTTTCTTTTCTTTCTTTTTATTTTATTCATTCTCTTATAACTTCTATAGACATAACCATTTCAAGGCAATAAAACTGACCGCTTTAGTTATCTCAAGCAAATACCGGATGTAATAAATATAAACACTGGAGTAATGGGTTTATTGATTTATTTAAATATCTTCGCCGATAGATGGCATCACACGTTAAGACAATGTTCGAAATCGAGAGAACATCTCATCACACCGTAACATTGTAAACTTTCACTTTCATTTCCAAGCTATGTACTTACTTCCCATGGTTTTTACTCAAGCGTTCCCACAAGAAAATGTGACAATTATTTTACATAAAAAAAATTATAAATACCCACGGTATCTGCACTTCGCGTGTATTGCAATTAGATAAAATCACTGTTTTCACAAAAACTAATCGATCGCTGACTAAATGATGAAGTGATTGTTGATTAAAACGGGTATTTATCGCGTAGCCCGAGACCATGACTGTTGCAACACAGCCGAAACGTCGGGATAACAAATAAAAAAGGTACATACGCGATAAATATCCGTTTTAATCAATAATTATGTACAGTGATCGCGAAAGTTTGAAAAATACAAATGATAAAGTGGATATATGTAAAGCTTCGATATGAGTGCCACCTACCTCTTCCTTTATTCTTTATTGTACACAAATAGATTTACAGATAAAAATAGCTTACAAAATGAACATGTACAAAGGCGAACTTAACCCTTTGAAGATAGAGATCTATTTCCTTCCTACTAGATATTTACTTCCTGATTATTACTTCCCTATTCTATAGTATTTAGGTCTTATTCTAGCAATTATTGATCTTATAAGTTTTTATTAAGTTTATTAGGTATAAGTCTAATTATTCAATTTTCAAAGGTCTTTAATTATGCCTGTTTACTGTTTTTTTTATGTTATTTGTGGGGAAACAGGCTTCTGGCCTACCTGAGCGGTCACCGTCGCCTATTGACACCGGCAACACCCGGGGTATTGTCGATGCATTCCCTACACTGTAGAAACCTTTTTACATTTCTCTTGAAGCGGGGCATGTCGTAGCCTAATGGGAAAACCTCAGATGGTATTTTTTGTATTGTCATGTTTTGTGTATGTTTTAATAGTTCGAAGTAGGTACTTAAACGAAACCGAAAGTCTGTATTTACTAGTAATATGTTACATGCTTCATTTGCTTGCCATCGATAATTATTAATACAGTTGCTGCCTGGAACACACAAAAATGGCACCACGGAAGACCAGTGCAATAGTGGTAAAAATATGCTACTACTAGCTGACGCCCCCGCGGTTTAGCACGCTTGAAATTTCCCGTTCCCGTGGGAAATTCGGGATAAAAACTATATAAAACCCTCTTTTCAAAGTGACGTGACACTTCATGTAAATGACTTCACTTCAATGAATGACGGTTAAATTATATGGATATTGTTTATACAAAAATACTAAAACCGCGATTAAAAAATGGAGGGTGGGGGTAGGAGGGTGAAAAATACTTTACGACATATTCTCATACCTACCGAATATACAACAAAAAATTTCATTAAAATCGGTCGACCCGTTTCGCAGGAGTGTGACCACAACCACCGTGACACGAGATTTTTATTTATTAGAAAGATCTAGATACACAAGGCTGAGTGGCGACTTTTTTCTCACAAAATAGGCTATGTAATTTATTCTCATTTGTCTAAACACTATTAATGTACACTTGTGACGCAAAATAAACGTTTTTCTATTCTATTCTAGGAGGTATCTTATCGTTTATTTTCTATAATACCTTTCTTATTTGTTCACATAGGTCCTGTCTATCCAAAGGTTGCCTGGAAGAGATCGCTTTTAGCGATAAGGCAGCCCATTGTACCTATTAGTTAGAATTGTTTTTTCTGTTATATGTTTATATTTAATGGTGTGCAATAAAGGAATTATCTATCTACCTTTCGTCTTTCATAAATTCTTTAGAAGTGAAAATATTTCCCGTAATGTATTTTTTCAAAAATGTTTGATCTTTAGGCTACCCTCATTAACATATAATCTCGCAAAAACCAGCTATCAAATAAAAATAACCGCATTTAAACCACTTCATCCCTTGGGGAGCTACTATACCAATGATCTGACGAATGTGGAATGTAGCGGATGTGTCCTAAATCAAATGCAGACAGAAACAGATATACGAACAGACAAACTATTTGCGAGTGCGTGTTTTTTATTTTTTACACCTCCTGGAGATGGATTAAGCATGGCCCGCCCATAGCAAGGTATTGCCTCGTAGGTCACGTAGTACATTAGAAACATACCCTACGTACGATGCACTGTCCTGCGTCCATCAACGTCAGGCATACAGGTATAAAGCTTCATGTGCCTGTAATTTCACCGGCAACCATACCCTTTAAACCGAATCACAGCACTGCTGCTTGGCGGTAGAAATAGGTATGGTGGTAGAACTTCCCCTGGCGAGCCCTTTCACAAGGAACTCTACTCTCTACGTTTGCGTTTCTGATGTCTCTGCGAATACTACGTTTTACTTCAATGTCCTTTGATTTATATTCTTGGGTATAAATGGTTAGTTCTTGTCTCTCCTCTAATAATCGTTTGGTGTTGTTGCCGAGCTTTTTAGTTTTAATTTTATCTAAATTAACGTTTTGGCTGGCAGTTTTTATGCGTTTAACTATGTGAGAGTATTGAGTTTGTGGATCCTCATAGCTTTTAGTGTTTAAAAAAGTAAAACTATTTTTTAAATCTAGACAGAACTGCTCCTTTTTGCATAATAACGTTGATTTGTTTATTTGTTTTATTGTGTGCTTAATTAATTGAAGTCTATGAATTTTCATATTAAATTATATAGTAGTACGCAAAGGTCGGTGGTCGGAGGAAAATTTTATACTGTTAATGATTTCAACGTTTTTAACTAGTTGTTTACTAGACGAGAGACAATAATCAATTTCGTTTTTAGTGACCTTATCTGATGAAAACCACGTCCAACGACGTTGAGGTTTTCTGTAGAAGAAACTGTTACCTAAGCTCAGACTTTGGCCAAAAGCAAAGTTTAGGAGCCGTTCGCCACGGGGGTTTCTATCGTCAAGACCGCAAGGACCTAAAATGGTTTTGTTATCATGGTCCTGTGTCTTACCTATTTTTGCGTTGAAATCCCCAATCACGATAGTCCACGTCCCTCTGTGGTCATCTCACGCTTTGTTAAGCAGATCATAAAATTACTCGACTTCTTCGTCGGGACGCAATGACGTAGGGGCATACACTTGAACAATGGTGAGGTATTTCTTGTCTTTTATGTGGAATTTAAGTACCGCGATTCTTATAGAATTCGCTATAAACTCTTTGATATTAGATTTCCAACGTTTTGCGACCAAAAAGCCTACCCCATAGTAGCTTCCAGCACCACAGTGGAAAAAGATGTTATCACTACGCTCTAAAATATTTTCGCATTCTCGTCTTACTTCCGATAGGCCTATAATGTCCCAGTTGATATTTTCGAGAGCATTCTCGAGTTCTACCAGTTTTTCTTCTGTACGTAGAGTTTTGACATTACAGATGAGGATGTTTAGCTTCTCGGTGTCCATTTTTATAGCTTGGGTTGTTTGACAGCTTAAGAACCTCGCCTGGAGATTCATCTGGCCCCTGACCGTAGGGGTCATCTCTACTAGGTACTCTACTACTAGGTACTAGTAGGTACTAGGTACTAGGTAACTCTACTAGGTACTCTTTAAAAATTCTCGATCCAAGCGTGTTATTCGGATCATCACACTAATATTTAAATGCGGAAGTTTGGCTGTTTGTTATTTATTTGTTCGTTTGTTACTCAATCACGTAGTAACGGCTGAACCGTTTTCGAGGAAATTTAATATGAAAGTAGATTATTATCTGGATTAACATATTGGCTACTTTTTATTCCATAAATCAGGTCCGATGGGATAAAATGGGGCGTCAAGTCAAGTTGCAACAGCGAGTTTAGCTTTATTTCTAGGCTACCTACATAGTTAGTAGTGTAACGAGTACGAAGTCGCGGGCCACAGCTAGTCTGTTTATTTAACTGGGTGTAAAAAATTATCAACAAACATGTTCGCTTCATTTCAATAGTTCCCACTAAAACAAATTAAAATCACGCTTACTTCCTAAGTTTAATGACTGGTTTATTCATTTTTAAGTAGCATTCGACCTGATTAAAACACTCTGGACGAAATGTTCACTCATCGTGAGTTTGGATAAAGTCGTGGCAGCTAAGTGAGTATAAAGTAAGCCGTGAAATATTTTTAATGCATTTCGTGAGGCAACGATACACAAATTATCATACGCGCTATCACCGCCAGCGCCGTCAGACCACCTCTAAGCTGAATTTTCCTTGCAACGTCTAAATAAAATAAGCGAAGCGATATAAACCTTATTACCACAAAAAGATAAACAACTATTTAACGTGCGTTTAAAATAATCCTTAGCAATTTTTGTATATAATTTTTTTAAATACACGCTAAGCAGTGTTTACTTTTTTTTGTGGTAAGTCCATAAACTTTTTAGCTTAACATAATGTAGATTCAATTTGTTTCATCATCATCATCATCATATCAGCCGTAGGACGTCCACTGCTGGACAAAGGCCTCCCTCATTGATCTCCAGGAACTGCGGTTGGAAGCGGCCTGCATCCAACGCCGACTTGCGGTTCTTACCAAGTCGTCTGCCCATCTTGTGGGTGGACGTCCTACGCTGCGCTTGCCGGTCCGTGGCAATTTGTTTATGTTCAGTTTATAATATACGTAATGTAAGTTTGACACCCAAATATATGAAATTTAAAATAAGGAACTACTTTATGAGTCAAGTCTAATTTTCCTGGCTCATTCATAACATTACCAATATAATCCATAATGAAAAGTACTTACCTGGCTCCTGCTTATTTACCTACTTACATTTTTATATACTTTTTATTGCTAAGTAAAAATACTTAGTAAACCCACGATAGCACCAGCACTAACCTCAATGGTTTTTAGGTGCTATATTTGTGAACATATAACTGTAATCTTTGTTAAAATAGTAAATAAATTAAAAAAAAGTATGAATCTAAGTATTAATAACATAAAATAAAACTTGTATTTAAACCCCCGACGCAAAAAGAGGGGTGTAAAGTCTGACGCCTGTGTCTGTCCGTGGCATCATAGTTCCATAACAGATGAACCGATTCCGATGCGGTTTTTTTTAATAGAAAGTTAGTTTAACTTGGATAGTTTTTCGCTATGTATCTTAGTTCTTAACCTCCAACGCAAAAAGAGTGGAACGAGAATTTTTAATTTTTGGAATAATTAATTTTTGAGTAATGATTGAAACTACTGGAACAAATTAGTGCCAGTTGTACCATCAAGGTACTGGCTACTGGTACAACTGGTCCAGGTGGCGCGATATTTGCAAACTCATATTTTATCTCAAGTTTGTCATCGCATTTCCCTAAGAGAGGAAAAGTCGCGGGTTCAAATCCCATCAAGTTCTTAGGAGGGATTTATAATAATTTATATTTTTATATTTTAGTCATGTCAATATTTATTGTATATTCTTTGTGTTAAAGGCAATCTAAACAATAGATACTTAAAAAAACTCTAGAATTCCTGATTTCACTATAAGATTTTTCATATTTTTCTAACAAATTTAAGTTTTTTCTTAGACATTTATTTTCAGAGTTAGTTTTCATAAAAACATGTCAGTTCAACATTTAGTTTATCCAAGTTAATTTACTGTAAAAAAAGATCATAAGAATAAATAAAGTGGTCATGCGGAGAAGTCGACGATATGTGTATACCTTAATAGTTACTGTTGCATACTCTGTGGCTTTATTTACTTCGTATGGATGAACACTTGCCGACACGAGTTCGATATATAAAGCTTTAAATGGAAATTATGAGCTTGACCTTTGGTAGTGTCACATATTATTACGTAACGGCTATTCCATCTTATACGAGTATGCACACGGCGGACGGCGACGTCCGCTGTAGACGCACAAAGCAGATTTCAGTTGCAGCATTGTTCGATTCAAACGCGCGTACAAAGTACAAACAAAATAATAATACTTCATTAATTAATAAAAGAAAATAAAAAATACATTCCCTAGGGTTGGGAGCTCTCCTTTTAAGTTGCATTAACCTGTGTCCATTCTTGTCTGTCCCCTCTTATCTCTTGATTGCTATGATAGCTATATTAAATACTAGCTGACCAATCCGCAGCTGCGCACGTGTAGTTTTTCAATAAACCCTCCTTCTGCGCAGTTGAGTAAAAAGTAGCCTAAGTTACCCGGGGATAGTGTAGCTTCCCAAAAGTGATATAATTTTTTAAATCGGTCCAGTAGTTTCGGAGCCTATTCAATACAAACTAACCCATCTTTCCTCTTAAATAATATTAGTATAGACTAGCTGACCCGCCCGTGACTTCGCACGCGTTGTTTGTGAATAAAAACCACACTCCTGCGCAGTTGGGTAAAAAGTAGCCTACGAGTGTCTCAATTCCGATCATAATCTATGTAAATATTTCTTAACAAAAGCCTAAATATGAATTTTCAGATCCATAACTTGAGGTATTAAGGATTGCCCATACAAACTTTCAACTCCTATTTCACCCCTTCAGGATTATTTTTTGTGAAAAAAAAACCTATGTCCTTCCCCAGGATATAATCTATCTCCTTGCCTAATTTCATTAGGATCCGTTTAGCCGTTTAATCCAGAAGAAGTAACAAACAAACAGAGTTACTTTCCCATTTACTACATTATGGATTTTTTAATATCTATTTATTTACAGCTAATTCTAGTACAAATTTAAGATTTCCAATGATCTGATGGTTCCGACGAAACACCCGCTTTTTGGGCCAACGCTAATCAAAAGCACATTAGCGAACATCGGGACAAAAACTTATATTATGAAAAGCTCATAAAGAGAGGTTACAAAGTCGCTTGTTCCTAATTATTTATCCATCGTCCAAGTATGTTAGAGTTTAAGAATAAATACAAAATGATTTATCATGGCACATCACTCAAACTGGCGGCCGTTGGGGCAGAAAGGAAAGCGCAGCGTAGGACGGCCCCAGTTAACTGGTTCCCATAGTACAAGCTTTACAACAGTTTGGGGCTAAATAACACTGCGTGACATGTCCAGAATAATATATTTATGACGATCTCCGTGGCGCAGTGGTCGAATAGCCAGCTGAGACGCAAGTGGTAGCGGATCTACAGATATTTGTTCCGGGACTGGATGTTTTTCTACATATTATAAGTATGTACTTACAAAAAAGTATATAAGTATTATATCAGTTATCTGGTTCAATTGTTCCTCTGCTTAGTTTGGGGCTAGATAGCGCTGTGTGAAATGGTCAGCATTATTTATAATTATTTATCTCAATCAGTCCAGTCCAGACCAGAGTGTTATTGACTTGTAAACAAATACCTAGATAACTACATTCCGAGGTCTAATTTCGTAACTGGTAAATAGATTTTATCAAATGTGAGTTCGATAGTCATATCAAAGAATACAACAGAAGTTAAGCTTAGTACAACGAACGGTAACAGAAGCACGTGACTATGAATAAACGATCGTATCAACATTTTTGTGTATTTAGTTGTATGTTATTGTAGGTGCCCGCTGGATAAATTTCTTAACAGAAATTATATAGTTTCTTATCATATAATTTCTGTTAAGAAATTTATCCCATCTAAAAACTAGGTATATATTTTCCCCCTCACAGACCTATCCGACAATTTAGTTAGGTGCATAGAATAAATACAGACTAAGGAGGTTAGTGAAAAATCAGAAAATCGGCGTCCCGATCAAGGGTGAATCAGGACGTGTCACCAGACCCTGAAAATCGGGACACCTGGCAACACTAGTGCCACCCCTAGTGCTACGGCCGAGAGTAGATAATGAAAATCAAAACTGGCCCAAACTTTTCTTCTGCACCTATCTATTTTGTGGTAATAGTCAAAGTGCATCCATGTGATAAGGTCAACGAACGTTCTACTTGCATGAGGATCGACTATTCCGATCATATTTCCATTATATTAATGTGACCATCGAAAAAGCTCCGTATTCACTAACCATGGAGTGATTTGGTTCTTTCTGACTAGAGCTAAACTAAAGAGTGTGGAGCACTCACATTTTCCCAGAGACCATGAAGTCGATGAACATGGATAGGTATATTCAATACATATTCATCATGTATACCTAAGACAAACAGTCCAATTAGGTAGGTCCAACTTCGAGAAAGAGGTCAATCGTCGAATCCAACTCGGATGGGCAGCGTTTGAGAAACTTCGCAACGTCTTTTCGTCCAACATACCTCAGTGCCTTAAGACGAAAGTCTTCAATCAGTGTGTGATACCAGTGATGACATATGGAACCGAGACGTGGTCCTTCACTATTGGCCTTATAAATAAGCTCAGAGTCGCTCACGAGCTATGGAAAGGGCTATGCTCGGGGTTTCTCTACGGGATCGAATCAGAAATGAGGAGATACGTAGGAGAACTCAAGTCACCGACATAGCCCGACGGATTAGCACGTTGAAGTGGCAATGGGCAGGCCATATAGCGCGCAGAACAGATGGCCGATGGGGCCGGAAAGTTATCGAATGGAGGCCACGGACCGGCAAGCGCAGCGTAGGATCTTGTAGGCAAGCGCACCTACAAGATGGGCAGACGACTTGGTAAGAACCGCAGATCGGCGTTGGATGCAGGCCGCTTCCAACCGCAGTTCCTGGAGATCAATGAGGGAGGCCTTTGTCCAGCAGTGGACGTCCTACGGCTGATATGATGATGATGATGAATGTGGCCATCGAAAAAGCTCCGTATTCACTAACCAGGGAGTGATTTGGTTCTTTCTGACTAGAGCTAAACTAAAGAGTGTGGAGCACTCACATTTTCCCAGAGACCATGAAGTCGATGAACATGGATAGGTACATATATTCAATACATATTCATCTTTGAAATCTATAGAAATAATAACTAAATGGTGTTGGTTGGTGGCATCACTTGAGAACGGCTGGACCAATTTCGCTATTAATTTTTATAAAATGTTCGTAATAGTCCGTATAAGGTTTTTAGGGTAAGAAAAATTGGAAAATGCTGGAAAAACTGTTAGTGATTTTTTCTATGTGATTTTTGTATGAACTCAAGATCTTATTGGCTATAATTTTTTTAAATGCATTCTTGCATTAAAATAGAAGCCTAGCTGGCACCCGCGGCTTCTACGTCGTGGTTTGTCAATAAAAACATTACCCTCCTACGCAGTTGGGTAACCAGTAGGCCCAATCCCAGTCGAAATCGGTCAAGCCTTTTAGTCATGAAAACGTGACAGACAGACAGAGAGAGTAACTTTCAAATGTATATGGATAGAAAACATATCTCTTTGTTAAACTTGAGCCTCTGTGCATTTCTAACATTAGGTATTAAATTAGTAACTGACCTACGTACAAGTAATCGTGTATCCTGTTCCTAATAAACTATTTTATTAAAGTCAATCTTTCGATGTAGCTGTCTGCATTGGAATGTAGGCCCTAGGCCCACTATTTGCCTAGGAATTCCACAACAATCGCCTAGAATCTAGGTGTTGTAACACGTAAAATAGGTAGCATTGGGTTAGTTTAGTACCTATATAGCACCTAAGTACTAGATGAAATGTTTCTAACAAGTGTTGAAAGCAGGGCAAGTAGCGACTAACTCAGACCTGTCAAGTTTAGCTTGTAGGTTAGTCTTAGGTGGGTGGACCTCCTAGTAAATAACACCATGTTATGACCGCAGTATAAATTTATGCAGATATTTATATCTAAGTTAATATAAGATAATATTACTGTTTATTGTTGGACGACCACCGTGGCGCAGTGGGCGAATAGCCGGCTGAGACGCAGGAGGTAGCGGGTTCGATTCCCGCCGCGGAACAAATATTATCATGATCTACAGATATTTGTTCCAGGTCTGGATGTTTTTCTATATATTAAAAGTATGTATTTACAAAAAAAAAGTATATCTATCAGTTTTCTGGTTCCCATAGTACAAGCTCTGCTTAGTTTGGTGCTAGATAGCGCTGTGTGAAATGTCCAGCAATATTTATTTATTTATTGAACACCAAAGTAAAATACAGAACATCATTTTTACAACTAGATTTAGTACAATGGGCAGTCTTATCGCTAAAATTTGTAAGTTATAAATCTATAATATCAACACGTTAGGAGAAAACTTTGTAGTTTGTACCCTTTTTAAGCGGTTAGCTTGGCTCGTCACGCGCACGGACGAATGTAATATTTGGTAATGTTAAAGCTTATCTTGAGGAGGGCTAAAAAATATTTAGCTAAAAAAAACCTGCACAGAGGATTCCGTATTTTTTTATGTGATATAACTACAAATTAACCTTTTTCGGATGTTTTCCTTCACTTGTGCTGTGAGTTTCATGATTCTAGGTCAACGGGAAGTACCCTATAGGTTTTTTGATTACAGTCTGAACTTTGACAAAGTGGATCTAACACCTCAATGATAGATCTCGCAACTCCTAACTGTAAACTTTTATTACCATTAATTAAAGGGAATAACAAAATCAATAAATTAGTAAAATATATTATAAAGAAATCTAAACAACAAAAATGTTTATTTCTTATTTTAATACTACTTTTTTATACATAAAGAAAGTCGCGACTCCTGCATGCGCCCAGCACAGGACCGGGAAGGGTGGCGTTTACAAAGAGAGGCCTACACCCAGCAGTGGGTACTTATGGGCTGTGGATGGTGATGATGATGATACTACTTGGAGATGGAGCACATTCTGTAAATATACATAGCACCCTCTGCCCGCAGCTTGACCAGATGCGTTTTTTTAATGCCAGTTGACACTTGTAGATGGATCAAGCCTAGGGCCCACCTGATGTTAAGTGGTAACCATCATCACCTATAACAGAGAACTGCCTCGTAAATACCTTAGAAATGTCCCTGCGTTGATCAACTTGAGGCATACAGGTGTAAAGCCTCATGTGCTTGTAATTTCATGCCTCATGCGTCCTATCATAGTCCATTTTCCCCTCACTTACTCTACCAATAACAAGTAGGTAATAATACCTAATTACTTCAGGTTCATTATAAACCGGTGTCGCGATGACATCAACCTGATCCGGCCAGAACTTTACTTAGTTTTTAACGACTGACTGAATAAACTTTCAATTAAAAGCTATTTGTATAGAATTGAAGTTATTTTATTTGAGATGCATAAACGTTAGATAAAAATTGGATTATTTTTGGTAGGTACCTACGTATCGGTAAGATTTATCTCACTTAAAGTAAAGTTAAGATAAACTGGCAAGGTATCGAGTGACTAGGCAGATATCTATCAATTTATATTTTTGGTTATTGGATTAAAATCCATAGAAATGAAGAATTTTATGCCGTGCACATTTTTCATTTCGAAGTCAATGTGCTTCTTACATATTCACAAAAAACCTACAAGCTCTTGAATTTCCATGGGAATGCGTCTGAACAATCCCTGGTAAAAACTGCAACCTGCGCGCATCGCAAACAATACCAAATTAAACAATCAACAATCACGTTTAAAACCGTCGCAAACTTTCGCCGGGACAATAGTTTCCAGCGGCGCCGGCGGCGTGCGAACGCCGGCTTACGAGCTAGTAAGTATATATTCCATGCTGGAGGGTATACCTAGCCATCCATTCCAGTGCTCACTTCGGCTACACAACACTACACTGCACAATACTTTTACTTTTCGCGTGTTTGGCGGCGCGTGCGCGCGGGGCACAGGCGCGAGGCACTTCTGTGGGCTTCGGCCCGCGCCCGCCTCTCCTATAAATTCTTTACAAGACTCGTGCCCAGAACTTGGCCCTGTACAGTCGGGACGAAAAGAGTGCGCCCTTTGACAACTAATACCTACATTTATTCGTGCGGGGGTGAGGGATTGATGAGTGATAATTTAATTGATCGAGCGACGTCAAATCTTTAAATCAATTTGGGAAAATCGGCGTTGTGTGTATGTATGTTTTTTTGACCGAGGATAACTTTCCAAGCGTTGATCCGATCATCATGAAATTTGATAAATAGGTCGAGATGATAAATCGAGAGTTCATGTGATACTTAAGTAGGTAATTGGTTACTCTTATTAGTGGTTTGCAGTTATTCTGAATTGTAGACTTATGCATATATTTGTGTTACTAAAGCTACACGAATACCAAATTTTAGAACTGTGGGGTCACTGGTGTAGGTACCCTGTGAATTTCGTCATAGTTTAGTTTTCATTATGGCTAACAACTCAAAACTACAAGGATTAAACTAAAAATAAAAACGGGGTTGAAATGTGCTAACGAAGACTTTCATTAGACGTCCCATTTGACGTAATAGCCTCATTATGGTTTTATATTACACCTCTTGAACCCCAATATCTTAAAAACCCACAAACATTTTTAGCTCATTTAGTCACACCAAAATTGTGCCGTAACTACCTACCTATGTATCAAATTTCACGATGATCGGATCAACGCTTCGAAAGTTATCCTCGGACAAACATACATACAACGCCGATATGCCCAAGTTGATTTGGAGATGACGTCTGGTCAAAGCGACGTGTGATCCGAGAGCTGGCTCTTATCTGGGTCAAAGCATAAGCATTGCAATTCAGCGGGGCAATGCAACCAGTGTCTTAGGGACACTTCCGCCTGGTAGTGATCTGGAGCAGTTGAGCTATCTATAGATCGTTTCCAACGGTCTTAAAATGGTTCAACTGTTTCTTCTGTATTTTATTGTAAATAATTGTATATTCGTTCTGTTATTAAAGATGTCTACATCGAATAGGATATTAAAAATAATAAAGGTGACCATAATTTTATCTGAACCGACCAAAAAGCAACAACAGGATAAAAGTGAAAACTCTAAAACAAACAAACCTCAAGACCACCGAAAACACCCAAAAGAAAGTATTCCTCACTCTCGAAAATTGCTTAAAACTGCACCAAATCGAGATGAAAGATAGCAAAGTTCAAAAGTGAATTCCACCGCATCAAGATAATGTACCTACTGACCAACCACGTGGCTTTTAATTAGGGAGTTGAGCGCAGGACTGTACCACGCAGGCTCCGGTCGTCGCTCGGGCAACCAGTCAGACCGCATGCTGCCCCTCCCGCATACTTCAGTCCCAAACTTTACCCACCACACCCAAAAAACCACCTTAATCCTTGTTCCTACAACTCTAAATCAATAATCGCCGATTGGCGTATCGGTTGTTTCAAGATTTGGTGAAGTCCCATCAGCTATTTCGTACAAGACATACCTTGCAGGGTTCTCTACATATTTGTCCAAATTCGGTCCATTGTAGACCGTAATGGAGGGGGGTATAAGGCCTAATTCGGACACGGGACAGGCATGCACCTGCCGACGCGCAATCATTGCAACTGCACACTGTATTGCAGTTTCAATAAATGACATCGTTTTGAAATTTCTAGGTCGTTAATTTGGTTTAGTTTATGCGAAACTGCTTTCGTTTGTATCAATGCATAAACATAGTAAGTACTTAGTGGATATATTAGTCATGTAGTGAGATTGTACTTATGAATAGATGATAGCTGTGTGCATAATCTTTCTAAGTGAGTCAATGTAAAGTCTGGTAAATGTTGACTTTACTTAGCACAAAAACTCAAAAATATTTTTTTAATAAAAAAAAATATTATTTATTTATTATTTATGGTCTCAAAAATATACTCCGTCATTTGTAGTTTAAATTGCAACACCTTATTTATCACAGATCCATCTACATTCCCCATTAGTTAAATATACAAACACGGGTTGATTTTGTCATGGTACGATAAGAGAAATTACTTTTAGTTATAAGTACCGATAAATATATTCTATAAGTTTTAAAAACCATCTTTCTAACTGATTTCAATGCAGTTTGTGTAATGTTAACAAAATCATATGATCAAAATAAAGTGCCGTTATAAAATTCTGAACTTTAATCATGCACAAATAAAACTCACGATTTTCAAAAAGCACTCACGGAAACAAGAAGTTCAAACTGCGATTCTATAGACAAGGCACCGGGGTTAACCTGGTGGTTTTTTCACACGGTGTAGGCTTTCGGCATCCAAATACGTATTCACCCCAGCTGGAGAACTGGACTACTTTTGAGGGCTTGCTGATGCGAACCAGCAGACATGTACCCACCGCTATTCCTCCTAGGGAAAACATACACGTAAATATGATAATATAGGTACCGATTAAAACGAGCCCGAGGGTGGAAAATATTGGTGGACAAGTGCAGCAAAGAAAACTCTGCACAGCTAATAATTAATTACTAAGCCAAGCCTGTACTATGGGAACCAGATAACTGATAGAACACTTATAATATTTGAACTTACTTGAAACATTTGTTCCGCGGCGGGAATCGAACCCGCAATCTCCCTTCTCAGCTGGCTATTTGCCAACTGCGCCACGGAGGTCGTCGATTATCTATCATCAATCATTGCGCAGTCCGTAAAGACGGTGGTCGCGCATATTATTATGAGATCATTTTGTTACGACGATCTAAATGATCGGTATCTACTGGACTCTGCACTGATTTATCTGAAGACAGAACAGGTTACCACCCTAGAAATGGCTCGTCCGGGGAAGTAATACCACCATACCTATTTCTGCCGCAAAGCAGCATTGCTGTATCGGTTTGAAGAGTATGGTTGCCGGTGATATTACAGGCTTTACACCTGTATGCCTCAAGTTCATGGACGCAGGGCAGTGCATCATAGGGCACGTTTCTAAGATGCGTGACCTACTAGGCAATACTTTGCTAAAGGCGATGGTTACCACTTAACATCAGGTGGGGCATTGGCTTATTTCAACTCCAGGATGGTATAAAAAAAGAATTCAGTAAAATTATATTTTAGCGTAAATACTTATTGAACCATTTCTAGCGAACCGTATAAATGTTTCTCTACTTTCTACACTACAAAGTCATTAACCGTCTTAAAAAAAAAGAGAACGTTCTCAATTCGTCGGCATCCTTTTTTATGTATGTTCCCCGATTACTCGAAGACGCCTGGACAGATTCGAAAAATTCATTTTTTTTAATTTAAAAGGGTAGTCCCATTGGCACCAAGTCAGGATCTGATGATGGGATCCCAAAAAAGTCGAGGGCAACCCTCAAATTTTATAGGGACGCAATTCGTTTTTATGTTTTTACCTTAGAACTCCGTCATTAACCGATTTGGAAAATTCTTTTTTTATTTGAAAGGATATACTTTCATATTAGTCACATAGAAATTTCATAAGAATCAGCTAAGTAGTTTGGTTAAGTCGGTTATATTTTTATTAAAAAGTTACTTGTTTTACACTATTATTCAGTAGAGACTTTCCTAGTGTGGTATTGCAGCAGATTAGCAACGTCACAGCATAACAAAAATTAGAAACATTGATTGTTTGAACTGCTGTACAATAGGATCATATTAAAATATTTATCCATTTTATGGTGATTTTATAAAAGTAGAAAGTATAAAATTGGGAATAAATCTAATTCAGGCAAGTTTTAAATCTTTTAAATAAATATCTACCTAATAAACTGTGCTTATGGGGTTAGGCAATCCGAACTCGCAAGACTACAGGAATGTTGACCGGTTGACAATCATCCAGACATTTCTGGGAATCAGTGCCCGTCGACTGTACACGCATTGTAAAGTTGAGAGCAATTCGATAATCCATTATCATTTTGGTATCGTGAGGCGATGCAGGAATGTGATAGTGACCGGTTGACACGTCATTCGGGAATCATTCTGATGGCGAGATAAATGAGGGCGACAATGCCTCTTGACTAAGCCTTGCTCACATGAAGAATACTTTGTTCATTTTTATGCGGCATCTATATTTGATATTAAAAGATGCAACGGACTGTGACATATCTGCGGGGTATTAAGTGCTGGATTGGTCAATAAGATCCTGAAATGTAAGCTCCTAACCATTAATGTGGTACGATTCCTGTTCAAACAATCATTTGAAACTGACCACCTCGAGCTTCTTGGTATCTCATTAACACCGACTTTCGGTTGTTACATTGAGTCGAAAGCCAAGCTGGCCGCTAAAAAGCTTGGTATACTTGCAAAGATGAGGCAATACTACACACCGGGACAGTTGCTCAACTTACGTATACCAAGCACAAGTCCGATCATGTCTGGAATACTGTTCTCACCTCTGGGACGGATCGGCGAAATACCAGCTAGAGGCTCAAGATTCAATTGAAAGAAGAGCCAAGAAGCTCATTTGCAATGACGAGTTAGCAGATGCAAGACTCCACAGCCTCGAGCATTGTCGAAAGTTTGCAAGCCTCTCGGTTTTTTATCGGATACATTTCGGAGTATGCTGCGGAGCTCTTCAACCTGATCCCACCATCCCCATTCCATCATCGGACAACTAGACGCTCCGCGATGCGCCCCTGCTAGACATACCTCCCATACGCACAAAGCGGTACTCTTGCATTTTTATTATGCGCACCGCCAAGGAGTGGAATGCCTTGCCCGAGCCTGTATTTTTTGATAACTACAACCAAAGGGTCTTCAAGTCGCGAGTGAATAGGTTTCTTATAGGCAAGCGTGCATCATCGTAGACTGCATAATCGCTTACCATGGCGAGATCGTGGTCAAACGCTAGTCTACAATTTATGAAAAAAAACATTCACTAGTTAACTGAACATCAGAAATGTCTAAACAGGTGCGTACAGAATTATTACGTCTTATTATCCCTACAAACTCAATAAAATTGTACACTTTCATTCATAGATATCTAAATATTCATCATTTCTCTTATTTGAAATGTCATTTAAAATGTAATTTTTTGGAGTTGTTATATCTTTTATAAATAAATGTGTGCAATTTTATTCATTTTGCGGGAATATTAGGACGTAACTAATTCTAATAATATCAAACGATTGTTTGTATAGAAATCGTACCACCTTAATTAAGGCCGCTGCACATCGAATCCGTACGCGCAGATAGACGTGTAGGTACGTGTACGTTCCACTGCGTTGTAATTTATGGAACTGACGTGACGTGTGCACTCAACCGGTTTAAGTCCCATACATTACAACGCATTGGAATGAGCACGTCTACGCGTACGCATCCGGTGTGCAGCGGCCTTTAGGTAACCCTTTTGGTATTGACGAAATAAAAAATACTGAATATAAGTATACATTTAATATATACTGTATACGATGGTAACGTCCGTCGCGTTGTCCCGAAATTCTCAGGAATATGTAATTAGGGCGTGAAATGACTTACAATTCAACCAACTCCTAACGGTTTTCTGCGATTTCAAATTTCAAATCGTAAGATGCGGGTTTTGGTAGCTCTGTGCGAAAGAGCATTATGCAGGCACGACTGGAGTACGCCAATTTGTTTTGAATCGGAATGTCGCATTTTATGATTGAACAATCAGATCAGGTAGGTACCTACCTACCTACGCGGCGGCTATGCGAAAAGGACTGGATGTATGAATCGGTATAATTTCAAAACCTGATCTGAGGTATGTACCAGGAGTATGTTCATACAAATTAAAACATTAGAAATATTTTATAAATAAGAACCGATTTCATAGTTCCCCTGACATAGACATATTACGATTCTGCTAAAGACCTAAATCGAATATACTTTCATACATTTTAACTGATACGCAAACCATTTTAGATTGAAAATAAAGTTATGGTACCTACTACTCAAATCTGTGGATGTATTATAGAGGTGCCATGTCCTGTAGACTGAATACAGCATAGACATATGTATATTCTACCGACGTAGTACATACGAGTATATATCGATGAAATACAGCGCCTAGCAGATAAGCTATCCGATTGTAATACAGTCGCCAACACCTCCGCCGCCATTATCACTCATTACACTCCTTATCTAATGAGTTTGTATCGAATTTAATTTAAAATAATGAATTATAGATGAATGATGAATTTATTATGAGAATTATAGGGTACCACAGGATTGTGCACACGGCTACACATCAAGCTATACATATCCTGTATAAGCTGACCTCGCATTGTGTAGGCTTTTCGTAGAATTAGAGGTCAGCTTATACTGGAAATGTATAGCTTATGTGTAGCCGTGTGTACGCCCTATATCAAAGTCATTTTGACAGCATCATAGATTATAAACTAGACTGACGTTGAATGAGGCCGCGTGACAGTTTCACTTCACACACACTAAAACCATTTTGAGTTACAAAATAGGCGCTGATATGATTTTGTGAATAAACATGGATTCTGATTTCTATGTGTCTACCAGGAGTCTACGTTATATATTTACTATTTTAAAATACGGAAGTGCTGTTACCGATTCAGTGGCTGGCACGCACTGGCTCTCCGATTCGGCCCTGGTCTGAGTGAGGCCTCCACGGCGTCGGTTCCGACATGGTACTGTGTTTATGGCTGTAGGGCAGGGCCGGGGGGTTTCCTTCTTTTCGGGGACGCGACGGGGACGGTTGAGGTACACGAAGAGCAGAGCTAGCAATCCAGCACCAACCGCCGATGTTGACAGCACAATTAGTAGAAATTAATGTTGTATTTCTGATGGTATCATCTAATTTGTTTAGTTATTATGTGTATAAATCGCAAAAGTCCGGAATATCACACGATTTTTTCGGTATGGACCTTGGACAGGGCCAAGTGGCCTTGCGCTTGCTGGTCGGAACAGACTTTTCGGGGAGAGAGGGAGGTTTTTCAGAGTTTAAGTACACGTAGAGTAGACACAGGAGACCGGCGCCCACAGCTAATCCTCCTAATTAAAAAAATAATAATTAATTACTAAAATAATCTTCCAAGAATAAAATATCCTTGGTGTCAGAGTTTCCAGTCCGTAGTTAGTAATCCTCCGTCATGGCACCAATACCTGGCCAACGGAAGAAATCAGTTGTGGCACTTTCAGTCAGACCTATCGATGCTTTGCTTATTCCACGGCTTTATCTGAGGGAGACCAAGATGATGCTTTGTGTGCAAATATGAGGTTCTGGACTTATGCAGGCTTACCGATAATAGGAATTAACCCGCCACTACTTCTATCATCCGAACTCATAGCTTTGTTCTATTTTTTTACTTGTTTTGTGTTTTATTACAAAATGTTGTGCTTGGTTCTGTGATTTTCAGTAACCATTTTTGATTGACAGCGTCTTTGTCACGGACATAGAGAAACCTGTAGCAGGATTGCAAAAAAGGTGCAAGTAGATTTATGAAATTTAAATTGGATCTCCATGATGATCCAATGTAGCAACTTTACTCGAGGGAAATAAGGTAGCTCGTGCTGTTGGTTTGGACGTATTACATTCGAGATGATAGTGTAATATTAGCGGAGCAGAATGCCATAATCTATGCATTTCATAATCCAATCACGTTTGGGTCAACTGAAGTTAAGTTTTTAAAAATATTACGGGAATTGTCCCCCAGTGCAAATTCCTTGGTTTGGACCGGAAAACCAAATCATAGAGTTTGAAACTTCATTAGCAACCGTCAATCTAGATTAAAATATCGAGAAGAGAGTGATCATTTCCCTGTGAGTATTAGTCATAGAGAAATAATAATAGACCTTGCTCTGAGAAATAGATGGTACCTACTTGGAATTCGTTTTCTGTGATTGTGTCAGATTATGTGGTAACCTAACCATGGACTTAGGTACTATGAACTTAACTCACAGTAAAACTGACAGCATAGAGAAATACTACTAGACTGACAGCAAATGAGCATGCGTTAGCATCTATCAGTAGTCTATCATTAGTAGTATGTGACTGACAGGAAAAATTTAACCAACGACTGAGTCAACGACGCCATGGACAAAAAATAAAAGAAACTGTATAAATACTTCCAACCCAATTTTTTTACAATGTACTCCATCTGGAACATACAAAACTCATAACAAATCCAATATGAGTGCAAGACCTGCAGAAGGGGGCAGAGGTGTGTATTTTTCTGCTTCCTGCTACGTTGTTTTCTGCTTCCTGCTACGTTGTTTTCTGCTTCCTGCTACGTTGTTTTCTTGACTACCGATCGAGTTGAACTGATCTACACAACAATTGGAATATATACAGGTGTCAAGCTTTTATCTGGGTAGAAGCCGTTAGCAAATTCAAATTGTAAGGTATTCCATCAGAGCCCAACGAGGAAACTGTGCGGTGAAAAACTTCAAATTGTAAGGTATTCCATCAGAGCCCAACGAGGAAACTGTGCGGTGAAAAACTCCACTATTAGGAGAGCTCAGCCGCGCAAGGCTAGGAAACAATCCCATTAGTGGATATATTTATTAAAAAAACAATCAAAATCTGATAATTGCTGAATACATGGAGGTATGAGGCTTATATATACCCACAACTTTCTCTTTCAGTTGACGATGCTTGTTTCATTGCAATTTATACATAAATCGTAGTATTTTTTTATAAACGACAGGCGCCTACTACTATCAGAAGAGCACAAAATCTATTAAGTTAAAACACTGTTAGTAGTAGGCGACTTCGATTGTAAGATAAATATTATCTAGTGGTTCGCCCCGAACTGAGATCTCCCATAAAAACAAAAAAACATCATTTGTAATCTTTGACTATCAAAATAGTGCCACGAAATGCATAACCAAACTACTTGACTTACAGTTTAATTCAAATTACAAGTAACGGGAGTTCATGTAAATTAACTACAGTTTTTTGGGGTAGAAATTGCAGTAATTCTGAACTTCAGACTTTTCCCTATGTTTGTGTCACTAAAGCTACACGCATACCTAATTTCTGGACTGTGGGGTCACTGGTGCACCCTGTGAATTTTGTCAAAGTTCAGTTTTTATTATGGCTAATAACTTGAAAACTACAAGGTTTAAACTAAAAATAAAAACGTGGTCGAAAAGTACTCACAAAGACCTTTTATTAGACGAGCCACTTGACCGGATAGTCCCATTTTGTTTTTATTTACCCCTCTTTAACCCCAATATCTCAAAAACCCCTCACATTTCAAACTCAGTTAGTCGTGAAGTCCGTGATTTAGTCACACCAAAATTGTGCCATCACTACCTACCTATTTTCACGACGACGATGAACGACGATGATAAATGCTTTGAAAGTTATCTTCGGGCAAACAAACATACATAAATACAACGCCGATTTGGAGATCTCGCTTTGCTCGATCAATTATTTCAGCAATACCTTAGAAGGGTTGCTAAAATATTATTTTAATATATAATGTATTATTATACATATATGTAGTATTAGATGGATATTTTTATGCCTGAGCGTGTGTAGCTTGGAAAAGCAAGTTGGACTGTCAATCTGGCCTAAAACTCCAACACCATCATTGGTTATGCTATTCCCTTGTCAATACATCTATCAAAATCTGATGTATGTTCACAAACATATTAATTTGTTTAAGAAAAATAGCGATAATCACAATTTTTACGTGCCCTACGATGCACTGGCCTGAGTCCATCATTTAAAGGTAGGAAAACAGGTTTGAGGCCTCATGTACCTACGTGTAATTTCACCCACGACTGTACCCTTCAAAAAGCGGCCAAGAGCGAGTCGGACTCGCCCATGAAGGGTTCCGTAGCAGCAAGTAACAATATAAAAGTTCTTGTAGTTCGTTGTAACTAGTGTTGCCCAAATTCAGTCTTGGTCTTGCAGTCTTGGTCTTGTTCTTGCGTTTTTGCAAGACCAAGACCAAGAACAAGACCGCGTATTTTTAGCAAGACCAAGACTGACCGTGCAAGACTTGAGCAAGAACAAGACATAGCCTGCAAGACTCTTGCGTCTTGCAGCTAGGACTTAGCGCTATTTCACTGAGTAGTTAGGTGTAACAGTTCGGTGTATAGGTAGGTACGCTTAGGAATTCTATGAGACGCAAAAAACTGTATCAAAGAATATGAAAAACTGGACCTATGCGCATTACGACTAATACCATAAACATAGCGAATAAAAAAATATCTATTAAAATCAAACTGAGTGCATGCATAGTTATGTTTTAACCATCGGCACTTTGATAATGCGGCGTCAAAGGTTTTGTACTTACTTCTCAAAGAAATTTGCCGCTTTTCGGAAGTACATGGTTATGATACACGCGCCGGCGGCTTCTTTTGAAATCTAAAACAATCGTTGCCGCCACGCCGAAATCATAACATTTGACACTATTTGATTGCCGCCATAGGGCGTAGGTATACTCATGCAAAATAATTTCCTAGTAGAGTACCTACAGGTGTTCCAAAGAATAAATAAGTTTCAGAGTGCTTAGAATGAAAATGAATACATTATACTGATCACGCAAGTAGTATTATGATTAGGATAAAATTGTAAGGATAGGTAGTAGATGTCATATTAATTCATTATAGTAAGTATATATTATAATATTGATTACTTATATGGTTTTAAACTAATTACTTAGGTACTATTGTTGTACATTTAGTCATTATATTTCTTAAGTTTTTACAAGAAAAAATAGCAAAAAAGTGTTCAAATATCACCCGTTTAATAAATATTGTAGCAACTTTTAAATATCCTTGAAACGTGTAAAAAAATTCTACGAAACTAATAAAATAATATAAAAAGCGTAGGTACTTACCTACTAATAAAATAAAAAGCCTGCGATAAGAGTTTTGTATTACTTACCAGCCCGAATATCTCTGAGAGAGATGATGAGAGTAAGTATTTACTAGCTGTGCCCGCGACTTCGTCCACGAGGAACAGTAACTTTGGAGGTATAGTGACGTTCAGGACTTATTTATTTATTTTAAAACTTCTGTCATCAAACATACAAACGAACTCTTCAGCTTTATAATATTAGTATAGATGTACGCCAAAACATTCACTTATATGTAAAGAATAGTGATTGGCACTAATTCTATTTTATTCACGCGTCGCGTCTGTACAAGTAGGTTATATTTAGTGTGTGTTTGTACGCCGCACGCGGCATTGTTTGATTTGCGGCGGCATCCTTTTCATAGAGCCGGCACGTAGCGAGGCGGCGCGGTAGAAAGCAAGGAAACGTACTATAAATAAAGGAATTATTTTAATTCCAGTCATTTCCAATTGAGCTGTGCTTCGAGTCTAACTTAATAATTGTTTTTACTAATTCTCGTTGTTTTCTAAAAACGTATCACGTGTACAATTTAATATGAGTGACGAAGATTCAAATTATTCTAGTCCGAGTAACGAGAGTTTGAGTCACAGATCTAAAAGACCCAAAAGCAAATTTGAGGAGTTTTTCGAAATAATTCATGCATCCCAAACTGCCTTCTGTAAATTGTGCCAACATAAAAAGATTGAAATAAAAATGAAAAACAGAAACACTTCAGGCTTAAGGAAACATCTAATATCTTTCCACAAAAAGGAATCAGAAATATTTCTTCCTGTTAAACCAAAATTAAGTGGAGATATCACAAGCTTTTTAGTAACCGCTGGAAGAAGTGGACAGGTAAGAATATTTTTTTAACAGTTAAAAGAATTTTAACTCCGCGTAGCTATTCATGCGATACTTTCAAAAACGCCATTAACTTACGTAAGTATTTTTGAGTTAGTGGTGTTTTCACAGTTTTCATCTAGGGGTGCGACATATTAAGTATGTAATTATCGTCTTAAATATTTTTTATAAACACCCATATTTTCATTTAATCGGCCAGTAACAACTAAGTACTTTATTTTGGTAAATTACAGTACAGTGCAACCTTAATATAACAAATATCAATTTAACGATTTTCTCGATTTAACAACAACAAACCTCCTCCTCTTATACGCTCAAACCTAGTATGTTTTAAATAATAACACAAGATTTATTGTTTTGTTTCAGTCGGAAAACAGCAGTGACAACATCACGACAGCTACAGTTGATTGGGTGGTGAAAAAATATCTTCCCTTCTCATTTTTCGATGACGAAGCTACACAAGTATATTTTCGACGTATTTGCCCTAATATGGTGTTTCCTAAAAGGTCTACACTTAGAAGGAAAGTCAAAGAGCGATTTGAAGAGCTCCAATTGAATCTCAAGGAACGACTTCAACAATTATCATCTAAAATGTCTTTTACCATTGATGGGTGGACGTCAATTGCTGGTAGGAGTTACTACGGGGTTACTATTCATTATATAGACAACGAATGGAAGTATCAATCTGTAGTTCTTGATTTTATACCATCACGCGGTCGACATACTGGGGAAGATATTGCAACGATTTTCCATGAATGTTTATTGGAATATGGCATAATTGATAAAATACAAGGTATCACGGTCGACAACGCAACTGCAAATACCAAATTTATGTATGAACTGGGCAAACAGCTGCCGCCACACTTTGATTCAGACAATCAACATTTCCGGTGCTTTGCTCACATTTTAAACCTTGGTGTACAAGATTTATTAAAGACCTTAGCATTACACTGTGAGTCTGACACTAACGCGCAAGATCAGCAGTACGAAGACTATGCAGACGAAACTGAGGATGAGGAAGATGAAGAATCTGCACCAAATATTGCTGACTCGCGTACATTTGTAACAAAGTTACGCAGTATTTCCAGTAAAATAAAAAGAAGTGAGATAGTGAAGAAGAAGTTTCAGTCTGCTTGTGAAGCAGCTGGCGTGCCATCAAATCTAAATGCCATTCTTGACTGTCCAACGAGATGGAATTCCACACATGATATGATTGGATTTGGTTTAAAAGTGAGAGCGGGCATTGACATATTGTGCAGTTCTGTCACCGAATTAAATGATTTTCAAATCACAGCTAATGAATGGCAGGTACTCGAAAAATTACATAAATTTCTAATAAACTTTAAACTTTTAAGTACAAAACTTGGTGGAGACAAATATGTTACATTACCGCTAGTCATTGTATCATTCAATCTCTTGCTAGATAAAATTGAATCCATGGTAAAACAGTTAGATGAGAAACCTAATCGATCTGAAGTGGATGAAAGGCTCATTCTAGCTTTCCAAGCAGCTCGAGACAAAATGCTTAAACATTACAAGAAGAGCAACTGGATTTATTGTACTTCTTTAATTTTAGACCCAAGGCATAAGGCTCAGACTTTTGACCTGACAATGTGGGGGAAGCAACTTAAAACAGAAAGTCTGCGCAAGTTCAATGAACTTTATGAAGAATATAAAAGTCTACACTCACTGAACAAATCTCTGGAATTACCAGAAAAAGAAAATAAAGTATGTGATGAAGATGAAGACGTAATAGACTTTGATAAACTCTATGAATGTCCCTCGACGTCATCTGGATCTTGTCTTCAAGGCTTGGTGATAGACGAGTTGGAGGAGTACCTAAGAAAACCAAGAACTGCCAGCTCGGAAGACATTTTAGATTGGTGGAGGACGCATGAGACAGAGTATCCGATTTTATCGAAAATGGCCCGTGATTTTCTCTCAATACCTGCAACTTCAGTACCTGCTGAGAGGTTATTTTCTAAAGCATCATTAGTAATTAGAAAACATAGAAATAGGTTAAGTGATGAGTCAGCCAGATGGTTACTTTGTATTAATTCTTGGTCAAAAAAAATTATATAAAGTATCATAACCTAATGATAAAGCTGTTGATTTGTGTTGTATTTTATTTTTTATTCAAATAAATGATAAATCGTAAAACTCTTTTATTAAATTTCTTATAAGTTGAGGGTTCAATCTCTTTCTAGACAGATAAGTATTGTTCTTTAAAATACAGTCAAGTTATTGTAATTAATTTGTTTTTTTACATGTTTTAGCAAATGTAAGCTTATAAATCATAAATGTTTATTAAGAAACAGTTACTTCCATGGAAAACGACATATAGGTCAGTTGATTTTTCGAATTTCTTATCAAATCTTCAGTTATTTATTAATCTGCTTGATCTTTACTATGGCTATGTTAATTTAAGCTCACAATGTTCCAATTCTAATACGTTTTTCTAAGATTTAAAGTAAACTTTAATAAATAGTAATAGACTAATAGGTAATTGCAAGACTTGCAAGACTCTTGCTGCAAGACCAAGACCAAGACCAAGACTGGGAGCGCAAGACCAAGACCAAGACCAGGTGTATTGGCGCAAGACCAAGACCAAGACTGGCTAAGTCTCGTCTTGTTCTTGCATTTGGGCAACACTAGTTGTAACTTTTTTTATTTTTGAGTTGATTGAATGAAACGTAAATTGCGGTTTACGATTTATGACGTATTAAAAAAAACTACGTACTAGATCTCGTTCAAATCAATTTTCGGTGGAAGTTTGCATGGTATATCATGCAAACTTCCATGGTAAGTACATCATATATTTTTTTTAGTTTTAACATTCTCTTATTTTATAAGTTACAGGAGGGGGGGGGGGGGCACATTTTACCACTTTGGAAGTGTCTATCGCGCAAACTATTCGGTTTAGAAAAAAAAATGATATTAGAAACCTCAATATCATTTTTGAAGACCTATCCATAGATACACGTATGGATTTGTAGAAAAAAAAATCATAAAAAAATACATCTACTTACCAAGTTTCAACAGTATAGTTCTTATAGTTTCGGAAAAAAGTGGCTGTGACATACGGAAGGACAGACATGACGAATCCACAATGGTTCCAGTTTTTGCCATTTGGCTACGGAACCCTAAAAAAGATGGCGGTTGACGTGCAATTTTTATAGAAGGCTTTCTTACCATCAGACGATTCCAACGGGTTCACCTCCTGGCTGCCACTCCTGGGCGGGCTGGCGATAGGCGCCGGTATCCTCGCCTTTCTCTTCCAAATGTTCTCGAGCCAGAAACCGAAATGCCACAAAATAGACCCCAAGAGACGAAGGTGGCCTTCAGAGAAGACATCCTGATGGCCTATGCTCCTCTTTAAGTGACCAGGATTTTTATCACTTTATCAGATATTGATGAGAAATGTTGCAGCTCAATTAATAAATAATAGAAATTAATAAATAGCTGACATTTTCCTATTATTTATTTTACAACTAAAACGGAGCTTTTTATGGAATTGTTTAATTCAGTTCATGATTCAGTATCTAAATGGTTAAAGTAGACCCAAGGGCAAGTATAATTTTACAACAGAGATGTTACGCTTAATAAACATGCCTAGATTTCGCGCTAAGCACTTTTAATTCTATGCTTACCCGACTGTGCAAACGGAGTACTATGTGTTTAAGTTTTTTTTTGTAAACTGGATATATTCTTATCTTTGTTTAACCACAATCTCACCTGATGATAAGCGATGATATGGTCTAAGATGAAACACGAAGATCTAGAAGAAACCTATTCACACTTACCTTAAAGAGGCCCGGATTGTATTCTTTAGGAAAAACAGACGACGGCTAAGTGTTCCATACCTTAGCTGTACGCATCAAGAACGTAGAACCAAAACGGTGTGTGCGAATGGGTGGTATATCAACTAAGTACCGATGGTACTGAGCCGTGCGCCTGCTCGTCCTTTGATGGACAGGGAGATGGCGGAATCAGATCGTAAAGTTCCTGGGCACATTCCCCGAAATGTATTCTGTAAAAGATCGATAGGCTTGCAACTTTACGGCGGTGTTCAAGACTTTGGGTCTTAGTCTCCGCCAAATATTGCTCACCTATACGCCTAAAAGGTATACGTATCGAGTCTAAAGTAGCGAGCTGGTGTTTGGCTGAACCATCCCAAAAGTGGCAGCAGTATGTACTTCATACCAGACCGGGTGTATGTATGTCTGTTCATTTGACTCAGTTAGCTCCATTAATAGTGTTTGACCTGCTCAATGCCAAACGTTGCAAATCAGTACATTCTTATTTCTAATAGTATATTTATGTTAGTGTTATCCAAACACTTACGGAAAATTTTAAGATGTTTTTAAACCATCCACCTTCTGTGCAGTCAGCTAAAAATTAGCCTATAGTCTCAATCCCGGTCATAATCTATCTATAGGTATTTCATTTTTATAGTGTTATCGACACTTACGGCAGGTTGCGGGTTCAAGTCCGCTTGAAAGTTTTTGAGATGGTTTCAAAAATATTAGAATAATCTATCTATATACCAAATTTCATCGGCCCAGTCACAGTCGTTTAGTTGTTTAAACGGGGCGTATGCTGCATCGAGCGCATGACGCCCTCAGACAGACATACAGAATTACTTTCCAATTTATAGTAATATTACGGATAAGAATATAATAGATATAAATTCAAATTAATAAATTGTATTTCGAACAATATTACTTTCTTACCGCAGTAACATATAAATAATAGCTTGGAGAACTTCACTGATACAAAATATATATTAATTAATAAAATGTAATTATATTATAACCTATAGGTACATACATACATCGCCTCACGAACGCTACATCTCTTTTATTTATTACATTTTTGTCGCCGTCGCCAGAATTCATTTAATTTCAAAATATATTCTGTACTTTAGGGCACCATTTGTAAACAAATACCGTCAGCTTAAGTACGTTCTCATATTTGATGTCTACCAAACGCAATTAAGATTATTAAAATCATCGCATAATTACAGTTATTAAATAATTCGATTCTTAACTTTAACGTTTATGAACTGTCAAATTGTGTAATAATGTTGCCACAACCCAATTGCTAGTGTTGTTACAAGACAGATTTTAATGAAGGAGTGATTCAATTCAGCTCAATTTAATTCAAATTAAGTTTGAAGTGAGCCAATGAGCCTTTAGGTCGATTTAATTATGATAATTTTTGGGCGTCCAGATTATGTAGCATGTTATAAAACTTATGCTACACGTTCACATTATATAACATTGTTAACAATGCATGTTTTTTTAACCATGTGCATGTTTTATAACATGTTATATAGATAATGTGGACTCGCTTTTAAAGTGGAAACACAATGTTTAAAATATGAATTATTTATCAGGTAGCGCCTCGTCTCAACAGGAAGGTTGCAGGTTCAAGAAAATCGTAAGTTAGTGAATAGTTTAAAGGGCAAGGTGCGCGCTTATATAACAGCTGCGCTTTTATAACAAACTCCCAAGTGATGCACAAGAATTAACAAATTTAAAAACGTAATTAAACAAAATCTTTATAATAAAGCCTACTATATCGAATTATTTAGATGATAGAGAAGCTTGGGATTGAAATTGCTCCAACTCGTTTAAAAATGCTACAACTTAGCCGTAATTTATTTTCTTTATTGTTATGTATTCTAAAAGGATCATTAAAAAACAACCAGCCTTGTTTTTTACCTTTCTTTCTTGGCTTGGTTGCGAAGGAACAGGCAGTAGAATTGACGTTTCAAAGTGATCCTTGTGATGTGAATGAATAAATGATTTTGATTTTAAGACCCGGCTCGTAATTATTGCGGTGATTTTAAAACCTTAAGATGCTCCCGAAAGTGTTGCATGAAACTTTAGTAATAAATAACAAACTAAATTCGCCGATAAAATTCCATACAAATACAATACCATTGAAAAGTAATATGAGAATATTTAAAAATATTATAAAAATAAGCTTCATCTACATATAAAAAAATACTAAATAATACAAATTGATAACGACATTCTTGAAAAACATGCTTTTAAATTAAGCTTTTATGATAGGAATGAAACACATTTCATTGTACCATATTGATCAAGGAGCTCTGACTAACAGATCAATGACACCATAACTTATTATAAATAGAACTTGATATAGCTATAATAATTATTTAAACAAATTATTTGTTGCATTTACACACGCATTCATTAAATTTTATTTTCATTTAATTCCAACGGAATTTATTGCATGAAAGCTGCTCGCAAAATTTCAAAGCCATATAAGTTTTAATGTAAGTATAATCATTTTTAATACGATATGGACAATTTGATACTGAAGACCATCTTTCTGGAGTTAAAATCAAATATAAATGCGTTTTATTGTAAATCCTATAAGTTATGTAAGGTTTTCTTTATCAACATACACAAATATATTTACTTCATGGAGTTATAAAATATGCCTACGATTTTGAAAGAATTTATATGGCTCAACTGTTTTTTTTTTTTAATTTTGTAAGTAATATTATTTATTTACAGGAATCTTATTCCCAAATCTGTACATAAAGCTCAGGTAACTTAGAAGTTTTGTTGAGTTTTAGACCTTAAGCCCGCTTTACACTTGACTAAATTCAGTGCACTAAATGTAGAGTTCGCGGAAGTGTCGACTCGTACTCTGACTCTGTCCATCTTTACACGTCCGAATTCTTTTTCATTTAGCGCACTGAATTTGGTTGAACTGAGTTCAGACAGTGGGATTGTTAGGAGCTCCACTCACCGCACGCAATGCGGTTAGAAACCGTCCCGCACCGCTTCCGGTGCGTATCGGTCTAGCGTGGCGCGCAAGGCACAAGACTGGCAGGGTATGAAAAAACAAACTACGAGCCTTACAGTAGTCGCATATGATGTGATATCTTACCACCACGCGCGCTCATTAGTCAAATCAAATAGCGCGCGCTTCCCCGGTTTCCTGTTACACATTTCCGTCCCTTTTGCCAAAATCACTCCCACAAACCGAGAGGAAAGATGTTACACATCAAAAACACGTTTAGTGCGTTTTTTCACATAATAAGAATAACATACAAAACTCGGCAGTAGCGGTAGCCACGCTGTTTCAAACCGCATTCTATGTGCGGAGCTCCTTAGCCCTGTATTCTAGGTCTATGGTTAACCATGAATCAAGACTCACATGAAGGTTTTGACAGCGTTTATTAAAAAGTCAGTCTAAATTTAGTTCAAGTCGGTTCATATTTTTATCGTTTAGCGGGTTAACACTATAAAGAAAAATAAATAGTCACGTGAAAAAATGAACAGCTGATCTGACACGGTCATTGGCCCATTCAGTTGATGAGAGTTCAATTAAAGTGATGAGACGATGTCGCAATATAAAGAACATTGAATTGTATTTGAGCTGAATTGAATCACTCTTTTGTTAAAATCTGTGCTGTACAACACTAGCGGTTGGGATGTGGCAACATTATTACACATTTTGACATTTTATAAACGTCAAAAATATGAATCGAATTATTTGACGGATTAAACGCCTTAGTGATGTCCGAACTATATATGAGACTGTTAATCGTACATTAGGTTACATTTTTATCTTGTCCACAATTAAATATCAACATCTTACCTTAGCTTGCAATAATTCTCGTAATTTAGTAGATATGATCCATTCAATTTAGTGAGGGTGTTATAATTCCGGCGACAGCGGTAAGTACTATACTAATGGCGCTAATAGATGACTATCTTATGATCATGTCTCGGTGGCCCGAGGCTCGTACGCTAACTCTTCCGTTTGTTATTAGCCCTGGAACAACAAAAAAATAAATCTTATAAATTAATTTTCCCTCACAAACAGCATACCTATTTCTGCCGCCAAGCAGCATTGCTGTTTCGGTTTGAAGGGTATGGTTGCCGGTGAAATTACAGGCACATGAGGCTTTACACCTGTACTATGGTGTACTACTGAGTACTGCGATAGGTTAATCGTAGCACCTAGTCCCGGAACTAACTTTAATTTTTGTATAGTTCACGTATCAGGAGATATTCTGGGATGTGTGTAATTTTTGTTTTTATCCTACCTGGAGATGGAACATGCATATGGCCCTCCCTGATGTAACACGCACCCTAGGGATGTGTCCTGCGATGTGCTGCCGGCTATCAACTTGAGACATACAGCTTCATAGTTAGTAGCTGTAAAAGCTTTATAAAGAACTTTACTACTACTAATTCAAACTAATATTATATGTATTTGAGAAAAAAAATCTTGCTATCTCTGTTACGTTTTCACGACGAAACGGTTGGGCCGATTTTTGAGTACTTAAATAAATAGATTATGACCAGGATTGAGACGTAGGCTGCTTTCCCTCCTTCTGCAGTCAGGTAATGTTTTAATTGAGAAAGCATGTGTCAGCTAGCTGCAGGGTCACATACCAATAACTCATTATTTCCTAGCCTGCAGTGCATTAGACAGCCAGTCCATCGCCTGGTCGAGTCCCTCGCCGCGCACGGCCGAGGTCTTGAAGATCTGGAAGGTGCGGTCTCGCAGCGCGTCCAACCCCAGCGCCTGGTGCACCTCCGCCACGGTAAGGCAGCCCGCCATGTCCTGCTTGTTCGCTAGCACTACGAGGATGGCATTCGCTAGTTCTTCTTCCTGAAATTATAATACAAAACGCTTTATCGCTAACAACACAGTTTTTAATCTATATCTTCCCACTGCTGGACAAAGGCATCCAGATCGTCCCGCCAAGGCTTTCTCGGGCAACCACGACGTCGCGTTACCTGGGGCTGCCAAGGTGTTATGGCATTTACCAATTCCCTGGGTCTATCCGGCTAACGTGGAATGTGTTTGTTTAAGTATTTTGAGTTCTATTTTTAAATCACACTTGTGGGCTCCAGGCCGTTCTTTAAAATATCCCAGGGTCCTACATAGTGCTGGTCTGAGTATTCCTGGTAACACTGAGTAACACTGAGTGAGTAGTCTGAGTAACACTGGTACGGCGCCCTTTTAAGAGAATTCGTGAAGATTAAAAGAATTATGTTATTGAGCACTTATTTATTACATATACATATATATGACATCCATGGTGCAGTGGGCGAATAGCCGGCTGAGACGCAGGAGGTAGTGGGTTCGATTCCCACCGCGGAACAAATGTTTGCATGATCTACAGATATTTGTTCCAGGTCTGGTTGTTTCTCTATATATTATAAGTATGTATTTACAAAAAAAAATGTATATTTTTTAAATGTAAGTTTTTAACAGTTATCTGGTTTCCATAGTACAAGCTGCTTAGTTTGGGGCTAGATAGCGCTGTGTGAAATGTCCAGCAATATTTATTTATTATATTATATAGACACCTTCCGTTTTTGCTTTATGAAAAAGAAAAACTTCAATTTATTTTTCTTGTCATAATTTTGGCAAAAGCAGTTCAGAAATGTTTCAGCTGTTTCTTGCTCTATAGATAAACTTGACAATCCCATACTTTCTTGAATCATTGTTGAGCAATGAAAAATATTTTAGTAGAAAAGTGGGCAAAAAGGAGTTGTTAATAAAACAATACTGTATTAATTTTAAATGTCGATGCCACTTATTCCCGCCACCCCCTAATACGAGCGCACGAGGCCGTCGCCTAGTTTGCCTATATGAACGGGCAGGCCCTGGTCCCACACTTGCACAGAGGATTGGCCTGGCCTTGCATGATGGTTAAAATGGTTACCCTGACTTGCACTCTCTGCATAGGTTGAAGACTTTCTCCCAGTCAAAATCACAAGTATCATTCAATTTTTAATATTCTAGTTCTCAAGAAAACAATCTAGCTAAGAGCATGGTTGGTTAAATAATATTATAGTCTCTACATTCTTACTGAACGGTTTGCCTAAAATGAAATAATATTCATTTGCTAGAACATGTTTCATTTCACAGTGTTTTTGTTCCAGTATGTCTCTCAATTCATTATGGCTTGTGGCAAAGCCTGCCTTATGCCTAAAAATGTTAGTTCCTGAATCTCACTCTGTGGTTAAGACTAACTGATGACTAACTCCATGGTGCAGTAGGTGAATAGCGAACTGGTTGTGGGTATAATTCACACCACTGAACAAATGTTGGCATTATCTACAAATATTTGTTGAGGGTCTGGGTGTTGTTCTATATATTAATAGTATATATTTTCAATAAAAATAGGATAGAATTAGGTTTCAAGCTCTGCTTAGTTTGGGGCTAGATAGCACTGTGTGAAATATCCACCATTATTTATTTTATTTAATAAGAGCAGCTATGCTGTGTTATCTACCTAACATTTTTACTCGGCCATTAGGTTATTTTTGATCCTGTTAACCTTAAAGGTAATAATATTATTACCTTAGGTTCAAGTACAACTTACCCGTAACATGTGCACTAGTTCATCTTTAGATATTCCTATTCGATCTCTGTCCGCTGAATCTACTACGTAAATTATAGCATCTGTATTCCCATAGTAACATCGCCAATATGGCCTGAAATACAATGTTTATTATGATTAAAAGATTGGATTTTATGTTCGTTTTTTATAAAAGGAGTTTTTATTCCTAAAATAACACTAGGGAATTATTTTAAACATGTAATAGGCCTCCCTTATCTCTCTCCACAGGTCCCTAGCTTGTAGCAATCAGCCTAGTCTACATTTTTGAGAACATATGGTCTCTCAGCACAAATATTCAACAGACTCCCAATTTTTGGACATCCTCTATAAAGATAATGTCACATTGAATTCAAATTTAGTCATTTATATAAATAATACATTATTCTAGTGATTGTAACAAGATTTTAAAACCGAGGTTTTCATAAAAGCAGTGGATTAGTGAAAGTTCACAATAGTCTCTTTGTAAACAAATGTAGTCTTCGCTTGTAATTTCCATCACTACGAGCACAATACAATGACTAACACTGACATAACCTCGAGCAATTATAGACATTTACATACCTAATACTTGTCTGTCCACCAAGATCCCACACTTGGAACTTTAGATTTTTGTACGTGACTTGTTCTACGTTAAAGCCGATGGTAGGAATTGTGGTCACCACCTCTCCTACTTGCAATTTGTACAGGATTGTTGTCTTCCCGGCGCCGTCTAATCCCAGTATTAATATCCTCATTTCCCGCGCCCCCAGCAAGCCTCTGAAGTAACTGAATAATCCACCTTGAAAACGACAACATACCAAATTAAATACTGGAGTATAACGATGTATTTATATGTTTTATGATAGAAAAACCACTCACCCATTTTTTGTTAAGTCTAGACCTATTTCAATACATTAATTTACAAAGTATGAGGAATGTTATGTATTACTATTAAACATTTAACAAAAGCCCCCGTTCCTGTTTGTTATTTAAATCTAATTATTTATCTGTAAAACCTTTTTATCGATAACTAAAGAACATTTTATCGAAATTCACAGGCAAAGGTAAACCATTTGACGTGTAAGCAGTCGGTAAAGTTGCCACAGAGTAAAAATAATTTTGACACAAGAAATCGTCGTCATCGCCATACCATGGATCCTACCGAATTTAGGATGTATACACAGATTTAGATGTTTAATATTCAGATTAAATTAGTTATAAGAAGTTTGTAAAATAAAACGAATCGTGTTCATCAAAAAATAAATTATCGGTATTTTACGGGGGAGTAATCCTTACAATGTGGTAACATTTTTTCAAGAGGGGTTTTCACGGCCATGTTTTTGTCACTGCTAACAGATGGCGCTGCTCTGTCATACGTAGTCTTAACAAGCTATAATCTAGTTGGAATTGAAATAGTTTTTTTTAAATCGTTAATGATAAACCCTCCTAGCGATTGATTGCGATTTGCGATTTTCGCCTCCGGCTAGATGGAGTGACGATTTCCGCGCTGTGGCTGGCAAGGATTGCATGAGAAGAGCTGTGATCGGGCTAAAAGGAGCGCCCTGGGAGAGACCTACATCCATCCGTGGACTGTCATAGGTTGATGATGATGATGATGATGACTTCTAAATTATGAGTTTTTAGCCAGGATTTTACTTTCGAAAAGGATTATTTGATATTGTTCAGTGAGTTAGTAGTTGGTGTACAATTAAAAAAAGAAGAGATACGTCATCGGCAAAAATAATGCAAGGAGACTCAATTGCTTTTGGTAGGTCGTTGATTTAGATAATTAATGATATATAATGTACCTACCTATAATAAATCTCCAATTGAAAACCGACACCGGATGGCAAAGTGCAAATATTTGTGCAAACACATTTCACATTTTTGGCCCTTTTCATTTCCTCACATTCTAACCATTGGCCGGGGGGCGGGCAGACTGAACTTAAAAAATCCGTCCTCGGACGATTCGGACGAATCACCTGGCGTAGTAGGGCTGAGTCTCAACAGATCGCAGCACGACGCTGCTCTACCGAGCACAACACCCCGCCAGGAACGTAAGTCGTCTACAGTAGGCTGAGTACGAACATTGCGCTCGATATACTTACTATTTTTACTTAATATACCTACTTATAATACTTATAGTTAGTAGGAGTAGTAGTAGTACACCTAGTGCGGAGCTCATTATGTACATACATGTTAATTCTGATTTGGAAAATAAAAATATTTGTATTTAGTTACTTTACACTTAGTATACCTAAATATAAAGTTTTCGTATAGGTACCTTTTTTCTATGGAGATGTGAAGAGCGCCCCTAGCAGGAAGTATACAACTGAGTTATATAAACTTCCTGCTAGGGGCGCTGTTCACATCTCCATAGAAATTATGGTAGGTACTATACGAAAACTTTATACCTACCATAAAGTAGGTACATCGAGCGCAATGTTCGCACTCGGCCTACAGACTGTTCCGAGCCCCGACATCGAACCTGAAGAGATGCGTCTAAAATCCGTTGAATGTTGCTGTACCTAGTATTTTAGTATATATTTATCACAATGCAACATATATCACAGGTTTCTTAAAAGTAATCTAAAGAAGTATGTAGGTACACACGGCTAGACATCAAACTATACAATTCCAGTATAAGCTGACCTTGCATTGTGTAGGCTTTTCGTAGAATGAGAGGTCAGCTTACACTGGAAATGTATAGCTTGATGTGTAGCCGTGTGTACCCTGTATGGGCGTGGCAAGGTAAAAAAACAGCTTCTAACTTATAGACTAACAGTATAAATAAAAACTTACGTATTAATTTATTAGGTATACACACTAAAATTAACATAGGTAATTATTAGGTGCTAATCGTAACTTTGTTACTTTACTAAGTATAGGTAACATGTGTGCTAAATAATTAATAGGTATATTATGTGGGTATCGGAACATTTCTGTTAGAGGTAGGTAAGTATAATATAGGCTACCTATCCATATTATGTTATATTTAAATTTAAATTGTGGGTATTGTAATTATTTAGATTTAGACTAACTTATCTTCAAAAACACATTTAAATTACAATAGCATTTGATATTTATTATCAAATCTATGAATCGATCAATAACTCAAATTATGACCAATAGCACGAAACGTAGGGTGGTGGTAGACGGACAAGAAATACACTATGTCGATGAGTACATGTTAGCTACTTGGGCCAGTTAGCTTCCTTCGAAAACAGGCAGGACAAAGAAATCGATCGTCGTATCGACAATGCCTGGAAGACCTACTGGTCCATGAAGACATTCATGTAAGGCGACCTTCCATTATCACTAAAAAGTCAACTCATCGACATCGACAAGAAAGTTAGAGAGATAGGCAGAGTAAGGGCAGCACGAAATGTATATTTTGCTTATTTTCACTCTCTAATGACATATGGTATTTTATTTTGGGGAACAGCGGCAGATGCTAACAGGGTCTTTACTTTGCAAAAGCGAGCTATACGCTATATCTTGGGGATGGGTTCTAGGCAATCGTGTAGAAAAAAGTTTAAGGAACTGGACATCATGACAATGATTGGAGAATTTATTTTCCAAAACGTACTCTATGTTAGAGAAAATTTATATCATATGATAAGAGCTACAGATGTCCACAATATTAATACTAGGTATAAAAATCGCATAATTATACCAACAACCAGATTATCAAAAATTTCCAAAAGCTATTATTGCACAGCGATAAAATTGTATAATAGAATACCCACCAATGTTGAAAGTCTTGACGACAATGACTTCAAATTGTTTATCAAAGGACATTTAATTAACAAAAGTTTTTATCGTTTGGACGAAGCTTTTGCAGATAAAAACCTTTTTGCATTATAGTACATATTCATACATTGTAATTAGTTTTTTATTTAATTTTTAATTTTATTATACAATTGACAACGCTTTTGCAGATACTTCTAATTTTATTTATTATTATTATTTTATTGATTTCTTTTGTTTAAGTAGGTGTTTATTTTATATTGTAAAATTTGTTAGTCGCTATTGACATTATAATTAAGTTACTACCAATGTGACATTGTAAATTATGCTAACTATTTTTAATTTAATTTTTTATATTGTACCTACTGACATATCTAAGAACAATTAATTTGTCGAAAGATGAAATAAATGAAATGAAATGTGTATTCTGCCTGTCCTAACCTACGGTGTCTTGGTCACTGACTGAATCTCAAAAGTCCAGGCTCGGGGTTTGCCAAAGAGCGATGGAGCGCAGCATTTTGGGTGTCAAAAGAATAGACAGGATTTGGTACACCTCGCTGCGCTCAAGGACCGGCATCGCTGACGTCGGTATCAAGGCTGCCAAGTTGAAGTGGGATTGGGCGGGTCATGTCTCCCGCATGCAGCCAAATAGGTGGGCTAGGGTCGTAACTGGATGGATCCCTGTGGATGGAAAGCGACACCGTGGAAGGCCTAAGAAGCGGTGGCGCGATGATTTGGACGCTTTCTATAGGGATTGGCGGGATTTAGTACAAGATCGAGAAAAGTGGAAAGATGAGGGGAGGGGGAGGCCTTTGCCCAGCAGTGGAACAGCATAGGCTAGATAAAAAAAAATACCTATGTAACTTTCTAAGCTTTATACAAAATGATCTTTACATTCATTTTTGATTACAATTTCTGTAACACACAAAAAAGATTTTTGTCATATTCGTACAGTTTTCTTACAAACACGGCAGTTTCATAATTATAAATACATGGTAAAGTTAAAATATTCCATTGAGTGAAATGCGGGCGGCAGCTGATGCGTTGGTGAATGTTCAGGTTATTCTTAGGCATTTTTTCTGCATCATGAACAGCTCGTCAACGTCAACGCTGTTACCCCATATCACTGCCCCGTATCACAGACATGCGTAAGCGTAAGCATAGTGGGCACTATGAACTATACACGTTAGTCTTACAGGTGAAGTCCGTGGTAGGCACTCATTGCAGTCGAAAGGTCGGTTTTGGATTTAAGGATCAATAGCGCGTAAACAAATTGAGATAGTTTGGATTTAGTTTTTTGTATGTGCCCTTTCCATTTTAGATGGGTGTCAATATTTATGCCCAAAAGGGTGTAATCTTTAAATTATTTTATGTTATGAATGATGCTTAGTGAGGTTAAATTTAACGGTGGTTTTTTATATTGAATGAATTGCATTATTTTAGTTTTATTAGTATTTAGGTAGGTACTTCTGAATTATGAGTTTCTAGCCAGGATTTTACTTTATAAAAGGAATATTTGATATTGTTCAGTGAGTTAGTACCTATTTGTTGTACAATTAAAAAGAAGAGATACGTCATCTGCAAAAATAATGCAAGGGGAGTCAATTGCTTTTGGTAGGTCGTTGATATAGATAATGAACAAGACACATCCTAGAACACTTCCCTGAGGAATGGAATAATTCAAAGTTCGTATATCAGACTGAACAGTTTGAATGAAACTTATATCTTAGGATGGAAATTCTAATTGGACAAGTTGTTTTCTGTCTTGTAAGTTCAGAGGTTTTCCTCGAATTCCTATTTGTATTAGCTTGGATAATAATAAATTGTATGAAACTTTAACGTAAGCCTTGGTCATATCGAGTAACAAACCAACAGGATAATGTTTATCTATTAAATAAGTTAGGGTTTCTAAAATATATTTGAAAATTGCCAGTATAGGTGAATGATTTTTACGAAAACCGTATTGGTTTTGGTTCAAAAGCTTGTATTTTTTTAAGAAAACTGTTTAGTTTAGACGGTCAGATATTGCACGTTCAAATATTTTAGATACTATGGGTAGCAAATCAATAGGCCTGTAGTTGCTGACATCGGTAGATTTTCCTCCTTTTTTTAACACCGGTTTTATCTTTGCTATTTTTAGGCAGTCTGGAAAACATTCCTCCTTTATAGATTGATTGATCAGTGTTGTTAGTGGGGGTGCTAGTTCAGCTATACATGAATTTATCAAAGCGGGAGGTACCTACCTAGCTATATCGTCGATTCCGCAGCTATATTAATTGTTGTTTGGCTTTTTCAAGGGCGTCGTCACTTCTCCCTCAGTTACTGATGTGAGATACATGGTGTATAAGACAGTGTTCCCTGTAATTTTACAATCACTGTTGCTTTAGGGTGTATGAATATTATTAAATCTACCTAACTATTAAGGTTAAAATTTAACAAACAAAAAAATGTACTAACCCTACCTACCTACGCATAGACGCTGCAATAGCTAATCCCGCGTTTCAGGGAACTAAGATCAAACAAAACTGTCAAATAAATCGTCCACCAGATTCCAGATGATTATCTGATCTAATAACCGTAGATTAACAGCACTAGATCGTTCACGCCTCTGTTTACAATGTTCTGAATCATCCGTTAATTCCGTGAGCTATTTAAATCTTTCACATTTTTGCTGGATTATTTTTACCAGTCAATATTTAGACATACATCAAGAAGCGGTATATTTTTAATGTGGAATGGCTGGAATGGTGAATCACGACTCTATAAACGTAAATAATCCAAAGAATAATTCTACGAGCTACCAAAGAGTTTAATTAATGTTAAAAACCGACTTGGTAATTTGTAAGTTTTGTTAGCAATTCTGGAGGGCTATTTAAGCAATTACTTAGGGCAGTGATGGGCATAGTAAGGCCTGCGGGCCAGCTCCGGCCCGCAAAAGCATTTAATCCTGCCCGCCGACGGTCCTTCGACATAAATAGTACCTATATGCATGGGCGGAAGTATGCTTCAATTAAGTATACTTTTTGCGTATTTGACAATGCCATGATAGGACAAATAAGATGATGCAATGACTGATGTAAAAGTTCAACAGATGCAAGAACCATGTTCGAAATTCAAAATTGTTCTGATATACGAAATGTTTTTGAATTGCTCATGAGAGCATGGTGTTCCTAAACTTCTTAATCGCTACAGTATTAATACTTCTTTAATGTGCAATTAGAATATAATAAAATGTTTGTAGAAGGAATTTTGTTTGTCCTGTTGTATGAGAATAGTTTTTATCAAATTTGACTAACTTCCGCTGCTCAGATTTTTTTCATCCCATACAATAAAATGATGCTTACATAGGACTGAATCGATCGGCATCAAAAAATAATTATACCAACTTGATTCATTTTCAGGCGCTACTCACGTTTGACCAAAAAACTTTTAATGCCAAAATGTTTTTCTTTGAAAACGAGCTGGTGTTTTAAAATAAATTGCACCTGTGTCTCCTCTGGTTATGGGTGCTGCCGTACTGTCCCAGTTAAAAAAAACACTGTATATTGTGACAAAATAATATATAAAAACATTATGTTTAACAATTTTAATTAGTGGCCCACCTAGGTCCTGGACCCAGCCCAGGGGGGTCATGGCCCCCATGACCCTCCCCCTGGATCCGCCCTTGCCTATATGGCCCGCGATAATTATATTTTGACGGTCCAGAAGTATAAAGTAGATTCTAGATAATACAGTGCCTCTCTATAATTCCTAACTCGGGGCTAAAATTCTAAGAATTTCTTCTTAGTGGGGAGTCTTCCGATCTTAGTGTGTAATGCTGTAATGTTTTTATATGAATAAAAGTTTCAACACAAAATGTATTTTTCCTATAATTCTGGCCCTCCTCTGATATTTCTTAAACTTTCTGGCCCATTGAGAAAGTTTGCCCACCACTGGCCACACAGGGCATCCCGTCTAGAGGGCCACCAGAGTTTTCTTTTAAATTAATTCTTTGTAGTTCTCTTAAGGATAGGGGGGGGGGGGCACAGGGGAAGATTGCTTAGGGCATCAAGTTACCTTAATCCGGCACTGTTTGTCAATAGTTACAAAGACATGAAAAGCCTACTCCCCCTCCTTCTGTTTATAATTTCTATCCATGGAAGTCCGTGTTTCTATCCTATGAATTTAAATTGACTTTACCAGCAGCTGTTGTGCTGTGAGAAGTAGTTAGGTACTTTCTGTACTTTCGTACAGGATTTTAACAGTAGTAGGTATTGTAAAGTAGACTTAGGTCGTAATACTTCCTACTTAGGTTACTAATGCCTGCAAAGCAAAAGAAAAAATCCAGTTCAGAAACGCTGTCCGTTTCATAAATTATTATATAGATGTCACTAGTAGTATCATATTCAGCATAACTATGGAAACTTAGTAAGTAGAAAAACTTGATCAGTGTTTCCCTATTTTTCCTATGCTATACACTTTTTGTACTTACTATAAAACATAATAACTTCCATATAAACATTCCATAATAAGTTCCTATAAACCATTTGAATGTTTACTCTAAGTACCTACCTATTACCCGTGCGCGATAAGTTGGGACCTGAGCGCGGTGACGTCATATTGGTGTGTTTGTACCGCCCGCAAAAAAGCGAACATAACAAGCAGCCGCCCGCGGCTTCGTCTTTGTTTTTTTTTTAACCTAATTTATTATGTTACTCAGGGAGGACGCTGCTTTTTATCTAATCTTTTTTACACTATTTGAATAAAATAAAAATACAATGTTTAAGTTTATACATTTATTTTATCTATTATTTACATTATCTCATCTTCGTCACTACTTAGTCGATTTATGCCTTCTAGAGGTTGTTCTTCGTCCTCAGTCTCACTATAATCACTTGACGAAGAGGTATCCGATAAATTTACAATTAATTGCGATTCATTCGTCTCTTGTAAGAGGTCATCATGTCACAACAAAAACTACAACAACATAACAATGACACAAACTATAACAACAAAAACTACAACAACAAAATAATAACACAAACGAAAACTAAAAGAATTCCAGAGCGCGTCGTTACGTGACGTAGGCCAGTACGAGACTAAAAACCTTAGTAAAAAATAGTGATGCGAACGGTACAATACGGGCGCCATCGGGGAAGTGCAGGGGAAGCGGTCGGAGAGTCGCATTCCTAGCAGGTCCCAAGTTATCGCGCACGAGTAATACCTATAACATATTGAATTAAATTTTATGATCGGTGATTTGCATCACGTTGATCGCTATTGATACCTATTGCCTACCTAGGTAGTTACAATAAGCCTTGAGCCTTATGATGACTTCATTAATTACCCTGATAAACCAACCGGATGAAAGCCCTGCAAGATGACGTCATATCAACGTGAATTTGATAAGGGCATAAAATTTGAAGGCCTAACTGAAATCACCAACCTACCTAATGATAGTTTGATGAACTTAGACAATAGGTACTTGAGCCACGTTTAGTATGTCATTTCAATAGACACGGACCTTTCAATAGACCTGAACTAGACAATGCCTAGTGCCAGTGCCGCCAACACAGTTCTAGACAAAAAATTTAAAAATAGCCATCCACGTTAGTTATTTGAAAAAATCAATATTAATTTTATTAAAACCTACCCTTTTTAACCCTTTATTGGTTATAAATTTGGCTTTTAAAAGTACATAAATCATGTTTAAAGTAGGTTACCTCAAATTTAATTAGATTCCCTACTCTCGATTTCCAGATCCAGTGTAGTGTAGTGGACGCATATGAAAGACAGATGAACTAGCATATAGTCAAGTAAAAACTAGATTTGGAAGCTTATACTAAAAACTGGGGTACCTGCCTAAAACAGTAGGTAGATCTACAGTTAAATTTGTTTTGGCTACGCTGCTGGTGACAAGTTATACCTAGCTGGGTAAGGACGCAGGCGCTGGCAACAGGAACAGGAGCACGAGTCCAAATCAAAAAGACGGCTAATTGCGGATGGTCTTGTTAGATCGATAGTTACTGTTACATACATAAGTTAACCCCAACTAAGTGCTTTATCTACTAGCGTAACATGTTTGGCAAGTAGGTAGGCTATGTGTGTCGGAGTACCAACGCTCTAGGTTTAGGCTTGGGCGGATCCTGCTGTTCGAACTGAACCCTACGCGTACCGTTGCGCGCCAAAACTCTCCTATCTGCCGTGCGCAACGCCACCGCACACGAACTTCAAAAGATTTATACGGAAACTGATGTATTTGCAGATATTGTACATGTTACGTTGACGTAGGTATGCCTTCAGTTCTGCGAGGAAGATATTTATCTTAATATTACTTGTGTAAATTATAAGGTAAATATTACAGTAATATGTATATTTTTACGTGTTTATGTAAGTACATATCAGGTTTGTGTATGTAAGTACATAATTTTAGTTATTTTAGTTAGTACCTATTATTATTTTTATAGTTAGGTATTTCTATGCAGTTAATTTTGAACCTGTCGGTATTTCCGTTTTCTTACGTATTAGTTATAACGATTTGGTTTCTTGTAAACGGTTATGTTATATTTATAAGCTAATAAGTAAATGAAAATTGAAAAAATAATGTTTGCACAGTAACTAATACTGTCCCACAGCTAATTTTAGACTGTAAATATGTAATGATTACAAACAACTTTTATAGCTTCAAATCCTTGACACACATTATTAACTTATCTTACCAAAATATTTAGAAAACGAGTGTGCTTTAGATTGAAGTAAAACTTCTTTAAAAAATAACTTGTTGGATTTCAATTAAATAAAAATTTAATAAATTACAAACCAAAATCAATCATTCTCCTTCAGAAATAAAGCTTGTTTTGGATTACGCATTCTCTTCTCATTCTGGAATATTCTCCGCTACTCAGTTGGTGATGTAGTCTAATGTGGTCTAATGCGATAGCAGATGATATCTGCCATTTATATTAAAATTCTCACAAAAATAATTAAACGTTCATCAAATGGTTTTTACCCCTTACCGAAATGAAGGGTTGTTAAAATTATAACTTGTACTGTGTATTTATGAGTCTATGTTTGTGTCATCGGGTAACCTCAAAAAGTAACAACTTTTGAATGGCGTTATTTTTCAGATAGCTATCTGGAACTTTAACAGGAACCTGTGAAACGGGACCTAAGTGTTAAAAACGACGAAATAAAACTTACTTTTTTTAATTTTCAACTGGTAATAATGACACATATATTTATTCATGCGCATTATTATTTACATCATGATCTTTGCAAAAAATAGTTCCATTTCTGTAGGTAACTAATAGTGATCTAGGTAAGTTTTAGTCAAATATTGAACTAGATTATCCTTAGATTATAGATAACAACCCTTTTGTATCCTATAACATTTTAATCAAACCCAAAATAGGGTCCAATCTATCGATAATGACATTATTTTGTGTCACCGCACTGGCTGAGTAGCAGTAAAAATAATGTTTTAAGGAAATATCAACCTTATTTCGAGGCATATACAGTAAATACTTAGGTTATTTTTTGATGCTGCATGTTATCTGTTGTGGAATAAATGAACTTTTTCGTAAATCGAAGCTGGTAGATTCAAAATACGAAACGTTGTAAATACCTTTTTATATTATCTATAGCAAAATTAACTCTATTATACAGCATGAAGGAGTATTTTATTTATATAAATTTAAAAATTAAAATTAGAATTTTCAAAATCTTGGAGCATGAAGGAGTGTTTTACAGTAATATACGAAACGTAACTCTCTCTCTATCTTCACTAACATATATATCCCTCTCATCTCAACTTCCGTTCGCACTTTTCGTAACGCATTCGCCAGCTTACTTCCCAAGTCAAGCGTGCGTAAAGAAGTTTTATTTCAACAAATGGTCGCAAAATATACCTACATACTTAAAAACTTTTATACATATATGATAATACTGATAATGGTCAAAATGAACCCAGCTGAGGTTGAAATAGATATGAACCATAGAATTATTTCAAGAGATGCTCTGTATTTGCAGATAACCGAAACTGGTTTAAAGTCACCCTGTAAGTTTTGACACAAGTCCACTGAAACTTTGAGTTTCATCTCATATGGACCTCCCTTGCTTTATCTAAATCATAAAACGAAATTGTTGTACTTTTTCAAAAGTCGCAAACCAAACTTGCAGTGCCCTTACAGGATACCTACCTATACCTAAACTCAGGCCATTTTAATAGGTAACATTTGACGTCTGTCGACGTCTGTTGACGGTACAACTCGTACCGAACTCGTACTCGTATCGGTCATTATTACAATAAATATGTAATCGTAATTGAAAAAAGTTAAGCAATTGTGCAGTTCTAACAACACGAAAAAAAACCGAAAATAAGTGTATATTAAGATTTTTAAAATCATCTCAAAAATTTCAAGCCTAGACGGGACTTGAACCCGCGACCTTTCTCTTGATACGAGAACGCACTACCATCTGTGCAACCAGGCAATTCACGTCTAGGTCGAAATTAGTCAGATGATTCAGAATTACGACTAAAGCGCCGTTAGCTCCATCTACAGGAAAACTTATATAGTTCTTTGTACCTGCCCAATGCCAAACGTTGCAGTTGCGTTCTCGTATCAAGAGAAAGGTCGCGGGTTCAAGTCCCGTCTAGGCTTGAAATTTTTGAGATGATTTTAAAAATCTTGAAATTTTCCGCATGTGTTCGGATAACACTATAAATAAAAATACTAAGTGTATATTATTTTATGCCCGCCGTTACAAGGTTACGTTGTTGAATTTTGATGAATTGTCAAATGTTACCTATTAAAATGGCCCGACTTTATGTACCTACTTACTCCTAAGCTACCTACTATCTAAGCTAAAAAATGTAGATGTACATGTAAGCAGAATAAATGATTATATGTTTGTTTTTGTCATTTCTAGTTTTTGACAATTGAAATGTGAAGTCTTGATCACTATGAAAATCTGCCAAAACTATATTGCACTAACACGATTTCCATGGCCATTATGTTAACGTTAGCGTAATTGAAGTGCTGCATAATGGGGATGACTTTTGAGATCGATTTTGACAGTACAATTTTCGGAAGTTCTATTTCCCTTCTGAATCGTTAACTAATCACTATTATTAATTTTAACACTAGTAGATATTTTTAATCTCTATTATTGACAACATAGGAAGTCTCAGATTTTATATTTTTCGAGGTACTTACTTAATAATAGTCCTGGTATGTTTTTGCAAAAAGGACCTGACCTAAGGCCAGATCATAGGCACAGCCGCGGCGTCCGTCGGCGCGGTTAGGCAACGGTTATTGCGTAACCTGACGTCACATTATCTTATCATGGTCATTCAATAATGACGTTGCGTCAGTGGCGTAGCGTGGGGGTCTGCCGCCCGGGGCGGAAGATAATTTTGCCGCTCTCTTATCTAAGTACTTCAGTTTATTAGACTATAATATTCAGTAATTCTAAAGACCTTTTCGGCAAGAACAGGCATCATTATTGTGTATTGTACAGGTTACAAATAAAACGGTCAATAAAGTGTTTTACAATATAATAATTATATTTATTAGAAAAATTCTTACACGTGTGCCACTCACATTGATCACTTACATTGAGCTGCTCAGGTGCCCCCTCCGGACACCTGAGCAGCTCAGACGTGTTAAACAGTGAACCTCTGTATATTTTTTTTGCCAGCTCAAATAATATTTAATTAATTATTATAATATTTATTTTGATAATTAATTTTGAAGTCAAATAATTTGGACAACATAAGTCACCTTGTCAAGAGTTATTCGCTCGGTCTCACACCCATTCATTGTATGTTCGAGTCACATTCATTGTATTGTTGTTGTAACGCGGGATACAACAACAACCAAACGCAGCCACAGTGAGTGTTCACCTGTGGTTTTAGAGTCTGTCAAACGAAAGTAGGCACTCGCATTTTTTCGTAACTTTTTACATGGCAATACTAATGTGTTTCCACCTAGAGTCTGGCTAACGAAAAAGATACTGGATTTTTTTGCAAACTTTTTATATGACAACACTAAAGTGTTCCTACCATCGGATATTTACCCTACAAATTGGGGTATTTTAAGCAGAAAGTACCTACTTAGGAACAATTAATTCCAAAAAGACATTTTTAAAACAAACTTATTTTAAACATTTTATAAAATGAGTTTTAAAAATTCGTACGTGTGCTAAAATTGTATTCATCGAAAATAAGTATCGTATGTACATGTTGGATCATTTCAAGAGCAACACTAAGCCTTAAGTTGGTCTAATAAATAGCTTAATTAATTAGGTACACTATTTACTAGAGAAAAACTTGGCAATTTTATTTTAAAGAAATTAATTTTCGGCTGTTTTCCGAAAGATTTGGTAAAATCAGAATCTGTGTATGGTATCCCTATCTCTGACGCAACAAGATGGCGTGTTGTTGATGTTTCGTTCTGGTTGACTTGCGTATAGTTTTGTTGTGATATATTCGTGTTAATGCTATAAAAATGAATAAAACTATAAAGAGTGAAGTGCGAAAACTATTGTTTTGTATGATTTCGAAATATGAAGAGAAAAAGCTTGTGAAACAAGCCGTATTGCGAGAAAAACAGGATTGTTTACGTACTGTGACTGATTTTTTAGGTTAGTACGGTCAAAATGTCTTGATATTTTATTACTTTAAATAAGTACATATTAGTTTTAGTTACTTTATATAATGTTATTGTTCTTTTACAGATAGTCTTGAGGATAATGCACGAACTGCTGAAGTAAAACAAGCAATTGAAAAGATCACAGATTTAGATCAAAAAGATATGATGAAATCGCAGAACCAGTACTTAGAAGAACTATCTTCACTCACCGGTAAGTTTTCACTCAACGTTAATCTTAGACTAGTTTTGTAATACTTGTGTATTTTCTATTATTTCTTAGTTATGAGACTCACGATAATTGACATTTTATTTTATTCTTTTTACAGATGTAAGTGTTATTACATTGAAGAGAATTAAAAAAGAAGGTGCGGTGAACGAAGGAGTCTGGAGGACTCCAGGTAAAAAACGACCTCACCTTTCAAAAGTGTCGAACTTAGATAGTTTCGATATGGATGTTATTCGTAATAAAGTAAACGAATTTTACATTGTGAGGAAACAAGTACCAACATTAAGATCTTTGTTGGTAGAGTTAAAAGAAAGTATAGAATTTGGTGGATGTCGTGAAACTCTCCGTCGCATATTATTAGCCAACGTTTATGAATTTAAGAAAAACAAAAATGAACGTTCATTATTAATTGAACGGTATGATATAGCTGCATGGAGACATCGCTTTTTGCGTACCATTGCATCGAAACGTGCAGTAGGCAAGCCAATAATCTACTTAGATGAAACTTATGTCCACAAAATCTATAAGCCTAAAAAATGTTGGCAAGGTCCATCAACAAGTGGAATAATTGAAAATATATCGTCAGAAAAACGATATATTATTGTGCATGCAGGATCAGAGAAAAGCCCTGTTCCAAACTCATTGTTAGTAGCACCAAATCGAAAATGGCCGACTACCACCATGACATGAATTCCACAAACTTCAACAAATGGCTTCAAGAAAAGCTTATGCCCAATTTGAATGAACCAAGTGTAATTGTAATGGACAATGCATCATACCATTCTGTCATAATAAATAAAGCGCCCACATCTCAAAATCGAAAGTTAGAGATACAGAATTGGCTTACATTGAATGGTATTTCATTTGAAACATACAATTCAAAAGCAGAGTTGCTCTGCTTAGTAAAACAGAACACACCAGAACCTATTTATGAAGCTGATGAACTTTTAAGCCAAAACGGACATGAAGTGCTAAGACTTCCTCCATATCATTGTGACCTAAATGCTATAGAACTCATATGGAGTCTAGCAAAAAGAAATGTGGGAAGCAAAAATGTAAGCCGAACTCCAAAAGAGTTCGAGGATCTCATAAAACAATCTTTTGAGTGTATTACAGCAGATGATTGGAAAAAAATGACAGACCATGTCATTCATGTGGAAGACAAGTACAAAAGAAGAAACCATATAACTGAAAATAATTTACAAAGCTTCATCATCAATTTAAGAGACAGCAGCGACTCCAGTGATTCTGACGATTCACTCCATGTTGAATTTTTAGATTCAGATTTTGATTATAGTGATTAAAAAACAGTATAAAAATATATGGTGATGTTTTCTTTGATACATACTCACATAGATTTACAAATATTTAAACTCATGATAATATTGATACTCATGATAGTGTTTGTTAGCCTGTTTGTTCCTTTAATACGCCACAATGGAGTGACGTATCCGTGTGATGTTTGGTATGGAGTTAATAAAGAGTTAACAAGTGATATAAGCTACTTTTGATCTCGTCATAACGCGGACAAAATTGCAAGCATCCACTAGTAAAATAAAAATAAATGTCAAAGTATCAAAGTGAGTTGTTCCAACTTTCCTTTTTACTTTAGGGCTGCCATGCTAATATTTTTTTAAATTTGCCGCGCTTTTTCAGTATCAACTTTCATTAGCCAGACTCTACGGACGCTATGTTCTACAGCTGGGTAAATTTGGGGTGGTAAAAAATAATAATTCCACGTACTATAAATAACTATATTAATAACGAACTGTAATCCACTCTTATCAACTGCAGATTAATGATATTGAACTATTTTATAGGTTTTGTCATTCTGAACCGGAAAAATAAGCATAAAATTCCTTTTCCAGAAGATGTAGGCAAGAACCACGGATGACCATTTCCCATGAATCTCACTTCTTTCGTTTCAGTCACTCTCTTAATATTCTTCAAATAGGTCGTCGTTTAAGGTAGGTACTCTTGACTTTTTTTCAACAGATTAGGGAAAATGAGAATCGGAATGTGGCATCATTATTATTCCCTAATGTTTGGAAGATGGCGGCGTAAGGTATTGTTGTGTGTGGTTGAGTTGTAAGATATTTTGAGATTTTTGCGTGATAAAATGAATAAAACAATCAAGAGTGGCGTGCGAAAGTTATTATACTGTATGATTTCAAAATATGAGGAGAAGCAGGCAAAAGAAGCTGAATTCCTGCAGAAACAAGATTGTTTACGTATTGTGGTTGATTTATTAGGTTAGTTCTGCACAAATATTTTGATACTTTGATACTATTTCGTGGTTTTCGAATTTTATTCTCTTTTATATTGTTGTCTTCTTTTATGATATCGGAATACAATACTCATCATCAATTTGGCGTTTTGATATTTACGACTTTAAATTTTTGACTTTTAAAGATGTCGGTGGCATCAGTTTGGTTGAGAATCAGACACACACATAATTAACATAATCATCATAATATTCTCATAATAATATCATGTACACTATAATTTTTTACTAAATTCTTCTTTTACAGCAAATCTGAAGGAAGTAGCAGGAGTTACCGAAATAATGGATACAATTGAGAGGCCACTGTCAAACCTGGATAGTTTTGACATGGATGTGATAAGGAATAAAATAAACGAATTCTACATTGTAAGAAAACAAATCCCCACATTAAGAACTTTGTTGGCGGAATTAAAAGAATGCATTGGATTCCGTGGATCTCATGAGACTTTTCGTCAAATACTATTGAAAAATGGCTACAAATTCAAGAAAAACAAAAATGAACGTTCGTTGTTGATAGAGCGGTATGACATCTCTGCGTGGAGACATCGATTTTTACGGACAATAACTTCAAAGCGTTTGGAAGGCAAACCCATCATTTATTTAGATGAGACTTATATCCACAAATGATACATGGCCAAGAAATGTTGGCAAGGCCCATCAACAAGCGGTGTAGTTGAAAATATCTCATCGGAGAAACGCTACATCATTGTCTATGCTGGATCGAAAAAAGGCTTTGTTCCAAATTCATTGTTAGTGTTTTGACTGTTGTTGTTGAATATTGAGATATAGTGTGACCATTAGTGCTGTGCACTCCCTGAGGTATGCGCGCGGCGAGACGGGGGGGGAGAATCGGCTGCTGCGCTCTGTCAGTTCGCCGTCAACGCTCGTGGCGGCAGGTAGTGTTATTTGTATCGGACTGTCTATGTCAGACGCACATGAGATAAATATTCAAAGATGGGTCGTGCGTTATCTCGTGATATGAAATGGAAGATGAAGTTGAAACAGAATCTATGTCAGAATAACTTTCGTTAGAATATATAATTGTTTGTAAATATAAAAAATTTTCAATAAAACAAGTCCTTTGAATTATAAGTTTATTTCTTATTTATCACCTGCATATTTTTAATAAAATATGAGTATATTTAAGTTACATTTTAATCAACTAAGTAAGTATAATATATTACAGATAGATAGCCTCCGACCATAGTCCCGCCACAAGTCTTGCCTTAGAAATGCAAACTGATATCGTAAGATATGTCCGACATGTTTTGATCTCATGTGAACTCATGCAGTTTTTTCTTTGCCTCCCACCTCGCCGCGCATACCTCAGGGAGTGCACAGCACTAATGGTCACACTATAGTGATTCTGAATATTTAAATTTCTAGTTAGTAAATTATCTGTTTACTGAATAAACTATTTCATTGAGACTTTCTTATTTGTGTTCTCTAACTTATGCTAATATATTGTGAAAAAGTAGCGCCGCCACTGGCGCTTTGTACAGTACCTAACCTACCCGTACCCAGTGCATTAGGTACTGCTTGTCGGCAGAAAAAATGGTACATAGGTTCCTAGGCCTAGATTTTTTATTCTGAAGAATAATAGTTTATATTCAAGTACATCATCATCTTTTAACATTGCATAGAGAATCAAAAGTATGCAAGTAAGTATAATTATATAGAATCTCTGAGACAATTTTTTTTTAGAATAATACCCAAGTATCAAGTTGTGTTTTTCTAAGTGTCCTATTAATTAATGGGTTACCACGCTGATATTTTTTGAATTTGCCGCGATTTTTCAGGGTCTACTTTCATTTGACAGACTATACGCACAATAACCAATTAAAGCGCAAACGCACCCACATGACTGCGCACGAATTCATTGCCACCGCCGCATCCAGTTGCAGAAACACGCACACAACGTAGCATCTAATACGCCTGTCCTTGTCTAGCTCGTCCGTGTGTGCACAACGGGTCTCCCTAAACCGGACTTTCAAGCACTGCACTATTGTGCCCATTATACCAAGCCCTGTTCAAGCTCGCCGAGTGATTAACGCCTCATAGCTTCTGCTCCCCTACCTAGTACAATTAGACTAACATGCCGCTAAAAAGAACGCCACCGCCGTCGATGCCGTCAAAGTCGGCGGACCCATTACCACACTGCAGCTCTACTCACCAGACAAACATAACCCTCACAAAAACCCACCCTCACACATACACAAACTACCACAAACTCACACACCATCGAACCATCGACACACGCAGACCCCCGTATATACACATCCACACCCTCATTCACACACCCACTCCCCTAAAACACATTCACACACACAGTCATACTTACAAAAAGCCGAGTTACCATGACATAGCATGTAAGTTTATTTAAGTTTTCCTATTTAAATCAAAATTTTGTAAATTAGCAAATTGGAACCCTACCTATAATCAGGAACGTCTAACTCATTTAAATTGTATGTACGGGCACTGAAAACTGCGACATCGTATTTTACTAATGCAGTTTCCAGTGTTCACATTGTTTTTAATCATATGTGAAATAAATAAATTACAAATTGATATAACAGGTATATAACACTTATGATTATAAGTACCTTGATGATCATCAGAAGAAGTTAAGAGCGGATTGAATATAAAACGCAAATTGACTTTTAATTAAAACTACGACGATACAGTTAATATTTTTATTGAAAGTTAATGTACTTGTTAGAATTGAAAACAAAACTTGTCTTTAACTTTAATTCAACTTTTTTTAAGATAAAAGTATTTTATTGCACTATCAATGTCTAGCATCACACACCTCTTACTCAATAGACAATATAGCCAGATTGATTAGCTTTAAAATACTCGTTGTTGATCTTAAATCATTTTGGATCAATTTCAATTTTGAAATACTTCTATCACAGCTGGCATTGCTTATGCGACAAAAATATGAAATGGTTCAAATCTTTACAAGATATTATTATTATTTATTGTTAAATCTTGCCGCCCCCTAAAAGTGCCGCCCGGGGCGAGCCGCCTCTGCCGCCCCTACTATGCTACGCCACTGCGTTGCGTCCAAGAATTCGCCAGTCATGTCGCCAACACGTGCGCCGTGGAATTCAGAATCATCGAAATTCATTCATGCATGATATCATTCAGATTTTTGCCTCCTCGAGAATAGGAGAACAAGGTTCTAAGTTACAGAATAAGTACATTTATTGCTTTCACATACTTAACAAGTGCTCATCGTCATCATCATTCATTGGCCTCTAATCTACGAGAGAAAAATAAGCATACCAGTTGCTAGGGCAGTTGGCACTACGTTCATCGCCGCATTATCTGCAGGTGTCCCTTCCTTTCGCTGGCAAGTGAAGGGCATTAAAAACTGTTACAGGTAAGCCACTCAGCGTGCTATGGAGAGGGCTATCCTTGATTTTCACTACAAGTTAGATTCAGAAATGAGAAGATCCGTAGACAAACCAAGGTCACAAACATAGCCAAGAGGATTAGCAAGCTACAGTAGCAGTGCGCGGGGCACATACTTTGAACAACTGGCGGCCGTGGGTCAGAGAACTTGTCGAGTGGAGACCACGCACTGGAAAGCGCAGCGTTTGACGGTCTCCCACTAGATAGAAAGACGACCTGATGTAGGTTGTTGAGAGCCAACGGGTGCAGGCCTCACAACATCTTGGAAATCTATGGGGGAGGCCTATAACCAGTAGTGGCCGTCTATTGGCTGATATGATGATGATGACAGGTAGGAACGCATGATGGTAGGTGTCTGCCAAAGAAAAGGGGAGATCTCCCACGATTACTTAGATACTTATAGGTTGAATTGGTTTGGCGTCCCATAACAATGAGGATGGTTGCGGTTTTAAATCCCGTCTGGAACCCGTTTTTTTTAGAAGCCTTTGCCCACTTTCTCGCCTGATGGTAAACGATGATGCAGATGGAATGGACTTGCCTAGAAACAACCTATTCACTCGCGACTTGAAAACCCCTAGGTTATAGTTGTCAAGAAACACAGACTTAGGCAAGGCATTTTATTCCTTGGCAGGTTGAAGAGTACCACTTTATGCGTATGGGGGGTTTGTCTACCATGTAGCGGTGGCGTACCGCGGAGCGTCTGATTGTCCGATGATAGAATGGGTCCTAATTTTAGAGATGATTATAAAAATGTCGAACCCGCGCCCGAGTAAAAAATCCTAAAAACATGCCTCAAAGTCCACACCAAACTGTGAATATAGAGATAGACGTCAGATCGTAAAACTACAGATAACGCCTTATCAGGGCATCCTCCGGACTACTGATAGTGGTTCACAAGTCGGAACAAGTCACTTGTTGAGACTTGTTTCAAGTCGTATCTTGAACTTAGGCTGTTTGCACACGTTGAATAATACATCATTAAACATGTATTTGTACAGTAGGTATATGGAAAAGAATGGTGATTCATGGGCGTAGCCAAGATTAGCTTCAGAGGAGTCAAAAGCAAGGAAACGCAATATTTACTTATTTAATACTTTCACACAAAACAGAATAGTGCTAGGAGGACTTAATGCTAATAGCAATATCTATCAGTCATCTATTAAGATATTTAAGATTAAGAGCCTACGATTAGATTAGAGCTATTTAAGAGCCTACGAGGGTTCTGGCTAGGTAAACCTAGACACAATTTCATTTTTTAAAAAGAGTAATTTTTGTTTTTTCTTTGAGGCCAAAAGTGATGTGCCCTGCATGCAATGTGTACCTACCCCAATAGAAGTAGCAAGGTCAACTGCCCACCCCTGTACTACCGTGGCTTTGCTCATGTGCTAATTGATTCTAATGTCATCATGATCATCCAGCCATATACCGTCCGTCCACATAGGCCTCCCCCATAGATCTCCAGAGCGGCCGCTCTTGTCACAACTGGCAGGAAACTAATGGACTCTCAAAAGACTGGAAATACAGCCGTAATAAATATAAATAAATAAATATTTCTGAACATTTCACACAGCGCTATCTAGCCCCAAACTAAGCAGAGCTTGTATTATGGGAACCAGATAACTTATAGAATACTTATATACTTTTTTTTGTAAATACATATTTATAATATATTGAGAAACAACCCGACCCGGAACAAATATCGCAGCGGGAATCGAACCCGCTACCTCCTGCGTCTCAGCCGGCTATTCGCCCACTGCACCACGGAGGTCGTCAAATAATGTCTGCCCTGTGATGCTTTTACACTACATCTACACAGAACATGTCGCACTTGCTCCTCTGCTCTTTGTGCAGAGCCTATTTGTGCAACTGAGGCCGATGTAACCGATGAAGCCATCGAGGTGGCCACGTCCTGGTCAAATTAAATTTGATAGCACAAATTTTAGTCATTGTTACGAGAAGACTCTCTTTCTCCATAATATTTCACTACCCATCTGTTGGGGTATCTATAACAGTTATAGATACCCCAACAGATGGGGACAACAGATAGATAGTTCATACATACACAGTGGATATAGTTACTATATCCACTGTGTATGAATGAACTATCTATATCCACTGTGTATGTATGAACTATCTACAACAGTCAGGTCAGGTACAAATTCGTCACGTTATGTAAATAAGCACGTGTTGCGAGCGCGTAGCAACACTATCAGACGTGTGCCATTGATGATCTCCGTGACACCGGCATTTTGCACGAATGATTCATTGCGGTCTTGAATGAACATGTTCTCATACCTACGTACGTTTGGGAGATGGAAGCGCTCTGAAATATGTAGGTAAATTCAATAGGGATGATTCTGCTCAAATTATCTACCTTTTCTATGAATAAAATTGAAATTCCACTTGGTTTTGTGGAAATATGGCATGACCTTCTTAGCAATTTTTTTTCGCTTTGCGCCTGCCTTAGGACTTAGCTACCTAATAAAGGAGTGAGAACAAGATACTTCAAGAGCTTCCGAAAGCATAAATGTTATTTAAGTAGATTCGGATTCAAGGCATCTAGTCATCGTGTTTTTGGTTCCCATACTTTCCATAACTATGTTTTTTTATGTTATTTGTGGGGAAACAGGCTTACAGCCCACCTGATGGTAAGCGGTCACCGTCGCCTATTGACACCGGCAACACCCGGGGTATTGTCGATGCGTTCCCTACACTGTAGAAACCTCTTTACATTTTTCTTGTAGCGTGCCATGTCGTAGCCTAATGGGAAAACCTCAGATGGTAGCTCATTCCACATCTTGCAAGTATGGGGTAAAAAAGATCGCGAGGCGCGTGTGGTGCGCGATACCCAATAGTCGATGATATGTGGATGAGCTTTATTACGTTGTCGAGAAGTGCGGTGATAAAACCTCGACAACGGGATCAGATCAAATAGCTCCTCAGAACATTCTTATGTCTAAATATTTTCGACCAAGAATTGGCCGTGGCTACCGAATTATCCATAGCTTAGTTTCACTCGGGTTTTTAGCGCGCAGGTGTTATTGCACAGTGCAGTGGACAGTAAGTGGATCAGTCTTTAGAGCAAGTCCGTAGGTCACACAGTGTCTTATCGAAATGTATAGTTATGTTCTGTTCTGTGCGTTCCGTACAGGTATTCCATTTGACTTATTTTTATATAAAGCAGCCTTCACATACAAGACTAACTCACTGTATTCATAAAAGTAGACCCCTGAAAAACCCAGAGCACCTAGCTAGTTTCTAGCTAGTTTATCACGTTTTGTCAGAGACATGCTGGCCGTCTAATGTCGATAAAAGGGCCATGAGTTCAATTTGTAAGAGTGATTTGATGAAAAGAGTCCCTTACCTACCTACATTGAAATGAAACTATGGAAATTACCGAAAATATGGCTTATCAGAATAATACAAGCCTGCTGTATCTACCTACTCATAGCTTCACTGTTGCCAAGTCATTTTTAATAAACGTGATATATTTAAACATGAGCTATAGGTATTTTTAGATAGGTTCAATTTCTGAACTCTTTATCAAAGGTGCGCTGTTGCGCAAATTGTGCGAGTCAGTTTAGCGGATAATTATGTAACAGACCAGCCTCCAAGTTGCTAGGAAAATGACAATAAATGGTAATATTTAAAAAATAGTGATCAACTTTAGTAGGTGTAAAAAGTGGGAAGCTTAGGTCAAGAAGCTTTCCCCGTACGTATCTACCTCGAGCCGTGGTGATTTGTGTCTAATTGTGTCCTGTTAAAATTTAAGTAAATTAAAAAAAAATTATGAATTATTTGTGAAAGCTTCGACGTAAATTTGAAAGTGTCGGATAAGACGCCAAAAATGATAAACGTGTATCGATCAGTCTTGGTTTTTCATAAATTGTGGTTGCCAAATTGTGCCTGGTATCCCTGGCTCTTCCTGGTAAAAGGCCACAAAATAAATAGAGACCCTAAAAACAAATCTGTAAATTCTATGTTCCGGATTCTTGACCCCTCAAATATTCGGCTATCTATGGTTGACTCACACTAAGCTTTCCATTTAGCGATGATTCAAATCGAATAATAATTGCTTTTGAATAAGTCAAGGTCTTTGATAAGCCCAAACGTCATACCTAGAAATTCGAACGTCCCTTGGTGGGGGGCTGAGAACAACTGAAGAAAACTGGCGTTTCGTTACAACGTCAAAGGTTTTCATTGTATCTTTAGATTAAATTAAAATGCTCTAAATAAATTATTCTACTCGAAGTTGCTACAATTTCGTCACGATACAAGCGTTTGTGACGTCACGCCCGTGTGGGCCGTACGTACCCGGTAATTATGGCTCACATGACTTACAAACTATTACAAGAACAATGCTATGACTAGCCACATCCAAGGTTAATAAAACAAATTCACTGAAAAGCAAACTATCAGGATATTCATCACCATTTAAAAGTGTCGAGCTTAAATATTTTTCCTGAAGTTATAGATGGTTTTACTGTTATGAATTTTTCAGTAGTATGATGACGAAAACACTTTGAAAAGACCATAAATCTTGGAGACATTTGTCAAGAGCTCTCCTAGGGGCTTAGCTATAACCAGGTAAGATGCGTATAACCTAGTTTAACCACTGACCAGTCGGAAAAGCATACCATCATAGATATAACATCTATAAAGGTACCTCGGGGACGGTTTTGTAAATTTACAACATATTAGGTACCTAAGTGAACGTATTTATTGAAAGTCATCATAAACTACGGCAGTGCCCGAGTTTTCAGCCGATTCCCAAAGACGTGCTTAAGACAGTTGTGAAGTTGTGAAGACTAGAGTTGATGGATGTCGACGCCCGACTGTCTCTCCCGAAATAGACAGTTATAAATCAAGCGTATGATCCAATTCATTCTAAGAACGCCGTGAACTAACTGTGAAACAGAGCTGAGAAAAAAATCTTAGACAAGAAAATTACGTTAGGTACTTATGTTATTTGGTAGAGCTATCTAAATACCTACGTTTTGGGGGAATTACCAAGCAGTGCCTAATTTTTTTGAAGCAGTGAATTAAGTTTAATTTATTACAGAGTACTGATATACTCAGGCTGGCTTGCCCAACGATCCCCAAAAGTATTTAGCGACTAAACATGTCTAAATTTGACGTATTTGTAGGTATGATTTGACAACTGTCAAAATCATATTTAGCCACTAATCACGTTTAGACATCGTTGCGCAAGTCACCCTTAGTAATGTCTATGAGCATTAGGTAGGTAGTGTAACTACAGTAAGAAAAACTAATTTTGAAAAAGAGGCTTGACAGTAGGTACATCAGAAGAGATGTAGGTACTCATGTTCAATACTGAGAGACCTTAAAAGTAACCCTTATATATTTTGAACATAGCTCGAAGAACTGACGGTCGTTGGGGCAGAAAGGTCCTGTTTGTATGATATGTAAACATTTGTTCTAGGTCTGGGATTTAAGATACCTTGGTTTGTAGTTTAAAATACATTTTAACTGGGTCTGTCTCGGTCACTTTGATTTTAGTACAACGCTAGCTTTTTGAGCTTTGTAACAACAATACTCTCACTTCTTTGTGCCCTTCTTTTATTTTAAACTAGTTGACCCGCCGAACTTCGTACCGCCTTGATATGCATATAACGCGGCTGTCAATATACGTCACCCTGGTAGAATTGTCAATTGTTGTTCCCCGCCATCATTTTACAACCATACTTAACCATAGACAAAATTACGTATAGCTGTCATTTGCGTTTTGTTATTCCATGTCAGATGCGTTTTTGTTATACCACGTTTTATAGTGACTTGTATTCTCTTTGACGTTTTATGTCACGTCACACGGGAACGCGGTCGAACGGGATAAAAAGTATCCTACGTCCGTCTCCTGGTTCTAAAAACGGAATAAAAAAGTATCCTATGTCCGTCTCCTGGTTCTAAGCTAGCTTCCCCACCAATTTTCAGCTAAATCAGTTCAGCCGTTCTTGAGTTATAAATAGTGTAACTAACACGACATTCTTTTATATATATATAGATAAATGATTTGTATTTAGGTATATTTGATTACCCTGTGCCTAAACATATTGGAACAAATGATAAAGGAAACCAATTATGGTGAAACCATGAGATGGTTGTAGACTTCAATTTTGTACAGCAAAAGTAGTACAGTAAATCGTTTCAGCACCTCACAAAAAGATGCAGCACGCTTGCCTAGAAATAACAAACTCTTATGTCAGTGAATGGCCGCCATAATTACCTATTTGTTTTTTGATTCACAATAGGATCTAACAATGATTTGCGTCATTCCAAACTGAATCCTATTCTCTTGTGCAGTGGAAAGCCCCAAGTTTCAGACACTGACAACGGTAGATCGCTATTGAGATAACAACCGACCGACGCTGTGTTACAAACTATACCTACTACTTGGTAAGTACCTATTTAAAAACTGAGACTGAGACTGCAGAAGGAGTCTCGAAAATCTCAACTAGTTAGCATACCTGCTGAACTAACATGTGTGCCGTGAGATATGTCACGTATCATCAAGAACTTTTACTCAAGTTCGGCGAACGGAAAAGTTTGTAGTCATTCACCGCCATTCTTTTTGTTGTCCTACAAACGACATGTGACTTCACTCTACGTCCGTCTCTATATCTTGTCCTCACAAAGTACAACGACAAAATACTTGCGCAGCAGTATCCTTCAGAATCCTATAATCCCCTTCTAAATTATGGTGTGCATGTTAGCACAGGAGACATAAAGAAATATTTCTATTATAGAAAACAAGTCGAGAACGTTACGCATGTTATCTTACGAGAAATGCGACCTGATAAAGGTTGGTGGGAGCTGGTGGGTGCAAGCGACTTAGGATCGGTAGCTCTGTAAATCTATAGAGGTCTATGTTCAGCAGTGGAGTTCCTATGGCTGATATCACAATGATAAGGCTCACCGATCTCTTATTTTATTTACCAGGATAGCAAATAAGAGGATTGAAAATAGCGTAAAAACATATCTGAATAGCCTCGGTCGTTATCACAGTATCTTTATTTCATTAGGTACATGAGATCTAGCAGGCTAAACAAACTGCATACTGTGATTGTGGCGTTCTACATATCTACATCACTAGTACGCAAGGGCATCCCCAGGTGAGATGGTAGATCTGCCACTGTCAGTTGACGCACGTTGGGACTTTGGAAAAGAAGGTGTTTCACATTATCCAAGATTTATCTTCCCTAGCGCTGGTTCTCTCATGTATCTAGTTTAGCACATTGATGATATAGTGTTGTTAACGTTTACACAGTCGTTTCAATTCTTCGACTTGGGATATCGCAAAACTCCCACATGTTCACAACTGACCGAAATTAACGTGTACCTAAGTACTCGTACAAATATACAAAACTTCTTCGGAGAAACACTTTAATAATGAAAAACACGACTAGGTATTTTACTCCGTTGTAATAAAGAAAGGTAGGAAAGTAGCGAAGAATTTTGCCGTTTTCAAACCAAGAAACTACGAGTATTATAGTCCCGGAACCAGTGCGGCAGTGGTCGAATTGGACTTACGAACCGGAAAGCATTTCCCTTCAAACCTTCCGATATAATTAATAAGAATGTTTTTCGCCGTTGAGAAGATTTTTTTAGGAAACGGAACGGTGATATCACGTACTGGAACGGCGTTCCGGTGCGTTCCGGCCCATTTTGAGCACTGTCCGGAACATGTATTTGCAGATCGTGCAAACATTTGTCTATCAACACATCCATCTATTACGTCTCATTCAGCGATAAGGCCGCCCATTGTACTATATTTAGCATTCATTATGTAATGTGTAATATATATTTATGTTTTTTTAGGGTTCCGTAGCCAAATAGCAAAAACTGAACCCTTATGGATTCGTCTGTCTGTCTGTATGTCCGTCCGTATGTCACAGCCACTTTTTTCCGAAACTATAAGAACCATACTGTTGAAACTTGGTAAGTAGATGGATTCTGGTTCTGATTCAGTATATTTTCACAGAAAAATAGAAAAACAACAATACATTTTGGGGGTTCCCCATACATCTAACTCATACGTGTGGCATATCTATGGATAGGTCTTCAAAAATGATATTGAGGTTTCTGATATCATTTTTTTCTAAACCGAATAGTTTGTGCGAGAGACACTTCCAAAGTGGTAAAATATATCCCTGTATTGGTTTAAACGAGATCTAGTAAGTACGTTTTTTTAATACGTCATAAATCGTAAACCGCAATTTACCTTTCATTCAATCAACTCAAATATAAAAAAGTTACAACGAACTACAAGAACTTTTATATTATGTTACTTGCTGCTACGGAACTCTTCATGGGCGAGTCCAACTCGCACTTGGCCGCTTTTTTTTTTAAATATTCCGGGTGTACAATAAAGCATTTTTCTATTCTAGGTAAACGTAAATATTTCCACATTCTTAGAAGGAAAAGTTTACACAGTTCGATCTAGACTAGATCACACCACATGCACATATCAGTAAATCTCGCGATTCTCAGAATCACTTTCACAGTGTGATGCAAGAGCGGCGTTCATTCAATCATGTCAGTCATGTCTTAGAACTAGAATAACAATAGTTAGTAAAGACTTGTGTCGGCCGACCTCCAGTAGAAAGGTCGTCATGGATTTAAATTCAGACGACGAATAGATTTTTCACTAGAAAAATTTAGTCCGTTAATGTAAACAATGTTAATTCAGTTTATTTTGCCAAAAATACGTGCAACATATTTAAATAATGTATTTAGGTACATAACTTAAATTTAAAATTAAAAACTAATTTAGCATGAATGAATGAATGAATGAAAATTCTTTATTATACCTTACAAGCTAAAGTCTAACTTTTTATTAGCTGCAGTAAAATGACGTTTTGTGGGTTGCCGGTTTTTGAAGAAAAATAAATAGGGATGTAGCTAAATGAGTGAATCATAAATGAATAATCAGTTTGGTTTTTTTTTTTGAGATTTTATATTAAGTTGTAATGTATTTTTTTAACCTATTATTATTACTATACTAGAGGATTGATCTTTTTTAGTGGAAGTATAGGGAGGTACATTCAAAATGAAACAAAAACGTCATAATAATGTTATTTAATTAATTTTTGTGAACTGAATCACATCCCTATTGAGATTAGGCTGGCAACATTATTTTACGGAATGACATTTAGAAACGTCATTTTACTGCAGCTAATAAAAAGTTAGACTATAGACACAACAGATTCAAAGAAATAAACAAAAAAGTAAGCATAATGGGCGGTCTTATCGCTTAACAAAACGATCTCTTCCAGACAACCTTAGGATGGAGAGGATCATTGCTTAATGGAAGATTGGCCGAGGTGTAAAAAGAATAAACTTAGAACTTAGAAGTACCTATATAGGTACATGACAACGTGAGTAGGTACAACATAAAAGAAGATGGGAAACATGAATTGTATGATAGTTGTGTAATAAATAAGTAATGTTTGTTGACAGCCAAATTTGTGAACTAGCACTGTATAATAAACACCGTTGTCAGCTCTGTAAGTCTTGATGAAATAAAAAATTATTTGATTTGATTTGAATGTAGGCACATACATACATACTGAGTATTTCATGTAGGTCCTATATTATTATGAGGAAACCAGTGGGTATGCGAAGGTAAGGTATTTTAAATAAACTTATCGCAAAACTGTGAAGGAAACTATCTTGTAGAAAGAAATAAAGACATGTTTGTTCAGTACAACTAAAAATTCAAATTAGATTCATGTGCAATCATTAATCGACTTCAAAAAACGGAGGAGGTTCTCAATTTGTCGGAATCTTTTTTTTTTTATGTAAAGATTAAGATAATTTATTCGAAATAAGTTAGTAGGTACAATTTTACACTGGTCTAAATGTATATAATTTAAGCTCTTAACATTCTACCAGATAATGTCCTGGTGTGCAAATATTACATAATAGTATATTATAATACAAGTGAGCTAAATTGCTCATTATACATGAGGCTGTGGTTTGCAGCCCGAGCCGTAGGCGAGGGCGTAAATCAGCCGAGTGTCTAGTGAGCTAGTTGCTCACGAGTTTCATACGCACTTTTTCAACACACTTGCGAGGAAAAACAAATTTTCTGTACTAAAGCCTAACATTTTTACAATTATTTACTACACAACAACAAATGCGAAACAAACAAAAAAATGGGAAGTGGCGCGCAAGTGTTTTTTTTTGCACGCGCCAAATGTAAGTTGATTGATTACATATATATAGCCATACAGCCTACTTCAAAATTTTAATTTTAGTGATAAAATGCAAATATTTTATAACAAATTAGTGTGAATTATAAATGATTTGATAATAATAAATGTTTTTTCGTCTTAATTAGGGATACATTTATTTATTACAAAAATGTAATAGGATTTTCAGCGGCATAAAACCTCTTTGTTGTTACAAAAACTGTATTACCCGGTTAAAATGAAAATGCTCTGTTTACTGGCACATAATTTGCAGTTAGGTACTAACTTAACTTTGTGGGGATAATTCTATTAAGCAATAGTGTGTAATATTATTACGCACGCGTGTGTAGTTCAGTTTGTATAGTTCGGTTTATGGTCCTAAGAACGATGTACTATGGCTCACTTTACGAGCAAGTGTGTTGAAAAATAATTGTACCCCGATTACTCAAAGACGCCTGGACCGATTCGAGAAATTCTTTTTTGTTTAAAAGGGTATAGGTACTTCCCAGGTGGTCCCATCGGCACTAAGTTAGGATCTGATGATGGGATCCCAAAAAAATCGAGGGTTGCCCTCGATTTTTTTGGGATCCCATCATCAAGCAGACGTACCGAGAAGTTACAACCCATACCTGGTCAGCATACCACCTTGCCGTACCAAACGATTTGCTTCAACTTTTCTTGTTAGCACAAGTAGGGAGTGGAACTCACTTCCGGCGTATGTTTTTCCGAACCAGTACAATCATTGAGTCTTCAAGTCCAGAGTGAATAGGTTCTTTCTAGGCAAGCGTGCTCCATCTTCGATCACACCATCACTTACCAGCAGGTGAGGTAGTGGTCAAGCGCTTGGCTATAATCAGTAAGAAAAATTATAGGGACGCAATTCGTTTTTATGCTTTTACCTCAGAACTCCGTCATATAACAACCGATTTGGAAAATTCTTTTATTATTTGAAAGGATACTTTCATAGGTCTCATAGAAATTTCTTCAAAATCAGTTAAGTAGGTAGTTTGGTAATTTCAGTAAGTGCGTTATATTTTTGTTAAAAAGTTACTTGTACTTATTTTAATGAATAGAATGCTAACTCCACTAAGTTGAAAGAAGAATGAGAATGGGCCCGGCTAATTCCTCTGGTAGCGGTACGTACGTACCAAGGGGATTACAGGGATGAGCGAGTTTGTTTGGTAAATTTTCTCTTCCGTAGTAGAACCACAATTACTTGTTGTGTTGTGACCGAACATAGAGTATGAATTAGTTTGTAGTATACATCTATTGCATCACATTGTTGTTTTTGTGACTAAGTTGTCAATGTCAATGAGTAAGCAAACTATTGAAACATGGTTCGATTGTTTCAACAAATGTTGTCTAATTTAATGTAGGTGTAAGCAGGGTATGTTAGTTTACTAATTACAACAAACTTTTAAAAGATTTTACGAGATTTTGTACCCACGTAAAGGAATAAAATGCACTAACCCCAGCACAATTAAATTATTCTACGCCTATGTCTGTGTGTGTCTGTCTGTGGCATAGTAGTTCCCAGACGGACGGATCGATTCGGACGCAGTTTTTATTAATTAATACATACAAAGCTAGTTTAACCGGGGCGGTTCTCAGCTAAGTGTGATGCCGATTCGAATAACATCAGCACTATATTTTTTTGTGAAGGGATCTCAGCTAACATAAATAAATAAATCAAATACATTTATTTCAAGCAATTATGTAGCTTATATATATCTAAGGAATAATAATTATATTTAATAATAAATGTTAAAGGCTCGACAATGCGCATGCCCAAGTGATAGTACCGTTGGTTGTTACAAACTGCTTACCATCAGGTAGGCCGTTTGCTAACTTAGTAGTCTAAAAAAACCGGCCAAGTGCGAGTCGGATTCGCGCATGAAGGGTTCCGTACCATTATCTATAAAAACGGCAAAAAAATTACGTTGTTGTATGGGAGCCCCCCGTTAATATGAATTTTATTGTAATTTAATTATTTATTTTTAAAGTGAATATATAACCAAATATTCTGTAAATAGCGTCTACCTGTTGCCGTTATCAATATCGAGCAAAAATGAACAAAAAATCACGTTTGTTGTATGGGAGCCCCCCCCCCCCTTAAATATCTATTTTATTCTATTTTTAGTACTTATTATTATAGCGACCACAGAAATACATCATCTGTGAAAATGTCAACTGTCTAACTATCACGGTTCATGAGATACAGCCTTGTGACAGACGGACAGACAGCGGAGTCTTAGTACTATGGTCCCGTTTTACCCTTTGGGTACGGAACCCTAAAAATGACACAATAGAAAAGGTACCTACATATATTAAACAAGGTTTTTAAGAATATGTCTGTGACAGCAATGACTAGTCTTAGAGCTTGCCCGCAACCAACGCTGCGCAGTAGACGCGGCTTGCTTGCAAAAAAAACCGGCCAAGTGCGAGTCAGACTCGCGCATGAAGGGTTCCATACCATTATCTATAAAAACGGCAAAAAAATGACGTTTGTTGTATGGGAGCAACGCCCCCCCCCCCCTCCACCCGTAAATAAGTTTAATTTAAAATAAAATTGAATAATATAACTCAATATTCTGTGAATATTTCAAGCGTTTATCTGTTGCCGTTATCAATAGCGAGCAAAAACGAGCAAAAAAATCACGTTTGTTGTATGGGAGCCCCCCTTAAATATTTATTTTATTCTGTTTTTAGTATTTGCTGTTATAGCGGCAACAGAAATACATCATCTGCAAAAATTTCAACTGTCTAACTATCATGGTTCATGAGATACAGCCTGGTGACAGACAGCGAGGTCTTAGTAATAGGGTCACGTTTGACTCTTTGGGTACGGAACCCTAAAAATGTGGCAGGTTTTTGAATTTTTTATTTTTACTAGTATAAGTGACAAGTGCAAACATCTCGCTTCCCGCACTTCTGCTAAGACACATATGTATATGTATTTTAATACAATACAAAGCCATAGATCAGTGACATTGGCTGGCAGGCTCATGGCACGTGCCTGCCATAACATACTAAACGTCGTATATAACGTTTTCACTATATGCGAGAATCAGTCTTTTAGCTTAGAATATACGCTTTGAAATTGCTATTTTAACTGGCACATACTAGTAGTAATAAAAGTTTTAGATTTTTGATCTTCAATGGAGCAGCATAGAGCACATTTTGCTATGGTGGAAACTTTAACGGTTATCTAGTTTAGATTGGCATCTCATTCATGAAAACGTTTGAGGTCGTTCGTAGTGGAAGTAGTATCTTGTTTTAATGATGGATGAGTGAACTATTATCTTATTTTAATTAATAGATTATTTAGCACTATGGATGAAAGATTAGACATTGTTGTGACGGATACGTGATAGTAGCGTGATTGTAGAAATGTGATGATGAAAGAGGTAATGAATTTAGAGTTCCACATTCAAGGAAATTGCCTCCCCAATCACCTTCCACTTGTTGGCTTTGGCTTCACAGCACTTCTTTTCAGAGGTAAAAACGCCAAGATGCTCCCGAAAATGCTTTATCGGCTTATTGATTCTAAACGATCGACATCCTAATAAAACGAAATAAATTATTTAGGCTCAGTTTTTAGTTTAATTAACATATTAAGTGAATTTTAAACTGATTGAAAACTGAACCATCAGATGAGGCAGTGGTCAAACACTTGACTATCACTAATAAAAAAAATCAGGTAAGTGCTTCCATATTATATTCAGCGTTTTACGCGTGCAATGTTTTACTCTTATCTCATGGCTTAAAATTATCGCTTAGGACGATAGAGTAAGTTCCGGTAACTTATGGGCTTATTAGACCTTACTAATTTCAGTCGTCTAAATGATTCAGTCACAAAATTCAGACAAATGCAATCGCATTTAGGCAAGGTAGGTTTCTAAATTTAGAAAAAGGTACGGCTACTGACTCACTAAATCATTTAGGAACCTAATTAGAATCGACTAATTAGACGACTGAATTTAGTAAGGTCTAATAAGCCCTTTACTCTTATCGTCCTAAGCGGTAAGTTTGTGACGAAATAATGAGTGAAGGGGCAAGTTCCGACGTATTTACCGACCGGCACAAAAACCGCGTAAACCTTCAAGGGCAGGAAAGCCGGGGAAATTACCTGAGCAGTTACCGGAGTAGTAATGAGAGTTTCCTTACGCATCGGCCGGTAGGCTTTGAAAAAGCGTACAGGAAAAGTACTTCGGTATTTCGCCCACGTCAATGGAAATGCAGGTAGACCATTTTTTAATGGAATTTTGAGCTCCAAAAGCGATTACATCCATGGATATAGCTAAGTACCTATATTATGTTTATAGAATGCCTCTGATTAATAACTAAGTATGCTATAATATCTTACGAACAATTTCTTTCGTCAAAGTCAAAAATGTAACTTACGCCGAAGAAGATGTTATTAATGCAATGTAATGAATTGAATAATTGAAATTAAATCGTGAATAAATGAATACTGAATACGGATTAATATTCATTGCAGTGGGTACAACAACAGTGTTTCTAAGCAATCAGAAACCGAGGAGAAAACCCGTCATCAGTTTTTTTGTCTCTTCTTCATCTTCAAAATTAAACAATAACTCTGCCGTTTTAGCAAAAAATAGAACATGATTAGGAATAAAACAGTTTATAAGTATTTAGATATTAGTGGTACTCTCATATTCAATAATAATTATCTCTCTTATTCTTATTAATTAAATTATACTAGCTGACCCGGCGAACTTTGTACCGCCTTGAAATGCATAAGACGCGGGCTGCCAATGTACGTCGCCGGTACAATTGTCAATCGGTCATCATTAGCTGCATTTATTTATGAGAAAATGAATATTCTTAATAATTATTTTATTCGTGAATTTTTCCGATTATTAATAGTTATTCTGGTATTCGGGTTGGAGACAAATCGAAGATCATAAAAATCCGGTCAGCCGTTCTTAAGTTAAATGGTGTAACTAACCCAACTTTATTTTAATATATTTACATAGGTATACCGACTATACAACAACCTGTACTTTTATGGCACCAGTCAGGGTTAATCATAAGGATCAAATCTCTCTAACAGACGCGGTATCTTCAATCAAAGGTAGATTTGATCCTTATGATTAACCCAATCGATTGGTGCCAAAGCTAAATTTTTACTATTAAAAGAGAGAGATGTATAAAGATATGTGGTTCACATTTAAGACGACTGTATATTTGCTCTAACAAAATCCAAAGGTTGCCTGGAAGAAGATAGATACAGAGCGATAAGACCGCCCATGGCGTCTACTTTGTTCATTATTTTTATTTTTATGGTATAAAGTGTTTTCATTAATTTATTAATTCAATATCTCAGATTGCCTATGCAACACATAGTCAATTGCAGTTTCAGACATGACATGAGTGATCTCAAGTCAAGATAGATACGGTTATCATTCCCCTAGCTAGACCAGTCCATGAGTCAGGCCCTAATCCATACCAAACGAACAATAATCTCACTAATAATTTTACTGGCTTTTCAGAGAACTTGAGTCAGCTTTATGCCGTGACTGGCAGTGACTGAACCTGAAAAAGAATAAAGAAAGTGTAGCTGTGTTTACCTTTTCTCTTGTTTAGTAAAATATATTATGTGTTAAGCACTCAATATAAGTATTACCCGTGCGCGATAAGTTGGGACCTGAGCGCGGTGACGTCATATTGGCGTGTTTGTACCGCCCGCAAAAAAGCGAACATAACAAGCAGCCGCCCGCGGCTTCGTCTTTGTTTTTTTAACTTAATTTATTATGTTACTCAGGGAGGACGCTGCTTTTTATCTAATCTTTTTGACACTATTTGAATAAAATAAAAATACAATGTTTAAATTTATACATTTTTTATATCTATTATTTACATTATCTCATCTTCGTCACTACTTAGTGGATTTATGCCTTCTAGAGGTTGTTCTTCGTCCTCAGTCTCACTATAATCACTTGACGAAGAGGTATCCGATAAATTTACAATTAATTGCGATTCATTCGTCTCTTGTAAGAGGTCATCGTCCCAATACTTTTGTCGAAGCCTGTCCACATGGTTGACTTCTTTTGTCCAGACAACAAAACAATAACACAAACGAAAACTAAAAGAATTCCAGAGCGCGTCGTTACGTGACGTAGGCCAGTACGAGACTAAAAACCCTAGTAAAAAATAGTGATGCGAACGGTACAATACGGGCGCCATCGGGGAAGTGCAGGGGAAGCGGTCGGGGAGTCGCATTCATAGCAGGTCCCAAGTTATCGCGCACGAGTAATAGTTAAACATTTGGGTACTTACTGGTTCATCAGTGTAGAATTGTCTATGAATGGATCCTAATATAGGTTTACCTACACTTAATATCCTCCATCATTTAAATCCTTTCCGAACTAAAGACCGCCCATTCTACTATTTGCTTTGTGTTTTCTATTTTGTTTGTATGTTTTTGTTTATATTGTGTACAATAAAGCGTTTTAATTAATTCATTCATTCATACTATTCAAAACAAAAGTAGGCATTGAAAAAGTCTCCTACTTCCTATCTATCAACTGTTACCTATTCTTTGATGTCTGCGTTATCTCATTGCATGCAAGTTTCCTTTATGAAAGGGAATCCCGAAGGGTGTGATTGATGGGAGTTGAGAAATTAAAGGAGCATTAACAGTCTTATTCAACACTATTACGATACCGGTCGATTCACTCTCTTACGATTTCTTTCATGCTGTCTCTTCTAGGTGACATAAATTTTGACTACAGATTAACACTAGTAAAATCCAAGTGATGATTACTGGCAGCCGGGTCTTTATTTCTAGGCTTGATCTAAACTCTCTTCCTTAAGTTATAACGATGTCCCCTTAGCTTACTGCTCTGAAGTAAATAATCTTAGCATAATCATCACTGAGAACTTATCATGGGAGCAGCACATTACTGAAGTCAGCAGGAAGATGCATGCAGCCGGCGTTCATCGATTTATAACACGTTATCACGTCCTACGTTACTACTAAAGATACAATGTCTAACAAAGGTAGAACACGGAATCAAATTCATCTTAAAAAGTATGATTGATATAAAAATGTGGTGACTGAACCAGCCTATTTTCCACCTGATGTTAAGCTGTTACCACTGACTATAAAATTGCATTAACCCAAAGTGACGGGTATAATACCGTGTAGGCCAATGACATGGCATTGCATACCCGTCACCCTAAAACTTACAGCTAAAAAGTCACAATTAGCCTGTAATTTCATCTAATGATTCAACAGTGTCTAGCAAGCTAACTACTCAACCTCAGGAATTTCCATGTCTATGAAATTTCTCTATCAATAACTTCAAGTGCAGTCTATATATAGTTTGTTATTAAACACGATTGTTTTGACTGGATTCATTAGTTCATTAGTCATGCTGTTGGCAGCCAGGAGCAGGTGACAATCATGTTATTATTACTCATTACTAGAGTCGTTTGAACTCTCAATACTGACCTACCTAGGAACTTTTAAATATTCTAGGTTTCTCATTTATAATTTGCACGAGTAACTAAGTTCTAGCGTAGACGTTCTGTCGCTGATTGATGATGTTGATAAACTAAGGGAAACTTGTTACCGGCGGCATCTTTTATCCGGAATCAATTTCTAAAATGAACAGGTTATTTCTAGGCGTATTCTTTAATCACACCATCATCAAAAATGGTTGGACGGTTAAATTATCCTCAGATCCAGAGATCCTCAGATCTCTGATATGCAAATTTGTGAGGATATCGCTAGGGGCCTACCCTAAGTGGGATATCCTCACGTGCAGTAATGGTTAGTCATAAAATTCCGTTTGGCACATATCCAACTGATGTGCTGATCTTTTGCCTTACTGGCCTAGCACTTGATACGTGGCAGGTTACGAGCCTATCACCACGCCGGCGCCGGCGCTTATCAAAATACTAGATTATGGCACGTGTCTTAGAATTGTAGGTTCTAGTTTCCCTTTTTACAAGCCTTTATTGATGTGTAACATCTTTCCTCTCGATTTGTGGTAGTGAATTTGGCAAAAGGCACGGAAATGTGTAACAGGAAACTAGAGAGCTATTTGAGATACCAATGAGTGCGCGCGGTGGTCAGATGTTACACATTATTATGTGTAACATCTGACCACCGTAGTTTTTTTAGTTCCACCGGCCTCGGTGTCTATCTGTAATCAAACCTTGCAAGTTAAATTTAATGTACTTTCCGGTTTCTAATTGAACTAAAATTTTGCATGCATATGTAAATCGGATAACAATACAATATTATTATGACATGGGACTGATCTGATGTTGGAGCCAGAAGGGGGCCATGGGAACTCTGTAATAAAACAACGCAACCCCATCGAGTTTGGGCTCATTCGATTTGTCTTGACAATACTCTGGTCTTAGATTATATCCAGGGTCTGATGATGGAACCGCAAGGTGGCCATGGGAACTCTGTAATAAATGACGCAACTAGTTTTTGGACTCATTTAAATCAACTTGCAGTTCTGATTATGAATTGTATAAAAGTTTGTTTAGAAAACGTATTTTATCAATAAAAAACTTATAGTCTCATTAAATGTGCTATGTTGTTATGACTATCAATAAACAAAATATATTGCTGGACATTTCACATAGCGCTATCTAGCCCCAAACTAAGCAGAGCTTGTACTATGGGAACCAGATAACTGATAGAATACTTATATACTTTTTTTTTTTAAATACTTCTAATATATAGAAAAACATCCAGACCCGGAACAAATATTTGTAGATCATGCAAACATTTCTTCCGGGGCGGGAATCGAACCCGCTACTTCCTGCGTCTCAGTCGGCTATTCGCCCCCTGTGCCATGGAGGTCGTCAATCGGTATGGGTAATAAATTACAAAACTGGATTTCGATAGGTAAATCAGGTAGAATTTCGGTTCGGTTTAGTTTTGTTTACCTAATGTTACCTACTCGAAGAACGTAATCGAAATATAACATTTTGTCATCGATAACATGTTTGCCTAATTACTACGTAAGTTTTTCCGAAATGATATCATATTGTGATAACCATTTTACTTAATTAATCTACCACGTTTAGACAAGTCAATTAGGTGTGGTTATGTAGAGTAGCTGCCTTATCAAAACGTCATCAGATTATTATAGAATGTCTGATAGATACATACCGACTTAACATCGATAGCACAGATAGCAAGGAATTTGTAGGTACCTACTGATAGTTAGATCTGACACTAAAACACATAAACCAACGTCACGTTTTGCTACATTTGACTGATTTCACCAACAGAGCTTAGCCATTATACCGATGCAACGCATTTAAAGTCTTCCATCAGGTTTCGTGATTAAAAAAAGCTTCTAAGCTTTTCATAAAGCTTGTCGCTTTATATAAAGGTTAGAAGAACATGCAGAACATTTTACGTAGGCTATTGGTGAGTTAGGTACTTAAATCGGCAGTTTATATCCCAACCTAATTTCGAGTGGGCACAAGAGACAAAAACAACATTCTCTAAATTCCACTTCTGTAGCTTCTCCTATATAATATATATATATATAACTCTTATAGAGGTCATAGGTATACGAGTATATGTCAATCCGCCGGCCGCGATAGGAGGATAGGAGAGAAACGCCTTGGTACATCTTTGTACCTCGTATAGGCGGCGACTGAAGGGACTCGTCAACCTCGCCAGCGAGGTCTAGTCTTCAGAGTTGCCGTTATCAATATCTAGCAAAAACGAGCAAAAACATCACGCTTGTTGTATGGGAGCCCCCCTTAAATATTTATTTTATACTGTTTTTCGTAACAGAAATACATCATCTGTGAAAATTTCAACTGTCGAACTATCACACTATTCATAAGACACAGCCTGGTGACAGACGGACAGACAGACAGCGAAGTCTTAGTAATAGGGACCCGTTAGACGTTTGGGTACGGAACCCTAAAAAATTATATTGTAGAGGGGACAAATGCTACTAGGAAACATACTGCTGGTTCCCAGTGGGGACGGGGCGTGGGGACCAACGGGAATAACTCCTTCTTTGTAGTTTTAAGACATGACGGTTTCATCACAATCTTTTCCTTCATCTGAGTCATTGTTTTGAACATCAGATCCCAGGTGCAAAGGCCCATCCAAACAAACCAGAAATAAAAGCACCATCATAATCGTTTTGGAACCAAGATTGTTGGAAAACATTACGGAAACTTGGGGTTTGATAGACAGTCGGTGGGCAAATCAATCGTTCGAGTAGTGCACGTTTGTTTACAGTCTGGGGCATAATGTGAATTGAATGGAATCAATGATTTTTCTTATTTTATCTACTAAAAATCTTTCATGATTTATTTCAATCATTATTATAAATACGGGATTTATTATGTACCCACACGTACACGAAACATTGTCGGTTATAACTCTAATAAAACGGTACGTGACAAATCCCGTGTTTATATTAAATTATTTTCCTTATTGCATAAAGCACAGCGAAATCATTCCTCTGGGTATGACTGTCTTTATGTCTGTTCGGCATTACGCTCAAACGGGGTCAGTTTGATCCTACTGATACGGCACTAAGGGCATTATGTAATAATTTTCCTGTACACGCTCTTCTTTTTATGTCTACAGTCAGTTAATCTGTAAGGATTCTTGAAAAAACAAATCATAAAGCTTTTGTGCATCACAATTTACTAATAACCTCACTTAGGGGAAGAGTTTTACGACTATTTGAGATGCGATGTGTATGATAAAATCTGCTGTTGTCCAAAAATTGTGACTTCTGAATTAAATCAGGCCGAATAGTAAAGATAATGATCTCTAAGTAATTTCCTCATACGATTATGATACCCACCAAGAAAATCAGTTATGAAATGAAAATTCGCAGAAATTGGCATAATATCAGTAAAATATTATCACCTTGATGTAACCTATTCCTGTTATTGTTTTTTTATAATAGGGTAATGTGGAATCTAATCTGTATACAGTAATTTGATTCAGGTAACAGTTTGCTTCGTCGTAAAATACTTTTGATTTATTTTTGTTGGTAGTTGACTAAATAAATAGTTACTTAGACAAATTGAGATTTTCTTAAGCCTCTGTGTAGTAAAAATCTAGTGAAGTTATTGGAAATCACAGTTATGCTAAAAAAATAAGATCTGTGTTAAATTTTTTAAAAGAATACATTTAAGAATATTTCTTAAATCTTTTATTTCGCTTTGACACTTTAATTTTTTAAATTAAAATCTCTAGTTCGTAGAATGAAACATACTCGAATAATAGTTGCAATAAAACTATCCATCGTTAACTTCTGCGTAAACGATCCTTTTGAGTTTGAATTATTATCATTTGAACATTTACCAGAGTTTTACCCGAGATAGGTACCTTATCCAACAATCCAACTCAGTTATGTATAAGTACCTAATTATGATTTTTTTAGAAACGGTTACAGTTGATTCAACTTTTATGATACTATTCAACTTTTATATACTAAAAGGCAGCAGTAACCCAGTGTTCCGAGCCTCAGGTGGTGGTACACAACCCACCTGCCATGAATCAGCATATATGTAGCCAAATATGCAAGATTTTATCATTATTAATAATGATTATTTTGATTACTGAGATTATATATATATGAGTTTGAATTTCTAGATAAGTTTTGGTAAAAATTTATAGAGATATTTTTTAAATCAAAATAAATGCTTATTTTCTGTATTTAAAATTTTAACTCAATTGTAAATGGAAATGCTAAGAAACTATAACTTCTAAAATCATATTAACTAGACGTCTAGTAGACAAGTAAGACGGCAAGTTAGACGACTTCATTCGGTCGCCTAAAATTCCACAGTGTCTGAAGACCCGCTTATTCAACCAATGTGTTCTGCCTACCATGACCTACGGTGCCGAGACATGGACGCTCACGCAGGAGGTTGTGTACAGATCAAGAGTTGCACAGAGAGCCATGGAGCGTACCATGCTCGGCATCAGACTGTTAGATCGAGTTGCAAACGTCGAGATCCGTAGACGAACGAGGTTCATGACGTTGGAATTCGAGTTATGGAGTTCAAATGGTCTTAGGCGGGACACTTGGCTAGACGTGGTGACGACAGATGGAGCAGGACAGTAACTGAATGGTGGCCGAGGAGCGGGTATAGAAGGGTAGGACAACCAGATGGTCGTAGGCCGTCAGTGGGTGAGACTAGCGCAGGATTGTGGTGGATGGCACAAACTTGGGGAGGCCTATACCCAACAATGGGTAAAGTCAGGCTGTGGATGATGATGATGAGACGTCTAGTTAATGTAACATTTATTCTCTTTTATACATGACTTGTACATGGCCCACCTGATGTTTATTTATTTATTATTTATATATTAGTGGTAACGCACACACACAAGACACCCACATACTCACAACAATGCCCCACGCTTTCACTCACTTAAACACTGATGCATTAACATACATGCAAGCATGTGCGCTCTCCGACATGACATTTCTTTAATTGTTTGTTATTTCGTTTTCATGTACTAGTAGACTGTAATATTCATATCATGTAATTCAGGAGAGAACTGTTTCCTAGGCCACAGCTTACGCTTTTCTGGGAAACAGGGACACAACTCATCTTTGTAACATTTATGGTCACAATAATATATTTCTATTTCTAACCATCGGCTATATCAAAGTATTACCTCGTAGGTCGCGCACGAAACGTGCGCTACGAACCAACATATTTTGGGATCTTTTAATTCAACGTTTAAAAAGAGAATGAAACCAAGGATACAACATTGTCGGACGCCGTATCTTTAGGTATTTGTGCGCAGATTTTTTTATTTAAGCTTTGTTTAATAGATGACTAAAATATTAGTAGGTAAGTGAATTTTTTCTAATGTTTACACCTTTGTAGAGATGGCAATAGTGGGTGTGTTTGTGTGTAGTGACTTACGTAGGATTAGATACTAGTATAATATGTGACGTCAAACACGCCACTTTGGATTCATAGCGATGACTCTTCTTTAAATAAGGACAGTCAATACTGATACGGGTTTTTAGAAAATAAATACGGTTAAATTTCATTAGCTCTGTAAACAGAAATCGGGAATATTTGTATCCGGTTTAAAGTTTATGACTGAACTTGGGAACTAATTTGTCATTTTTGTTCGTTTATTTGTCATATTTAGGCTGGTGGCTAGGTACGAGTAAGTAGAAAAATAAATATTTTCTATTATTACTAAAGGAAAGTTCGGGAATGGAGGCCACGGACCGGCAGGCGCAGCGTAGGACGTCCACCTACAAGATGGGCAGATGACTTGGTAAGAACCGCAGGTTGGCGTTGGATGCAGGCCGCTTCCAACCGCAGTTCCTGGAGATCAATCAGGGAGGCCTTTGTCCAGCAGTGGACATTCTACGGCTGATATGATGATGATGATGATTATTATTATTACTAGGAATTTAACCTATATGAAACGTTCACGAACAAAATTATTGTTTGTCTTTCTGGCTCCTCTCACTAGATCTTTGCATGAAAAGTCAGAATGTCTCTAACATTAACGTGGTCATTCTGACCACGTTAGGTATTTTTTATGGATAAGATTCTTTTTATTTTTAAGTGTTATCCGACACTTACGGGAGAGAAAAATATGATTTTTAAAATCATCGCAAAAGTTACAAGCTATTTCATCCTTTGAGATCTGTCTTAAAATATGGATTGAGTATGGATTACATAAATAAATAAATTTTGCTGGACATTTCACACAGCGCTATGTAACCCCAAACTAAGCAGAGCTTGTACTATGGGTACTAGATAACTGATATAATACTTATATACGTTTTTTTGTAAATACATACTTAAAATATATAGAAAAACAACTAGACCCGGAACAAAAATCAGTAGATCATAAAAAAATTTGTTCCGCGGCGGGAATCGAACCCGCTACCCCTACCGTCTCAGCCGGCTGTTCGCCCACTGCACCACGGAGGTTGTCAACGTAAATGTTGTCACAACATGGACTCGCTCTTCCCCAAGTTCAATTTCAAAACGCAATGACGTGCGTAGGTACTCATGCGTAAGTCGTAAAAAACTACTTAGACTACCTCCTCGGAGTGTGAATGCACTTTGGGTTTTGCCGTACTCCCATGCACTTTTGAAGTAAAAACCCAAGACTGATACACATAGGGGATCCACTTTTCTATGCAGATTTATCCTTAGTTTGGCACTGATCTACCTACAAGAGTTTCCTTAAACTTGATTTAGTATTGCAGACGGGTAAATAATCAAAGGTTTATTTGATAGCGTGTACTACTCGCTTCACCGACCATCTGTCAATTCACATTCCGTTTTGCAATTATATGTTGCAAAGCAACTGAGAAAATATTCAATGAGATCATTAACATAATAATCATAATCTCACACGTCTTAATAAAAGTACTTGCTTGTGTACATTCTGGGTACAATACCGAATTAAAAAATAACTCTGTCTCTCTGACTTTCTGTTCGTCTGTTTGTTACCTTTTCACGAATAGAAAGCGGGATCGATTTAAATGAAATTTGGTATACAGAAAGATTATGACCGGGATTAGGACATAGGCTACCTTTTACCTTACTGCGCCTTAAAGTGATGTTGTTATTGACAAATCAGTTAGTAGTTGATAAAATTACAATATCGCAAAAGCAAACATTAAAAAAAAAATCTGCGACTGGCGAAAAGGGTTGCACTAATTTCCACTTTAACAATTTCGGTCCAACAGAGCGGCTTGCAAATGTAATAAAGTTTATCGAATTTTTCGTTCTGGAATGTTGGCAAGATGAGTAAGTCTTGGAGAAATGCGACGGTCACTATTAACAATGTGTAAATCAAAAATTAACATATTTCTCGTGGGCTGTGAACGTGTCGCCTGAATGCGGAAAACTTACAGGCGCCACCAATGTACATTCTTCGTTGAAAATTAGGACTACTCTGTCATAAATTAAATATATTAAGACACAATGAATATAATATAGCGAGCATGTGGTATTGATTTAACCCTTACACCTAGTGTGATAAAAGTAAGTACTAGAATAAAATAGAATAAAAAAATATTTAGAAAATTACAGTACACAAAAAAAAGAGATAATGGTACAAAATACCAGCGAGTCAAAAATATGTGAACTACCGCTCGTAGTCTTAGCTTTCACATTTTCAATGCAAAACTCCCTATGACTTATATAAAAATATAAAAGCCATGAATAATTGCCACACCTTAGTCGCTTCTGTAATCTCAAGATTCATCGTAACATTACACAACTAGTAGGTACCTATATACTTGGCTAATTTTATGTGTAATTAGATCATCGATATCGCAGTACATTTCATGAAACCACAAAAACGTTGAAAGCGTACCACAGTAACCGTACCACGGTCCCGGCAGGCGTCATACGCTATTGTAGTAAGTTGGCGCGCTTGTTCGTGAGTTACGGGGAAGTCGCAAAGTAATGGCGAAAGCGGTATAATGTTTACAAGGGAACAGAAACCGCAATGTTTTTTGATATGAATAATTTTAAGGTAATTTACGTTTAGGAAAAGTATAATTTTGCATGCTGCGTTAATAAGTCAGGATAAAATCAAGTAAAATAATAAATTTGTGTTATATTGGATTTTGATTTCAGGCCGTTTGCTAATTGCAAATTTTTCATTGAGAAAACTATGTCTTGACTTGTTTGAGTGTGCCAAGTAACGTTTCCTAGTTGGGATATGTACACTAAGAGTTAAAAAAGACTATAAGTTAAAAATAGACTATAGAGTTTAAAAAAATGATGATAAAGTATCAGACCACACATTTGGGGAAATATGATGACGAAAATTTCACTACTTTTGTTGCAATAAATAAGTATAACATAGAATACAGATCCGTTTCAAAATTTCATTCTGTTGCACTGTAAAAGATAAGCTTTGACTCAAAGAAAGCCATAGAAGTACCATGTATATGTAAAGAAAAAAATAAAAACATACGTAAATGGCATTTAAAGAGTATTAGTTACTGGTAACGGTAAAACGGAGTGTATAAAAGCTCATTAATATTCCGTCAGAATACTTTCTAGGACAGAGCATGATGCAATCTAGAAATTTCTCAGAATACTCTCAAGGCCATCTACGCTTATGTGCTACTTATATCGTCTGCCGTGTGACAATTGGTGATTGATAGGCTCATTCACAAGACCGTGAATAATAATAAATTACTGTGCAAACATTACAATTTACACATCTGGCTCGCATAGTGAACCGTGTCTCAGACATCCTGTGCTTGTCGATTTTAACGTGTAACAATTATAATTGCCTGAAATTATATAAAAATTCAGTATTTGTTTGAAAGAATTATAAAATGTCTACAATATAATATAGATAGACACTTATATTAGTGACGACCAACATTAAAGACGTCTAGGTCAACGCATAAGCATTGCAAATCAGCGGGGCAATGCGGCGAGTGTCTTGGCGACACTTCCGCCTGGTGTACCTACTGGAGCAGTTCAGCTATCTATAGATCGTTTGCAACGGTTTTTAGATGATTTAACCGTTTCTTCTGTATTTTTAGTCTTGTACAAAATTGTATATTCTTTCTGACAATAAAGATAAAGGGTGACAATGTTGAAGATGCATTTTTAGCCTCATTTTTAGAGTTTCGGACCAAAATGGTAGAAATGGAACCCCTATGGTACGACTTTGTCCGTCCGTAATATTTATAACTATTTATAACTATTCAACATTTCAAGTCGATAAGTTCAGTAGTTGCTATCAGCTATATATATTGTTATATATATCAGTTGCTATATATATAATCAGCTGTGATCTGCCACACTGACCTTCCTAAATTCAAAAATATTATCATCTTGATGGACAAACGAGCCATAATGGTGGGGCTTAAATCATTTCAAAATAGGATTGCGTTCAAAACTTTAAGTTTGCGAAGTGAAACTCTGAAATTATTATGATTGCAAATATGACAGGGACATTATAAAGAATTCTCTATCTAAAACAGTTTTTAAGATATCTTTCTTAAAAGTTTTCTTAGTTTACCGGTGTCATAACTAGATGGCGCTGCTTAATTAACAAATAAACATATCTAGGTTCGGAACCCTCAGTGCGCGGCTCCTTTACGTACTTAACCACTCTTGTTTTTAAATGAATTTATATTTATTACATAAAATATGGTTAAATTACAAGATGCCAATTTTAGTTTAGTTTAAACACATTTCGTTTATGGAAAGCGTGCAACTATATTAAATTAGAATTTAAAATAATATCACATTAAAATTACTATTAAATTTAGTGACAGATTTCCTGGATTACGGGCAAAATTGTTCCTTTAAATTACAATTCACTCTGCGTATTGTAAAACTATAGATCATAGCATATGGTCATTTAAGAAACTGTATTTTCACGTTACGATGATAGATAGGTATTTATTAGACCAGTTTAATACACATTTATTTTGTCACAAGTAACAAACACACAGGAATTACATACGGCGGATAAGTAAATACAGGCAATTAAAAACACGTTAACTTAATAAAAAAAAAACAAAAGACACGTACCCAGTCACTATGAGCCCCGTGCCGAAAAGGGGGAATGGTTCAGCATTATACTGAACAATAAACTTATTGCTAAGCGCTGGTTTTAAGCCATAAAAACTGCATTGACGTCACCGACGTCAGTTAAAAATGCCTCTTTAAAAAATTAAAATAACAAGAATATTTAACAAAAGAATAATACTAGTTGCGAGCCCAACCAATTGTACCTACCTACCTAAGATGTCGGGTATTTATGCGAATAGATCAACAATGCTATCGTCTTGCAAAGAATGCAAGAAGAATTAACCTCGCTACAAATGGATAAGTAAGAGTAAAAAGAATAAAAGGCAGCCACCAATAAAGTTAATAATAAACTAGTAATCAGGTTATAATTAAGGTTACATTGTAGAATATATAATATATTATAATATAGATAGGATAGGAAAAAAACTTTTTATTTAAATATTAAAAAAACTGAGACATTTTATATAAGATGACAAAACATGACACACAATTGCCAAACTGTACAATAACGCTGTAAAAAAACCAGCCTTCAATTCGAATAAGATCTTCAACGGGATATCGAACTCGACACTAAACTTGTGAATTGGACCACAGTATTTTAGGCAGGTGCTAACTAGTACTGAATGGGGTGGTAGTTGAACCGCCAGTCACGCTGATGTCACGACACGGCCTGGCCATGACGCCTGTTCCACTTTCTAGGAACTTTTCATAATTTTATGCCAACACTTCATCGGAACAATTAAGCGCAAAAGTTCAAGCTAACTTACACGACAAACTAAACACCTGTATTATACAGATTTTAATCTAAATTATTTTAAGATAGCTTATCAATCAGAGGCGCCACTCGCGTCGTCTCGGCTGGATTAACGACCTGACACATAAGCGTCCACTCTTATCGAATTTAACTATAATGCACGATAATAGTTAGAACAATCGTTCAGGTATGCGATTACAAATCGCACGGCTAAATCATAGATTTATATCTTGATAATATTCCAAATTACATCCAAAAAATCAAGATGACAACAGATAAATTTAATACGTGACCTACCACGACCAAAGACGACGCGACGGTTACCTACAGCACAGCTCGTCGACCTTTGAAAACGTTATGAAATATTGTGTAATATTCGTATCCTGAAATCAGGATAAAACTGATACTACAAAAGGAAACAACCCTGACAACATTCCCTGAAATGGATTAGGATGTGCGGCGTGCACCGTGCGTGACGTAGAATCAGCTGTCTAAGAAGAAATTGACGCGGCGGTGACGTAACGAGGAAGGCAGGCCTCCGCGGCTCCCGCACACGTGCCCGTTGAGTCAGGCTGGCCAGCCATATAATACCATACCGCCACCACATCGGCCAGAACACAACCCAACCTCGAACAAGAAACACGTACTAAGTGATCGCAATAAGTGAATGAGATAGTGATCTTGAATGATAACTGAAAGTGATATTCAAAAAACTGAGACATTTTTTTTAATAACTGAAAGTGATTACGTGCCTATTAAACTTTCGTGATTTATTTCAATCATTATTATAAACGTTGTCGTTCGTAACACCGATAAAACGGTACGTGATAAATCCCGTATTTATAATAATGATTAGAATGGCCAAGTTTGTTTTGTGCATTGTGATGTTAGCGGGTGTGGTGACAGCGCATAGACACCACCCTAAGTTTCCCTCCAAGAGTGAGGAATACAGCATCCCCTTAACTGCAATGAAAGGTGAATACAGAAAAGGTGAATATGATTGATTGCCGGACAACTGGTCTTTGCACCGGTCGCGCTCGCGTCTGATGACAATGATGCAACACTTGCCCTACTTAAACGATACATTCATGATTTTGGAGATAGTGACTTGAACATTTTATTGTTTTCTTTCTACAACATTTTTGTAAATTAGTTGGCTCCTTTTGTTTCATATATTTTTCATACTCAGTTTGAAATTAAATCTAAGTGATTTTTCCTGTTGTACCCAGTTGCCTGCGGGAATGACAATGCTCGAGAACGAGACAAAATAATAGAGCAGTCAAAATGCGGGGAACCAAAGCCGGTCTTCGTGCACCTGGAACCTAAAGTGGGCCATGAGCAGGTAAGAATCTCTACATTCCACTTCAAAGGGACTACACAAGTACTTACAACAGGACAGTACTTACAACTGTGTTCGGATTTATGTAAAAATTTTGACAGTTTTTCAACTAATAGAAAGTACATTTTTTTGAATTCGTCAATGAAGTTACTAATAACTTGGAGAGTTTTCTTTTTCGGTTCAATTAACCTACTTAGATTTATTTTATGCAGGATCTAGAATAGAAATATCTACTGTAATTACTTATGATTACTAATTGCATAGCAAATTAGTAAAACTCATTTCCATAGCGCAATATACTCTTATCTCGCGACCTCTTTAATATTGAATCACGTATCTCAAGCACGTATTTCGAATTGTAATTAATTTAAACGATTATTTTTTGACCTATTTCGCAATGATAAAGCTTTTAGTAGTCTTTATCTTAACATAATTCCTTCAGTTTTTTGACTTCATTTATTTAGATAAATTGGTAATTTGATGAAACAATAATCACGGAGAAGGTCACTAAAAGTGTGATCACTGACGATAACTAGTTCCGAATTGGCAACTGATTCATTATCTTTCATATCAAAAGGGCCGCCGAAATACCCGTTATACGAATTCTAATTGTAGCGCCTACTCATAATCGAAATCTATCAATTATCTAATATCACGAGACTGCCCTATAATGGTCATCCTACAATCGTCAGATCTAATCACCTCCAAAGTACGTTTGGGTTTTCGGTTATTTGAATATTATAATTTCTAGTTTACATCCGCGTAAAACTCACGAGCGTGAGAAAATCCGCTATGTGAGGCATTGTCCATTTTATGTGCGGGTATTAATGAGTGTGTATTTCCCCAGGTGAGCCCTGGTGCGGTGTGGGTGAAGCGCTGCGTTGGTCTCTGCGAGTTCGACAACGCGGGCACTTGCGTCGCTACGGAGTCCGTCATCCGGCATATACCGGTAAGCATCAAGCATCACTTTATCTTTATATTTCGAGCATCCTTGACATAGTTTGGTCGCGCACTTGCGTAATGATGCCCTTCATGACATAATAGGTATATATATTGTTTTAGATACGAGTATATAACGCTAAAACAAACAAGGAGGCTTGCGCCATGTACCCCATAGAGGAGCACGTGAGCTGCGGATGCTGCGCGCTCGCTCCTGAGAAATGTGCAGCCCCCAAGGTGTTCAATCGTCGTAAGTGCACCTGTCAATGTCCCAACTTGGAGGAGCGCAGAAATTGCCTCAAAAAGGTTCGTAAGACGATGGATGTCTAAATTTAGTCGCACTAATGCATGCCTGGAAAGCGTCAGCACCAATTCAATTCAAAATGTCGATGTGACATTGCTTGTGTTTAACCTACAATCGGTTTTGATTTAAGCTTAAGTAATGCTTGCGCCGTGGTACCTTCTCGTGAAGCTACCACGGCTTGCAATTAACTCTTCAACGTGTCACGTCTACAATCTATGCCTTTTTTGTGATTAACAAACGCTTTCTTACTTAATGTTTTTGCATGTTGTAACTCTAGAAGACGCGACTTTTGCCTTCCGATGCGTTGACATCCATTGTCTTGTGAAGTTTTGCTTGTGTTTTTTTTGCAATTTTTAATTTGCGTGCAAGGATTATGAGATTCTGCGTGTATAGATTTACCTATGAATATCTGCAGTAATTCCACTTCTCTTTTGTCTTCTCAATATATGTTCAATTTTGTTTCTGACAGATCTTTGCAACTTTTATTTCTTTATTGCAGCAGAACCTGAATATGAGGTGGAATCGATCTAAATGCGCTTGCGAAGAGAGAAAGACAGTGCATACTTAATCAAAAAGAAGTGTGGTGAAAATATTCACGACATGAGCATTATTAGATGTGATGCACTCTCAGAAGCTGAAAGTGCGAAGATTTAAGTGCTTCCCGGAAGTACAAACTCTAGCAGGTAGTGCTTCACTGGGAATGGTCAGACTCAAAGTGGTAGTACTGAACAGAGTGCAGACTCAACGGAGTAGTAAAATATTGTTGATGACTGAGCGGGTAGTACTTAATCGAATTAGTGAATTTCACATGAGAAATAATATTTATAAATGTTGTGAAAAGTAGAGACTACAATGTGACAGTATACACTATACGTAACAGACGACTGAGCTATGTGTCTTATTAGTGCCTAAGTTAGTCGACGAATCGGAACAGTATTATATATGTAAAAGTTATTTATTTTAGTTTTAGTGCATGATGGGACCAAAGGTTGCTGTGAGTACCTCGTTACTTTGTTCCATGACTATTTGGTTCAACTCTTAGTTTAGAGTCACCGCCTAACGGTTAGTATATATTGTTTTTAATAATAATTGTGGATGTTTTAACAATGTAAATGCTAAGGCCGATGTACTTATTTTTGTATTTTGTAAGGTGCTAATCTCTATTGTAAATAGTATTCGACATCACTTATCAGTATTTCTCATATAGTTATTATAGTTGGCGTAAATTAAATTCGCGCAATTCCTAAATTGTGATACTATATTATTCCAGTTCTAATTTAGAAATTACTATTTAGGAATATTTTAAGCATTTAATAATTAGGAATAATTTAAGTATTTGCTTCTAGTCAAGCGATAATTTATTTATTTTTAATACAATCGAACTCAAACTTATTAATTTAATTCACAGGAATCATTTTGTTATTTTAGTGAAAATGAACAATGTTTTATGCATAAGATTTAGTTCCTACAAGACCATATCAAGAACCACGCGAAAAAGATTTAGGTCCACTTTTTGGATTCAATCTTTTATGTAAATAGTTTCCGTCTTGTAAAGCTCTCTTTTAAGCTATTTAACTAAAAGTGCATTTTGTAATATATTTAGTTAAGCACTAGTAGCGGAATACAGGACTAGTCTAGTAGTGCCAAAGGCATCGAATCTCGAGTTCTGCTATTTTTTATATTTTTAGTTAATTTATTATTTTTAGGAGTAATATGTAATCAAGCTTTAAAAGCTAAGTGATGGACATGATTAGTGGATAAGGTTTTTTACTCGTATTTATGAAATAGAGTAATAAATATTTTTTTAAATCAATCAATTGTTTTTATTTCAGCCTACACAGTTGAACTGGTACACATCGCATGTATGTGCCTTTTTATTTATAATGCCTAATGGATTTTCTCAGGACGTACTTTTTGAGGTGCAAATTATAGTCTAACTTTTTATTAGCTGCAGTAAAATGACGTTTTGTGGGTTGCCGGTTTTTGAAGAAAAATAAATAGGGATGTAGCTAAATGAGTGAATCATAAATGAATAATCAGTTTTTTTTTTTTAGTTTTAATATTAAGTTGTAATGTTTTTTTTAACCTATTATTATTACTATACTAGAGGATTGATCTTTTTTAGTGGAAGTATAGGGAGGTACATTCAAAATGAAACAAAAACGTCATAATAATGTTATTTAATTAATTTTTGTGAACTGAATCACATCCCTATTGAGATTAGGCTGGCAACATTATTTTACGGAATGACATTTAGAAACGTCATTTTACTGCAGCTAATAAAAAGTTAGACTATAGTAGGCGATTTTGCAAGATGGCGTCCATTTTGACATTTAAACAACATGTTTATGTCAGCCTTTAAGTAACAAAATTATAAATTTAGCATAACAAAAACAAAGGAATTATGGGATTGTTCGGTTCATAATGCCCTTCCACCTGATCTTGGCTGCAAGATGAAGAGAAAAACCAGAAGTTTTAAAATCCCCTTTAATGGGAATTCCTAAGGTGGATTTTGGGACTAACCCGGTAGTGTTGCCTGACCGATTACGTATATTAAAAATATCCACAAACATAGATGATCACAACATAACATAGCAAATTATGTCAATCCTTTATATCATTTTATATGAGATTTAATAAAGTTCTAATTATATAATAATGAAACGTAGATAAAACGGATTAGAACAATTAAAGCTAAAATCGTAATAGGCCGGTTATTAGTACCGTGTTAGTGTACGTGCGGTCACGATGTGCTCAGAGATAAGGTTTCTAAGCATATTTATTCTGGTATCGATTCGCAAATCGACACGCACTGTGCTCTATTACCAACTATTACTAAGAAAAGTTGCTCATCAGCATCATCATCCACAGGACGTTCACTGCTGAACATAGGCCTCCCCCACTGATCTCGATCAGACAGTTCCCTTGCGGCGTGAACCTAACGGCTCCCAGCTCCCTTTATGAGTGCGTCTTTCCATCTAGCGGGGGCCGTCCCATGCCCTAGAAAAGTTGATCTTTGACGTTAATCTGGGTCTATACGCATAAACATTGCAATTTAGCGGGGCAATGCAGCCGGTGCCTTGCGGACACTTCCGCCTGGTAGTGCTCTGGAGCAGTTGAGCTATTAATTCAGTTTTCTTTATTTTTAATTCAAATTCTATCAATACAATGTTTGTCTATCATTGAAAATTAAAAATATTATTTAAAAGTCTACAAAATCTAGATAATTAGTCTCGTATTATCAAGAATCGAAGTAAGTAATTAATATTAATTTAAACAATTATAATTCTGACCTCGGTTTATCAGTATGTGCATTTTCCTGGTACATTGTCGCTTCGACGCAAAACCGCAACAGTTTTCTTGGAAATTGAACTAATTAAATAAATGAGTAAGTAATGTTTACGGAAGTAGTGAAGTCCCGAGCTTTTTTAATATATGTTTCAATATTGCTACTATCAAAACTAATTACCCTAAAAAGGGGATATTTACCATTACTTTCGAACACTTATAAACTAGCAATTATCATGGTAATAAGCCGAGACGAGATCGCTAAATTCCGAACAGACTGGACTATTTTACCACAGAAAAGCAGTGACTGGAAGGATTAGGGGAACGCCTTTGACCTTTGGCTGAAAATAAATTTAATATTTCATTAAATATGTTATGTTTTTTTTATGATGCCGAATTCCTATTTCGGATACACTATTTCTGTCTGACCTAAAGTAGAAGTTAACATCTTGTTCTTATATGTAATACAGATATTGTTTGTCTTCCTTCATAAGCATGAACTTTTTATGCCCTTATAATTTGTCAACCCAATCTGTGGACACCGGGGCTGAATATACATAAAGAACCTTATTTAGTATTAGCATTAAGTAACCTAATTGTATAATTGTTTGTTGTACTTTATTAAAGAAAAATAAAATTCCTGAAACAACAGTATTTGCAGAATTCTTTGTAGGCGCGTAGCGGCGGCGCTACGGCGCGTGACTCGCTACGGCGTAGCACGCGCAGTGCCAAGGACTTGCACCCGAAGCCTCGGAACACAGGACATCTAACTGCGTTCAATATCTACCAGATTGGATATTTTTCAACTTATTAATCGCATTAGTAAGATTGTAAGCGCTAGACAAGGGTTTCAAAAGTTTTTTGATCGCCTTAATGCTTCCGACACGCCGACCTAGGAAATAATCAATGATAAAAAATCAATGAGAGTTTTGGAAGCGAGGAGTATATTTAAAAATTTAAATAAGTTAAAATAAGATTTTATTAAAATTTTAAATTTCCTTACCTGCTACCCCCCAGACCCCCACCCTCTGTAACCAATCTTGGCTACACCCATGAACCATCCGTGTAATAGCTATGATGCCACAGAGAAGAAAGACAAAAGCTTCAAACTTGATAATACCCCTCATTTTGCGTCGATAGTAATAAAAATATAATTCACAATTTCTTTGTACATAGGTGATTTTTTATTTTTGTCGAACATTTACAGAGAGTATGACAAGGGTTGAGAGACGAGATGCTTTTAAATATTCAAATCGCACCAAGTATATGATAATATTGAGACGTTGAAAAAATGCGTCAATCTAAACGCACGGTGGTATTTACTTTATATGTCAACTTTTAAACTGAATATTACCGTGTTTCGTCCTTTCTACGATGATATCCTAAAACTCTACCAATTAATACCGGTAAAAGTCCGAAATATTCTGTGATGATCATGGATTCGGACTTATACACATGTGCAGTGTACACGTGCTCATAAGTTTTCAGTTTCAGTTTTGATGTTTTTATAAAAAAACATGTTATTATTAGCTTGGTTAGTGCTAAACGCCAACAAAACTGCGTACTATCACTAGAAGCGATCACAACAAGTAATTATCAATAACCTAACAATAATCAATGTAATATTATTGAAAGAGATATCTCTATCACCGTACTAGAAGTATGTTTGAAACACGTCAGGGTTCGATATGCGTGATGTTGCGATAGATGTCTGGGGCGACACTTTTCAAACGGTAATGATAACGATACCTTTACTGTAAATATAAATATAAATTATTTATTTATGACACTTACACGAGTTACAAAAACATGGTATTTATCCGGTTTAAGTGAAAATAGTTATACGTGTTCTTAAAAAGACACTTATCAAACAAAGTTATGATAAGCATAAACCGGCTACCTCTGTAAGGTTGGTCTGTACCTCTGCTGGTTTTCAGTCGCTCTACATTTGTGACACGTGTTTCTTGTAAAACTTACTAAAACACCGAAATTCAATAAAAATAAATCAGCCTAAAACATTAGTTTTATAGTCCGCTACCAAATCCGCCTTTTCTAGGACTTTGTACCATAGGACTTATCTTAAACGTAAATAAAGAGGCTTTTTATTTCCTTACTAAATCTAATGGTATTACATATTTGAAATGTATTATTCATTTCTATAAATTTTAGTTAAGGCCTTTTGTGCATAGGCCTCCTCCACATTGTTCCTATGCTTCCTATCTTGCGCTCTTTCCATCCCACTTGTGCGCGCGACTTTTTTAGTTTCGTGAACCCAGCGTTCTTGCGGGTGTCCTTTGGCTATCTTTTCCGTCGGCCCTGTCCATTCCATTATGATTTGTGTTAATCTTTTGTCTTTTAAAAATATCTAGGTAGATATTTTTATTAAGCTTTGGATTATACACACACACAAAGTAACCCAATGTTGATAATTTTTTACCGAAAACAGTCAATTTTTACCAAATGTTTCTTAAAACAAAAGAACAAACGTTAGGACTTAGGAGTATCATAAAAAATTACCCTAGCATTAACTATCATCACCATCCTCACCCTGACTGCAGCCACCGTTGGGTGGCAGGCCTCCAGTCGGCACTACAGTAGCATCCTGTAGAACCTAAATATAAGGGAAGTATCAACTACCTTCTCAAATCTGTTCAGCACACATCATGTTGTATCTACTTCATTTTTAGGGTCCCATATCCAAAGGGTAAAACAGGAACGTATGACTCCGCTGTCTGTCTGTCCGTCTGTCACCAGGCTGTATTTCATGAACCGTTACGTCAGTTGAAATTTTCACAGATGATGTATTTCTTTTGCCGCCGTAACAAAAATACTAAAAACAGAATAAAATAAATATTTAAGGGGGCTCCCATACAACAAACGTGATTTTTTCCCTCGATATTGATAACGGCGACAGGTAAACGCTTGAAATATTCACAGAATGTTTAGTTATATATTCGCTTGAAAATAATAATTTAATTAACATACAATACATATTTAAGTGGGGCTCCAATACAACCGACATGTTTTTTTTGCCGTTTTTATAGATGATGGTACGGAACCCTTCGTGCGTCAAATCAACTTGGACAAATCGGCGTTGTATGTATGTATGTTTGTTTGTCCGAGGATAACTTTCGAAGCCTTGATCCGATCATCGTGAAAAATTAAAAATGTTGGGGGGTTGTTGAGACATTGGGGTTCAAGAGGGGTAAAAAAAAATTAAATGAGACTATTAGATCATGTGGGACGTCAAATGAAAGGTATTCATTAGTACTTTTCTGTTCCGTTTTTATTTTTAGTATTTGTAGTTTTTGAGTTATTAGCCATAATACAAACTGAACTCCACAGTACACCAGTGTTGAAATTTATTAAAATTTGGTATGCATGTAGCTTAAGTGACACAAATATAGGGGAAAGTCTGAAATCCAGAATAACTGCAATTTGTACTCCAAAAATGACCACCAACATATATGAACTCCCGTCACATGTAATTTGAATGAAACTGTAGGTCAAGTATATTGGATGCACATTTCGTGGCACTATTTTATTAGTCAAAACGATTCCTAAACGTATTTAACGACTAACCATGTTTAAAATTTTACGTATTTGTATGATTTGACAACTTCTTCAATCATATTTATCCACTAAATACGTTTAGGCATCGTTGCGCGAGTCGCCCTAAGAATATTTTTTTTGTGTTATGGGAGAGTCGCGAGATCTCAGTTCTGGGCGAACCACTAGTAATAATACATGGTTTCAACGGAAGATCAGTGCTGTGACAATAGCACAACAAATGCTGAGTTGGACGCGTTTTTGTGACATCCGTCGATTAGGTATAATTGTGAGACACACATTTGTTGTATTTTTTTTTGTATGGACAAATTTGTATTTTTTTTTGCGTGTACTTATTGTGCTGCGTGTATTTTGTTCCGTCACAAATAAATATTGTTTATTTCTTATTCCTTTCTTTCTAAATTAGAATTAATTGTTACCTACTGTGACACAATTCGGTAGGTAGTAGGTACCTCTCAGCACCGGATTAAGTCCAGGTAATTCCGTTTGTTGGCCTTGTTAGTTTTTGTAAAGGTATAATGCATTTTAAACTATCGCAAGTCACTACCAATGTTAACTATGTACTGACCAGGGATGAAGTTAAGTTTAGAATGGAGGGGGCTAGTTGTGTTGTCTGAACATTGTGCTTAGTGGCAAAGAGCACTTGTGGGCTTATCTGGTAACGTTAAAGTGAAACTTACGAGGTATTGGGGTACTGGTCAATAAGAACAACGTTGAGCACTACCTTTTCATAATCAGTGTTGTTTTTAATGTCTTTTTCCAATATATTAGGTTGGGGAAAAAGTTTCTTCGCATTTTTAAAGAAAATTCAAAGCATTTTCTAATATAGTTTATTTACATTTTACTAAAGTGTGTAGGTACCATTTTGTTTGATAACTTTTTTCCATCTTGTAGGTAGGGACATGATCCCATTGCTATAGAAATTTTAGGGCTTCTGATCAAAATACCGCGACAAGTAGTTTTGGCAGTCCTCACGTGATGTTAACCTGACACTGTCTAAAGAATTTTAAAAAGACCGAAACAGGTGGAAATCTGAAGGTCTGCAAGGTCAGGACTATACGGCGGATGCATTAACACCTCCCAGCCAAACTCTCTTAATTTTTGCTGAGTGACTAAAGATGTGTGAGGTCTAGCGTTATCATGATGAAAAACCACACCCCTTCTGTTGATTAATTCCGGCCGCTTTCTCTCAACTTCTTGTTTTAATCTCATCAGTTGTTCAATCGATGGTCCTGCCTAGTGGCTCATAATGAATAATGACCTTCCAATCTCACCACACATACACAGCATCACCTTGTTGCGAGTTAACCCGGGTTTCGCCACAGTCTGTGAAGCCTGACCGACCTTTGACCACGACCTTTTTCGCACGTGCTTGTCTTACGTGATCCACTTTTCATCACCAGTTATCAGCTTCTTCAAAATGGTTCGGTTTCATTACGTCGTAATAAAGACTCACAAATGAGTACACGGTTAATTAGGTTTCTTTCAGTGAGCTCGTGGGGTACCCAAATATCGAGCTTTTTTGTGTGCCAAGTTTTTTCCAAAACTGTTTTGTGGTCAATTCCCAGTTCTTCAGCTACGTCGTAACTACTGATATGCCGATCTTGCTCCACTTTTTCAAAAATGGCATCAATTTTGTCCGTAATGGGGCGACCAGAGCGACGTGCATCTTTGACATCAAAATTTCCGGATTGAAAACGCTTAAACCACATTTGTGCTACTCTCACAGACACAGCAGTAGGTCCATAAACATCGCAAATTTTTTGCGCGGCTTGCGTTGCATTTTTACCTTTTTTGTAGTAAAATTTTAAAATGTATCGAATTTTTTCATTAGATTCACTCATCTTTTCAGTACGAAAAACAAATAAAAATCACACATTTTCCTAATTTGAATTTGGAATTATCTTCTTTAAAATTTAAACTTTGAATGATACCAAAACCAGCCAGATACAAATAGTACCTATAGCCAAAGAGAATTTATTACAAGTTCATACATACTATAATGCGAAAAGACTTTTTCCCCAACCTATTATGTTTTATTTTATGACTTCTGTTTTATCTATGCTGTACTGTTGTCTCAAATAAATGTCTTTTACTTTACATCGATTATCAGTTACTCAATAATTAGCAGATATTTCTATCCACGATATTTAGACAGTTAATGGCATTTGCAATTGTGCGTCGCGTACTCGAGGCATAGTAACTAGTAAGATGTCAATCAGGTACAAAAACAATTAGCCAGCCATAAGATGCGATGTTCCATCATATAAATTCTATCATATTTGTACCACAGGCTCGTCTTTGTTCAGCTGATACATATAAGTCCTATCCCCCCCACCCCCCCCCCCACCCCCCAGTGGTTGACCCCTGAGGAGAACACCAAAATAATATAGCCCCTGTTGACTTCCCTTAATTTGTCTGTCTTAAATCCGGCACGTGCAATGTCTGCTGTTACTTCATTGTACTTAAGATCGTTACGTGACTCACTAATCACTATCCACCGCGAAATTGGTATTTACACTCATTTGGATGAAGATCCTAAGTTGGGCAAAAAAATGGGCTAAGTTAGACTAGTTAAAAAAGCTTTAGTAAGATCGTTATTTTGCCTTATTTGGGTGGTTAATATTTCTAACTCTAGTTGCGTTTTAAACGTTTTGAAATCCCGACGCAAAGAGGGGTGTTTTATGTGTGTAGCCTACGAGTATGTCTGTGTGTCTATATGTGTCAGCGTAGCACCCAAACGAATGGACCGATTTCGTTGTTGTTTTTTTATTAAAAACTAGTTTGACTTGGTTGGTTCTTAGCTATTTGTGATGAAGATTGGAAGAGGAAGATAATCCGCATTTTTGGAGGATCTTAACTTTAAATTGAAATTCATTACAGGTTTGTATAGTGTCAAAGGTGTCAAATGTTTGAAGATGATCAGAAATATATGTTTAATTAGTGGTTTGCCCCGAATTGAGATCTCGCGAGTCTTCCATAAAAACAAAAAATATATTATTTGTACCTAATCTTTGACTATCAAAATAGTGCCACTAAATGAATAACCCACTTACTTACTTGACCTATAGTTTCATTCAAATTATAGGTAACAGGAGTTCATGTAAATTGGTTAATCTTTTTTGTGGTAGAAATTGCAGTTATTCTGGATTTCAGTCCTTTTCCTATATTTGTGTCACTACACTCATACCAAATTTCAGCACTATTGGGTACCCTTAGAATTTTGTCAAAGTTCAGTTTTATTATGGGTACTAGAATAATTTAAAAACTACAAGGTTACAAGGTACCGAATTTCACGATGATCAGATAATCGCTTTAAAAGTTATTCTCGGATAAACAAAGATGCATACATACATACAACACCGATTTGCCCAAGTTGATTGAGATCTCGCTTAGCTCGATCAATAAATGATTGATTATTGAGATTCTTAGATCTAGAGACTAATCTTAGATCTTAAACACTGAGTAGGAATAGGTCAAATAAAGTAAGCAATACCAGTATAACAACCCACGCCGTTCATCGGTTAGGACCGAATTGACATGACTTCTTTTAAAAGATCGAAAGCAGGCTCGTTGTATCTGTAAATTTGCAATAGTTGTGGTTTATTCGTATTTGATTGATGATCAGTAAATAAGAAAGCCGGGTGCAAACCAACATGTTACCGATCAATGCAAGACAACATTTCAAAACATCATAAAGCTTGTAACGAGGACGGCTGCAAGATTTCCAGATTTCCGGCGGCTTCCGCTTGATGTGGGGCCAACTATTCAGAACATTCCCTGCGGTTGTGAGTAACGCTGTTATTCTAATTTGTTTTAGGAAGTTCTGATTTACTTTAATGAGGGCGTGACGTATCAAAGGGCACGCTTGAAAGTAAATACTATATAATTAATAATATGATCACAATAGTTTGTTCGCACGTTCGGTCAAATCTGACACAATATAGGATAGCAAACAAAGAACCAAGACGTGATACGAAATTTTTTAAAAGATTCATAGACAAAACAATTCAAGATCCTTGTTTTAAATGATCAATGATGTGAGATTTTTATTCCAACAGAACACGGTACCTAGTCATGTACTTACCTGATTCTTTCTGTGCCATGATTATTATGAAAAGGGGTTTGGTATCGTATGTTTATAGACCGCCAGAAGTCTTTAATAACTCGGTAATGCTTCTCTCTGTATTGAGTAAATTATGACTCTGCCAACGATCCAAATTCAGATCATTTAATGACAAAGCAAACTACGCTACGAGCGTGTAGTATTTTCCCCTACAGGTCGGTAAAGTTATTCAGATCATTTCCTGTGGTTACTCACGACTCTAAAATCTTCATTTGTTTTATTTTCAAACGTTTGATTGAAAATGTTGGTGCGCTGTGACAGATCAAAGAGCTTTGAAAAAGCCAGAGTTGGAAGGTTTGAAAACAGAGTTACCGAGTGCTATTTTAAATGTCGTGTGGCGCTAGCAAGTCTTCCAAATTCAAAGTCATATTGTACTTCATCCATTGAAATCGCAAGGATCATTTTGAATCAACCAAGTAACTTGCAGCTGCATTTTTTTTGTGTACCTAGTGTACCTACCTACTTGTAGCATTAGTTACTTAGGATAACTTCACACTGTCACACTGGCGCTTGAATTATATGGGAGGGTAGTTTTAGTATTTTGTTGATTTGGTTTATTTATTTTGTTAGTATTTTAAGTCATTAATTTTACTTAATTTTACTATTTTACTGGTGGTAGAGCTTTTGTGAACGAGCTCGTGGAAGTGGGCACCACTGCCTTACCTTTATCTGCCGCCAAATAGCAGTAGGACTTGTGCTGCTGTGTTCCGTTTAGCAGGTAATGGTATGTTCCTGTAATTACTGGCACATAGGCATAACAGCGAAGTCCTATAGTATGACAACGTATCCACATAGAGATCAATATAATACCTTGCTTTGTGGATTCAATTCTATGTGGATATCCATGGGCTGAAGTAGCCACTTTACATCTGGTGGACTGCATGCTCGTTTGCCATATAAGTTAAATCGGGTTAAAAAAAAATTAAATTGGGTTATATGAATGCAGTGTATTTAGTCCATACCTATTAAATATTTTAATAGTTGTTATTGTTTAGGAAATGTTTTATTCTTTTAACTAGCTTTTACTCACGGCTTTACTTGGTATTCTGATAAATAGTATAAGTACTTACATGTCATTTTAAACAAGTTTAAGGGTCACGACACCAAACATTGGTTATTTTCATTAATAGTACTTAGATAATATTATAAACTGGCTTCCGTCAGCGGCCTGACACGCGTTGTTTGTCAAAAAAATAGCCTATGTTTGAATCCAGTTCTTAATCTACCTATTTGTATGTAACTAAATCGGAAGAAGATCCGTAGACGAACTACAAGAACCAACATAGAGACATAAAACAAATATGAAAAATAATATTGTTATCTATGTTATCTGAGTCTATGCCTAGAATATGCAAGTGGCCATAGCCAATCCTTTGGAGATTAGCAATTTGAAGTGGCAGTGGGCGTGGCGCGTAGTTCAGAGAACTGACGACTATTCAGGCAGAACAGAAACGTGCTGCGGTAGAAACTGGAAAGCACTGCACTGGAAAGCGCAGCGTAAGATCACACTCGATGTAAAAAAAACATCCTATCAAAGGTTCCTGGAAGCAGTAAAGTGCACAAGATCTGTCGCCCTGGAAAACTATGGGGCTGTTCTCAGCAGTGGGTGACCTATGACCGATAATGCGATGATAATGAGATGTGAATGCCCTAAGCTTTAACAGAAAGATTACCCTAAAAGGTAAATTAGAATCTGTACCAGTGTTTTATTTATAATCGGCGCGCGGCGTATCTACGTGAGGCTATTTCTGGACTGCAGCATCAGATATAGTTCTGGCCACGCTAATAGCCTCTAGGAGTGTAAACATTCGTCTTTATTTAACCACCAGCAGAGGAATCCGGAAAACTGAAAATTCCACAAAAAAGTCGGAGGATTCGTGGTCTGAAACTGATTTTAAGACTAAAGTGTTAGGCATTTTTTTTTGATACGACAAAGACCGTAACGCAAGGTACTGGTTGTACAAAATGTTGTAATATTTCCAGCTATTATTGCGGATTCTTTTTCAGCATTCTAACTTCCACTTTATTTACGAAGCGTGAAGGTACAAAATTCTGCTAGAGATTGTGCCTAAGAAGTTACAATGGCTCTAACAAACGTAGTGAGGCAATGTGTCAAATGAGAGAGCTCACCTTTTTCCGGCAGAATGCTAAAAAAGGCCGGTTATTTATCTTCTCTACCCTAACCGCGGGAGCACGGCTACGCACTCGCGTGGGCCCGCGTGGGCTCGCGTGGCAGATTTTTGCCCGCGCCCGCCATATTTGTTTACTTTCCCGCGCGAATCCGACATGTTTGTTTTCAAACGTTCGATTTACTGAAAATTCACTGGGAGCGCTGACAGACGTGTTATTGTGCTATTGAGGGTATTTATACAGTTTTTCGATTGCTTGTTTAGTTATAACAGTAGTTAATGGGCGATTGGATATGCATTTGCATAAACCATTTGCTAAATGGAGAGATACAGTTTACCTGCATTTTTTTTGGTTAAAATAAACATTTAAGTAAATCAGACATTTATTTGGGAATCGCAAGAAGTGTTATTGAACCTAGCTTGCAAGTCACGTGTACCTAACGTTTGTAACCCACGTGGTTCACATTGTATTATTTTATTGGAAAGCCAAGCTAGATAACCTTTTATAGTTAGTGTCAGTGTGAAGAAGTACTGACGCAGAAGGAAGCTGCCGAAAGGGAGAGAGATATCAACGAATAACCCCATCCACAGCAGGAGAACAAGGCGTCGGAGGAGAAACCTCCATGGACTTCGACCGCTATAACAAAGCACAACACCCACTATCAACAAACCCCAAGATGGCGCATGCGCACGTTTCGCGAGCCTCCCGAGAAAGTAGTGAGTACTACCCATCTAGATAGATCTCACGAAGATCAAACACCCCGTGGGGGCTATTGGAAGAGTGCTAACGCGTACTCACAACCCCAACATATGGCGTTCAGAGAGAATCCACTAAGGTTTTAGTCAGCAAGAGTCTGACATAACCTTTCGCCTGCCCAAGGCGGACGGATTTTCTAACGCTAAGAAACAAATAAATAATATAACCTTTGGGATAAACTTGTCACTAGTCTGGCATGCAAATACCGGCAATACATAGTTTTGAAAGGAATTAACGTTTTATACAACAACCAGTTTATTAGTATTTATCTATGCTTACAAAACTATTCTGTTGAGTATTCTAATGTTTCCTCCGACTCCAACAATGTCTGTTGTAGCCTGCTTCCAAATCTAAAACCAAACAATATTCATTGAACCATTCTAGCACAATCTATTCAAGTACCTAGCCTATTAGGTACCTAACCTATTTATTTATTTCGGTACGGGCTAAAACGTAAAGACATAAAAACGTAAAGATTACTCAACAAACGGTTCTCGTTCATTATTAAAGCAGATATTGAGTACCTACTTACGGAAAATCCCCCATCGTAACATTTGCACACGTTATCCAATCTTTTTTAATCCGGTAGCGAATGCTCTGGTTCTTACTCATTTCACAGAAGCAAATTCCATTGAATGTAAATACTCCTAAATTATCCCGCCCCCACAAAGTACCCGCTACAAAACAAGTTATTTTTCTTTGTGCAAATTTTAAAGTGAAAATTGACCGAAACGCAGAACAGAAAGTACTCACGATACTCTATGTTGAGTTGAGACTTGGAACTCCCGACTTGGACACAAGCGATGTAGGAAGAGCCGGAAGGATTATACTGAATTCATAATCATTCTGCATTTAAAAATCGTCGGACAGTCGTGTCGTCCGTCGCGTCATGCCTTAGGTAGATATTTGCGAAACTAGTAGGTATGGATCGTTTGTGGTAGATATTGCACATTATAATTATGAATGACCTAGTGTCTACCCTTGCGCCCTTCCTATGACATTTATTTCAAATCGTTTTCTTTGCTGTAGTGGACGGTGGGTTTATCTCTAAAATTAGCTCGGAATCCAAAAATCAGTATGAATGAATCGTTCACGAGAATCATGGAGTAACGAATCCATAAAGAGGGAAAGTCACAAGTTCAAGTTGTGCAAATATTTTTTCTGGGCCGGTTCGTCAGTCGTACGGTCGTTACTTCTATTCAAATATGTTCATGTGCATTTAGCGATTCATGTGTCAGATATTCGTAAACAAAGGCGAGATTCCGTGTTAAATATAATAGGTACCTATTACCCGTGCGCGATAAGTTGGGACCTGAGCGCGGTGACGTCATATTGGCGTGATTGTACCGCCCGCAAAAAAGCGAACATAACAAGCAGCCGCCCGCGGCTTCATCTTTGTTTTTTTTAACTAAATTTATTATGTTACTCAGGGAGGACGCTGCTTTTTATCTAATCTTTTTTACACTATTTGAATAAAATAAAAATACAATGTTTAAGTTTAGGTATACATTTATTTTATCTATTATTTACATTATCTCATCTTCGTCACTACTTAGTGGATTTATGCCTTCTAGAGGTTGTTCTTCGTCCTCAGTCTCACTATAATCACTTGACGAAGAGGTATCCGATAAATTTACAATTAATTGCGATTCATTCGTCTCTTGTAAGAGGTCATCGTCCCAATACTTTTGTCGAAGCCTGTCCACATGGTTGACTTCTTTTTTCCAGACAAAAAAACAATAACACAAACGAAAACTAAAAGAATTCCAGAGCGCGTCGTTACGTGACGTAGGCCAGTACGAGACTAAAAACCCTAGTAAAAATAGTGATGCGAACGGTACAATACGGGCGCCATCGGGGAAGTGCAGGGGAAGCGGTCGGGGAGTCGCATTCCTAGCAGGTCCCAAGTTATCGCGCACGAGTAATACTTGCTTGATAAATTAATGTTTTTAAATAGAGAATCTAAGTTAAAAAGGATTTTCCACAGCTTATTTGTTCTTGCAAAAATAGCTTGTTATAAGTACCTAAGTCCAGCCGAGCAATGAGGCGTGTTCAAAAACTGATCTGGGAGTTTCACCCCTACAAAAAGTCCTAATCTAAGTACATTATTTTAGAAAAAATCAGAGCTTTCCGTCCTGAATTTATAATAGTCCAGGAACATAAGGGGTTTCACCTCGGAATGAGAGATTGTAAGCTATAAACTTGTATAAGCCTTTATTTTGACATCCTAAAACTTGTCTCAAAACCTATTTATCGTAGGGTGTCCGCGACTACAGATATTCCAAGGTCAAAGGTAAAAAAAAACTATTTTTTACACATTTATTGCAAATATCTCGTTTCCTACGGATTTTATGCAATTTTGTAGTTATTATAAATATTGTAGAAGATTAAATTCTCTACAACTTTTGCTTAAACAATTTTTGAGATAGAGGGCAGAGCGCGTGCAGTATTTAACTATTTAGAATTTACAGTACCTATCATTCGAGGATTTGGACGTCCAAATCTGGCCCTTACCTACAATTTTTTTGAGTACAATCATCCACTCTTTTACCGTCACATGACAAGCCATACACCACTCTTATATTTGGTCACAAAGGTTAACCAATCGCACGAATATTATAAATCTAAAAGTTTTGATGTTTCTTTATTTGTTAGTCAATCACGCCGTAACGGCTGAACCGATTTCGATGAAATTTGGTACATAATAAATTATAACCTAGATGAATACATAGGCTACTTTTTATCCCATAAATCAGGTCCCATGGGATAAAAATAGGGTGTCAAGTCACGTTGCAACAGCGAGTTTGGCTTTATTTCTAGGCTACCTACACATTTCGTAGTGTAACGCGTACGAAGTCGCGGGCAACAGCCAGTGTTTAATATTGGGCGGAATGTCCCTCCACCATGAGTAACGAAGCTATGGGTATGAACTACGTAGGTATTCTGATAAACATTGACTCATTTGCCGCATCGTACGTGATGCCAAACATTTGGTTATCTTTTTTAAGAAATAACTTGAGTAAGTACCTAGGTACATACCTATTTAAAGTCGAATTATAAAACGGAATCCCCCAACTGCACAGTTTTATCGGATGAGTTTCATGTTTTAATTTACATCTAAAATTGTGAAAAATAAGACGGTTTCAGGCTGTGTTCTTTTCATTACATACCTGCTTAGATTAGGCGCAAAGTAAACATCACGCCGGATTATCCTGCCCGTCGAATCGTAATGTGAGTTGCATTCAATTAGATAGGTAGGTAATGCAAGATTTCTAGCATACTTACTGCAAGATTTCTAGCATGCAACCTACCCTATATTGGAAGCCAGGTATACCTACCTACGTTTAATAATTATGCTTTTTTTCTAACTTTCGCGATCACTATACATAAATGATTGTTATTAAACGGTAGCCTTATTACCTAAGCCAAATTGCTGTCGTGTCGCTATCGCTAGTCAGGCGCCATCCGTTTCACACGAGAAGTACGTACTGTACGTGTGAAAGGGATGGCCTGACTAGCGATAGCGACACGACAGCAATTTGGCTTAGGTAATAAGGGGGCGGGTACCTACCCATCCTATCACGTATTTTTACCTAAGTAATATTTATTTAAATTACTGACGTTTCGAATGTATCGCAACCAGTGTGGAATTTATTTTGATTTTCGTACATGGTCTTTAACGTCACAGGGGTTCCTCAGTGTTGAGAAAAAGGTCGCATTCTCTCAAACCTAAGCACTCTTTAAGCGCCTGATTTTCAGCAGCTTGATTCGGCACTGTCATCGGTACCTCTTCGTTAATATTCTTCGATAGCGGTGCTGGTATCTGCTGGTGTTAGTGGCAGTTTAATTAACTTTTTCTGCCTGTATCACAGTCGAATGTTAGAGATGAGTGGATCAGAGGACTAAAGAGTCCTGTTAAACAAATCTATCATTGTCGCCATGTGATTCGTTTTTCTACGATGATGATGCTGTCGGTCAAGTCTCGAGAATATGTTCCTTGATTCAGTGGCTTGTACCGATAACATGCTAATAGGTAAATCCGTAGATTTATTAATATTTGCGCCGTGGACCAGTATTTTATGCATTGTGACGGTCATGGGATGCCGTATCCGTAGTGAGTAACGCATTTGTATGTAAGTGTCCTGCAGAAACTAACAAATTTATCATCGTCTACAGGCAAGCCGCTAGAAATAAATCACTACTAATATAGTGTGATAGTCATTATAAAGGCATTTTTCTATATTGAGAATGTTAGCATACCTACTTTTCTCGGTTTGTTTCAGAGAGGTTTCACGATGTCAACCAGAAGGCCCATTTGATCCCTTACTTTGGCTTCGATGTCTTTCTTTCGTTCTTAAATTAGGCAGCAGTCTTCAGATTGCGCAGACACTCCACTTTTTAATTTGGTTTTTATACCCAAGCCTTAGAACATTTAGAACTAATTCTAATACCTACCCGTATCCAAACATGTAAGAGGGCTAATTTCATGGCTTATGGCTACGTCCTCTCTTATCGGTTTTGCGTAAACCTCGTCCAAATTATTAAGCTGTGTGCATTATTATTATTAAGCAGTCAAATTACAGTAAGGACAACTCAATTGTTAACGTGTGCCTAGGATTGCATTCAATATTTTGCCGTCAATGACGACCTCCGTGGTGCAGTGGGCGAATAGCCGGCTGAGACGCAGGAGGTAGCGGGTTCATATTTGTTCCGGGTCTGGTTGTTTCTTTATATATTATAAGTATTCTATCAGTTACCTATCTGGTTCCCATATTATAATATATCTAGCCCCAAACTAAGCAGAGCTTATAAGCTATGCTTAGTTTGGGGCTAGATAGCGCTGTGTGAAATGTCCAGCAATATTTATTTATTTAATGGCAGCAAGGTACAATTTGCATGTAGCCTTTATTTCGTGGCCCTTAGTAGTTTTGGTAGTCAGGGGTTCGAGGTGTTGAATTTGGTTCTGTACTTGCTGCTTTTCGGAAAGTGTTAGATCATTATAATTATTTTCTGTACTGCTCGTAAATTGGGCGACAGTATCTGTATGGTTGGGGAGTATTGTTGGTCCAGAGAATATCATTTTCACCAATGACAGGAAACTGTAAGGGCACTAATGTGGTTACGTCTAGACTGTTTTTGTTGCCTCCCTCGGAATCTGAGAAATTTTGCTTCGAGTAGATCCATCGAATCCCCAAGATCTATGAAGAATAAAATCTATCTGTCTTACAACTTTTTGTCACAATACTGTGAGAACTTGTCGTCATAACTTTTCACAAGTCGTTCAAACGTTTGTTGCAGCAAAGACTGTAAGAGGAACAGACGCTTCTCTTTCCGGGACTTGAATATCACTGGGATAACACGATTTCCTAGCATTTTAAATCATATAGTAAGGAGGGAAAGTTGGTCTTCCCCTTTCCCCAAGATCTGAACATCTGAACGCTCGCGGCGTGTTACGAATCTTGCTTAATATTTCAGTTGGCGACAGACACAAATCTGTCTGTGTCCAGGTCATTCGCAGATTTAGGAGGCAGTATAGGTGAGACCGGAGGGGAATCCGCCTATACAACACGTACTACCAAGATCATTTCTATTTGGAGCATATTTCTACCTTAATAAGGTATTATTTTAATAGTATTTATCTAGGTTCCCAAACATATATTATATCAAAATATTTACCTAAAATGAAATAGAAGCGTATCGCATTCTGCATGTTTTTACGTCATAATAGACCTGTTTTCAACCTAATTGTTTCGTATTATAAACAACAACATCTTACGTATCCAAGTCATGGGAACATAGATTATATCGTCTAGTTACAGAATAACAACACAATGAGAAAAATACAACAAGTTTTCAGTCATCATTTTTGGTATTACAGAACACGGTCAAAATCTAATCAAATTTAGGATCGTTCTATTGCTATCACTGTCGCTCTGCGTGGCTAAACTTCGTCACTAAACAGTGATAGCGATATTCAGGCCGATGTTTTTGACGCGGCCGATTTGAAGTTGCATTCGGGGTTCGCGGGCTTCTTAAGATCCATAGCAGCGTCTGTCAAAGTGTTCGAAAAAACTGTTTGATTTTTTTTTCTATTAGGTACGGTTTCCAGCGTCGTAATCTGCGCGGTTGTTGCTCGCTTCAATCAGGATAATTTGATAATTCCTTTGAAGAGGAAGGTGAAGATGAATCACAATGCTGTTCTGCCAGATGGCTAGTAATAAAAGTTCGGCTAAGATACGTACTATGTTTTTTGAGAAAAAAGGACGGTTTCTTTTGCACTTATTTAACAGAGATTCACAAGTGCTCATTAATCTAAGTATTTCAGTAAATAATTGTGCTCGAGAAAGCGAAGGTTTGTAGCCCTCCTCTTCCAATATATTAATGACCAAGCTAGCTCTATCGTTTAGTGACAAATCACATGTCTAAAGGGTAACAGGTTGAAAACGCTCAAGCGAGTTAGAATTTTGCTATTTGCATGTGCAGCAATAGCATCATCATTGTCATCGCTACTAGGATCTCTGTGTGTATTTGCGGCGCGGTCCGCTCTTTCATTCGCCCCTCGCTGACCAGTGTGAAGGTTGGCGCCCTCACACCCCGCTAGCCCCAAGTCCTCCGGTCGGGGCCCAGATGGACATATTCCAGCAGGTTGGGTCAGCCCCTGCTGATTTGTGTGGGGTTTTAACAATCAGGAGACATCACTTCTGGACTAAGGAGTTACATAACAGTTGTTTCGACGTGACAGTAGATGAATAGTTTGAAAAAGTTTAGAAGTGAAATCTTCCTGGCCTAACGAGGGTGGACCGCTTCCCACACAACATGTAACCTTTCATCGGATAACAAATTCAACTGAATATTTCAGCAACAAAGCCAGTAAAGAAAGATTTTGTCAACTTTAAAAAGAAACACAATTTTACATCCAACCAAAATGAAATAAGTTTAAGTATACTTACTAACAATAATTTCACTACTTAAACACTTTTATTTCATTGTTAAAAATATTTATTTCAAAACCTATAAAAAATACTTACACATTCGGCCAAAAATGACAATATAATTAACTAGTGGTTCGCCTCGAACTGAGATCTCGCAAGTCACCGATTAATAAAAATAATAAATTTGTAATCTTTGACTATCCAAATAGTGCCACGAAATTCATAACCAAATTACTTGACCTATAGTTTCATACAAATTACAGGTAACGGCAGTTCATGTAATTTTGGTTATTCTTTTTGGGGTACCAATATCAGTTATTGGATTTCAGACTTTTGCCTATATTTGTGTCACTTAAGCTACACGCATACCAAATTTCAGCACTGTGGGGTCACTGGTTTACCCTGTGAATTTTGTCAAAGTTTGTTTTTATTAGGTATGGCTAATATCTTTAATAAAAATAATAACGAAATCTAAATGTAGATGTAGTATGAAGATCTTTCATTTGACGTCCCATTTTCATTTTTTTACCCCTTTTGAACCCGAATATCTCAACAACCCCCCAACATTTTTAGCTCATTTAGCCACACCAAAATTGTGTCATCAATTCAATGCCTATGTATCAAGTTTCACGATGTTTGGATCAACGCTTCGAAAGTTACCCTCGGTCAAACAAACATATATACAACGCCGATTTGCCCAAGTTGATTTAGAGATCTCGCTGCGCTCGATCAATTAGGCGAGATTAGCTTTTCGTTTTTTTACCACATATTGGTATACTATAAGGGTCTAGGTCAGAAGGAATTAAACTCAGTATCACTTCACAGCAATTGCACTATTTATTAAAACTTCACTTAAACTATTGTACACGTGTTGCTTCGTCCAGTGCTCTACCCAGAATGACCGTCGTTTTTCAACGCATCGTCCGACACGTCACCGTAAATAAAACGAGGTGAGCTGTGATTGGTCGACGCCTCTGATTCGTCGACGTCTCTGATTGGCTTCCGTACTTACAGACAATATACTTTTTAGCTTCCGAATAATCAATTGATATATTGTTAAGAATCAAGTTATACATTTTAAGTAGTGTGAAAAATAGTACTTACTTATTTTCTAGTTACTTATGCGAAATACGCAGTAAATTTAACGGCAATATCTATCATACCTAACAGCTCGGCCATCCTACCCTAAGCGAGTCCCATCGCTTATTAATTGATACATAACACTCCGACCTCATTTGAATTTTATACAATTATAACATGCTAAAAAAATTAACTGATCTAACTTATAATTTAAATCATCATTTAGAATCCGTAAATAGCATAACTGTATATGCTTCTAGCAGGCAGAATAAATATCTAGATTTAATAAGCTAACTAAAAATTTAAATAATAATTATAACTAACTTAGATAATTTTAATATTATTCACAATTATTATCATAGGTATGGCTTAAAATGGTAGAATACACAACTAGACATTCTTAATTTAATATTTTTCGGTATCATTATCAGAACATTCGGATTCAAAACTTCTAGTAAACTTCATCCATGGTTGAATTTTGTCTATAGCCACAACAGCTTCGTACCTTCGACCGTGTTTTCTAGTCAAAGGTGTATCTTCTATCAGAAATCTGTCATTATCGAGCATTTTTACTATGCGGTAAGGTTTATTTTACAACAAGTTTATGTGATTTACCATCGTGGGGCACTTGTCTTTCTACTCGTACTAAGTCTCCCTCTTTATATTGTTTTGCCGTCTTTCTGTGTCTATTATAATTAGCAGCATCTCTTACCTGTTGTTCTTTTATCTTCTCTCCAGCCTCCTGCCTTATATCCTGTAACTCTTCTGTCGGAATTCTATTTAATGTTTCGGTAATGACTTCGCTCAATTTACCTTCCGTTCTGCTGATAACATTGAACCCGAAGAGTAGTTCTGAAGGGCTCTTCTGTGTCGTTTTGTAGTATTTATACCTACTTGTATATCAGAGATATGCTCATCCCAGGACTTTTCTTCTTCACTATGGTTGGATGTACGCAGCGCATCTAAAATAGTTCTATTGAACCTTTCGACCTGGCCGTTTGCCGTGGGCGTAGCAACGGCATTCTGAATATGCTTTATACCGTATAATTTAATGAAGTCCTGAAATGTTTTGCTCGTAAAACTCGTGCACGATTACGTATAACCCGATATGAAGTTATTATCGTTATAAATAACGCGGGTTATCGTCATAAATAACTTCATTTTACGGGTTGACTACGCTACCTGATGTTGATGAATGCGTACGATTCGTGCTGTTTCCGAACCTACCCCTTTGCATAGTGTCCTGGTTGTCTCTGCCCTGACCTATCTTAACAGTTTTAAAATATTTAAGTACCTGTTCTGGCTTCGGAATTGAGCTGCCTGCGCACCAACTTTGTCAGCTCGATCCTCGATGCCGTACAGGAGACAGTCTACTGCCTGTCTTCCAGTGATTTTACATCTGTTCAATAAATTAACCTTTTCGTAATAATAATGCTCTAGTGACTCGCCATATTTTTCTTTTTTAGCTAACATTTCGGATAGAAGCTCAGCGTAATCCTCTCTGAATGGAAAATATTCCCATAGTTTCTTTTTCCATTCAGACCAGGTATGCAATACCGAAGTTAGACCCTGATACCATGTCTTGGCTACCCCACATAGTTTTGGCAGAGAGTAGTGTATGATTTCTCTTTCTTCCCAGCCATAGATCTCGGCGCATTCTTCCACTTTTTTGTGATCCACGTCAGAACGGTTTGATCTTTTGATAAAGGGTCGAACTCCGGTACTACATTCGCGTTAAATGCTAATTTAGGCTTATCAGAACGCTTAACCTTTTCTAAAATAGATAAATACTTATCCATTAGTCTAATATCCCGTTCTCCTTCCCTGCATTCTGATAGTCTTCCTCTTTTTGAAGACGGTGACTCGCTTCTGCTTCCAGATGAATTGACACCGCGTCTTCTTTTCTTAGCACCACCAGGTCCTTCTCTCGTTCGTGAATATCTGCTCCTTGCAGGACGCGGAGAAGACAACTCGTCTTCCGAATCAGACGATGCAGAACGGTGCTGTCTGCGTCTCTTTGATTGCCATGCTCGTTGTCCTTTACTTACATCTTGACTCGAGTACCTTGTATATCCATCTTCATCAGACGTGCTTGCTCCTTGATCCACTTCCTGAGGTTGTCTTCCAAACCGTAGTTTCGACCCACCACCTTGGGTTTTCTTCCTTGGATTGGACCCGCCACCTCGGGTTGCCTTATTTTGATCCGACCCACCACCTTGGGTTTCCTTCCTTAAATCGGCCCGCCACCTTGGGTTACCTTATTTTGATCAGACCCACCACCTTGGGTTTCCTTCCTTAGATTAGGCCCGCCACCTCGGGTTACCTTATTTTGATCAGACCCACCACCTTGGGTTTTCCTCCTTCTTGGCCCTCCACCTTGGGCAACCATCATCTTCCATTGCTCTCCTGAAACTTTTAGATACCACAGCTTAATATACTGTATATCCACACATACAATATCACGCTCACAAAACACCAAAGATATTGCGACCACATCAAATTAATTATTCCTACTCCTCTTTAAATGTAAATAAAAATTATTCAAATTAGATATATCATCGATTAATCCACCCCCAAAAATAAAATAATTAATAATTTCCAACACTAGTAAAAGAAAACAGAAAAAGAAATAGACACCTATTAAAAAATTTAATACTCCCTTCTCTTTAGATAAAAAAAAATTATAATATTCAAGCTCAAATCAAAATATAATACTGCCAGCAATTTAGAAAATAGAGAGAAAACAAAAAGATAAAATCACGAAAAGTAAATTCTTATTTACATATTTCATCTAAATATCCACCGTCAGACTACGCCAAAGAAAACAAAATAAAACGCTAAAAAAAAGGTTTAAACTCTTGCAAATCTTATTGTTTTTTATATATAAATAGGCTGTATCACATAATAAAAGTTCACCATACCATAAAAATCATTTTTATAAAAAAAATCATGCTTATAATGTAAATCGTTACTTACGTTTGCTTTCAGAGCAGCAGGCGTGGCAAGAAAAAGTAAAATTTTCTCGATTATCCCGCTTATGACCTATAAGGGTCTAGGTCAGTGGGAATTATAAACTCAGTATCACTTCACAGCAATTGCACTATTTATCACAACTTCACTTAAACTATTGTACACGTGTTGCTTCGTCCAGTGCTCTACCCAGAATGACCGTAGTTTTTCAACGCATCGTCCGACACGTCACCGTAAAAAAAAACGAGGTGAGCTGTGATTGGTCGTCGTCTCTGATTGGCTTCCGTACTTACAAACAATACACTTTTTAGCTTCCGAATAATCAATTGATATATTGTTAAGAATCAAGTTATACATTTTAAGTAGTGTGAAAAATAGTACTTAGTTATTTTCTAGTTACTTATGCGAAATACGCAGTAAATTTAATGGCAATATCTATCATACCTAACAATACAGTGTTTTTTTTTAACTGGGACAGTTCGGCAGCACCAATAACCAGAGGAGATACAGGTGCAGTTTCTTTTAAAACATCAGCTCTTTTTCAAAGAAAAACATTTTGGCATAATTTTTTTTTTGGTCAAGCGTGAGTAGCGCCTTAAAATGAATCATTGATTTTACCTTTTTATTGTGCAATGAGAATGTAATAAAATGTTTGTTGGAGGAATTTTGCTTTGTCCTGTTGTATGAGAATACATTTTATAAAATTTGACTAACTTCCGCTGCTCAGATTTATTTTATCCTGTACAATAAAATGATCCTTACATAGGACTGCATCGATCGGCATTAAAAAAAATTTGATTCATTTTAAGGCGCTACTCACGCTTGACCAAAAAAAATTTAATGCCAAAATGTTTTTCTTCAAAAACGAGCTGATGCTTTTAAAAAAACTGCACATGTATCTCCTCTGGTTATGGGTGCTGCCGTACTGTCCCAGTTAAAAAAAACACTGTTTAATATAATGGTCGGGATATGTGGTGATGTTTTCTGACTAGAGAAGATAAAAAAATGCGGCTTTATTATACATATTGTATATACTGAAAAGAAATTGTTAAATAATCCAAAAATCAACAAGCAACCACTTTTTTTTTAACTTATCTGCCGAAAAAAGTACGTTACTTCTCTAAAAGTACGTTAAAAGTAAGTCACTTCTCTGAAAATATGCTTAATTATCAAACGGGAGTTCTACTCCAACGTTTTAGATCCTAAATACTACCTAATTCTGCAATAAAAAGAATATGTACGAAAATTAAGTCATATTCCACAGTGTGCGTTGCATATTGCAATACGACACGTCTCGTCGGAATTATAAATAAACATATAAATAATTATATAAACTACCCGTTTATTAACAATAATTAATAATACTATAATACTATATTACAATATTATGCTTAGTTTAAAGCAACACTACATTATGAATAAATCAATCAGTCTTTAGATAATTTACTAAATCAGGTCCCGCTTGGTTAACGAAACAAATTTACATTTTCGAGTACAATACTTACTTTTACTTTGCTGGGCTTAGATTATGTCGTATCATTTTATAAACCTTTATAGGTGAACATCAATAATGACGTTTAGATACGTAACTATTAATCTGTGATTTGATGATAAGGCTCAATTTACATTGCCGCGGAAAGTAATGAAAGCAAAATAGTTGCACATTGCATAGAATAAAATAGATAACGGTTTATTGTATACCACACTTAAAAAAAGATATGCAATAGTACAATTGGCGGTCTTATCGCAAAAAGCGATCTCTTCCAGATAACCTTTGGATGAACTGGATTTTACGAGAACGTTAATTTTACGATAGCTTAATAACTTAAGCTTTTTATTTATCTGCGTACTTACATAAGCGAAATAAAATACATAAGCTTACTGAACCTTATGTCAATTGTGTAACGTACAGTTACAAATTAGACACTAGCTGAAAAAACATGTGGCGCGACATCCGTTGAATTATTTTTGGCTCGCCTGTTGTTTAGCTTGTACGTTAAACAATTGACACAGTTCAGTAGGTATGCTATGTGCAATTTCGTTACAAAAATTTGCCTCCATTCCGCGGCAATGTAAATTAAGCCTAAAATAACCCATCTGCGAATATCAAAAAGTGGCGCGGTGAGTATTGTACTTATGTTACTTACAACATTATATTATGTTATTTGATTTTGTATTAGTCAACCACATTGTTATAAACTTTGTACCAACAAACTTGATTATGAGTTTATTATATTTTCTAAACATGGCAAAAGCGTACAAATTGTAAGAGCCGCAGGAAAGACATATTGTTTTTAGACAAATTCATTAATACATAAGGCAAGTCTAAACATTACGTTTGATAAATGCCAATTTGTTGGTTTTTTAATATAAACCCACTCCCTTGCTCCCATTAAGAGCATATAAAGCTTTAGAGTGCATTATGATCGCACTAAGGAGATCAGTGGACTAATGTGGGCTGATGTTGATGATGATGATGAACCGATTTTGAAATTTCTTTCACTTATAGACAACTACACTATCCCTGAGTGCTATATATAGGGAAATAAACCAGAATAAGGAAATATCAAGGAATCACCACCAGAGGTATTTTTTCATCCCTCAAATAGCCTCCTATTTGAGGGATCTAGAGTCTTATAACTTTTCTATGCTCCTACTGGGAGCAAAAGAGTGGGATTATAACAGAATGGACCTTTTTTTGCAAAGTTTTTTTTTATTATGTAATGAGTTATAGTAAGTTCTGACTTGCCGCCACGACTACTCCCCTTGTTTATTAAATTGGACTATCTAATTTATAATTCTTACTGTTGTAGGTAAAAATATTGCAAAAAGACAATAAATAATGTTGGTCCTTACTTCATTTTGTTCCTAATCAAATTAATGGTAATTACTTTGTTAAGATTTATTTAAATTTTCTAAATATTATGATTAGTCTGGATTTGAACAATCATCCGCCGCGGAACAAATGTTTGCATTATCTACAGATATTTGTTAAAGATTAATTTATTTGCCAGAACATGGGTAGAATTATACAGATTATACAAAGTGGTTTCGTGAAAATGAAATCGATATGAAATCGAGAGGAAGGATGAGGGTTCAAATCCAGTCTGCTCGTAATTTTTGTAATGATTTAATAAAAGTTTAAAATTAACAGTAAATGCGACTTGCGCAACGATGCCTAAAATGTCTAAATATGATTTAAGGAGTTGGCCAATCATACATTTACGTCAAATTTATAAATGTTTAAGCGCTAAATACGTTTAGGGATCGTTGTGCAAGCCGGCCTAAGTGTGTAATAATATTTGGGGTACTTAAAAAAAGCTTAAATTAACAGTAAGTACCCAATAACGCATTAGAAGATTTAATAAATACAGGAAGACTAGTGTTGAAGTTTCCTTTTTTTATTGACGATAGTTAATCGCTTGACCATTATCTCACGATGGTAAGTGCAAGACTTACCAATTCAACATACCATTGCCACTCAAGTCTATGTCGGTTTTCTCTCAACAAATAAACAATTTTGTCATATTCAAACAGCATACAAGATATGATAGTGAAGAGGTGCCCTTAGTTTGTTTATATTTCACACCGGTACATTATACAAAGCCGTTAATCGTTCTAAAAACCCATCAGTACCTTCTCCATTTATATTAGCAGTCCTATCATCCCTCACCTCCCGTTCTAAATGTCTAACATCACTAATCGCTTGAGAATTGGGCACTATAGAACCTACATAATCTTTTCTTTCCACATGAGTAAATATCTGTAGTTTACCATCTGTATTCTCTCTGTACTGTCGATCCTCATGTCGTGGCAAAGGTCTGAGGACCGCGAAACCCTCTCTATCGCCATCTTTGTAAGGTTGATTTTTGTATGGCGATGGGATGGTGTCTTTAAATTCATTGTCTATGTACACCGTTTTGAATTTCGTTAGCTGTGGTCGGTCAAATTCCTCTGTGTTCTCATATTCGTTGAATTTGAATTGCCCCTCTCGGTTTTGAACTGTTACGTTTGGCGCTCCTTTTTTGTTCGCTTGTGTTTTCTTCTTTGGAGATTTCTTGAGGGTGTTAGGTACAGGCGATGTTGGTTTTTCCCGTTTCGGCTCGATAATAATCTGTACCTTCTGCTCTTCTTTGTCTTGTTTGATTTTCTTGTCTTTGGGTTTGGTTTTGGTATCGTCACAGCGGTTGCGTACTTTATCGTGAACTTGTGAGTGCCGACGGAGGTCGAAGGCGGAACGGAAACATTTCTCGCATTGTACGCATTTGTAAGGGCGGTCACCTGATGGACACATTTAATTAAATTAATCACCTGACGAAATTAGACAAAGTGCTGTTTTTGTTTAAAATAAGATATTTTATGTTTCTAGAGTTTATTTACAAACTTTTAAAAAGAATTTGATTGTGTTTACATACAGAATTGTAAGCCAGCGATGTTAAAAATCTAGTGAAAGAGCTAAATTATTATGTGAACATCTACTACGTAATCACAAGAAGATAAGTCGTAGATATAAATGCCTCAATCTATCTCAGTAGTGATATTAAAATTAGGAGTCTCACAAGGCTCTGTGCTTGGTCTGTTACAATATCTCCTTTTTTTTGATGGCTAAAAACTTGCTGATAAGAAAACAAACATAATTTACCTGTGTGTGTCCTCATATGAGTCAGTCTATAGCAGGATGCACTGAAGGATTTAATACAGTAGTCACACTTATAGTTCCTCTCTCCGGTGTGAATCCTTCGGTGGACATTCAGAGAGTATTTCCTAGCAAACTCTTTGCCGCAGAACTCACATTTAAAGAGTTTCTGTAGAATTAAATATAACATAAATATCCATTATCCATACCATTATTATAAATTCGAAAGTAATTCTATCTCTGTCTGTTTGTAAAGTTTTTACGATTAAATCGGTTGGACCGATTTCGATGAAATTTGGTATATAGATAGATTATGAATGGGATTGAGACATATGCTACGTTTTAGCCGACTGCGCAGAAGGAGGATAATGTTTTCATTGACAACCACGCGTGCAAGGCCGCTGGCGGAAGCTTGTTTGTAATATAGCATCCATCGTAAGGGATCTTGATGATTTTCAATAAGATACTTATTGACTTTGGATAAATAGCGCTCATGATTTTATACATGCAATACAAAGTTTGTATTGTTATAATTTTATGTAGATACAACAATCATACTTTAAAAAACCTTTTTTACGATATAGATACATTCTGTTAAATAAAGCACAACGACTAATAAATCAAGTAAATAAGTTACCTCGTTAGAATGCACTGATATGGTGTGGTATTTGACATCGCTCCACTGTCTGAAGGCTCGTCCACAAAGCGTACATTTGTAAGGCTTGTCGCCGTTGTGGACACGCTTGTGAATCTGAAACAAAATTTAATAAGAAACGAATAACAAAAATCGTTTCACCAAATCTTAGATGTAACAGCCTTTAGAGCTTTTCTAACGTTGAGGTCGAAATCCGAGCGGTAAACTACAGTTTCATGAGTTTTACAACGTTAAATTTCAAGACGGGAATAGTTTTGATACGCGCCATTAGGTCCAAAGACAATATTTAATTATACCAAGTGTCTATGGGTGGATCTGTTTTGCTGTTTAAGAACAAACATCGGATCCGAGTCTGTATTTGAAAGATACACTTGTTTGCGTGCGTGACGTTACATTTTCTGCTTGCGACATAATGTCACTGTCAGCCATCCATTTGTCCACAGTTAACATAAATCGGCTAGGCCTCCAAATGCATGCATTAAATCACTAGGCCCCACCTGAAAACCAGCGGCGCTTACCATCCTCGGATGGTTAGCGGCAATACGGCGAGACAGCACGGAAGACTATTCTTGCTACTCGCCTACCTATGTACAGACAGTGAGTAAATCTATATTTTAGTGAACAAATCATTTTTCTACAAGTTTTTGTTTTAATCTTTAAACATGCAGGGGCTTGCCAGCTAGCGACGCTGTCTGTACATATTCTTTCTCTTCTTGTGTGTTACCTGTGTTTTTCTGTTATCTATGTACTTTGCCAAATAAAAGTATTTTCTGTTTTTCTTTCGCATATAATGTTGGTTTCACCTTGAGAGCAGCGGCCGTGAAGAATGTCTTGGAGCAAGTGGAGCACGAGTGCTGGCGGTCCCCGTGCGACAGCACGTGGTACATGAGGGAGTTGCGATGTGCGAATACGCGCCCACATTCGCCACATTCGAGACGTTTTCGCTGCAAATAACGGGTGTTCAGATATAAAAAAACTAAACATCACAACTACTGGGACCCTCTTCAAACACATCCACGCAAGAGAAGCAGTAATAGCAGACCCCATTACAATAACCTGATTAAACTACCTATTGCTACTAATAGGAGCACCGGCCTGTCCGCACACAATTTGTTTGTGTGACTAATCAAATCATTGTTTGGGTGCGCTAAGCCCGTCGAGCGGGACAATGTCATCATCGGGCAAAGGTCGCCATCCATCCGTCCACCATCTTGGATTAAACGGCCAATCACATACATGTGTCGCCTTCTGCTTTTTCAGCTGCAGAACTAAAACCTAACGGCGGACCATTCCCGTTAACGAACAGAGCGCACACGCAACTGAAGACAATTTGTAAAACCTAGGGATTCCCATCAGTCGGTTTTTTGGACACTCTGGGCCCGCCACTATCGTTCATTCCTTCTGAATCGTACTGTCGTTCAAACTGGGGGATAGGGGACGAAAGTTTGTATGGAAATATGTAAGGGTTTATGTGAATGTTTTATAAGTTTGCGGCAAGAGGCAAAATATTAGAGCTATTCTGATGTAACATTTACGGAGTCATTACAAAATGTGAAACTGAAGTTAAAGCGAGTAAGAAACTTGCCAAGCACCGCGCCGTACACAATGAGCGCTGTGCAGCGTATTATATATAATCTAAAAAGCTCTTTGCAGTGAAACACTCCAAATAACTCGAACAAAAAAACCTATCATTTAGTTTTTCCAAATTCATGTTAATATAATGCTGATGAACAGTAACAATAATTGTGCAACACACATACGTACACACATTACTTGTTTTGTCGTATTGCATCTCGTTTCACTTGGTTTCTTGGAAGCTTGTAACTAAAAATCAATGTTTGCTCCTCGAGCAACATTATTCGCGGGGTATGACCATTTTGTCAGACCGCAGCAGCGCACACATTTAATTATGTTTTTGTTATTATTTATGTTCTTTTGTAATACATTCTTTTATGTCTTTGTTTGTTTTTGCGCATATTTTGTAAATTTCTAAATTGTTTGTTAATAATATGTGTGTGTATTCAATGATAGAAATATAGGCTATATTTATGTATCTATCTAACAAATACCTTTCCATTACTCTTCTGTTCTGCCTTGTTTTTCTTGGGTTGTTTAATCTGGATTTCAATCATTGGCACGTTCTCTTGTACAATAGTGTTGTAGGATATAGGCGTTGGCACTTCGCTATCAAATATTCTTTGGAGGACTTCCTCTGTTGGTGGAAAATATAAACCATTAATTTTTTTACTTAAAACTGAAAATTCATCCATTTTGTATTATGAAAAGTCAGCTCACTGAAATTCAAGATGGCGCTTCGTTCGACCTGACCTCTAGGACTATAAAACGTCTGACAGGTCCGTGCATTAATCTTTAGTTAGCTTTCCTTTAAATGTTATTTAGAAAAAAACTTAAATTTCAATACTAATAATAAAAAGTTGAAATGTGAAACACAAGATAGTTCTTTAATGACCCCCATCATCATCAAGGGCAGCTTAAATGAGCACACTTTTAGAACGTTTGGAAAACTAACTAACCTTTAAGAAGTTTCAACGGCTGCTGTTCTTGCGCATGCGTGTCCTGCGTGGCATGCGTCACGTGCTGAGCGTGCGACGCGTGTTGCTCCTCGGACACGTGACTGGCGTGCGACACGTGCGGCACGTGCGCGTGCGCGGGCGGCTCGTGCGTGTGCGCGCGCGCGGTGTAACTGTCGGGGTTGTCGGCGCAGTCGGCGCATTCGGGGCAACCTTCGCACGGCTCATGGGTTCCGTTGCGGGAGTACCTGTGCATGTACGATTAGAGACTGATAAAGTTGGTGCTAAGCACACCTCTGAAAAAACCACAAATAAAATTGATATTTTATCTGTGCTTAACATTTTATAAGTAGAACTTACGCAGCCCTTGCTGGAAAAATCCTAAAAGGTCACGTGGGTTACACTACACCTTATTAAATACTATCTGTTGCCCGCGACTTTGTACAAATTACACTACTATATGTGTAGGTAAACTAGAAATAAAGCGAAACTCGTTGTTGCAACTTGACTTGACACCCCATTTTTATTCCATGGGACCTGATTTATAGGAAAAAAAGTAGCCTATGTGTAAATCCAGGTTCTACGTACATTCTAAATTTCAACGAAATCGGTTATGCCGTTACGACGTGATTGAGTAACAAACAAAAAATAAATATATATATACAAACATCCAAATTTTCTCATTTATAATATTAGTGTGAAGAAAATATTTAAAGATCTTACCAGTGTCTAGTGTGGTCTTGGTGCACGTGTCCATTATCGACCGTAAGGTGTGGTAATAAGGGCGGCTCGTATTCACTCACGCACACATGGATGCCGGCCATCAAATCCTCTGGCTCACTGAACTCACCCATATCTTCCAACTGAACATAAACACTAATGTTAAACAAATACAAAACACACAAACACTTGGTTTCGACATTTATAATAGACTAGCTTCTGACTGCGGCTTCGCACGCGTTGTTTGTCAACAAAAAATAGCATATGTTTGAATCCAGGTTTTAATCTATCGACACACCAAGTTTCATCAAAATCGTTTCAGCCATTACGACGTGATTGAGTAACAAACAAATAAACAAACATTCAAACTTTCACATTTATAATATTAGTGTGACTAGCTTCCGCCTGCGGCTTTGTACGCGAGGTTTCTAAGTATAAATAACCTATATGTCTGTATCAGGTCATAATCTATCTATATTCCAAAATCGAGTCGAAATCGGCGAAACAAACAAACATTCTCACCTTCGCATTTATAATATTAGATAAGATTAGAAAATTATTTATATCACTAATAAAATAATAAAACTTAAGAGAGTTTGACATTTTGACGAATTCACAGGGCACACCAGTGACCCCAGTGCTCAAATTTGGTATGCGTGTAGCTTTAGTGACACAAATATAAGGAATTTTGAAATCAGAATAACTGCAATTTCTACCCCTAAAACGGGTAACCAATTAACATGAATTCCCGTTACTTGTAATTTGAATGAAACTGCCGTTCAACTAGCTTGGCGGTGCATTTCGTGGATACTTTACACAATAATGTTCACATGGTACTATTTAAATTGCTTTTTAGTAAAAAAGTTTTTTTAGCTTTTATTGGAGGCTCGCGAGATGTCAGTTTGAGGCGAACTACTAATTCACATTGCCCCCAACGCACCCCAACCTTACATTGCAACTACCTACCCAAATACCCATACCATTCCCTTGAGTATCTGTTATGTTAATTTATTCATCAGTTTTAATATTTTTACTAAAACTTTTCTTTTGTCTCTTTGTTTTGATTGTTGTTTTTAGGGTTCCGTACCCAAAAGGTAAAACGGAACCCTATTATTAAGACTCCGCTGTTTCTTTCACCAGGCTGTATTCTCATGAACCGTGATAGTCAGACAGTTGAAATTTTCACAGATGATGTATTTCTGTTGCCTCTCTCTCTGTGTATAACAACAAATACTAAAAACAGAATAAAATAAATATTTATGGGGGCTCCCATACAATAACCGCGATTTTTTTGCTCTTTTTTGTTCGATATTGATAACGACAACAAGTAGAAGCTTGAAATATTCGTAGAATATTTAGTTATATATTTATTCACTTTAAAAATAAATAATTAAATTAAAATAAAACAAATATTTATGGGGGGCTTTCATACAACAAACGTGTTTTTTTTTTTGCCATTTTTATAGATAATGGTAGAGACTTCGTGCGCGAGTCCGACGTTTTTATTTTTCTTATTGGTATCTGTAATAGGTCCACGTCTACTCTCCTTACAATACTTAAGTATCAGTGGAGTGGAGGGCTGGTGACCTGTAGCACAGGTTCACAGGTGTGGTAATGCTTGTAAGAATTTAACCTAAAGATGACCTTTGTGAAGAGAAAATAAACGATAATAAATAAACGTTTATATTAAACTAGCTGTTTCCCGCGACTTCGTACGCGTTACACTACTAAATGAGTAGGTAGCCTAGAAATAAAGCTGAACTCGCTGTTGCAACTTGACTTGACACCCGATTTTTATTCCATGGGACCTGATTTATGGGATAAAAAGTAGGCTTTGTGGTAATCCTGGTTATAATCTACGTACATACTAAATTTCATCGAAATCGGTTCAGCTTTTACCACGTGATTGACTAAAAAACAAATAAATAAGTAGTATGATAGCTAACCTTAGTATGAGAGGGGTGCGCCTCTCTCATATGCGCTTCGCATTGCTTCTGCTTGCGGAACGTCCTGGTGCACTTCCCGCAGTGGTAGAGCTCCAGCTTGTTCAGACTCTCATACAAATCTGTCTTCTCGCCTTCCACCGGCGCGGGCTCTTTCTCCATACTAGCCATGGGATATTGAACCTTGTGGAGACGAAATAAGCACATATCAGACGACAAGTAAAAAGTTAATATTGGTGTCGAATTGTCGATTCTGTTTTCCATTAACGAAACTAAATGTAGCTAGCTAGGTACAATTTCATCACATATCAGCCATAGGACGTCCTCATAACTAAGTAGACAAGCTATTAGGTTATGAGCAGACACAGTGGTCGCAGGAAGCACCATTCATCATTATCACTACAGAATAGTGTAGCCGTCGAATGTTTTACCTCATTCAGGAGTCAAATTCCATAATGATATATAGACAAAGCGCTCAACAGCACTGTTAAAATTCTTGCATTGAGTATGTTTGTATTACAGTAAAAAAATTATGAAGCTTATATATTCAGGTAGATATGATTATGCCATTTGTCCTAAGACACCGCAAGCTTAGAACGTCTAGTTTCCGAGATACGGCTGGTACTATGTTTTTATGCGTTCAGTCATTTTTGTTCCGATGATGTTCACCGATATTTGTAACCTTACTACGTTCACAGTATCACAGAACAGCGACTTTTGCCGTTGACTGTACATGAATGAAGTGTCAAGCTCGATAAAACCCTGCCTCCGGACTAGTTTGAGACTGTATCTCGTCAGGCAGTGAAAATAGTTATAACTTTTGAAACTACATATATTTTCACTAAAACTCACAAATCATGGTAAATATCCCGTTTTTAGTGAGAATACCTTGATGTTGTTATAGTTGAGAGGCGCGACGGCGGCGTGCTTGTCCAGCGGCGGGTACAGGGGCTTGGCGCTGCCGAGAGACAGCTCCACGATGGAGTCGGGCAGCGCGGCCACGTTGTCCACTATGCACGTGCTCGTCATCTACAACACAACCATTTACCTAAATAACAACAAGATAACAAGTGCATTATTTCAATGCTATCATCTATTATATAAAATAAAGTCGGGTTAGTTTTTTTATATTGCTGGACATTTCACAAAGCGCTATCCAGCCCCAAACAACGCAGAGCTTGTATTATGGGAACCAGATAACTGATATAATACTTATATACTTTTTTTTGTAAATACATACTTATAATATAATAGAAAAACATCCAGACCCGGAACAAATATCTGTAGATCATGCAAACATTTGTTCCGCGGCGGGAATCGAACCCGCTACCTCCTGCGTCTCTGCCGACTATTCACCCACAGCGCCAGAACGGATGGACCGATGTTGATGCTCTTCAATTTGTTGGATTTTTCTTCGCCCCGAATAGCAGAATAACTATTCAAATTTCAGAAAAATTCACGCAAAAAAAAATTGAGGAAAATTCATTTTTACATGCATATATGCATGTCAAGGCGGTACGAAGGTCGCCGGGTGGACTAGTATGTAAATAAAACAATAATACTGTACATTTCTCACAGCGCTATATACCCCCAAACTAAGCAAAGCTTTTACTATGGGCACCAGAGGATTAATTGAATACTTAAATACATTATTTTTTGTAAATATGTCATCATCAATAATGTCATCGCCTTAAGAGGTCTCCTGCAGAACATAGGCCTCCCCATAGATTTACATATTACTTGTGCGGTCTGCACGCAATGGCATAAGTAAAAAGTATTGTCAATAACAAGTAGCCTCGCAATCCAGGTCATATTTGTCTGTATACCAAATTTTACCTAAATCGGTCCAGCCGTTTAGTCATAAAAACGTAACAACCAGATTGAGAGATAGAGTTACTTTCCAATATATATTATTAAGTAAGGATTATTAAGATTTAGCTGACCTATCTAAGATAGTTTGCAACGGTCTTTAACTAAATTATTTCTTTTTTTTGTAAATTATATAGTTTTTCAGAAAATAAGATTATGAAAGGGCTCGCCTTGGGAAGTACCACCATACCTATTTCTGCCGCTAAGCAGAATTGCTGTGTATCCGTTTGAAGGGTATGGTTGCTGGTGAAATTACAGGCTATGAGGCTTTACACCCATGCCTCAAGTTGATGGACGCAGCAGTGCATCTTAGGGCACGTTTCTAAGGTGCGTGACCTACGAGGTAATACTTTGTTATAGGCGATGGTTACCACTTAACATCAGGTGAGCCATCTCCAGGTCGTATTAAGAAAAACGATTTTGCTCACCTTATCCATAACTAGATCGGACACGGGGTTGTCGATAATGATGTTGTGAGGCTCGTAGTGTTGCTTCAGATGGTGGAAGAACTTCAATTGCTCTTCGCCGTAGAACTCTCCGCAGATCTGACATATTAGTATGGGTCTCATCTGGAACCAATATAGTGAACTAGTAGCTCGCCCCGAACTTAAATCTCGCGATGTTCTGATTGCAGTGTTTTTTTGAAGTATTTTATAACACTAAGGTTTAGCAAAAAGCCTACGGTCCACCTGATGGTAAGCAGTCACTGTAAGTAGACTATGGGCGTTTGTAACATCAAAGGTATCACAGCGTTGCAACCCTTTACAATTTTTAAAACTCCTTTTTTGAAGATTGATCTTATTGATCGAGCAAAGCAAGATCTCTAAATGAACTTGGGCAAATCGGCGTTGTATTTATGTATGTTTGTTTTAATATACATATATATTTTGGTATGTAAGTAGGTAGTGACGGCACAATCTTGGTGTGACTAAATAAGCTAAAAATATGGGGGGGATTGCTGAAATATTGGGGTTCAAGAGGGGTAAAAATCAACAAAATAGGACAATCCGGTCAAGTGGCACGTCTAATAAAAGGTCTTTTTGAGTACATTTTGACCCCGTTTTTATTATTTAGTTTAAACTTTGGTAGTTTTTAAGTTATTAGCCATAATAAAAACTGACCTTTGACAACATTCACAGGCTACACCAGTGACCCCACAGCGCTGAAATTTGGTATGCGCGTTGCTTTAGTGACACAAATATAGGCAAAAGTATGAAATCCAGAACAACTGCAATTTCTACCCAAAAAAAAAATTAGCACCAATTAACATGAACTCACGTTACCTGTAATTTTAATGAAACTATAGGTCAAGTCTTTTGGGTATGCATTTCGTGGCACGATTTTTATAGTCAAAGATTAGGTACAAATAATACTTTTATATGAGTTCGGGGCGAACCACTAGTTATTTTATTTTTATTAGCATTTGTGGGTTTTCGTTTCACTGCGGCTATGAGGCCTATTGTGATTGCCACTTGTTTTCATGTTGCCCCTAGTTGATAGGGGCGTTCAAAGTTCACCACTAATCCTTACAGCTGTTAAAAGTGTAAACTAATTCTTAGGGGTATAACTGTTAGCACCTCCGGGCTAAGAATGTGTTTGCCCAGATGAATGCTACGTTTGCGCATTCGCCTAACGGATGTAGGGGCGATTCTGCCGCCCCTAACATACTTGCATTACAGGATTGACTTGATAGATAAAATAGGACATCCAATATAGTCAGGTATAGGGTTTTTATGCTTCTTCAAGAAATTTAAAAGAGCCGCACTGAATAAAAAGTGACCGTCAATATTAAAAATACGGGATTTATCACGTAAGCTGCGAGGAGAGACGCGTAACGATTCACACTCACCTTGAAGGTTCAAGAATTGAACCGAAACATTGTCGGTCGTAACTCCGACAAAACGGTACGCGATGAACCTTGTTTTAATAATAATAATTGAAATAAATCGCGAAAGTATTCTTAGAAAAAATAAGTGTTCATGATGTAAAATAATACGAAATAAGATCTGGAAAAAATCGCTGTCAGCGATAAGGCCGTCCATTGTACTATATTTAGAATAGAATAGAATATTCTTTATTGCACACCAAACAAAATTAAAAATACAAAGAAATACACAAAAATAAAGGTAAGTACAATGGGCGGTCTTATAGCTAAAAGCGATCTCTTCCAGACAACCTTTGGATGGAGAGGACAAAACAAAATTAAAAAGACGGCGGTGTATCCGTGTTCATAAACCTACATAAATTACCTATACTTATATTTAGCACTTTTAGCACAAGTAATTAGTTTTTTTAAATATTCCTGATGTACAATAAAGAATTATTCTAATAATACGGTTTAAGCGACTGCACCGCTTACTGTGCAACTACCCTCTTAATAATTTAATGTAATTTTCGTAGGTTTTTTGTTTATATTGTCTAAATTTTATTGTTATTTTGTATCACAACGCTTTTTGGCATCAGTAAATGTATATTTAGTATAAGTTTATCTCAGTAAGTGAATTGTTAATTCTTATGAGATAATAAAGCATTCTAAACACCCAAGTGTAGAACTTACCTCATGTGACATGTGATGCGTCTGCTGCTGCACCGTTACAAAGTTGTCTGGCAGGATCTGCTCCTCTTCCACAGCGGGCGCCGCGGCCGGCTCTATACTATTCATTACCACTATATCCTGAAACACAACATACAGTCTCACACTTCATATGCTGCACATACCAAATTGGGTGAAACCAGTGTGAGACTTTATAAAGTGCACATTATGAAATTGAGTGAAACTATACCTATAAATACATAAATAAAATTAATATAAATATTGCTGGACACTTCACACAGCGCTCTCTATCCCTAAACCTAAGCAAGAGTTTGTAGATAATGCAAATGATAATGAATTTAACCCGCAACCTAATGCGTTTCATCTGGCTATTCGCCCACTGCGCCACGAAGGTCGTCAATCTAGTAATATCGACGAAATAATTAAAGAGGTAAGTATTAGGTATAAGCTAACACTACAATACAGTTGAGAACAATTGGGTTTAGTTTCATCCAATTTCATATGTGCACTATATGAAGACTCACATTGGAAGCAATTCTGTCGGCAAAAACTGAACTAAAAGGTTTGATATTATCTCTATTTCTTTGGTCGTGGGATCACATTCTGAAAACCAGTGTTGGTCAGCGCTCAGGCATAGACCGGCCGCCCTATTATCAAATCAAATTCAACTTTAAAATTGATTTGTAAGGAATATCTCTCAACGCTGACAGAATACACGCTACGCACGTGTACTTCGTTTTGTATGATAATGTAGGATCAATCCCCTGCGACCAATGGCAAAGCCACGTACGGATGCGTGGTTAGATGACGTCACCAACACACGCGTGGCCTGCCTGGATGCTTCGCTCACGCAGCTCAACGCGGCACACGCTATACATGCGAGACACGGCGGCGTAGTTTCGCGTGTTAGTTTCAGTGACATGTGCGACATGGGCCAGAGTCAATATCCGTGCGCCGCCGTACAAATACATACGCAGCCATACAAAAGAACTCACTCAGCTAACGTACCTGTGCGTGCACATCCTACACAGCAATAGAACCGCAACCCTGTCCTTTCATTTACCTGTTGAGGAGTACTTCCGCCATTTCTCTTCAGCTTCCTAGAGATCCTCTTCTTGTGCGGCAAACTCTTTCTGTTTTGTTGACGGTTGTGGGCCGGGGAACCACTGGCTAGCTCCAATACTGGACCGTCTGAGTCTGTTAGTGGGCCTATTTGAGACTCGTTCTGAAATAAATCTAGACTTAATATTTTTAAATCATTGTAAAAACTACGAGCCGGGCGGGAATTGAACCCGCCACTGAGGGTGCCAAATTATTGAGATGTTTTTCAATGTCCATACACTACTAGTTTTAGCTATGTCAAGCTGCACTTTAATACTGGTGGTCTGTGGTCTGTCAATTATGAGCGATGGAACAATCTTCAGTGACAAATTTATCCTTTTTTTATACATTGTCGATAGCTAATGTAAGAGCAGATGGAAATATGATAAATACCTTTTTATTCTTGTCACTGAACCAGTCTGACTCACATCGCTTCATTTCTTGCAGCGGCGGCAGAGTTTGCATCGACGGCAACCCGGCGAGCGACACCGACTGTTGATCCTGCAACACAAGTCATGGTCACGGTCACGGTTTTCTAACACTACATCATCATCATCATTCATAATTTTCAGCCCGTATCGACCCACTGCTGGGCATAGGCCTCTCTTTGTTTCTGCCATTCTTCCCGATCCTGTGCACATCTGAACCACGTACGACCCACGGTCTTATGGATGTCGTCTACCCACCTTGGACGTCCCCTATTTCGATGCCCAGTTCTCGGCCTCCACTCTGTTAGGGCCTTAGTCCACCTTTCGTCACTACGTCTGGCCAAGTGTCCTGCCCAACTCCACTTCAGCCCATACTAATGTACAAGATCACAGATCGTCAGCAAGCGAATATTGTCGCTTGCTAACGTCTTGTACTTTAGTCTGCTTGCGAATTTTAGTATTGGGAACTCGATCTAAGAGTGTGATGCCGAGCATGGCGCGCTCCATGGCTCTCTGTGCTACACTTATTTTGTACACAGCCTCCTTCGTGAGCCTCCATGTCCATACTAACACTACACTATTTAGGACATATATTGTGCTCGCTTATAGACTGCAGTCCGGACACATTCCACTGTATAGCTTCAAATAAATACGGGATTTATCACGTACCGTCTTATCGGTGTTTCGACCGACAATGTTTGTGCGAGGCGAGACGTTATTCGGAGCGGATCGCACTCACCCTGTTGAAGGTTCACGAATTGAACCGAAACATTGTCGGTCGAAACACCGATAAGACGGTACGTGATAAATCCCGTATTTATAATAAGCTTCAAATATTTAATGAAAAAGGTGGATAGCCCTGATTGTGATACATGTGGAGTAAAAGATGATATAAACGTTTCATAGTGCTACGGAATATTAAAAAATTTAAATGGAGAATCGGGACTAAGCCAGCCTCCATACAAAAAAAAAACCAAACCCCTTTTGATGCGTATTTGAGACTGAGACTAAGTGGGTCTAGAAAAAATTTGTTTGAGAAACATTTAGGATAGTTATTTTGGAGATACTTACCAAAGACTGTCCATTAAATCTTATCGAACTATCTAATATTACTGAGTCCACTTCATTTCTTGCTGGTGCCTAAAAAAAAGTTACATAAATTCTGTTAATAAAATACTATTGCATAGTTAAAATATTGAATTGTAAAATTTATATTTCTTTTGTACAGGGCCTAACAGTAACAATAAGGTGTTTTTTACTAATGTACTCAACTCTATGGTTGAGCATGGATGGATATGCTCTGCACTGTACTCTGTATGCCCATGTATGCAGGATTATCCACTTCAAGCCATGACGATGCTGTGTATGAATGCGCGACTTGATGATTTAACCAACAAAGGCCGCCTCGGATGCATTGACACGCAGCCAAACGCGGCGTACGCTATACATACATGCACTCGGTGACGTCGCGTCATGACATTACACTAATATTATACATGTAAATATTATTATTATTTATTATTTTTAAGAGCCTGTAGTGTCCCACTGCAGGGCAAAGACCTCACTTCCTTCTCTCCAGTCTTCTCTATTTTGGGCTATTGTGGACCAATCCTGTAAATGGGAATCAATTTCGTCCCTCCATCTTCGCCGCGGTCTGCCACGAGGTCGTTTCCCGTTTAGAGGTGTCCACTCTGTGGTGACTTTAGCCCATAGCGCATCCGACATGCGACAGACGTGGCCTGCCCAATCCCACTTCAGTTAACCAGCTTGTTGCCCGACATCCGCGATTTGCGTTTTAGAGCGCAGTATACTGTTACGAACGCGGTCTGTCAGTCTGACTCCCAGAATACTGCGCTCCATGGCTCGCTGACAAACCCCGGGTCTGGACTTTTGCAGATCAATCAAAGACCAGGTCTGTGCGCCGTAGGTGAGGATGGGGAGAATACACACGTCCATGAGCTTCCGTTTCAGAGATAAAGGAAGTGTACCTTTCATTAGCCGTTTCATTGACCAATATCCCTTCCAAGCGTTCTCGGTTCGTCTTGCAATTTCGAAGTCTTGTCGTCCTTGGAAGGATACCAACTGGCCTAGGTCCAGGTAGTCATCGACGTATTCTACCTCCCCACCCCCAACCTGTTTTCAGTTCCGTGCGCAGTTCCGTGCGCGCACCCGCACCGGTCGGTCACACTCGCGAACACTGCACAGCACGATACGCTAAAAACCGATTTACGATGTCGAAATCGACGCTTAAGTCGCTTGAAAACTTACTCGTACAATTTATCACACCGATCAATCAAAAGTTCGAGACCGTGATGAAAGAATTAAAGAAACTAGAAGAAAAAATCGACAAACTCGAGGCAAAAAAGCATCTATCATCCAACATTGAGGGTAGTAGTCGCAGCTCCCCGGCAACCGTGCAGAAGCAGCTCACGCACACAGTCGCCAAACAGAACCGCGCCCCGCACCCGCCACAGCCTGCGTCTGCGCCGAGCGCCACCGCTACACTCGTCCCAGTGTCACCCATCAGTCAGCGGGCAGCCGCGCCCGTGGTCACTCCACTGCGCAGGCCCCCGCCGGCTAGACCGCTCGCACCTGCTTTCTCGAGATCGTATGCAAATAAACCCCAGAAAAATGGCGACGACGACGAATGGAACACCGTAAGTTATAAAAACAAACGGCCGCCTCGACGGCGCGAAGTTATCACTGGTAAGGGATCGACCGATAACGACTTACAAATCGTTGAGCGAGTGAAAAAAATTCACGCTTGTTTTTTCAAGCCCGACACAACGCCGGAATCGATAATTGCCTATATGAATAAAAAGAGCCCGAAAAGTAAATATTACGTAGACAAACTGAAACTGTCACACACTTATTACTCATCGTTCGTAATTACTGTCCCATGCAGTCAATTTGAGTTTTTCACATCAGCCGAAAACTGGCCCCAAGGCACAGAGATAAGTGAGTGGTTTCGGCTCGGCGACGGACGCGCGAGAGGCACGTCCACTAAGGCAGCATCTCGGCGCAAGCACAGCTTCGGCGCCACTGCCCGGCCCCGGGATAACTCTGCTGCCGTTAGCCCGCTCCGCGCCGCCGCCCCCCAAGCGGCCCCAGCCGCCCTCGGGAACAGCACGCGCTAAGAGCCACCTTACCGTCTGCCACCAGAACATAAGATGTCTACCTAATAAGACTAGGAGGTTGGAAGTGCTCTTGACAAAGGATCTGTCCTGCGATGTGGTAGTGATAACGGAACATTGGTTGAGAAACCACGAACTAGCGTCTGTTACACTTAATAATTTTGACCTAATATCTAGTTATTGCAGACCTAAAATTCCTCATGGTGGAAGTTGTATATATGTTCGCACCGGCACAAAGGTGACTAATAAACAGGATTTTTGTGATTTATCACAAGAACAGATATTTGACGTGTGTGCCGTGCATCTTGTTGTAGAAAATATACTTGTAGTAGGAATATATCATTCTAATCAAACTGACGACTACGTATACTTAAAATTATTCGAGAAACTCCTAAGAAAGATATGCTGTAAAGACGCTATCATAATGGGGGATGTTAATATAAATTTTCTAAAAAATACAAGAGCTAAAAAAGAGTTAGTAGATATTTTATCTAGACATAATTTTGTCCAGCTTGTCGATACAGCTACTAGGACAGACGGAGACACCTCCACTCTACTCGACCACGTATACACGAACGTCTCCGCGGAGCGCATCGTGAGCTGCGCCGGCGTCGCCACGCACCTCAGCGACCATGACGCTCAATGTCTCCGCGTGTCCCGCGCCCCGGCTGCCCCGCCACAGTATGTTGCAAGACGTTCTATAACTGCTGCTAACAAATTAAATTTTGGTAGCGCTCTCGAATCGGTTGACTGGGCCTCGGTGGTGGAGCGGTCGGATAACTGTCGCGCACTCGCTAAGACTCTAATGGCGATTGTTGTTAATAAGTTCGAAATCTGTTTCCCGGTCAAAAAACAACCCTTCATCCCTAGACACAATAGCTGGGTAGATAGCGAAGTTCACAATTTAAAAAACTTAATTTTCAATTTATTGAACCTCATAAAAAAGTTTCCCCGCAATACTGACCTTGTAGAAGTTACCGACCGTTACACAATCAAATATAATTTGCTAATTAAAAGAAAACGCCACGACTTCTACTCCAAAATAATTCATGATCACCCGAATAAGGCAAAGAGTATGTGGAGCGTCATAAATACCGAACTCGGACGGGGAATCCGCGAAAGAATCGACTATACCGACCTCGTGAAAGACTCTGCCGGGGCGCCCTACAGCACAAAGCAGCAGCTAGTTAACGAGCTTAACCTCGAATTCACGACAGCCGCCAGCAAGTGCGGCGCCCCGTCGGCCGACATCACGAGTGCCTGTACGAGTCTGAGCGCGAACGCAACAGCGCACGACTCCTCGCTGCGATTTACATTTTTCACCGCGGACGAGATTGGAAAAATAGTGAAGCTACACATAGCTCCGAAAAATAGCACAGATTTATACGGAATATCGTCGAACCTGCTCCGTACCGTCGTGACATCGCTTGACCACGTTGTTGCCTACCTTTTCAACGCCTGCATCCGCGAGGGGGTGTATCCTGAAACTCTTAAACGGGTTAAAATATCTCCATTATATAAAGGTAAAGGTAAGAAGTCGGAAATGAAGTCCTACCGACCTATATCACTGGTACCCGCAATTAGTAAGATATTTGAGCTGGGACTCAATAAAAGACTCTTATCCTTTATAGGAGACGGCAACTTAATGTCTGACAGGCAGTACGCATACAGGGCCGGGCGTGCTACAACAGACCTGGTGCGAGAAGTGTTGTGGCGCGTGCTGAGCGCGCGCGAGGCGGGCCAGCACGTCGCTTTACTGTGCTGTGATCTCTCGCGCGCGTTCGACACTGCTGACCACTACCTGATCGCCAACAAACTCCATTTCTATGGCATACGCGGCCCGGCGCTGTCCTTGCTGACTTCTTTTATGTCGCACCGTACTCAAACAGTGGTTGGCGATCAAGGGCGTTTACGGTCAGTGGAGCTGGAGAACACTATGGGGGTACCGCAGGGTTCCTGCCTCTCGAACACATTGTTCAGCCTACGTACGTACGCCAAGTGTACATGTACGCAGACGACGTGGCGGCCATTGTGACTGCGCCGTCAACACTCGAACTAGAGCTCAGGTTGAACAATGTAGTTCGAAGGCTCGAACATTGGTTTAAATCAAACGGTTTAGCCCTCAATAGTGAAAAGACCTGCTTCATGACCTTTCGCTTCAATGGCACAACATCGCCACCTTGTACCGTGATTGCCGGGAACACCACACTACGGATGGTCGAAAATACAAAACTTTTAGGGTTCTTCATTGACAGCGGACTCACTTGGGAGGCACATATAGAGGAGCTCTGCTCCAAGTTAGGTCGTACCTGTTTTGCACTGCGACGGCTCGCTAACACCGCGTCTCGTAGCGTAGTACTGGCGTGTTACTTTGCGACCGTCCATAGCTTTCTCACCTACGGTGTGGAGCTGTGGGCGCGAGCCGCGGATGTCCAGCGAGTTTTCGTCATGCAAAAGCGGGCCGTGCGCGCGATCGTCGGCGTGGATGACGATGTGTCGTGTAGAGACTTGTTTAAAGAGCTGAATATCATGCCTCTCCCCTGTGAACTTATATACCAAGTAGCCCTCTTCACTCATATCAACATCGATGAGTTCCAGAGGCGAGGTGTGAACACCGGCCGCGCTCTGCGCAGTGACAAGCTCGCTCACGTCCTCGTCACGCCCGCGCACAAGCTGTGCAAGTCGGAGAGGTCCGTATATATAATGGGTCCCTCGGTCTACAACAGGCTGCCGGACAATATTAAAAGGGATACAACTTCCACCATAATGTTTAAAAATAGATTGAAAAAATGGCTCTTAGAGAGTTCTTTTTACTCTGTAGATGAGTTCTACACATTGCCTATTATATAATTTTTGATAAAATGAATTTATTATACAATTAATACACTATATTTATATTAGATATTTTAATAATTCTAAATATTCAATTTATTCCTGACCTATATAACTTTTTTGTTTATTTGTGTTTTTGACTTGTAACTTGGCGTTATAAATAAAGAATTGTATTGTATTGTATTGTATTAAGTGATTCAAAAATGGCAGAGTGCTGTCAAACGCTTTGGAGTAATCGACGAAGGCTAAATAAAGTGGAAGTTTGAATTCTTGATATTTTTCAATTACTTGAGTAAGAGAATGTAAATGATCCGTGGTAGAGAGACCACGCCGAAACCCAGCTTGTTCTGGTGGTTGATGTTGATCTAACTGGTTGGATATTCGATTTTCTATGGTTTTTATAAAGGCCTTATACAGGGTGTGGTGTAATGAGTGGATAATAGGGTACCTGCGGGTAGGGGCCATTGTGGCGGTTCAGAAAAATATTTGTTATGCTCAGTAAGTGCCTCGGTTTTTGAGATATTCGACATTTTCGAAATTTAAGAAATATTTCACCCTTCGTCACTATTTTTGGCGCCAAGACTGCAAATGAATTTTTTTTTCTATCTGTTTTTTGGATAGTATTCTTGGATAGATGTGCTATCGAATGGAAACTATTATTTTTATAACACAAGCACAGTTATGTTTTTAAAATAAGATTTCACTAAAATTTTACTTGTTTTCGTTTGTTTTCCTGACCTTTACCCTTCTGTGGTGTAAAAAAAATGTATGGTCACTTGAATGCCAAATTTAAAAAAAATTAGCCTATTTCATCGAGATTCCGAAGTGGTATATTACATATCATTGTCACAACTTGATTCAAAATTAATTCCTACCAAACTTATCAAGGCGTAATTTAAAGAAATATTTTTAACTATTATTATACTTCGGCCGTTCAGAGAATGCGTTCCTGACACCTATCAGTTAGTCATATAAAGCGCTGACATAACCTTGTAATAGCGCAGTTTAGATTTAGAAAAATATTGTTTACCAAGTTATTTGACACTCAGTTTGGCACAAAATTATAACATTAATTGATTATTGATATAATGATGTTGTTTTAATGCTCATCAATTGTTAAAACAGTAAACAACCAGCAATAATATTTTTATCGTAACTGCAACGCCATTACAAAGTTACGTCGTCAGTTCAATCGCGACGTGTCAGGAACGCATTCTCTGAACGGCCGTAGTATAGCAATAATTGTCTACTGTTCGCAGTACTAGTAATTCTTGGAACAGATTGGTTCCCGGCCCAGCGTTAATCGACACTATGTCTATCTTGCTCTTTCATACTATGAGTGAAAGAGAACTATCGTTTCGCGTAACGCATTTTTATGATTTTCGAGTCAGTGTGCTATCATACTACTCCCGTACAACAACGTGTTATCCTGTTTTGGATTGATACTCGTCGATTTTGTGCAGTGATTTCGGACTTTGTTTTGCCTAACGATTTGGACGTCTTAATTTTGTGAACCTAACGATTTTGTGCTGTGATCTCGGACTTGATTTGCTTTGTAACTTGGATTTTTTGGTATTGCATATTGATTGCAATGCCTCAGCTATACACTGCGTCTGAATATGCGCAAATGCATTTAATCTACGGCGAGTGTGGTGGTAACGCCAATCGAGCAGCAGCACTGTATCGGGAAAGATTTCCCAATGCACGCCATCCCGATTATCGTGTGTTTATTCGCGTACACAATGCTTACATGGAAGGTCGAATTCCTGGAAGTGGCATCGGTGGCATGAGTTCTGGGAGACCACAAGTACATAATGAAGAGGACGTACTTGATGAAATTGCTGATGATCCGATTACATCTGTGCGCGTAATAGCCTCTAATACTGGCATGTCAGCAAGAACAGTGCACCGAATTTTAAAAAGAGAAAAATTACATCCTTTTCACTACCAGCGCGTGCAATGTTTGCAGCCAAGAGATTACCCTGCACGAGTTGCATTTTGCCAAACAATGCTGAGAAAAATGAACGCTGATCCCGATTTCTTCGATAAAATTTTGTGGAGCGACGAATCCACGTGCAAAAAAGATGGGTATTTTAATATGCACAATCTGCACAGTTGGCAGCGTACAAACCCTCATTTGGCCAGAGAAGACAGGTCCCAGTACCAGTTCAAAATTAATTTATGGACTGGAATTCTAAATGGCAAAATCATCGGACCATTCGAATTGTCTGGAACATTGACTGCAGAAACGTATTTACATTTTTTACGGCACGAACTTCCACTTTTATTAGAAGATGTTTCATTAGAAGATAGAAGAAGAATGTGGCTGCAGCACGATGGTTGCCCCGCTCATTACGCCCGAAATGTTCGACAATACCTCGATGAAACATATCGTCGACGATGGATCGGTCGTTTGGGGACAATTTTGTGGCCACCTCGTTCACCAGACCTCAACCCATTGGACTTTTTTTACTGGGGATGCCTTAAAGAAAAGGTTTATAAAGACCCAATCAATACAGTGGACCAGCTACGGGAGCGTGTGCGATTAGCTGCTCAGAAAATCACAGAGCAAAGAATTGCGAACAGGATTAAAAGATCTTTTATCAAAAGGTGCAGAGCAGGCATCAGAGCACGTGGTGGCCTTTTCGAACAACTTTTGTGATAGTAAATTTAATAAATGAAATGCATTTAAAATTTATTGTTTCGTTTTATTTCATTACCGAATTTTAAACTAACGTTTTTAGGTGATTTTAAGTAATGAAGTAAATTTTAGTACTATTTGTAATTTTATAATAATTAGCTCTACCCATTTTAATAGGAATTACTTTTGAATCAACTTGTGGAAATACCATGTAATATACCATTTCGGAATCTCGATGAAATAGGCTAATTTTTTTAAAATTTGGCATTCAAGTGACCATACATTTTTTTTACACCACAGAAGGGTAAAGGTCAGGAAAACAAACGAAAGCAAGTAAAATTTTAGTGAAATCTTATTTTAAAAACATAACTGTGCTTGTGTTATAAAAATAATAGTTTCCATTCGATAGCACATCTATCCAAGAATACTATCCAAAAAATAGATAGAAAAAGAATTTCATTTGCAGTCTTGGCACCAAAAATAGTGACGAAGGGTGAAATATTTCTTAAATTTCGAAAATGTCGAATATCTCGAAAACCGAGGCACTTCTACTGAGCATAACAAATATTTTTCTGAACCGCCACAATGGCCCCTACCCGCAGGTACCCTATTATCCACTCATTACGCCACACCCTGTATACATGAGACACCAAGCTTATACTTAGGTCGGTAATTTCCTATTTCTGCTTTGTCGCCTTTTTTATGGAGCAAAATGATGGTAGAATGGCAGAAATTTTTGTATGATGTAAATATATAAATAAATATTGCTGGACATTTCACAATAATCTGGATTGAAACATAGACTAATTTTATTGATAAACCACGGGTGCAAAGCCACGTGTGGAAGCTAGTCAGCAATACAAAACTTAGAAATAACAAGTGTTATCCATAGGCGAAGCCGTGCCCTAATATCCGTGTTCCGCATGTGCTGCCACGTATGAATATTTTTATTTATACTACTTATATGGAAAACGAGCATGCAGTCCACCAGATGTTAAGTGGCTACTGCAGCCCATGGATATCCACATAGAATACAAAACGAAGCGAGCATCTACTTACCTCTATCTATATAAAACGTTGGTACGCTCACAAGTAGAATTTGCTGTCCCGATCTGGAACCCTTTTTACAACAAATACAAAGAGGCTATTGAGAGGGTTCAACGTAAGTACCTGCGTACAGTTACCTACAAGTGCTACCGCACATACTTATCTTATTCCGAAATTCTTTCTAAATACAACTTATTAACATTGGAATCTAGACGTAAATATCTCGAGGCCGTTACCCTGTACAACATCATTCATAACAACTATGACTGCATTGAACTAGTGAAAAAGCTGTGTTATGTAGTTCCCAGAACGTGCAATCTAAGAGCAGTTCGCTCTCGTTCCCTGTTTGCAACTGGCACCTGCCGCACTAACTCGGGACTACGCGCGCCCATCCGATGTATGGTTGAGTCTTACAATACGTCATTCGAGGCTGTAGACATATTTGCATGCTCAACTTATCAATTTAAGAACTTAGTGTCTATAATACTTTCAAAACACGACCTTCATTCGCTTCTGTCGTAGCGTAATTCCGTTCTATGCTTTTCCTTTAACTTTTTCTTTTTCCTATATTTACTTTTAATTTACTTATATAATTATAGTTTTGATTTAAATAGTTAAAAGGCCCTTCTGGCCCTCTAGTTGCATCTACTTTTCATTACATTTACATTACAAGACAGAGTCTGTCTTACCAATATGTGAATAACGTAGTGGGTTACATTATTAATACTTCTATCACATGAATACTGTATCTTACCTAACCTTTATAGTGTAACTGTTTGTTGTTCCAAAATAAATAATAAAAAAAAAAACAAGCTATTATGTTGTCTTGATCTCTATGTGGATACGTTGCCATACTATAGGACTTAGCTGTTATGCCTATGTGCCAGTAATTACAGAAACATATCATTACCATGTAACCGGAACACAGCAGCACAAGTACTACTATTTGGCGGCAGATAAAGGTAAGGCGGTGGTGCCCACTTCCTCGAGCCCGTTCACAAAAGCTCTACCACCAGTAAACTACTCACAGGCAGACAAATAGAAACACAACTAACATAATATGTAGCCTCTGTGTGCACATTGTACGCAGTTGTGAAACTTTAGGATAACTGAGGTCAGGTTAGGAATTGGGTAAGGCACAATACAGGTCATCAGACCTGTCCCCTTATTGTCTAACTACTTTGAACATGTAGATGAGACATCGTAATGACAAGGCTCCTTTACAGCTGCAATTTGTATTAATTAGTTTTGACATGACATACCTACATTAATTAAGATTTAGCATTGACATTGATTGCCTTATTTGATATTGTTTTGTTCTGTATTAGATTGATTTTTGTTTTAATTTTATTATTTTAAGTTGACATTCCATTATGTTGATTAACATAATTAATCCCGATAACTGTCTGTTTGAGCTACTGTAATGTTAATTTTATTGATTTATGCTAAATATGACTTAACTTAGTGTTCTTTAATGTACCTACAGTGGAAAATAAATGAAGTGAAAATCAAAAATCCATGATCGATTTTCTCTTCAGCTTCAAATCTTGGAATATTTTTATATGTACTTATTTTACTTGTCTGCATTTGTTGGTATATGAATGAACTTTTTTAAAAATTATGTCAGTAATCCTAGTTATGAAGCTCGGAAACTAACGAGGAAATACATAATATTCTTAAAATAAGTTAGACAATAGCCATGCAGATCTCATTCCCTCCACCGTAGAATTAGAAGTATCGAGTTAGAATACTTCACCTTGTGATGTGTATGTGATTGTGAGTGATGATGTGAGGTCCTGGAGTTTTGTGCCAAATGCGCCACTATAGCTGCGATACGACCCTCAGGGTCCAGCAGTTCTTCACTCCATGGTCCTTCCCCCACTGGTTCACTGCCCGTGACAGACACTTGCCTGTGAAATAGACTATAATTAGATGGCGTATGGTGAAATGATATTATTCATTAAATTGATAAGTGAAAAGATACTGGACATTCAATTTTAATTATATTTCATCATATTATTATGAAACACTATTGACATTATTTAATATTATCTTAATTTATTCTGTATTTAATCATTTTATTTACTTAATTATTTTGTATTAATGAACATTGCATGGCTGACTAAGGTAGAACATAAATATGTTTAGTACATATACATATATACTATAATAGACTACTGTTGTGTAGCCTGTACTGTCCCACTGCTGGGCAAAGCCCCCCCCCCCCCCCTCTTCCTTCCACTTGGATCATGATCCAGAGCCAGATCCTGCCAGTCCCTATAAAGATATCCAAGTCGTCACTCCAGCGCTTTTTAGGCCTCCCTCGGCGTCGCTTTCAAGTTCATCTGGTCCAGTCCATATTATATATTATAAGTACCAGAAGGAAGTGTCTTTAAGACTATTAGACTATATTGACTACAAGTAAAATTGTTTGATTCTGTTTTAAGCCTCCTTAAAGGTAGGTACTTTTAGTCATGCTTACCTGCACAGATGTGTGGAATAGGTTTGTTGATGCATAACAGTTATTCTACTGCCATCATCTTGTACCGTCATTGGCATTCCATCTGTGTCCAATTGCACATGCTGTAATGTTTCAAGCCTTTAGTATTGCAGATATGTTAGAGATAGCAGTACAAGAGCCAAAGTGATTTTGCTATCAGCTGTTACTGTTTATGGAAAAATGTTGGTACTTTCTAAAGATAAATAAAGTCCTTAGTCTTTTTAGAAATAACATACTTAAGTTAATCGCAAAACCCTGTCTAAAGTTTTAAGAACGCAAGCTAGAAAAGAATCTCCGTAAAAATTTGGAAATTGTACGATAAACAATGGGCATCTGAATCAAATCAAGATAGTATTAGTATGTCAGTTACTTACCTCGCTCGGTTGGTGGGTATTAATGTAATGCGTGACCGCCTCCTCCATTTTATCTCCTAAGAGATGGGCTTCAACGTTCCTCATATTATAAAATTCACAAAACAGCTTTGTTTTTTTCCAATAACATCTGTAATTTTATTTCTGTTCTGAGGTTAGTTTTTATGACAGCTGACTGATTCGCTATGTTCGTTCAAGGTCGCAACTTTTTTTAGTCGATTTTTCGTTTCTAGTAGGAAATAAATGATAATGCAGTATGGTATTAATGAACAAACAAATACCGAATCCTTAGTTAAGGATCTCTTGGGATTATACGCGTTGGTAATAAAATGCCTAAAATCGTGATAAAAATATTTTTTTTACACCACCCACCCATTTATCCATAGACAAATAGACCAGTGGGTGTTGCCACACTTGCCACTTGCCGTATGAAGAAAAAAGATGCATCTTGCGGCGTATCCCCAGACCCAGGAAGCTATTACAGGTAATTTTTCATCTAATAATTGAAAATGAAAAGCCCTCATTGGCAACATTTTGTTTAATAAATATTCAATTTTAGATTTTGAATTATTTTTTGTTGTCTATGATACAATGACACTGACTTTGATTTATTACCTGACTCAGTGTCTCTATATACACGGTAATTACCGTAGATCCACCGTAATCTGGTTTTTCTCCACCGTCAAGGTAAAATTGTATTACCGTGTCATGAATTACCGTAATAACATTATCAATTACGTTTTTGTAAATATTTCATCATGAACTGCTTTAAACGAATCTCAGTCAGTCAACTCAATAAATTTTGTAATGGCGGCACTGCTCCTAGTTGCCGGGAATCCCCCAATATCGAAAAGTCTATCTCCATTCACACGTCTAACTTACATCAAGGCTTGGAAAATTGCGTCCTGAACTGTGTATGTTGGCATCGGCTGATGGAAGGCTATCCACATTAACGAATTTATTTAACATATTACCAAGCATGTCCTAAAACACTAGAAAACAACAAATACTAGATGATGAATGGAGAAAATTTTCATTAATTGCAACACAAATAAAAGACCTTTATGCTGTATTTGAAAAACCTGTTGTATTTTGGCAAAAGGTTGGTTATTTTAATTGTTTTTATTGATTTGGTTCGGACATAACTAGTACTAATGTAGGTACTATTCTATTTTTTTTATTTTAGTGTAGACGGGCAACAGGGGACATGCCACGTTGCCCAAATGCACTCCGAGAAATGGACCCATATTGCAACACCATGGACGCCTGAAGATGGAAGGCGACGTCGGGGTCGGCTGAGAAAGCGTTGGCGGGACGATTTCGACACCATTCAAAGAGGATGGTGGGAAATAGCGACAGGTAGGGATGCTTGGAGGGACTTGGGGGAGACTTTTTCCCAGCAGTGGGACAAGATAGGTTAGGAAAAAAAAGTGTAGACGGAAGTAACAAATTTAAAAACTTCCGAAATTCATGCTGGGTGTGCTTTCGCTGCTGCATTCAAATACAGAGTGTGAGCGCATTTTCAGCCAAATCAACGATCAACGACTTCGAGCCAACTAACGACATGTCGAAAATGAAAAAATCAATATATGAAAAAGACACTGTCATGCTAGGAGAAGTAGGTGAATCTGATTAAGAATAGAAAAAAATGTTTCATTTTTCATATTTCATTAGTAATATTTTTTTTCTTAGATAATAATTACGTGTCTTTAGTTTGCCTCAAATCAATACAGTTTTTTTTTCATTCCTTTTATGGGATTAGTTATAATTAAAAAATAAATATAATTATTCAGTTTTGATTTAGTTCACGATGTTGTTTTCCCCTTTGAAAAATTACACGGTAATTTGCACGGTACACTTTTAGCAGATTAACCGTAATTTTGTCTAGAAACACCGCATTTTTACCCTTGTAACACGGTAACTCTCAATTTACATATGGAGACACTGACCTGACTTGACTTTGTTTTGACTTTTTGAAGTTTTCAATTGTGATTTGGGAATCGCTTCGTTTCGTAATAAAATTCAATTCAGTGTAACTTCAAATTGTTTTGAGGACAAGATCCAACGATTCAAACATGATTCGAAATACATTGAAATCCCAAATTGTTTCAAGAACGCACGAGGTAAGATTCTAATAATCCCAAATAACCTGTACCGTTGCATTTGTGTACAATGTACAATTTTTACACCCTGACTGAGTGAAAAAAACATGCAATCATTCCCACTGTGACCTTCCTCGTACTGCGTGTCTTTTTACGTCATAAAACAGTTTCAGAGATGTAAACACACGAGCAAGTTAAATGTTATTCGAGATAAGCTGAAGGAAGGTCCGGGGCTTGCTGATTTTGTGTCTGAAGACCGGCCAAAAAACTGGGATGAGTATGAAGGAAAGTTAAAAAGGGAGAAGGGAGAGGCTGAGCGGCTGAGACTACCTCCTTGGCTGAAGACTAATATTCCTACTGGTAAGGCTTTGAGGATACACTAAAATGAAAATAAAAATAGTGCTTATAGAATTCATGTTGGGGCTTTTAAAACTGGTCTCTGGTACCAAATACATAATAGCAAATGGAACAAAGTAGGAGAACATTTAACTTGAGGAGACCTTATTGTGGGTACATGCCAGCTGTATGATTTCATCATACTACATAAAACATTTTTATATTTTTTATTACAATCGTCTTATAATTAAATATCAGAATTATGTTTTGCCAATACTTTGCCACTGCAACAGTGCTATCTGTAGTGGTACTAGTATCCCTTAGAGTGCAGAAATTAAGGCACAATTCCTGCACTCTGAGGAGACTCTTCTTTGTCTGTCTTTGAAATACTTGACACAAAATGATATTACTGGAAAGTACATTAATCCATCAAGGATCACACATTTAGGTATAGTTGTGTTGCTTGACCATAACAATATTTACCTTATTTCATTAAAAATCTAAATTAAAACTAATTAAATGTACCTATCAAAAACCAGTGTTGTAGAGGTCAACTGGATTATATAGGTCAGGCTGCTGTTATCAACTGGCATTAGACTTTAAAGCAACCTTCATAATAATGAGTAATGATCTATTTCTTGATTATATTACATAAGATAAGAAATAACTTAAATGTCTGGGTCATTTCCATTTTGAGTGTAATTATATCTTCACGTACAAATTAAAAATTTCTATATACCAATGGATAGATAATCCACTTAGAAGTCTGCTAACGTTCATTTCAGAGCTTAAAAACGATTGGATGCCTGAAATATTCAGCGTCCACGTCTGTGACAACCAAGCCACGTTGGTGACTATTATGGACATTTAAGGCTAATGTGTGCGCACGTTTGTGACACTAGTCCATGTTTGTGATTTCTGAGACTGATTTTAATAAAACAAATTGGACTAGATTATTTTTTTATCATAATCAACTAATTATAAAGAAACAACCATACATAAACTTCTGAGATCCTATTGATTAATGACTTCAGTCTGATTACATAGGCTGCTATTTAAGAATCCGGAACTGGCCACTGCACAAATAATATTTAAAAATAAATTATCACGTTTGAAAATGGAACTCTTTGGCTGTAGAATGCAGGTTATTTCGTCCGTCTGTCAATTGTTATCATTGTGTGGCGCGATTTCAAAAGTTGCGTGTCATTATCACAATGGATTTATCTCGAGAAAATTTTCGTGCGATGATTTTTTATGATTTTCGACGTGGTCTAACTCAACAGCAGTGTATCGATCAACTCAGTTCGACTTTTGGGGATAAAGCACCATCGAAGACTACTGTGTATCACTGGTTTAGTGAGTTTAATCGTGGACGTCGTATGCTCACGGACGAAATTAAAGATGGTCGGCCTAAATCAGTTGTTGTGCCACGAAACATCGACGCAGTGCGTAAACTAATAATGCAAGATCGTCATGTAACATATCGAGAGATAGAGGCGATCTTGGGCATTAGTATGACGAGTATACATAAGATATTACACGAACACTTGGCTGCAAAAAAAGTTTGTTCGCGTTGGATACCGCACAACTTGACAATAGATCAAAAACAGGCTCGTGTCGATTGGTGCAAAAAAATGATAAAAAAATACAATCGTGGTGCATCAAAAGCTGTATATAATGTCTACACAGGTGATGAATCCTGGATTTATGCATATGACCTCGAAACTAAGCAACAATCAACAGTTTGGGTCTTCCAACATGAGCCGAACCCAACAAAAGTTGCTCGTGCGAAAAGCACTTTGAAGCAAATGGTCGCCTGTTTTTTTGGTATAGATGGACACGTGGCTACTGTACCCCTAGAAAATTGTAAATCTGTTAATTCAGAGTGGTACACGACCATTTGTTTGCCAGAAGTCTTTGCAGAAATCAGGAAGAATAATCCACAACGCAGAATCATTCTCCATCACGACAATGCAAGCTGTCACACTTGGGGTGAAACGACCCGATATTTGGAGGGTGAAACGGTGGAATTAACGGGTCATCCGCCATATAGCCCTGATTTGGCACCCAACGACTTCTTTTTATTTCCAACCGTGAAGAATAAATTACGTGGTCAACGATTTTCAACCCGAGAAGAAGCCGTTGAAGCATTCAAAAATCATGTTTTGGAGATACCGTCTTCCGATTGGAAAAAGTGCTATGAAAACTGGTTTCACCGAATGCAAAAGTGCATTGATCATCATGGCGAATATTTTGAAAAGCAATAAAACCATATTTAACAGTCAATGGTAGTTATTTTATTTTATTCCGGATACATAAATAGCAGCCCTCGTACAATCACATTGTAACTAAGAATAATGTGTTCTTATTAAATACCTAAATATTTGTTTTAAAAATCAAACTTAAAAACTAATTCACTACGCCTCGTAGGTGTTGGTTCAGGCAACATACACACAACATCTTTGGGTTCTTGCCAGACGAATATGCCGAAGTTTAAGCTTTTCTTTCGTAAGAATTTCACAACGTAAGCTTCATTGTTGTTCTCGATTGACATTATTTAACCAACAAAATGAACAGTGTGTTTTTCCCTTCAAATTGAACTACGGCCCACAGGCCTACTTTCGCAGATGTTGTGCTGTGAATGCTGTCATCTTCTTGGCAAATGGGATTCTTCTTGAAAGCTCTGTTATTCGTGGATGCCGAAATTGATGCGGACATTTCTTCGATCTCTCCAATGTCATGAAAAGGTTTTGCGTTCACAGCATCTAGGGATAAAGAGCCACAAGTGTCTGGATATTCAAAGGAACCCTTGGCTAATGAAAAATGAGAACACATAGTTTGCAAACAACATTCTGTGCAGCTCAATTGTCTTAAAAGTAGTTTTCGGGGATTATGATTACTCCATGTGCTTTTTGGTGTATTTTGACAGTTTCAGGAATGGTCTTCAAATTCTTTGGTATCAATAAATCAGCTGCGTTTATGGTGTCTTCTGGCACGGTAAATAAAATGACATTAGTGCGGCAAAGCATTTTAGTGATAAATGTCTTAAAATCCGGTATATCTTCTCCATGTGCAACCATAGCATCAGCTGTTTGTTTGACGACTGCTCCCACCTCGTCAGCAGCTTCTTTGCCGTGACCAGACTCAGAGAAATTCAAGGTCGCGCACTCGATACCAAGGTCGTTAACTAATTGCTGGGTAAACAGGTAGAAGTTAGTTTTATTCTTATATTGCGTAAATGGATCATCGCCAAGCACATGTAATTTACGGATCGTTATGTTTTTGTCATAGTCACGACAGAGTTCCGTCAGTGATTTTTTCAGGTGGGCATATATCGCTGCAGCGTCGTGGCGTAACCATTCAGACACTGAGCAAAAGGAAATTGTTTGAGAATTTACAAGAGCATTGCAGTAATACAAAACACACGTGTGTAAGGACAGTTGTTGCCTTGACGCGCCGAAATGAACCGATTGTGCTTCGGACGCATATTTGCACTAAAATTTTCCGAAAAATCAATATGAAGCAAAGCTTCTTCTGTTGATAATTGTTTCTTTATCTGACTTATTGCTTGAAATTGTTCCCATATGTTAAATTTGTGTTTGAGAAACTTCGGTAGCATGTCCAGAAACTTTTCAATTAAGTTCTTTTTTGTGATCTCAATTGAATCTTTGACTGTTTTTTTAACTTTTTGTAATCTTACCCTTAAAGTCTCTGCTTATGTTTTGATTAACCATTGCTTGTCATTTATTGGGTCTGTGTTGTCAAAAGTTGCAAAATTTAACGTTTTGTCAACACATATTTTGCATTTTTTCATCATACATTCAAAGTTATATTTGCTGCAAACTACCGAGTCAATAATCTCGTCATTCTTTTCGTGGATCAAGTTCAGCTGTCTTAATTTTTCAGTAATTATACTAAACTTTTCATGTATGACACAGAGACACGTATCTCTTTCAGAAACTTCAATCCAAAACGGGCGGAATCTAGTAAAAGTTGTATACCTAACTAATACTTTTATCAGACTCTTGATTGTACTTTTTGCAGAGGTTTGAGTGATTGTACTTTTCTAGCGAGTCACCTAAATAGCGTTTTTGCTTCTTTCTGGCTCTTCGTGGGATTGTGTCTTTTGTGCCTGGGCATAATTTGCTGTTTTCATCCTTTTCCAAAAATCGTTGAACACATCTTGTTTCTGCAGTATCGTAGCTGTTTTGGTGATAGTGACACCCTTCTTTGGTTACTTTTATTCTTATCCAGACTTGTAAACTTCATAGATAAAGCATGTATAATTTTTTTCATTACTTAGATATTCTTTCTTTGTTGTTCTATGAGTTTATCTTTCGCCGTTTTATTTTGTCTAGCTATTTTGAAACCTATCAGTCTTTGTCTGCTTATAACAGTAAGAGTTACTTACAGATGATGTCGATGGTGACGGTACTTGTACATCAATACCAAGCAATGATGGTGACGGGGATTGCGCTCGATTATTTTCTAAATCATCTCATCTTCTCTCGTCACTGTCAGTCGGCGGAGAGTCCTCTCGAAGTCGTTGTTACATGCGTTCTCTGTTTTTTTCTCTAATCTACTCTTTCTAGCTTTTTCGCGCCATTCTTTTCGTTGAATCCGCTATTCTCTAGATGTTAAATCCGCTATGTTCTTATTCTTGTTTCCTTCTTTCCTTCTTTGACGTCTCTCTTTTTCTTTCATTTTATGTATTGCATATCTTATGTATTCGCTTTTATGCGAGCTCGTCTTTTTCTTTCTGCTTCTCTTTTAGCAATCCTTATCTGTTCTTCAGTTTTCTTTTTTCTCTCCATCTATAGATTAATGAGAAAATTTCAACATTATTAAGTATTCAATCTCATAAAAAGTTCACAAACGTGGTTACATGTCACAGACGTAGTTAAAAATACCATGTTTGTGACTTGAATTTCAAACCACGTTTGTGACATTTTTTCGAACGTGTCGGTATAACTTAGCCTCAATTTTAAAGCATGGACTCGCAAACAAATTGAAAACAATTTTATCACTTTATCTACCAAATAAATTACAATCAACTGAAAATCAACTGTTTTGACATTTTATGACAACCACGTTTTTATGCTTTACAAATTCCGTGCAGTAAACAAAAAAACCTTATTTTACCACTGCTTCTGCTCTTGCCACGCCCCAAAAAGCAAATGGCCGATTCATTCTTTATAAATCTGTGTCGCCAATGCCTTAGTTCATTTTGGGGAGAAAAATATAGCCAAAATAACCCACGTTTGTACAAGCATTTTTTTTCACAAAATATATTGATCCTCCAAATTGCAGCACATGTTCAGTACTTTTTGAAAATTGCATAATTCGTAAGAGAAATAATATAGCCTTTATATACAGGAAAGGATCTCTGTTATTTTTTTAAAAATAACATGACCATGGTTGTTTTAACTTTCAAAAGTTAGTTTTCACACACCACGTTGCGTGACGTTTGGACAATAAATATTTTTTATCTCTATTTCAGTTACAGTTTCAGCTGTTACCTGTATTAAGATCGTAAAGATGCTCCGGTTACAATTTCATAAGATAAAAAAAACACTTAACCAAAATGAGAAAATACACACTCACGCTCAAAATTTTAAAATGAAAATGACCCGTCTACTCACAAATTCATAACACATGGTCAGTGTTAACTTACAAAACTATTGTATTTATTCTATTGTTTTAAGGTTCAAAATTCAGTGAGATAAAAGAGCAGCTACGAAGCTTGAAGCTCAGCACGGTGTGTGAGGAGGCACGCTGTCCTAACATCGGAGAGTGCTGGAGTGGTGGGAAGCATGGCATGTCCACTGCCACTATTATGGTAAGCTTAAATTCATAATATCAGCCATAGGATGTTCACTGCTGGACATAGGCCTCCCCCAAAGATTTCCGGAGCCACTGATCATGTGGGGCTTGCACCCAATGGCTCCTAGCAATCTTTCAAAATAATAAAAAAAATATGCATAATATCTATGTATATGTGTAGGAATTATTTTTTCTCCAATTTAATCCAGGTGTTATTTAACAATATGAATGTGAGAATGCTGTATTAATCGGAACTCAGTTAGTTACGATTTTATTACCCCCATCCTCGATTTTTGATTATGATTTTGATTTATAGAGCTTGGAGATAAAACTAGCAAATGACCCACCTGTTGCTAACTGGTAACCATCGCCTATACTATAACTAAGCATTGCCATGTAGGTCATCTTAGGAACGTACCCTACAATACACTGCCCTGCGTTCATCAACTTGAGGCTGATAAATAGTTTTTATTGAAATCACCTTATAATTAAGGGGCCCATTCATTATAAGTTCGCCGGCGGATATCAGCCTGTCAGTTAAATGCAATAGACCATACACTGCAGCAGGTCTTGGACGGCAGGCCACCCCACAGGATCAGAAAATGCAAGCGAACTTATAATCTTGTTAACCCGGGTTCGATTCCCGCGGCAGAACAAATGTTTGTATGATCTACAGACATTTGTTCCGAGTCTGGATGTTTTTCTATATATTACTAGTGGACCCCCCGAACTTCGTTTCGGCTTGACATGCATAGGTATAACGCGGGCTGTCAATATAAGTCACCCTGGTAGAATTGTCAATTGTTGTCCCCGGCCATCATTATGTATGAGAAATGAATGACTTCCACAAATAATTCAATACCAAAATTAGCCAAATCGCTCCACCCGTTCTCGAGTTTTAGCGAGACTAACGAACAGCAATTAATTTTTATATATAGACAATATATCTTGGAATAACTCCTACCGAAGCATCTGTTTCAAACGATATTCATTTTTTTTTGCATCCTCTTTGACGATATTTGCAGCACGCATTCTGTCAATTCTATGTCAAACGTCATAAGGTTACATTATAAAAGCGCTAAGGTTAGATTATAAATAATTTTATATGGTGGTTAAGTATTCTTAAATTTTCTAATTTTGCGCGCAATTTTCTTAATTTTTTCTTTCATAAGAACCTTCTTCTGACAATAAGAAATACAACAAAAAAAGAATTGGCCAAATTGGTCCAGGCGTTGTTGAGTTATGCGCTTACCAACACATTTTGCGATTCATTTTTATATTATAGATTATAAGTATGTATGTAACTGAAGTTGCCTCTAAAATGAAGCTTATCAAATAAGAGTTGGTTTGTAGCTGATGGGAGACACTTGCACTCGCGGCTGTATGTTCTGCTCGGTGAAGACTTCCCGCAAGCCGCCGCCGCTGGACCCGGACGAGCCGCGGAACACCGCGCATGCGATCCATCAGTGGGGCCTCGGGTACATTGTACTCACTTCTGTCGATAGAGATGGTAAATATTCTTACGAGCTGGGGGTTCCCCGTCAAATAAATGGAAAAAAATAACGCATGTTATTTAGTCACTTTAGTCACCATGACACAAACATACAACACTCATTCACACCACTAACCTAACTGGGGCAGAAAGGTGGACCACGTGGAATAATTGATAATATCTACAAAGTGCGCTGGATGCTAAGCGCTTTTTGAAACAAGTTTTTTTAAAACATATTTTTATTGAAGAATTTGGCGCCCCGGCCGATGCAGGTCCCATTACCCATACCACTGTAATTTTATTGTGTGTTATTGTCACACTAATGTTATAAATGCCAAAGTTTGGATGTTTGTTTGTATGTAACTCATCATGTCGTAACGGCTGAACCGATTTCGACGAAATTTGGTATGTACGTAGATTATAAACTGTATTAACACAGGCTACTTTTTGTTGTCAAACAACGCGTACGAAGCCGTAGTAAATCGATGATTGTCTATGTCTAAGTAAAGACTGACTGTTCCGGCTCCGTCGTGTCCTAATTTTACTCTACTGATTTCTAGAACATTCAGGCTCAGTCGTGCGATGACTGTTCCGGCTCCGTCGTGTCCTAATTTTACTCTACTGATTTCTAGAACATTCAGGCTCAGTCGTGCGAGCTCGAGCGGCTAACCGTTTCTTTTTATTGCTGAATCTGTGACGTAGTAGGTACTTCCTATTTTGTGAAATGCTCTGCCCAACGGCCGTCAGTTCTTCTAGCTATGTCCCCTGCCGAGTGCCACTTCAGTTTGCTAATCCTATGTCTGTGCTGTGACTTTAGTTCCTCTACGGATCTACTCATTTTTCTCTGCGTATTATTTAATAAAAACTTTTTTCTAGTATTGCCTTTTGTGAGTGCATTCAAATGTCATTTTTTTTTACAGATTTACCTGATGGCGGCTCTGCACATTTGGCCGAAACTGTTAGAGAAATTAAAAACCAGTAGGTATTAAAATCAAAACGATCCTTTTTAACCCGCAATGCTAAAGCCGTCGATTTGCGATCGTTCTATCCGAATCCTACATAATCAAATCAATAAATAGCGTAGGAACTCTCAGTGAACAGTGGAACGCGTTAATGTTCTCCGCAACCTGGGGGCTAATTCACGTAATAATATTTTAAAAACATATCGACAGTTGACCCAAATGAGTTTGGATTATGAATTGAATTATAATTGATGGACATGATTATGAAGGATATTTAACATAACAAGACTAAATAGAATTTTACTATTTTAAGTTACGGGAATGGGCCCCCTGATTGAGTGCTTGTATGGTGCGCGTCAGTGGAGCTTTATCGAGCAGCTTAACATATTTAACAGTCTTCTTCTTCCTGCTCTTTTCCCACATTACGCGGGGTTGGCACAACAAGTATTCCTCCTCCACACCTCTATCAGCCGTCATCTCCGTTGTCACTTCCTTCCTACCGATATCATTCTTCACACAGTCCTGCCATCTTCGGGCTTCCTCTATTTCTATATCAATCCACACTCATATCTAACACTTCCTTCCTACCCATATCATTCTTCACACAGTCCTGCCATCTTCGGGCTTCCTCTATTTCTATATCAATCCACACTCATATCTAACACTTCCTTCCTACCCATATCATTCTTCACACAGTCCTGCCATCTTCGGGCTTCCTCTATTTCTATATCAATCCACACTCATATCTAACACTTCCTTCCTACCCATATCATTCTTCACACAGTCCTGCCATCTTCGGGCTTCCTCTATTTCTATATCAATCCACACTCATATCTAACACTTCCTTCCTACCCATATCATTCTTCACACAGTCCTGCCATCTTCGGGCTTCCTCTATTTCTATATCAATCCACACTCATATCTAACACTTCCTTCCTACCCATATCATTCTTCACACAGTCCTGCCATCTTCGGGCTTCCTCTATTTCTATATCAATCCACACTCATATCTAACACTTCCTTCCTACCCATATCATTCTTCACACAGTCCTGCCATCTTCGGGCTTCCTCTATTTCTATATCAATCCACACTCATATCTAACACTTCCTTCCTACCCATATCATTCTTCACACAGTCCTGCCATCTTCGGGCTTCCTCTATTTCTATATCAATCCACACTCATATCTAACACTTCCTTCCTACCCATATCATTCTTCACACAGTCCTGCCATCTTCGGGCTTCCTCTATTTCTATATCAATCCACACTCATATCTAACACTTCCTTCCTACCCATATCATTCTTCACACAGTCCTGCCATCTTCGGGCTTCCTCTATTTCTATATCAATCCACACTCATATCTAACACTTCCTTCCTACCCATATCATTCTTCACACAGTCCTGCCATCTTCGGGCTTCCTCTATTTCTATATCAATCCACACTCATATCTAACACTTCCTTCCTACCCATATCATTCTTCACACAGTCCTGCCATCTTCGGGCTTCCTCTATTTCTATATCAATCCACACTCATATCTAACACTTCCTTCCTACCCATATCATTCTTCACACAGTCCTGCCATCTTCGGGCTTCCTCTATTTCTATATCAATCCACACTCATATCTAACACTTCCTTCCTACCCATATCATTCTTCACACAGTCCTGCCATCTTCGGGCTTCCTCTATTTCTATATCAATCCACACTCATATCTAACACTTCCTTCCTACCCATATCATTCTTCACACAGTCCTGCCATCTTCGGGCTTCCTCTATTTCTATATCAATCCACACTCATATCTAACACTTCCTTCCTACCCATATCATTCTTCACACAGTCCTGCCATCTTCGGGCTTCCTCTATTTCTATATCAATCCACACTCATATCTAACACTTCCTTCCTACCCATATCATTCTTCACACAGTCCTGCCATCTTCGGGCTTCCTCTATTTCTATATCAATCCACACTCATATCTAACACTTCCTTCCTACCCATATCATTCTTCACACAGTCCTGCCATCTTCGGGCTTCCTCTATTTCTATATCAATCCACACTCATATCTAACACTTCCTTCCTACCCATATCATTCTTCACACAGTCCTGCCATCTTCGGGCTTCCTCTATTTCTATATCAATCCACACTCATATCTAACACTTCCTTCCTACCCATATCATTCTTCACACAGTCCTGCCATCTTCGGGCTTCCTCTATTTCTATATCAATCCACACTCATATCTAACACTTCCTTCCTACCCATATCATTCTTCACACAGTCCTGCCATCTTCGGGCTTCCTCTATTTCTATATCAATCCACACTCATATCTAACACTTCCTTCCTACCCATATCATTCTTCACACAGTCCTGCCATCTTCGGGCTTCCTCTATTTCTATATCAATCCACACTCATATCTAACACTTCCTTCCTACCCATATCATTCTTCACACAGTCCTGCCATCTTCGGGCTTCCTCTATTTCTATATCAATCCACACTCATATCTAACACTTCCTTCCTACCCATATCATTCTTCACACAGTCCTGCCATCTTCGGGCTTCCTCTATTTCTATATCAATCCACACTCATATCTAACACTTCCTTCCTACCCATATCATTCTTCACACAGTCCTGCCATCTTCGGGCTTCCTCTATTTCTATATCAATCCACACTCATATCTAACACTTCCTTCCTACCCATATCATTCTTCACACAGTCCTGCCATCTTCGGGCTTCCTCTATTTCTATATCAATCCACACTCATATCTAACACTTCCTTCCTACCCATATCATTCTTCACACAGTCCTGCCATCTTCGGGCTTCCTCTATTTCTATATCAATCCACACTCATATCTAACACTTCCTTCCTACCCATATCATTCTTCACACAGTCCTGCCATCTTCGGGCTTCCTCTATTTCTATATCAATCCACACTCATATCTAACACTTCCTTCCTACCCATATCATTCTTCACACAGTCCTGCCATCTTCGGGCTTCCTCTATTTCTATATCAATCCACACTCATATCTAACACTTCCTTCCTACCCATATCATTCTTCACACAGTCCTGCCATCTTCGGGCTTCCTCTATTTCTATATCAATCCACACTCATATCTAACACTTCCTTCCTACCCATATCATTCTTCACACAGTCCTGCCATCTTCGGGCTTCCTCTATTTCTATATCAATCCACACTCATATCTAACACTTCCTTCCTACCGATATCATTCTTCACACAGTCCTGCCATCTTCGGGCTTCCTCTATTTCTATATCAATCCACACTCATATCTAACACTTCCTTCCTACCCATATCATTCTTCACACAGTCCTGCCATCTTCGGGCTTCCTCTATTTCTATATCAATCCACACTCATATCTAACACTTCCTTCCTACCCATATCATTCTTCACACAGTCCTGCCATCTTCGGGCTTCCTCTATTTCTATATCAATCCACACTCATATCTAACACTTCCTTCCTACCGATATCATTCTTCACACAGTCCTGCCATCTTCGGGCTTCCTCTATTTCTATATCAATCCACACTCATATCTAACACTTCCTTCCTACCCATATCATTCTTCACACAGTCCTGCCATCTTCGGGCTTCCTCTATTTCTATATCAATCCACACTCATATCTAACACTTCCTTCCTACCCATATCATTCTTCACACAGTCCTGCCATCTTCGGGCTTCCTCTATTTCTATATCAATCCACACTCATATCTAACACTTCCTTCCTACCGATATCATTCTTCACACAGTCCTGCCATCTTCGGGCTTCCTCTATTTCTATATCAATCCACACTCATATCTAACACTTCCTTCCTACCCATATCATTCTTCACACAGTCCTGCCATCTTCGGGCTTCCTCTATTTCTATATCAATCCACACTCATATCTAACACTTCCTTCCTACCCATATCATTCTTCACACAGTCCTGCCATCTTCGGGCTTCCTCTATTTCTATATCAATCCACACTCATATCTAACACTTCCTTCCTACCCATATCATTCTTCACACAGTCCTGCCATCTTCGGGCTTCCTCTATTTCTATATCAATCCACACTCATATCTAACACTTCCTTCCTACCCATATCATTCTTCACACAGTCCTGCCATCTTCGGGCTTCCTCTATTTCTATATCAATCCACACTCATATCTAACACTTCCTTCCTACCGATATCATTCTTCACACAGTCCTGCCATCTTCGGGCTTCCTCTATTTCTATATCAATCCACACTCATATCTAACACTTCTAGGTTCATGATTTTCTTCACTCCGCATGACATACCCATACCACGCTAGCTTGTTACTCCTCAATTTGTCTATCACTGGCGCTACTTTACACTCCCTCTAATATACTCATTCCTTATCCATTCTCGTTACCCCACACAGCCATCTCAACATTCGCATTTCCGCCGCGTGCACTCTTCTTTCATCCGTCAGTCATTTGACAGTGTAATTTTTTTTTCAGAAACAATGAAATCCTAGTAGAATGCTTAGTACCCGACTTCAGAGCGGACCGCGAGAGCATAGCGAGGGTAGCGAACAGCGGACTCGATGTGTTCGCGCACAATATCGAGACCGTGGAACGACTCACGCCCTTCGTCAGGGACCCGAGAGCAGGGTATGTATTCAACGACTATACAGGGTGTTTGGTAATATACTGACGATATTCAAGTGACGGTTTCTCATAACATAAAAAAAACTGCTACTTAGTTCTATTTTTTTCAACCTATGTCATCCCACTGCTGGGCCCCACTGTCTTACAGGACTTTCGCTCGCGTGCCAAATTCCACCAATCTGTCTCGAATGTATCGAGATCGTTACGCCAGCGACTAGGCCTTCCTTGGCGCCGTCGCCCGTCTTCAGGCACCAACTGCGTGACGATTGTTGCCCATATGTCCCGCCCAATCCCATTTTAGCCTGGCAGCCTTATTTCCTGCATCAGCAGTTATATTATCAAATTTTAAAGAAAATCTACTAAGTTTAGGTGATTAATTCGATTTAATTGACATCCAAAAATAAAGGCCGATTTGATATCTCTTTCGGAAATGGCTGCGGGTTTTGGGTTAGAAAGGGACAACAAGAGATATCTCGAGACGTCACCAATACAATATCTGTGGTTAGATGGCAAGCATGATGCAATAACACAACAGAAATTTAATAAAGTGTTTGTTTTTATAATTGCCAAAATAAATTTCACATTTATATGGTAAATATTGCACAAATTTATTTATTATGTTCATCAAAAAACCCCTTTCATTTTTGTGCGTATATTATCAAACACCCTATAAGTTTATGACACCCCAAATGCCAATGAGGGATTTATATTTTCGATTAAAAATAATTTTTTAGTTGAAAAATTACATATTCATAACTATCTTATATGATATTCATAATCAGAACCGCAAGCAGATTCAAATGAGCCCAAACACAAGTAACCCACTACAATCCATTCAAAAGTTCTAATGTCAAGCATCCATCTCCATCATGAGACTATATTATTACCTCTCATGGTAACATATTATTGCATTGTTACAATGTATTCCAAATTTAAATCCGTGTACAAAATTTCGTATGTACTGTTGATCTTTGAGGAGTTCATTCTTGGAAGTCAACCCTGAGTGCAGCAGCCATGTCATGGTAGATCTTATAACAAGCTATCATAATTAAATGCGTATAAAAAATGTTGTTATGACAAATATCAATCGAGAAGAACTCCTTATTATAAATTCTTTGTAGTCTTTTAACGATAGAATGCTGTGCATTGTTATTTGATGAGTGTGATACAACAAATGACTTTGTACTATGTCTAGTGCGGTATTTCGGAGCACAAAAACGCAAAACTCTACCCGTAAGTTCAGGGCAATCTAATATGTAACCATTGCATAGCATAGACCATGAAGAAAGGCCATATCTGTAAGAGTTCGCCGATCCTGAAGGCTTGTGAGATTATGGTAACTGCACGATGCTTTATAGCTTTGTGGATAAGTATGCTTTCTATAATTGAGGTGTTTAACAAACTAGTATTGAATGCGCTCTAAGTTGCTGATATAGGTTACGTAATGCGGGTTCCAGACAGTACAACCATATTCGAGAATGCTTCTGACAAACGAAAAATAGAGCAGTTTTATGCAGGTGATATCAGAAAATGGTTTACTAATGCGCAAGATAAAACCAAGGACTTTATAGGGCCGTTGAGGAGTTCCTTCGTCTGGAGCCAATCCAAGGTGTACAAACAGGTCATGCTTACCATAAAATGCATTGTCATTGGAACTTAACCAATATGTCAAATTTCTACTCCGTAGGATAAGAGGGAGTGGTTCTAATTCAGCAAAAAAGTTTCGCAAAAAGAAATTATGAAGAAAATTCACTTTCTCATACATAGATGCAGCTAATTATGGCCGATTGACAATTGTATCGGCGACGTGGCAACATGCGTCATATGCATGTCAAAGCGGTACGAAGTTCGGCGGGTCAGCTACTATTGACATACAATTTAGTATACGAATAAGTTATTTGACAACGCCCATCTACAGCAGCTTTAATCTTAAGTACTTATTAATCAGTGTTAAGATGTATATTAAGAAAGAAAGAAGACATTTATTCACATAAACTGTACACAAGAAGCAAACGCAACACTTAAACGAACATAATTAAGATGCTTGTCTGTTTCTAGCACCTCCAAAATGATGGTGCAATGTGCTACTAAGTAGATAAAGCTATAGTAGTAGATAAAGATTAAGTATTATTCACGTAACAGATTGTCTTATTGTGTCCCTACGGATTATATAAATGAGTATTTGCCGCAGAACCGATAACCGTTGGGGTAAAGGTGTTCTGCAGTGGAGACCACGTCTAGGCAAGCGAGTGTAGGGCGCCCTCCGGCTAGATGGAGTGACGATTTGCGCGCTGTGGCTGGCAAAGATTGGATGAGAAAAGCTGATAAATCGGGGCTCAATGGCGCACCCTGGGGGGGAAGGGGGGGGGGGGTTATTGCTAAGAATGTAACTAATGAAGACTTATTCTGTCTCAGGTACCGTCAGACGCTAAAAGTGCTTGAAACTGCAAAAGAAATCAACCCAGACCTTATAACCAAGACTTCAATAATGCTGGGGTTGGGAGAATCCGACGAACAAGTGGAACAAACTATGAAAGGTAAATGTCGACGCACTCGAGCCACGCGCCAGGTCACGCCCGGGAAAGTACTACCACCCCACCTATTTCTGCGTCCAAGCAGCATAGCTGTGTTTCGGTTTGAAGGGTATGGTTGCCGGTGAAATTACAGGCACATGAGGCTTTACTGTATGCCTTAAGTTGATGGACGCAAGGCAGTGCATGGTAGAGCACGTTTATAAGGTGCGTGACCTATGAGGCATTACTTTGTTATAGGCGATGTTTACCACTTAACATCAGGTGGGTCATATATTTGCTCTATCAATAAGTATAGTGGGCGTTGTCAAATAACTTATTCGAATACTAATTCCACTTTAATTTTTTTTTTATACTTTTATAAAAAAAATCAAGTGGAGCGCAAATGACCCAAAGGAGATTTGATATTTCCTTAAATCATATTTAGCCAATAAATACGTTTTCTGGGGCTTCGCATCGCATCGTACCCTACGCTCCACTGCCCTGCGTCCATCAACTTGAGGCGTACAGGTGTAAAGCCTCATGTGCCTGTAATTTCACCGACAACCATACCCTTCAAACCGAAACATAGCAATGCTGCTTGGCTGCAGAAATAGGTAGTATTTCCCCGGGCAAGCTCTTTCACAAGGAACTCTACTTCTCTTCTCTGGATAACTACAGACCGGAAAAAACTATCTTCATAGCGTTATATGCGTCCATTACATACATAACAGGTATCTATAAGAGAAGTTCATAGATACCTGACAATTTTAACAACAACATCATCACGAATCTTCAGAAGCACGTGTATATTCCCTGATCGTACAACATCATCTTATACCTATACTTACACTTATAATAGCATTCCTACACTTGAAATTCTTAAATGTTACATATAATTTAATTTATATACTAATTACCTATGTATTTTTTCACACCACCAGCTCGACAATGTCAAATTATATGTTACGTAAACCTCACCGAAAGCAGGTGATTAAATCCCTACGCCTGAGCCTGGAGTAAAGTTGTACTGATCATTATTTTGTGATTTGAATTTGGAACCTAGTCTGTATTAAAATTTGAACCAAAGCGATCCAAAAATGTGCCGTGTGGTCCCGGCGTAATAATAGGGCCACCCCTTCTTATCCCGCGGGAGCCGTGTGAGCCGGCAAAGGGAGTTGTTCCAGGGAATGGGCAGCAGCATTCTTCTGTGTACTAAACACCAACCACTGCGATCACCAAGCCGCCTGCCAAGCGTGGTGATTATGGCAAAACCCCCCCTATGACAGACACAACACACAAACGGCCCTCAGTCCCCGGCGGCTTCGTCATCCCTGGAAGTGGTAGCAACCAGGGCAGTGGCGGAGCAGGGGGTGCTAATAATCCCCGGCAGCGATCCAGCTACCACCACCGACGACTGGACCTGGCAACGTACAACACACGAACGCTCAGGGCTGACGAGAAGATTGTCGAGCTGGAAGAAGAACTGAGCAAGCTACGTTGGGACATCCTAGGATTGTCGGAAGTCCGAAGACAGGGTCAGGACACGATGATCCTTAACTCCGGTAACTTGCTCTTCTACCAGGAGGGAGATCAACTATCCCAGGGTGGTGTCGGGTTTCTCGTCCGCAAGTCCCTCGTTAACAACGTGACAAAAGTCGACAGTGTGTCGAACAGGGTAGCATACCTTATACTCAGAATTACCGAAAGGTATTCGTTGAAGTGAACAGAGCTCGAAGGCGATTCCCTTAAAAAGAGGCGTAAGACAGGGAGATGTCATCTCTCCGAAACTGTTTACGACCGCATTGGAAGATGCCTTCAAGCTTCTGGAATGGAAAGGACTGGGCATCAATATTAACGGCGAATACATCACTCACCTTCGGTTTGCCGACGATATTGTGGTCATGGCAAAGTCGATGGAAGAGCTCAGCACGATGCTTGAAGGCCTCAATCGAGTCTCGCAACGGGTAGGACTTAAAATGAACATGGACAAGACGAAAATCATGTCGAATGTCCGTGTCATCCCTGCCCCAGTTATGGTTGAGAACTCGGCTCTTGAAGTTGTCGACGCGTATGTATACCTAGGACAAACAGTCCAATTAGGTAGGTCCAACTTCGAGAAAGAGGTCAATCGTCGAATCCAACTCGGATGGGCAGCGTTTGGGAAACTTCGCAACGTCTTTTCGTCCAACATACCTCAGTGCCTTAAGACGAAAGTCTACAATCAGTGTGTGTTACCAGTGATGACGTATGGAACCGAGACGTGGTCCTTCACTATTGGCCTTATGAATAAGCTCAGAGTCGCTCAACGAGCTATGGAGAGGGCTATGCTCGGGGTTTCTCTACGGGATCGAATCAGAAATGAGGAGATACGTAGGAGAACTCAAGTCACCGACATAGCCCGACGGATTAGCACGTTGAAGTGGCAATGGGCAGGCCATATAGCGCGCAGAACAGATGGCCGATGGGGCCGAAAGGTTCTCGAGTGGAGGCCACGGACCGGCAAGCGCAGCGTAGGACGTCCACCCACAAGATGGGCAGACGACTTGGTAAGAACCGCAGGTCGGCGTTGGATGCAGACCGCTTCCAACCGCAGTTCCTGGAGATCAATGAGGGAGGCCTTTGTCCAGCAGTGGACGTCCTACGGCTGATATGATGATGATGATGATTCGTTGAAGGTCATACAGGTATATGCGCCGACCTCGACACACCCAGACGATGAAGTGGAAGCCATGTATGAGGAGATCTCCGAGGCCATACATACTTCCAAGACTCATTTCACGGTTGTAATGGGGGACTTCAACGCAAAGCTAGGCACAAGGAAAGACGATGAGCTGAGAGTGGGGCCATTTGGATTCGGGCGGCGGAACCGAAGGGGCCAGAGACTGGCCAACTTCATGGAGAAGGAGGGCCTCTTCATGATGAACTCATTCTATGAGAAGCGGCCAGCCAGAAAGTGGACGTGGATAAGCCCCGACGGTTTCACTAGAAATGAGATAGACTTCATTATGACGACCAAGAAGCAAATATTTAATTATGTCTCTGTGATCAGCAGGGTGAAAACCGGGAGCGATCACCGCATTGTTAGAGGCACATTGAATATCGATGTTAAGCTTGAAAGGGCACGTCTGATGAAGTCTGCGCTCCGTCCAAATCCTGCCCAAATCCAAAACCCCGAGAGCTTTCAGCTAGAACTGCACAATCGCTTCCAGTGCCTAGCCAGCTGCAATGATATTGACGAGATATACAACGGGTTGGTGGAAACTGTCCAAGCGGTGGGATCTAAGTTCTTTAAGGCCCCCTGCCGAACTAAGCACTAGAAACTCTCAGATGAAACCATTAAGCTAATGGAGGACCGGGATGACATGAGATTGCAGTCTTCAGCTGATATGTCGGCATACGGCGTGCTTAATAGACGAATCTCGAAATCTATGCGACACGATCTGCGTACCTTTAATACATCTCGTATTAAGGTCGCAATAGAAAGGAACAAAGGTTCAAAAGTGTTTGCAAAGCATTCGTCTATAGGGCAAAGCCAAATGACTAAGCTGAAGACCGACAGTGGCACTATCATTTCGTCGAAACCGGAGATTCTGAGAGAGGTCGAAAAGTTCTATGGACAGATGTACACCGCAACACAAAACCCCGTTGGTCAGTTGGCTCAGGACACCAGAGCCAAACTAACCCGACACTATACCGAAGACATCCCGGACATCAGCCTGTACGAGATTAGGATCGCTCTGAAACAGCTTAAAAACAACAAGGCACCAGGTGAGGATGGAGTTACGACAGGACTTCTGAGAGCGGGTGGAAAACCGGTACTTCAAGTCCTCCAGAAGTTATTTAACTCCGTCGTCCTCGAAGGAACCACGCCAAAAGCGTGGGATAAGAGCGTGGTGGTGCTTTTCTTTAAAAAAGGTGATAAAACCTTATTAAAGAACTACAGGCCCATCTCGCTCTTGAGCCACGTTTACAAGCTGTTTTCGAGAGTGATTACGAACCGTCTCGCACGCAGGTTCGATGACTTCCAGCCTCCCGAACAAGCCGGTTTCCGAAAAGGCTTTAGTACCATAGACCACATCCATACGCTACGCCAGATTATACAGAAGACCGAGGAGTATAATCGGCCGTTATGTCTAGCGTTTTTGGACTATGAAAAAGCCTTCGATTCAATCGAGACCTGGGCGGTACTGCAGTCTCTTCAGCGATGCCAAATCGTAGTATATATACTATAGGTATATCGAAGTGTTGAAGTGTTTGTATAGTAACGCCACTATGTCAGTCCGTCTACAGGACCAGAGTACGGAACCAATCCAATTGCAGAGAGGCGTGAGACAGGGAGACGTAATTTCTCCGAAACTGTTCACGAACGCATTGGAGGACGTTTTCAAACTCTTGGTCTGGGACAGACTTGGCATCAATATCAATGGCGAATACATCACTCACCTTCGTTTTGCCGATGATATAGTCATTATGGCCGAATCGCTCGAGGAACTCGGTACCATGCTCAACGACCTCAGTAGGGTCTCCCAACAGGTGGGTCTTAAAATGAACATGGATAAGACGAAAATCATGTCAAATATCCATGTTGCGCCCGTACCGGTAGTTGTTGGGGGCGATACTCTCGAAGTTGTCGACGAATATGTATACCTAGGACAAACTGTCCAATTAGGTAAGTCCAACTTCGACAAAGAGGTCGCACGAAGAATCCAACTCGGCTGGGCAGCGTTCGGGAAACTTCGCGATATCTTCTCGTCCAAAATTCCCCAGAGCCTGAAGACTAAAGTCTTCAACCAGTGTGTGTTGCCAGTGATGACCAATGGCACTGAAACGTGGTCCTTTACTCATGGCCTCATGACCAAGCTCAAGGTCGCTCAACGAGCTATGGAGAGGGCTATGCTCGGGGTTTCTTTGCGTGACAAAATCCGCAATGAGGAAATCCGCAGAAGAACTAAAGTTGCCGACATAGCTCTCAAAATTAGCAAGTTGAAGTGGCAATGGGCAGGCCACATCGCTCGTAGAACCGATAACCGTTGGGGAAGAAAGGTTCTCGAGTGGAGACCACGGACTGGAAGACGCAGCGTAGGCCGGCCCCCCACAAAGTGGACCGACGATCTAGTAAGAATCGCGGGGAGCCGTTGGGCGCAAACGGCTACCAACCGCTCGTTGTGGCGATCTAAGGGGGAGGCCTATGTTCAGCAGTGGACGTCTGCCAGCTGGTGATGATGATGATGATGATCCAAAAATAAGAATTTATTCGTAAATCGAACGAATCTACACAGAATGCACCAACATAGACTTGGTACTAATTGGATGACCGATCATAATCTTGACATAAACTATTCTAAAACTATAATCATGCAATGTCGAGCCTATCAAAAATTCCCCTTAACACAAATTTTACATGTAATACCTAATATTAAATTAGAATGCGTAGATACATTTAAATTATTAAAATCATCAAGCTTTTCGTACGCACTTAGAGAATTAATTAAGACTACAGATTTAAAAACGTCCTTGTCAGCATATTATGCGCGTTGGCTTCGCTACGGTATTATACTTTGGGGAATGAATGAAGAATTCGAGACTGGTTTATTAACTCATAAATAAAATATGTTAAATCTGTTCTTCCAGATCTCCGCGCTTCGGGCGTCGACTGTCTAACCCTAGGACAATACATGCAGCCGACCAAACGCCACCTCAAAGTCTTCGAATACGTGACCCCAGATAAGTTCCAGCAGTGGGAGCGAGTGGGAACAGAGCTGGGATTCCTGTACACCGCGAGTGGTCCACTCGTCAGGTCGAGCTATAGAGCCGGGGAGTACTTTATATCGAGCCTCGTGAAAGATAGGAAGGCTAAGAGCGCCTGACATACGCACGAATGCTGCTAGAGTTGATACTACGTGTTTTGTTATGTACTACATTAATTTAAAACACACATCCGGAATCGTATTAACTGATTTTAGAGGTGGGTTTATTACCGGTAGCTTGAATATTTATCCAGTAATCGATACATTTCCAATAAACAATTTTTAACGTAAATCGTTGCTTTGCGGTGCCGCTTAACAAGTTAGTCAGTTTAATAGGTACCTACTTACATGATGAATGAATATGATTTGTTTACCTATTATATACAGGCTATTTCGTTGATATTTTAGGACTTTGATATTAAGTTTGTTTGAAAATTTTAGATTTTCTATTGTAGTTAATTTGAAAATTTGACAACAATACTAGCCATTAGCCCTACCCGTGTTTTCATTTAATGTCGTACATTACAAAACATGTAGTATAGAGTTGTTAATACCTCTATCACATCTAAGTAGGATTTACTGACTAACTGATATAATAAGCACGGAATCTGTATGCTAAGGCTTAATTCAAAACTGAATCGATACTCGAGCATAGATATTTGACAGTTTTATTGGAAGCTGTCAAAACTCAAGCGTACATATTTTATGTCAGCTTTTTATTTATTTTTGAATAACAAACAACTACAGTATATATATGTAAGGGTAGGACGTTATCCACAGGTTAGTTAAATACAACTCATAAAATGTTCCAGCAGTCTGTTAGAGGGTAACATTGATTAATGAGGTTTTGTTGACAGAAACCCACCCCTCCACTGCTACCTTGCCTCCCGGAGGCAAGTAAACAGTTGCCGCTATATGACACCTTGCCTCCCGGAGGCAAGCAAGCAGGATACGCCATATAAGGTTGACATGTAAAATCTAAAAGAAAAAGAAAGAATAAACAATACAAAAGCGAAGAGTGAAGGTAACTTGAAAGTATATCTGTCAATAATGTGTGCTTAAAATAAATACTACTTCAGTTGATATCACGCTAATAAACATATAGCTGTTAATACCACTTAATCAAATATCATCATAATTTAATTAAATAATACTAGCTGTTGCCCGCGACTTCGTACGCGTTTCACTGTTAAATGTGTAGGTAATCTAGAAATAAAGCTAAACTCGCTGTTGCAACTTGACTTGATGTCCCATTTTTGTCCCATGGGACCTGATTTATGGAATAAAAAGTAGCTTATGTGGTAATCTAGGTTATAATCTACGTACATACCTACTAAATTTCATCAAGATCGGTTCAGCCGTTACGACGTGATTGAGAAGCAAACAAACAATGATAATCACACTAATATTATAAATGCGAAAGTTTGGATGTTGGTTTATTTATTTGTTTGTTACTTAATCACGTCGTAACGGCTGAACCGATCTTGATGAAATGTAGTAGGTATTTACGTAGATTAAAACCTGGATTAACACATAGGCTACCTTATATTGACAAACCACGCGTGCAAAGCCGCGGACGGAAGCTAGTAATTAATATGAAACAACCTGGCTAGTCTGTGATAGAAAATAACTGCACATAGATAGAATACGCCGTGTGCAACATCCCTAAGCACTTGAACAACCTAAACTGTTTCCGTTTTTAAGTTTCAGACCTTTTCACACAAATTCTGAAATAGTAACATACCCTGCACAAAACAGAAGAGCTGTTAATACGCTTCATAAAAATTAATAAAGTTAAGAAGCAATAATAGGCTATACTTAGCGCAGAGAGTATCAATACCACGCAAACTTTACTGATTCAGAAATCATAAGAATTGAAAATGGGTTGAAACGATGTAATTCCATTGAGTTTATGTAATATATTCCTAGGAATTACGGAACTCTACGTAAGTGTTCGGACAACACTAATACTAAACAGATATTGTTGTAGATCTGTAAATTTGTGTAGATAGATATCGTACAATCGTAGTTTCAGTTCAGAAATCGTATCGTAATCTAGACTTTAAATTTATTTTGCAATAGGTTTGTGTATTTGCTTTGTTCAAGGACAAAATCCTAAGCAGTTGTGATTATTTTTAAATTAATAAAATATTAGCAAAATGTTACATTTAAAAGGTGAATAATTTATTGTGAATTGTTATATTTTTTAATAAATAAATATTGTTATTGTTTTAAATCATGTTTTATTACAAACGGCAGTAAACTTTTGAAACTATCATGATTATGAACACTATTTGTACTAAAAAGTAGGTAAAGTGAAGTCTGTCCCGGGACCCGGCTAGTTGGCGAAATAAAACGGGGAGTTGTATCATCTATCAGTGTCGAATGTTCCAATAATTAAAGCTATCGAATCGCACAACCGCAAATCTCACCGTTTTAGGGTTCCGTACCTCAAAAGGTAAAAAAGGAACCCTTATAAGATCACTCTTATCCGTCTGTCTGTCCGTGTGTCACCACCGATTTTCTCAGGAACGGGTGTACCTAGCAAGTTAAAATTAATACCAGATACTCAAGTCTATAGTCCCCATTAGGTGTATACAAATCAAGGTCCTGAGTCAACACGATAAGTACCAAAAACTACCTTAATTATCAACTTCTTTATTTTTCGGAATTTTCCCTTTACTTGTGTTGACCAAAATTGACAACTGTAGGTCTCTAGGTAACTCTAGGTTTTTATAAATAATGGTACGGAACCCTTCCTCCGTGCGCGAGTGCGACTCGCACTTGGCCGGTTTATTTAGTGCAAATAACGGCAGTACAATACCACAATAAGTATACAATAGCCAATACTGGCTTGACAATATTACCTATATTGGCTCATTTCCATTGGCTCTAAGGTATTCTAAAATGTAATATAGACATTTGTAAATCAGAATACAGTGGTAATTACTTATATCAGAATGCATTTTGTAACACAACGGGATTATGTAGCCAGATTTTTAACCCCCGACGCGAAAAGAGGGGTATTATAAATTTGAGGCCTATACCCGACCACAGAATAGAAACAGAATCAGGGTTTTTCAATTTAGATTTAAGAAAAACTAGTTCCAACTAGCATAATAGATGGCGCTATCTGGAGATGCACCGCCAAAGAATATGCTTTATATGCCAAAATCTGTGTCTCAAATACAATATCAAAATTTGCCTAAAACATCTCACTTCGTCAGATAAAAAAAACTACGAAAAATAATATTGACACGGCAATTGACATTGACAAATCACTTTGCTTTGTTAATCAGAGCATGATATAGCAACGCCATCTGTTAGCAGATCATAAATTTATGCCAATTGTGCGTCAACTATTTGTCCTAGCGACAGTTTTGCGGAAACACGGTGAACTTTCTTTCGATCCAGTTTTGAGCTCTCTTAAGCGTCGCTCTGATATGGTTTGCAGCATACAGCCCCGCAGAACTGCCCTAGCTGGAAGACACTACTTTTATATAAGCTGTCCTTTGTACAACAGAGTAAACAAAGCTATTGACATTTATCCGCTGTCATTCCACAGATGTAAAATTAAATGCAAAACCTGGCTTCAGTCACTAACGTACGATGATACCGAGAATATTTTGATCTCTCCTACCTAGCAAACTTAACAACAAGCAAACACGTATGCACTCACTCACTCACACACAAACTCGCGCACACACTCACATCTACACACACACACCACACAAACACTCACCACACACATACTCACACACACACGCAGTATTCAACTTAAAATCATAATCATATTTAGAATAAAAATTTCCTTGTATCGACTTGTTTTAAGCTGGAACGTTGTTTGGTTTGGTTTTGGAAGAGGGCGCTGACACTGCTTCTCAGTTTTTTTTTAACTTTTGCAGTTGTCAACGTTTTCATTTGTCTATTGTACTTTGTTTATGTTTATGTTCCAAATAAATAATTTTAAATTTAAAAAAAAAATTGTTATTGAGAGTATTTCTATAAAAACTAATTGCATTTTTAAATTGAATTGAATTGAAAATTATTCATCATGCGAGCGAAAACCCAATTGCACGTATTTGTTCGAAGCTTCTACCGTGGACTTGATCCGAGGTCCTCAGTACGCGCGCGTCTATGCGTTCAAGGGCCGGTTTTCGCTCGTATTATGCTGTTCCTATCTATTTTGTGTGGTCTGTCTGTGTGTCTGTCTATCTGTGGCATCACAGTTCCCAAACGGATGTGCCGATTTAGACGGTTTGTTACAATAGCTAGTTTAACTTGGTGGTTCCTATCCATGTCAGTCATAAGTGGTACTGTAGGGGTTTTTTGTTGGAGGTTCTTAAATTTTAAATTTTACTTGCTCTTAATAGAAATTCAATATCACACTGTGACACTGTTAAACATTGGTATGACTCAATGAGAGAGAACCCTAGACCATGGGTTCCCAAACTTTTTCAGTTGGCGGCGCACTTACAGGTTTAGTATTTTGTCTCGGCGCCCTAGCTGGTTAAGATAGGGTACAATAATACTAAGTAGATAGGCACAACAATTAAAACATCCACAATACGAAGCTGAGTTTTTATATTTATATACAAGAAAACATTTATTATTTAAGAAAAATAGGAAATAAATACAATGGCATTTTAGACAATGTGACGTGTGAGCTTGGTGATCTCCACACATTTTTTCAAAGCGTGGTATAAGGCTTGACACCGCTACTCTCATTTCTTGCTCCACCTTGATCTTTGATTGTTCATTTTATAACCGCGAATGCCCAAGTTTAGTTTCCGGAGAATGGTAAACAGGAGCGCCACACGTCGCCCCTCTTTACTCTCGCGGCGCACCAGGGCGCCGCGGCGCACACTTTGGGAACCCTAGACTAATGATATTCCCGTTCCCCGTAATCAAGCTTCCTACATAAAATATCTACCTACACATTTTCTTAGAGTGCAGGGACCAAGGTCATTCTCCCGTTTTCAATTTCCAAAGTATTTGCACAACAGTAGGTATCATTCAGTATTCTATTTATCTTAATGGCGTTTGCCGCGAACAATAGAAGGCAGCCTCACGCACGGACGAGCACCAAGCGAGGAAAAAACTAACGCGCGCCGACTGAATACAGAACATGTTACTAATTTAACTCCTCACATGTGTATAAAGAAAGATAGGTATTTGGATATGGTATCTATGTTTATTGGCCGTATTTATGAGGTTGTGCATAATTTCGCCATTTCGATCCCGCTCAATAACATGGAAGGTAGATACTAATATTTCTCCGCGGTCAAGAGAGTAGGTAGGTACCTACACGGGGCCGGTTGTTCTTTTTATGAATAAACATATAATATAATAGAATAAACATTAGTAGCAATTCATGGAAGGGTAGAACGATGATGGTGGCAAGGAGACCGGGGCTTCTTTCGAGTCAATAGTTTATTTTACAATCTTTGTATAGATGAATAGAAATTAGCCACGTACGTCCACAATTCCAGAACACACCCTTAACTATCTATAGAGCATTGGGATCCTGGGTGTCGACATCTCCAGTGACGTGCAGTTTCGGAGTCACATAGAAGACAGGGCAAAGTTGGCATCCAAAAAGCTCGGTGTGCTTCAGTGCGGGGCAAAGACTGGTTCATTAAAAGGCGGAAATGTAGCCCCACATGGAGTATTGCTGTAATTTATGGGCAGGAGCACCTAGATATCAACTAGGGCTATTTAACTCTGTTCAAAGACGAGCTGTGAGAATTGTTGACGATCCCATTCTCACAAGCGGTATTGAGCCCTTAAGTCTCAGGAGAGATTTTGCCTTCCTTTGTGTGTTCTACTGCTTGTATAATGGGTTGTGTTCTGAGGAATGGTTTGATATGGTGCCTGCATGTTCATTTTATCACCGCACCGCTCGCTATCGGCAGGGGATCCATCCACACACTGTGGAGACGATCTGGTCGTGTACCGTGAGGTTCCAGAGGAATTACCTCCCGCGAACACGTCGCTTGTGGAATGGTCTCCCTGCCGAGGTTTTCCCTAGGGACTACATTATGGGGTTCTTCAGAAGGGGTGTTTTGAAAATTTGAAAGGGTCGGCAACGCGCGAGTAATACCTTTGGTGTTACAAACGTCCATAGGCTACGGTAACCGCTTATCATCAGGTGGGCCGTCTGCTTGTTTGCTAACTTAGTGGTATAAAATAGTCTTTGGTGCAGGTGCGGCATGCTTTGTATGGGTTCCCTGCAGTCAGCCAGTTAGCGTAGGGTCTTGCATTTCCCATCTACACAAATTATTCCTGCACCGGCCAACCTGAGTTCAAAGTCGGTTAATACTCGGCTAGTCCTGAGCCGGATATTAAGGCTGAATGTGGTTTTGGTATTAGGCTGGCTTAAAAACAATGCGTTTGACTTCCCGAGTGGAGATATAATAATATCTACTTGTTTTACAGTGACGCTACCAATCAATCCGCAATATCTATCTACCAATAAACTGCCACTCATTTTAAAGCCGTTTTCCTACTGTGGACCTCTTTACTAAGTGGGATGTCCTTACAGTCAGGCAAACTTTTTTACTACATATCACATTTAGAAACACGCTCAGCTAAGTTACAATCCAGAAACGATAAAAGGAAAGCGGAGGAATGGTACCTACTGTATGCCGATCTGCCTCCTATCACACTAGCCTTTCTCCTATATTTTTTTTGCTTCCTCCTAGGAAATACATATTAATAAAATAAATAACTTATTCTCAATTTACCCCCTCAAAAAATAAAAAAATAAAGTGAATGGCTTAAAACTCTAAACTACGAAGAAACTGAAGGTTTTATGACCCCTCTGAAATAAGACTCCTTACTGAATTCTCAAAATATGACCATAGAAAAAAAATAAAAAAAAGTATGCACACGTGATGCACACACACTGACCCACACACATACACACAGCACATACATACCCATACACATCCTCATAAACACACCCACGCATGTTCGTACGCATCACTGTAGTTTAAAAAATAAATGTATGTTAGTCAGCGGAGTCGGGCACTGGTGACCAGCACCCGTCTCTCGTAAAACAGGTGTACTTCAGCATAGATATAAGTGATATTTTGTTGAGAGAATAATAAATAAAATAAAAAAATTAATCAAAATCACTACGGACTATACGCATGCGGACGGTCCGCAGGCGGACAGCCCGTACGAATCATACGCATCGCTCTATTAAATGTAAAGAAAAATATATTTTGTTTAGTGCAAAAAGCATTTGTCAGAAGTGGGATTCGAACCCACGCCCACAGAAGTGGACTGCGACCTGAACGCAGCGCCTTAGACCGCTCGGCCATCCTGACATGTGCATTCTGCTTAAAAATGTTGGTAAAAGCAAAAATCCAAATAAAAAATCGCTTTACATTACAAGAACTGAACTTGGTATTGCCATTCACTGTTATTTTGCGAAGTATAGGTAATATTATTATTTATCTGTAACTATAACAATGAAACACCGTTTCGTAATTCGTATCTAACAAATAAACTTTTTGGGTGTTTACTGACGTTTACGTGAAAATAGTTTTATTTACCTCAGTTATCTTATCCATCAAACTTCAAAGTTCCTGGACATTTGATGCACGTTTGGTCAGCAAACCTAGTATTTGCTCCAAGGCGCTTTTTGCGCGTCTGTGCGTGCTATAGACGCCGGATCACGACGATTGATGCGTGCTTTTCTTGGAATCGACAGAAGGGCCGCACACATGCGATGAGAATACGCAACACCGTTACCTGGATCTGGCCATGCTTGAATACGCAGGATAGAACGTTTCAAAACTTTTACTTACAATAAAAATGGTTTAGGCTCCCTGTTAGAAGACATAAACTGCCAGGTTTCGTGGTGGTAACATCTTAAAATCAAACATTTTTTTAGAGTAAAACGTGTCTCCTTCAAACTAACTTTTAATTACCCTATTAGTAGATATTACCTAGATAACCGACTTACAGGAAAACCTAAAGATTTTTAAGATGATTTTTAAAGTAGTAATAATCCAAAGTCTATAGTTACTACGCAAACTAAAAAGTTTTTATATCTACTGACGATCTCTTACCTAGGTACTTTACTAGGTATTATATTTTTCTCGCCTGCTGTTTATATCAACTTGTTTATTTAATAATAATAACCAAAGGTACTAAAATTTATAAGAATAATACGTAATTATTGGTGTATGTCTATATTGATGGATATACATCCTCGGATCTTTATTCAGTACGCAGACCCGTGAAGATATCCCACAAGGGGTCGCCAGAAGTAAGTCCGTCCATTACGTTTGATACATGGCCACTTCACATGCATTCACCTGTCATGTTACCCAGTCCATCGCCGCGCCGTTTAATAGAACTCTAACTTGATAGATGCCTTCGAATCATTCTACCAAAAAATATTCTCAACCTGACTGTTGAGGTAAGCATTATTCTACCAAAACCAGTCAGGGTGAGAGACTGACTGATGATTTCCAAGCTGTACAAAAGGTAGTCTGCCTTATAAATGATTCCCGTAAAGCGATTTGAATCGTATCTATATTTACTAGAGTGCTAGTTGCGTAGTTTGAGGCACATTGCTCAGTTCCCACGGTCTCTCATCAAGTATGCGCGCTGCTGGATTTTGTGCGCTTGTAACTGAACGCAAACATGTCCCGTGAGCTGCACACTGCGTGTTTTATTGCACTACCCGCAACATTTTACATTTTAAACATTTATAGAGAAGATACCTGCTAAGGTACTAATATGTCTATTATTATTGATGTGTCATTAGATGGAAAGACATTCTGATAAAGGTTGGGAGCCGTTGGTTGCAGGCTGCACAAGATCGGTCGCTTTGGATGTCTATGGGGAGGCCTATGTTTAGCAGTGGAGGTTGTAAGGCTAATAATAAAATGTTGTGTACACATGTTTTGGAGTTTGATCTAGCTCATAATGTCATACTTATACCTAGGTATCGTTAGGTTCATAAGTTTTATAAGAACAACTAACTAGGCAACTACCTACTAGTTGTAGTACTAGCTCAAGGTAAATGACAAACCTAGGTTCTTATTGCCATCGCTATACAACACCGTTCTCTGTATAGGTAGGTAACTTAAACCTACGTATATACCAACTATATTACACGCAGTTATCTCCATTTTTATCTCCTCCCAGACGCCCTAAGTTTCCGGACTTTCCCATTAACCAGAGCGACTAGAATCGTATTTTAAAATATAATACGCTTTTATTTTGGAAAATTCCGCCCGTGGCTCTAGGGAGAGAAAGCTAATTTCAATTTCATTTAGTTCTGGCGCGATTCCATGCACCGGCCATAGATTAGGTGGCGGTGTAACTTGCAGAGATGCCACTGTTCTATGGGCTCTAATCTACACACCAAAGCTGACGGCCCGTCGGCTATAACCCGCTTTGGTGTGTAGAAGCCATTTGATTAGATCATTACCATTAGAAGAAGAGAAGAAATGAAGGTAGCTAAAGTAGTACCGCTACATAAAAAAGGTAAAACCTATGACTGTGACAACTATCGACCTGTATCTGTTTTACCAAGTCTTAGCAAAATTTTCGAAAAGTACTTAGCCGAAGAACTGGTTAGTTTTCTGAACAATGAAATGGTATTGTGCCAACGGCAGTTTGGGTTTCAAAAACACAAATCCACAAAACATGCGATTCAGAGACTAATCGAAGATGTGTATTCGGGCTTGGAGAAATCACAGAAAACGTATGGCGTTTTTTGTGATTTATCCAAAGCTTTTGACTGCGTGTCACACGAAATTTTATTAGGAACATTGCAGTATTACGGTGTTAACGGGAAAGAGCTGGAGATATTTCAATCTTACTTCAAAAGTAGAACTCAAGTCACAGAAATGAACGGAAGTCGTTCTACAGAGTGTAAAATTAATTTAGGTGTACCTCAAGGGTCAATTCTGGGACCTTTACTTTTTTTTATTTATATCAATGACCTGTCAGTTGTACTATAAAATGTAGATGTGATCTTATTTGCGGATGATACAAGTTTAGTTATTAGGGACAATACTTGCGAAAATGCTAGTAGCAAAATTTTTAAATCTATTCATAATTTAAAAAACTGGTTCTCTACGAATAATATGCTCTTAAATGTTAATAAAACAAATATAATTCCATTCTCATTAAGCACTCAGACCAAATGTTTTATCCAATAGCATGAAAGAAACACTTGAAGAATTAAACGTGTCCTTAGCCAGCAGTGTAAAATTTTTAGGTGTATGGCTAGATACTAAGTTATCGTGGGCTGTTCATCTTGAAACACTGGCCAAAAAGTTATGCTCTGCTACCTATGCAGTTAAGAAAATTAGAGAGATAGGCGGAGTAAGGGCAGCACGAAATGTATATTTTGCTTATTTTCACTCTCTAATGACATATGGTATTTTATTTTGGGGAACAGCGGCAGATGCTAACAGGGTCTTTACTTTGCAAAAGCGAGCTATACGCTATATCTTGGGAATGGGTTCTAGGCAATCGTGTAGAGAAAAGTTTAAGGAACTGGACATCATGATTGGAGAATTTATTTTCCAAAACGTACTCTATGTTAGAGAAAATTTACATCATATGAAAAGAGCTACAGATGTCCACAATATTAATACTAGGTATAAAAATCGCCTAATATTACCAAAAACCAGGTTATCAAAAATTTCCAAACGCTATTATTGCACAGCGATAAAATTGTATAATAGAATACCCAAAAATGTTGAAAGTCTTGACGACAATGACTTCCAATTGTTTATCAAAGGACATTTAATTAACAAAAGTTTTTATCGTTTGGACGAAGCTTTTGCAGATAAAAACCTTTTTGCATTATAGTACATATTCATACATTGTAATTAGTTTTTTTTTATTTATTTAGTTTTTAATTTTATTATACAATTGACAATGCTTTTGCAGATACTTCTAATTTTATTTATTATTATTATTTTATTTTATTGATTTCTTTTGTTTAAGTAGGTGTTTATTTTATATTGTAAAATTTGTTAGTCGCTATTGACATTATAATTAAGTTTCTACCAATGTGACATTGTAAATTATGCTAACTATTTTTAATTAATTTTTTTTATATTGTACCTACTGACTTATCTAAGAATAATTAATTTGTCTAAAGATGAAATAAATGAAATGAAATGATTTATTTTTCCGAATTGTTGATTATTTACTTTTTCACTTGGTCACGTGATAATCAGGGCGACTTTTTACACCATGCCCTATTTTGTAATGCGAATGTACAACTGTATACATGCGCATAGTTCTATACAAAAACAATATTAGGTCATTTTAGGTTTTCGAAGAGAATTAGGAGCTAGAATTATTTATTTATGTTTATTTTAGGTAGGTAAGTAAGGTACAATTCCCTTCCACTTTGGGCAAGTTTTCCCCTATGTTCTATCACTTGCACTTACTGAGGTAACTTGTCTACTGACTAGTTATTTTGTAAAAAGTTTTTATTTTACTTCCTCTAACAGGCGGAAATGTAGGCACTATTAATGCAGCCAAGTATAGGAAAACCACAGTCTACTCAATACTTAGAGTAGCTAGTCTATGGCAGTAAGTGCAGAGTACTCGTGGCACGGAACTCTCGGGACAGTTAGGGTACCGTAGGCAGGCAGATTACACCCTGTCTGAGCCCCAATACGCAATTCCATTCGTTGCAAGAGGATTTCGCATTTTTATCGGCGCCGATTCGATGCCTTTACACAGTAAATTTTGATACAGAACTTATACAACAGCAATATACAGGGTGTAGTTATAGTATACACCCTGTATGTTGTTTTTGAGTATTATAAATCGAAACGGAACCATTAAGCTCAATCACTTTTCTTAAAAATATAGTCAAAATTCAACAAAACATACATGATTTTTTCATCAAATTCTAATAAAATTAGCCATAGGACGTCCACTTCTAAACATAGGCCTTCCCCATAAATTTTCAGAGCGACTGATCCTGCGCGGCCTGCACCCAACGGCCTATTTCCATCAAGTGGGGGGCGTCCTATATGTACTGCGCTTTGCAGTGCGTGCTCTCCACTCGATAATTTTTCAGTCCCAAAGACCGTCAGCTTTCAGTTCTTCGAGCTATGTGCCTTGCCCACTGCCACTTCAGCTTGCTAATCCTTTATGCTATGTCGGTGACTGGTCCGTCTACGAATCTCCTCAGTTTTGATTCGATCTCGTAGAGAAACACCAAGCATATCTCTTGCCATTGCACGCTGAGCGACCTTCAGCCTTCTTATGTGGTCCTTATGTAATGTTAGTATACGAATATTAATAAGGACCTCTCAACGAGTCAAGGCCTCCTCCGCCTACCGAGCAACGATACTGTTTAATTGTATACTGTGCCTTTACTATGAAATTGGTCCCGCTTTTGAATAGGCAGGATTTATTATTATTGACTCTCCTGCGAGGTTTAAGATCATGGAAATGTAGTTGAAAAGAGTTATTGAGGATCTATTTGAATCGCTTTGAAATGCAAATGCAATGAGTAGTGATTTAACGAGTGTGAAGTGAAAATAAGTAAGGGTTCAATGGGTTTTGGGTAGGTAATCGTGGATATTGGCGCAGTGGGCGATTAGCCGGCTGAGACGCAGGAGGTAGCGGGTTAGATTACCGCCGCAGAACAAATGTTTGCATGATCTACAGATATTTGTTCCGGGTCTGAATGTATTTCTATATATTTTAAGTATATATTTATAAAAATAAAGATTATAAGTATTCTAACAATTATCTGGTTCCCATAGTGCAAGCTCTGCTTAGATAAGGGCTAGATAGCGCTGTGTGAAATGTCCAGCAATATTTGTTTACTTTATGATGCGGAAGTTTTGATATGTGTTTGTTTGTTACACAACATGTCATCACCTTTATAACCCTCCAGAGTAGGTACCCACAAAAGTTTAAAGCATAAATGCAATAAGTACCTACCCTCTCACCACTGAAATATTTCCCGCGTTTTACATCTCAAGGTATAAAAGGTATTTGGGGTTGATTGCAATACCACCCCGCAGAGGGTGAATCGTATTTGCCACGACACTTGATTACAGATTTACAGCTAAGACTCTACGATGGTTCGGGCGTTCCTAGATAAATTGAAGTAAGAGCAATGAACACAGAAGACGTAGTCTCACCTACTATAATTACATTTCATTTGTACAGTACACTCAATGAAAAACCGTTTCAATCTCATTACCGGTATATGCCGATTTTGACAGTAGTTCGTTAAAATAAGTTTTGACCGACGTCTTTAGTTATATCAAAACCAGTTTTGATTGATTTTCGCAGTCAAAATCGGTTTTGACCGGTTATGAGTTTTGTATTCTATTTCATGCTTTTCATCTTAAAAAAAACCGAAGAAAAAAAACACAGAAACAAGAAGACAAAAGAAGTGAAAACTTGAATAAAAGCAGACTACACCACAGTCAGTAATCAAAGAGAATATAATACCTGTCAGCAACAGTCAGTGTCAGTAGTCAGTGACAGGTGTCGGTAACAGTGTCACGAGTACAATGGTTTTTTCCCATCTTAAAAAATGTTCAACGCGCCTAAGGAAGGCGCGGGACAAATACATGAGGCGTCGAGCTGAGGTGTGGCGCGGGCGCAGCGCGGGCGCGACGCCACTTCTTTGATATTTCACACAAAACGTATATAAGAGGTGTGGCGCGAAAAATACTGAGACGGCGGAGCGCGAGCGGGTCGCGGGCGCCGCTTCCTCGCCCTCGGCGCACCCGCAGTTAGCAGTGGCATACTCCTGTCCAGCTTGCCACACAGGGTGGACTGCATATCTTCTGATCTTTTGTAAGTTCTCCAAATGCACCATAACTTGCAGATCCTCTTTATCTGACGAAGAAGACGTCATGTGGTCGTGGTGAAATCAAACACTAGAATGCCCCAAATGAATCCACTCTGTTCGCCCGTGCCTCGCCTTTCTGACACCTAGCGCGCCTGTTCTGCGCTGCACCGGCGCCGAGCACGCGCCTCACCTCTGCCCGACGCCTCTTGTATTTGTCCCGTGCCGAAGATTTCACTATACGCAACACGCCTAAAAAGTTTTCACTTCAAAAATCGAGCCGGACTGCATATAAACCCATAACCTTCCTCTTGATGTGAGGATGCGATGACAATTTTGACACGGGCCCACTACACGTCAGGCGTGAAATTCGTACGATTTCTTTTAGATTCTCGCTTTTGAAAGAAAACTGACACCATGTATGAAACTGTGGCTCACGGATATTATATTTTAAGCCACTGCATTGAGCCAGGACACTAGTGGATAAAAATATGCTAAATTCTTTTGGGATAATACGATTTCTATGAAATACCCAAAAAAAACTCCTATTTTTTCAAAAAACTATTTTAAACTCCTATTTCTATGGTTATTAGAACGTTGTGAGTTCGCAGCTCAAACAATAAACGTAGTGTCTACGAGTTAGGTGCGTAGCTGTGTGAAACAGCGCGTAGAGGCGCTACAAACTTCAGAAATAACAAAAAGGTTGGTGTATAAGTATGAAGTATTCCTCTGTCTATGTGCCTGTATAGAATATGTATCTGCCAAAGAGATTGTACAATTTGTATGCGGTATTTTTATTTAAAAGCTGGTTTGCAAGTAGGTATATAAGTCTATTACTATAGCCAGTCCTATCCTAAGACCAGGATTGTTTTAACTTTGTAAGATTTTCCTGTACTCGTCTTTTCTTTGTAATATAAAAATACTGCAAAGAACAATAATAATAATCCACATAGCCGTTTTCAGCTACGGTGACTGGACGTATGCTTTAGTTAGAGCTTGGGTGTTTTTTAAGCCAAAGATAGGTATTTGTTATCGCTTACCTTCCTCGGACAGTTGGCAGCAATACGCTGAGACGGGGCCTGTTTGGCCCACACAGCACGGAAAACCATGTTATCTAGATACTTTTCTACCTATGTATATGTACTAAATTTTTATCTTGTACTTTTCCTGTGTTATTTTTATAATTTTTCTTTTTAATCATTAGTAAATCACAGTGTTTTTTATTGGTAATAGTCTCGCTTGACTACCTCAGCTGATGGTAAGTGATGGTGTGGTAGAAGACGGAGCACACTTGCACACAGTATCCGCACAGTATACATTAATTCTAATTTTCGGGCTTATAATCACACTAATATTATAATTGTGAAAGTTTGGATGTTTGTTTATTTATTTGTTACTCAATCACGTAGTAACTGCTGAACCTATTTCGATGAAATTTTGTATATACGTAAATTATAACCTGTACCACATAGACATGCGGTAATCCAAGTTATAATTAATTATAACTAATTAATATAATATCATCACCATCATCATATCAGCCGTAGCGTAGGATGCGCTTGCCGGTCCGTGGCCTCCACTCGAGAACCTTCCAGACCCAACGGCCATCTGTTCTGCGCGTTATATGGCCTGCCCATTTGCCACTTCAACGTGCTAATCCGTCGGGCTATGTCGGTGACTTGAGTTCTCCTACGTATCTCCTCATTTCTGATTCGACCCCGAGCATAGCTCTCTCCATAGCTCGTTGAGCGACTCTGAGCTTATTCATAAGGCCAATAGTGAAGGACCACGTCTCGGTTCCATATGTCATCACTGGTGACACACACTGATTGAAGACTTTCGTCTTAAGTCACTGAGGTATGTTGGACGAAAAGACGTTGCGAAGTTTCCCAAACGCTGCCCATCCGAGTTGGATTAGACGATTGACCTCTTTCTCGAAGTTGAACCTTTGAAATTGGTTGAAATTGGACTGTTTGTCCTAGGTATACATACGCGTCGACAACTTCAAGAGCCGAGTTCTCAACCATAACTGGGGCAGGGACGACATGGACATTCGACATGATTTTCGTCTTGTCCATGTTCATTTTAAGTCCTACCCGTTGGGAGACTCGATTGAGGCCTTCGAGCATCGTGCTGAGCTCTTCCATTGACTTTGCCATGACCACAATATCGTCGGCAAACCGAAGGTGAGTGATGTATTCGCCGTTAATATTGATGCCCAGTCCTTTCCATTCCAGAAGCTTGAAGGCATCTTACAATGCGGTCGTAAACAGTTTCGGAGAGATGACATCTCCCTGTCTTACGCCTCTTTTTAAAGGAATCGCCTTCGAGCTCTGTTCGTGTACTCGGACTGACATAGTGGCGTTTTTAAACAAACACTTTAACACTTCGATGTACCGATAGTCAATACGGCATCGTTGGAGAGACTCAAGCACTGCCCGTGTTTCGATCGAATCGAAGGCTTTCTCATAGTCTACAAACGCGAGACATAGCGGCAAGTTATACTCTTCGGTCTTCTGTATGACTTGCCGCAGCGTATGTATGTGGTCTATGGTACTGTAGTCTTTACGGAACCCGGCTTGTTCGGGAGGCTGGAAGTCATCAAACCTGCGTTCGAGACGGTTCGCGATGACCCTCGAAAACAGATTATAAACATGGCTCAAAAGCGAGATGTGTCTGTAATTCTTAAGCAAGGTGTTGTCACCTTTCTTGAAGAACAGAACCACCACGCACTCGTTCCATGCTTTTGGTGTCGTACCATCAAGCACGGCGGAATTAAAGAGCTTCTGAAGGACTTTAAGTACCGGTGATCCACCCGCTTTCAGAAACTCTGAAGTGATTCCGTCCTCACCCGGCGCCTGGTCGTTCTTAAGCTGCTTCAAGGCCATCCTGATCTCATACAGGCTGATGTCCGGAATATCTTCGGTATAATGTCGTGTCAGTTTGGCTCTTGGGTCGTTGGCCGCACTGCAAACAGGTTTAGTGACCGAATCGTAGAGCCGTCCATAGAACCTTTCGACTTCCCTTAACACTTCCGCTTTATTTGACGTTATGCTGCCATCTTCTCTCTTTAGCTTCGTCATGCGGCTCTGCCCAATAGAATTATCTCTCGTAAACACTTTGGAGCCTTTATTCCGCTCTATCGATCTTTAATACGAGATGTATTAAAGGTACGAATATCGTGTCGCAAGGATTTCCAAATCTTTCTATTGAGCTGCCTATGTGACTGAGCATCATCGGGAGACTGCAGTCGCAAATAACGTCGTTCAGCCATGAGGTTAAGGGTGTCATCAGAGAGTTTCTGAGGTCTATTGGTACAGGGGGTCTTAAAGAACTGGGACCCCACCGTATGGACGGTTTCTACGAACCTGTTATTGATCTCGTCCACTGATGCATCTACTTCTAGACAGTCAAAGCGATTTACAAGTTCGAGTTGAAAGCTCTGGAGGTTTTAGATATGTGCGCGAGTGAGTCGGAGCGTAGACTTCATCAAACGGGACCTTTCAAGTTTAACGTTCATATTCAATGTGGCTCTAACAATTCGGTGATCACTGCCGGTTTTCACCCTGTGAATCACAGAGACATTATTGAATATCCGTTTCTTGTTGGTCAAGATGAAATCAATCTCATTTCTCGTGGAACAGTTGGGACTCATCCAGGTCAATTTCCTGTGAGGCGGCTTCTGGAAAAAAAAATTCATCATAAAGAGTCCTTCTTTCTCCAGAAAATCGGATTGAATTGGCGCATGTCCAAAATGTGTTGGTGAAGAACGGTTATAAACTGCGGTCCTTACCAGCTCGACCAAGATCTAAAGCCCACAGTTGCAGAGTGGAACGAAAACCTGCTTTTCTACCATATGTTAAAGGAGTGACAGATAAAATCGCAAACATTCTACAAAAATTTTCACTTTAGACCATCTTTACTCGTTTAAAGAAAATTACACACTACCTGCGCTCACCAAAAGATTGTTTTCCACTAGAAAAACCAGGAGTGTATAAAATAGACTGTAGCTATGGGAGTTCTTATATTGGTGAAACCAAACGCACTATAGCTTGTCGGGTGAAGGAACATATCAGGGCGGTGAAGAATGTTGACAGACAAAAGTCTGCCATAGCGGAACATCTGCTGGACTCAGGCTCAAACCACTGGATCGAGCTACACAACCCACAAGTAATATCAACTGAGCGACATTACATGCCAAGACTGGTTCAAGAGGCAATTGAGATTGCCAAACACAAGAATTTCAATCGTGAAGATGATTTTCAATTATCTGGAGCCTGGAATCCTGTGGTGAGAATGTGTAAGAACAGAAGAAGTGAAGTGTCAATTACGCGTCCTGATACCGTGAGTGTTGTGTGTCGGAATCGAGTTATGATCGAGAATGAAGCCGGTGGTAGTAATAGAATTAGCGAATTAATTCCTAGCAAGAGACTAAGAAAGAGGGTAGATCGTTATATCTGCCAATAACTACCTACTCGCAAAGACTTCAGTTTATCCGTGATCATGGTGCATGCAACTGCGCCGAAATATCGGGATACTCAAATACTCACAAATTATGGTAAATATCCCGTTTTTAGTATAAATAGTGTTCATAACTATGATAGTTTCAAAAGTTATATGATGGTGATAATGTTGTTGATGAGTGACTTGTGAACGAGAAACCCAACACCACCTTGGGACTGTTGATCGCCCTCCTGGTAGTATAGTAGGTTACCAGACTTAAGGGATATCGTGTCCTCGCCCTCTCTACGGACTTCTGATAACCCCAAAATGTCCCAGTGTAATCTACTAATTTCTTCTTCCAGCTCAACAATCTTTTCGTCTGTCCTCAAAGTGCGGATGTTGTGTGTTACCAGGGCCAGTGGTCGTCGTAGGGTTTGGTAGCCGATCGTCTCACGGGGATTCTTAGCACCCCTGGCCCCGCCGTTACCATGACTGCTACCTAATATAATATAAATATATATAAAATAAATTTATAATATATAATATAAATAAGTTCCCATGGGATAAAAATGGGGTGTCAAGTCAAGTTGCAACAGCGAGGTTAGCTATATTTCTAGGTTACCTACACATGTAGTAGTGTAACGCGTACGGGGCAACAGCTAGTAATAATAAAAGAATGTTCATTCATTCCAACTTACCTAACCACCATTGTAGAAGCCCTTTAGAAAGCATTTCGTTAGAACTTGATTAGGGCTATCACAATACGATACAGTACGAAGTTTTAACTTGCCAACTTAAAGAAACGTCCCCCAAAATTTGCAATAATCAGGATTTAATGCCCCTGGGGAGTTCTCACTCCGTGAAGTGTTTGTTCTCAGAATGCGTAGACAAATGGCATTCGAAATGGTTCTATTTCTACCGGCATTATTGCTCAAATGATAGCAAAATTGCAATGAAAACTTCATAAGGGAGTAAATAAAAAGTAACAGTCACATCATAGTCCTGATCCTTCCCTCCCTGATTCCCTGTGTCTATCAGGAATTACGAGAACCTGCTTACCCAACCTTTTGACCCTAAACAAAACTTTGCAGATGACTAACAAACAATCAAAGGACAAGCAGGCGTACGGCTCAGTACAATCCGCACCTAGTTGATATACCACCCATTCGCACACACTGTTTTGGTTCCACGTTCTTGATGTATACAGTTAAGGTATGGAAAACTTTGCCGTCGTCTGTTTTACCTAAAGAATACAATCCGGGCCTCTTTTAGGTAAGAGAGTTTTCTTCTAGATCTCCGTGCTTCATCTTAGACCACATCATCGCTAACCATCAGGTGAGATTGTGGCCAAACGAAGATCGATCCTGTTAAAAAAAAATAAAGTGGCATTCCGGGAGCGCCAACAGAAGTGAAAACTTGAATAAAAGCAGACTCACACTGATCACACTACAGATACTTATATACAGAGGTGTCAGTAACAATCAGTGTCAGTAGTCAGTGACAGGTGTCGGTAACAGTGTCGCGAGTTCAATGGTTTTTTCCCATCTCAAAAAACGCCTTAAGAAGTTTGCACTATGTCCAACGCGCTTAAAGAAGTTTTCTCTTCAAAAATTGTGCCGCACCGGAAATCGACCCTGTAAGCTTTAAGCATCTCAGTTGACTACTCGTCCATCCACCCTACCACAGACATAGAAATTCATTTATTTACTACTTAAGCACACAATAAAATAACATATAGAACATATAGAGAAAAAAATATAAATATGTATATATAAAAAGCGGAAAATCGAAAAACATAACGTGTAAAACAAAAACAGAAGATATTTTTTTCAAAAATGGGCTTCGCCCTCGACTCGCCGTCGACGTCATCGATACTCACTCGTACATATCGATACTCAATCGTTTATTATTTATTTATTTATTTAATACTTTATTGCACAAAAATACAAATTACATGTACAAAAGGTGGGCTTAATGCTAATAGCATTTTCTACCTGCCAACCTCAGAGGTAACAAAAAAGGTTGGCGTGCTAACTTTTAACAATATTAATGTTTATTAAAAAAAAAACAAAAGAAACACAAATAACAATAAACTCCGATTACAGTTAGAATAAATACATACACCTACTTGATATAACAATAATAATACATAGAATATATATATGAGAAATATAACAAATATATATATATATTTATAGATATAAAACAAAAAATACTATTACATACAACACACATAGGTACTACGTTTTCATATATTTTAACAGCCAGTAGAGGACTGCAAGAAATGACTATAGACTAGTCGTCTGAAAACCGGTTTACTAGGCGCCTTTTTAATATGAGTACAGTTTATTGTATTTCACAAAGTAACAGTAGATGATAATTGATAGGCACATGCTCATTATGGACCCTGTTGGGCACAACTATATTATGGAGACAATATAATGTCGACTCTTAAAATAATCAAAGTGTTTTATGTAAACTATTTTAATACGTACACACGGCTACATATCAAGCTATACATTTCCAGTATAAACTGACCTCGCATTGTGTAGGCTTTTCGTAGAATGAGAGGTCAGCTTATACTGGAAATGTATAGCTTGATGTGTAGTCGTGTGTATCTACATAATTATCAAATCACGTATCGTAACGTTTTTATCCTATGTGACATTTCGATAACTTTTTTGCCGTTCAATCGCTTGTTACCGTAGAATTTAATGAATTTCAAAATAAAATCTTAACAAAACGATCGTTATATGTTTTTAAATATTATTAAAACTTTATTTATAAAAGTTTAGCATTTTGATTAATGTTTTTTAAATATGTCATTGGGGAAATAAATTAATGGATCAATATTTTGCCAAATATTGAATTGATTGTAGCAATATAACCGCTTCGAAGCGAATGCCACTTGCCTACGTCTCAGCGTAACCTTTGGATTATGTGAATTAGGTAGTTACTCTGACGTTTGGTGTAATTGTGAATCTGATGAGATTTTTCATTGGATTTGAGGATTTTACCAAGTTATAACAAGACTGTCATCAAACCAGATTGTAATTCTGTATTTTAAATGGAGCAATGGTTTTTCTTACAAAGCTTTTGTTTTTTAACCCCGACGCAAATAAATACTGTTATAAGTCTAAATTTCTCGTCTGGCTGAGTGTCTGTCGATTAATATACCGATTTTAATCATGATGATGAGATGGTTTTTAGCTTAAGCTTATTATGCTGCGAGGTTGGAGCGATCTCTACCAGGCAAGCTTTGTATGGTGATAAGGAAGCCTACTCCATCTGAAATCCCGAGACACTACGGTGGCTGCATTCTTCTCATAGCTAATACCACAAAATAGATAGGTAAAGAAGTTAAGTTTAGTACAAAAGGAGATTCGTACGCGTGCGACTATTTTTGCGTTTGCTTGTTGACTTAACTTACAGAAGTATACCTATAATGTGCTTAGCTGCAACATGCCACCGTTTAAAGCATCTTCTCATTTTTTTTGAAGTATAACTTCAAGCTATAGCTATAGCCAACTAATTTGTGTTTGACCTAGTCTTTTAGTATAAATTATAATACGTAGGTCACACTAAAAATTTTGCGTAACTTAGTAAAACAACATGTTATAACCAAAATATTATGTTTATTCCTTTCAAAATACTCCATACATTTTAAACATTATTTCATGCGATCGAACCATTTTTTTAAACGTAGAAAACCTGCCTACAGATCTGTGGTCCTCCCACAGATCTGTAGGCAGGTTTTCTACGTGCTGATTGAACGCTATCACTGCCTCTTCGGAGTTGGTAAAAGTGAAACCTCTCATCAAATCTTTTATTTTGGGGAAAATACAGAAATCACAGGGTGCTAGGTCGGGGCTATGTGCAGGATGGGTGACGAGTTGTACTTTTTCGGAAGCTAAAAATGACTTTGTTTTATTGGCCGTGTGTGAAGAACTCATAACATAATGACAAGACAAGTAAAAACAAAAAAACTATACACAAGTTCAGCTAAAAACTTTTACGGAGAAAGAACTACAGACTACATTATACCTAGACTAAAAAATAGCATTTCAATGGAACTGAGAGATAAAATTAACCATAAAAATATAAAAAACATACTCAATGAACTTTTTAAAAAATAAGATAACAAACAAAAAATTGACTAAAATATTGTACTACTATATCATTAACAAATATATATATATATATGTACATATATATATAACATTACATCATATTTAAGTAGGTATATAACTCTGTGACTATTGTACTATTTAAAAATATATAAAATATAACTAAATAACATATTGAAGTAAGTATATGTATAATATGGTGTCATATAATATTTTATTCATTCATAACGACTGAACTGATATTTGAAAAATTGTTTCACAAAGTTTGCCATTTTAGAGCAACCTGTATGTTTGTGCAGATAACGATGGAATGTGAGCCGGCGCACGAAAGACGTGCAGAACAAAACTTAATTATAAAAAAAAATTCGCACACGTAAAAATAGTTTTATGTATACTAAAGAGGAATGTCATATTCTCACTTATGACAAACCTACTAAGGTTTTATAAGTGTATTAATTTTATACGTATATGTTTTTTAAAATAAATAAATAAAAAAAAAGCGTTGTCATGATGTAAGAGAACGCGGCTTTTTGGTCGTTTTTCACGAACTTTTTCTAACACCCTGGGGAAACAAAATGGGTGTCCAATTAATAGCACTTTTCTTACCCAGTTAAGGGAAAGATACCTTATTAATGTGTTCTTTATAGTTAGCAATCTTCTTATGGTAAAATTGTTAAAACCTAATTTGTTTTAGTACAAATTAGTAAAGTCAATACAAAATCGGGAGTAATTAAACTGGTTAAAAACTTGTTTATAAAATGTGAGTGCAAAAACCAAGACAAATGATAGATCTAAACACTTTTACCAATTTTTCAGTAATCAGTAGCAAATCCTGAAGAATTAAACGATTAATGACCCGTGTTATCTAGAGGCGTGCCTAATCAAGACGAATTTCTCCGCGCTCACTGTAGGGCTACCATGAGTTTATGACGTTATCAGTGCGGTAGTGAACACGTTTCCATCTTAGTTAGCGAACATGTCTTAGTCCAATACTAGACGTAGGTGTCTCCTAGTAGGTACCTGTTAAACTGACTAAGCGGTGTCGTCGCAAAGACACCGCCAATACGTTAACAATTGTTTATGGGAAATGTAACAATAGCGGATAAATATTCAAGCTACTGGTATTACACCCACCTCTAAAATCAGTTAGTACGATTCCGGATGAGTGTTTCAAATCCATGTCTTTCATTATAAAACAGGTTGTATAAAAATTTAAGTGAGAATTAAATATGTTTTTAGAAATTGACGATCTCCGTGGTGCAGTGGGCGAATAGCCGGCTGAGCCGCAGGAGGTACCGGCTTCGATTCCCGCCGTGAAACAAATGTTTTCATGATCTACAGATATTTGTTCCTGGTCTGGTTGTTTCTCTATATATATGTATGTATTTACAAAAAAAAAGTGTATGTATTCTATCAGTTATCTGGTTCCCATAGTACAAGCTCTGCTTAGTTTGGGGCTGTGTGAAATGTCCAGCAATAGTTATTGATTTATATAAAGATTTCACCCCGCGCCGATGTCTTTGGACAACCATTTTACATTTACAAAAGACTTTCTGCGTTCGTTTACGTCAGAAACTAATGCTATTACTAAAGGAGTGAACTCCAAGTTGAGACTTTGATAAAGGTCTCGTATTAGCGGAGATCTGATAATTTTATTAAGTGATGCTGATGTTACCGCATCTGAACGGCGAACTTAAACTTGTGGTTTTCTTACACTTAACGCCACGGGTTTTTAGGATTCCAAAGTCGAATTCGGAACCCTTATAGTTTCGCCATGCCTATCTGTCAGTCTGTTTAACCAACCGTTTTAGTCGTACACCATTAGTGCTGTAAAGCTAAACGAGCCAAAAATAGAGAAAATGATGGTGTAGCTATTCCAATGATAATACTAGTTTATTAGTGGCACAATCAAAATAGTTACAAGATAAGATAAGATAACTCTTTATTGTACACCAAAGTAAAATACAGAACATAATTCTTACAAATAGATTTAGTACAATGGGCGGTCTTATCGCTAAAAGCGATCTCTTCCAGACAACCTTTGTATGGACAGGATCAAAATGTAACACATGACGGCGGTGCATCTATATAAATTTAAAAACATATCTACATACTATAAACATAAATTAACAGAAATAGCACAAATTTTATTTAAATAAGCAACTGTAAAAATGGTTATGATAAATTAACAAGCAGCTACAACTTCAACACAAGGACAGATAATGGGTGTGCACTTTTGTTTTAAAATTACTAATAGACTTGGATGTTCTTATAGAGAGGGGCAAAGCGTTCCACAATCGTACGGCTGTTACAGTGAAGGATCGACTATAAAACTCTGTCGTATGGACAGGAGTTTTAAGTTGGAGGGAATCTGAAGAACGCAAATTGCAATCATTAGCCTGGTGGAGAAACTCAAAACGCTCCATAAGATAGGTTAGGGTTAAAAAGGATGTCATACAAAAGGGACAGTATGTGTGCATTCCGGCGAAGACGGATGGGGAGCCACTTGAGCTTTGTGCGAAAATCAGAAATATGGTCATACTTGCGCAAGCCATATATGAACCGAATACAGAGGTTTTGAAGGCGCTCAAGTTTGCTCAGTTGGGTTTCAGTGATGTCAAGATAGCAGGCGTCAGCGTAGTCCAGGATTGGAAGTAAAAGTGGGTCTGTGCAAGCGTAACCTTGGTAGCAGTCGGCAAGAAGTTACGAAGTCTCCGTAAAGATCCAGATGATGCAAATACCCTGCGGCTAATCTAATTGATACAGGGAACCCAGGTTAAACAGGTATCCATCTGTATTCCTAGATTTTTCACCACTGACTGGGTGATGTCTATAGGGGTTCCGTCAAAAACTATGGATGGTAGGTAAGGAAAATTGATTTTGGAGATCTGTATGGAGCTACCAATTATAATGGCCTGTGTTTTGTTTGGGTTGACTGTAAGGCCAAAGGATTTACTCCATTCACATATCCGGTCAAGTTCAGTAGATGAAACCTTTATGTTTCTGATATTATCTACCTATACCAGACACCAGGAATAGAACCGGTCAATGTATATGAGTTCCTACTCATATGATAAAGAAGTAATGTTTTACTTATAATAATAATAAGCCTTTATTCTGACATTTTGCATTACGTAAATTTCAATTTAGATCATATAATATCTCTTAGTTCAGAGTGCCGATCGGCAAAGGCCTCCTCTAGCTCTCTCCAATGAAGTCTGTTAGTAGCAGCTCTTCTCCAATAGGGACCAGCAGTTAATTTTATTTCATCCTCCAATCCTTTGATTTGCCTTCCTTTTGATATTTTTTCATCTTTTATACATTTAAAGCCCTAAAATTAAAATAAGCATTAAACCTCAGCATGGCTTCTGTTCTGTTTAGGGAAGGTAATGCAGTTCCTACAGCACAAGACTCGCTCTTAGTGTAGGTACTGCAAGCCAACATGTGCATGCTACAAGCCATATTCAAAAAGAATTGCAATCTGCTCTAAGTTTAATATGTATTGCTTGATTTGTGATTTTATTTTATCACTACCAAGCGGAAGTGTTCATGGTTAGTTTTATTTTAGTAAAAACCCTTGCGAGATTCGGGCGAGTCAATTAGTATATATCAGAGGTTCCCAAACTGTTATTTCTCATAGACCTCTTGCAATATTTAGCTGGTTCCGGTAGACCTCCTGCAGCTACATTTCTACCATATTCCCAGTAGTCATAAAATGTGAAGATTAGATCTAACTGAAAATTTGCGTAGAGATTGAGTTCCAACCACGAATTAACAGATCAGATAGGTAAAATCAAGCCAACATTTTAGTTCTTCACTATCAAAACAAGATATATTTTCGTGCACTCCCGCTTACGAATTGTGAACCCACATTTTTTTATCAAGCCAACGTAGATCGCCGTCGAGTCTTCCGTGGACCCCTGGGGGTCCACCTGGACCACTTTGGGAATCAATGGTATAGATAGATAGTTTCTTTATTGCACACCATTAAATAATAAAACAAACAAAAGAGAATACACAATTAAATCAAAGGTATAATAATATGTTATATAACTCAAGTTTTTAAAGGATCGGTTTAAAACTACATAACTTGCAGTCATTGAAAACTAAGCTTCCAATAGACTTTAATCTATGTTATTTCAGACTCAATGCGTAGTCAAATTCGACATTAGCATACTCACTTGAGACGGTGCAAGTTTGCATGGTCAGCTCTCAGCTCCCGTTCCGAGTGGATAATGCATTTGTGATTGCACACCGACTGCGGGGGGGGGGGGGGGGGGGGGGGAGTGCGTTTTAGTGAGGATTCTTGAGCACAGAGACCATTATTACAGTTTCAAACGGTAGCACATCTTTATTCGTAAAAAAATTGTATTATAGGCGAAAGCTGCAAAACTCAAATGGGTAATGGGCGGGTCATGCAACGCGAATGCAAACAGTAAGGTGCACTAAGATCCCCACCGACTGGCAGCTTACTGACGGCCGTTGGGACAGAAGGGTTCTCGAGTGGAGACCACGCACTGGAAGGCGCAGCCTAGGTCGGTCCCCCGATAAATAAATCTTATTATTGCTGGAAATTTCACACAGCGGATTCTAGCCCCAAACTAAGCAAAGCTTGTACTATAGGAACCAGATAACTATTAGAATACTTATATACTTTTTTGTTTTGTTTGTAAATACATACTTAAAATATATATAAAAACATCCAGAGCCGGAACAAATATCTGTAAATCATGCAAACATTTGTTCCGCAGCGGGAATCGAACCCCCTCCTGCGTCTCGGCCAGCTATTCGCCCACTGCGCCACGGAGGTCGTCGAAGGTCGAGAGGTCGTCTGTTTATTACTCTTAGAAAAGAAGACCTGATAAAGGTGCCGAGAGCTGTTGGGTGCAGGCCGCGCAAGATCGGTCGCTATGGAAATCTATGGGGAAGGTCCTATGTTCAGCAGTGGACGTCCTTTGACTGATATGATGATGATGACGCAGTTACAGTTAGTATTTTTTTATAAAAGTGTGTCTTGTTCGTTAACGAACAATATAAGTGATAATTTCGGCAAAGTGTACTTAAGCACCTAAAGTAAAGAATCATTAATTTTTCATCATAAAAATCCAGTCACGAAGTCGCCAGTAGTTCAAGGAGAGGGCAGTTTTAATTACCTACCTGAAGCCACCGGTGGAAAACCGGCGGCGCGCATTTACATAGAAAGCTGATTACTAGTGCCTGTTTAATGTATATCAATCCCCACTACAGTTTGTCTAAAGTAAAATGGCACGCGACTGTTTACATATTGAGAAGATAAGGAGAAGGTCATCCATTCGTCGAGTATCCTTTGTCTCTGAAATTACAATAATAATTGACAACCTCCGTGGTGCAGTAGGCGAACAACCGGCTGAGACGCAGGAGGTAGCTAGTTCTATTCCCACTGCGGAACAAATGTTTGCATGATGTACAGATATTTGTTCCGGTCTGGTTGTTTCTCTATATATTATAAGTATGTATTTACAAAAAAATGTATATAAGTACTTTATCAGTTATCTGGTTCCCATAGTACAACCTCTACTTAGTTTGGGGCTAGATATCGCTGTGTGAAATGTCCAGCAATATTTACAATATTAATATTTCACTAAAATATAATCTAAACTAACCAACTTATCGGGGCAATGCAGCCAGTGTTTTGGGGATACTTCCACCTGGTAGTGATCTGGTGCAGTTGAGCCATCTATAGATCGTTAGCAACGGTTTTTAGATAATTAAACTAGTATTTTTCAAACTTTCGCGGGCACTGTACATAATTATTGATTAATACGGGTATTTATCGTGTATGTACTTTTTTTATTTAAGATACATACGCGATAAATACCCGTTTTAATCAATAATGATGATTAAACTGTTTCTTCTGTGTTTTATTGTAAATAATTGGAAATTAAAAAACGTAAAGTAAAAAAAAACAATCTTAACTAATTTTACTGCAGGGCAAAAGTATGTTTTCTATTTATCCATTCTTCACTATCTTTAATTTTACTGCAGGGCAAATGTATGTCTTCTATTTATCTATTCTTCACTATCTTTATTTTTACTGCAGGGCAAAGGTATGTCTTCTATTTATCTATTCTTCACTTTCTTTAATTTTACTGCAGGGCAAAGGTATGTCTTCTATTTATCTATTCTTCACTATCTTTAATTTTACTGCAGGGCAAAGGTATGTCTTCTATTTATCTATTCTTCACTATCTTTAATTTTACTGCAGGGCAAATGTTTGTCTTCTATTTATCTATTCTTCACTATCTTTAATTTTACTGCAGGGCAAATGTATGTCTTCTATTTATCTATTCTTCACTATCTTTAATTTTACTGCAGGGCAAATGTTTGTCTTCTATTTATCTATTCTTCACTATCTTTAATTTTACTGCAGGGCAAATGTATGTCTTCTATTTATCTATTCTTCACTATCTTTAATTTTACTGCAGGGCAAATGTATGTCTTCTATTTATCTATTCTTCACTATCTTTAATTTTACTGCAGGGCAAATGTATGTCTTCTATTTATCTATTCTTCACTATCTTTAATTTTACTGCAGGGCAAATGTATGTCTTCTATTTATCTATTCTTCACTATCTTTAATTTTACTGCAGGGCAAATGTATGTCTTCTATTTATCTATTCTTCACTATCTTTAATTTTACTGCAGGGCAAATGTTTGTCTTCTATTTATCTATTCTTCACTATCTTTAATTTTACTGCAGGGCAAATGTATGTCTTCTATTTATCTATTCTTCACTATCTTTAATTTTACTGCAGGGCAAATGTATGTCTTCTATTTATCTATTCTTCACTATCTTTAATTTTACTGCAGGGCAAATGTATGTCTTCTATTTATCTATTCTTCACTATCTTTAATTTTACTGCAGGGCAAAGGTATGTCTTCTATTTATCCATTCTTCACTATCTTTAATTTTGATGGTAGGATACTCGTAAAATCCAGTCCATCCAAAGGTTGTCTGGAAGAGATCGCTTTTAGCGATAAGACCGCCAATTGTACTATCGCGTGTCTAGTTTTTTGTGTTTTAATTATGATTTGTTAATTTAAGTGTGGTATACAATAAAACGTTTTCAATCATTATTATAAATACGGGATTTATCACGTACCGTCTTATCGGTGTTTCGACCGACAATGTTTCGGTTCAATTCGTGAACCTTCATCAGGGTGAGTGCGATCCGCTCCGAATAACGTCTCGCCTCGCACTGTGACGATGTGCGAGACGTTATTCGGAGCGGATCGCACTCACCCTGATGAAGGTTCACGAATTGAACCTTAATTTTCAACTTTTTTTTATTTTTCGGAATTTTCCCTTTACATTTACCTTGCTTTTAACTAAAATTGACAATTCTAATAGGTTGGGGAAAAAGTCTTTTCGCATTATAGTATGTATGAACTTGTAATAAAATCTCTTTGGCTATACTATTTGTATCTGGCTGGTTTTGGTATCATTCAAAGTTTAAATTTTAAAGAAGATAATTCCAAATTCTAATTAGGAAAATGTGTGTTTTTTTTCGTACTGTAAAGATGAGTGAATCTAATGAAGAAATTCGATACATTTTAAAATTTTACTACAAATAAGGTAAAAATGCAACGCACGCCGCGAAAAAAATTTGCTATATTTATAGACCTCGTGCAGTGTCTGTGAGAGTAGCACAAATTTGGTTTAAGCTTTTTCAATCCGAAAATTTTGATGTGAACGATGCACGTCACTCTGGTCGCCCTATTACAGATAAAATTGATGCCATTTTATAAAAAGTGGAGCAAAATCGGCATATCAGTAGTTACGACGTAGCTGAAGTACTGGGAATTGACCACAAAACAGATTTGGTGCATTTGAAAAAACTGGGTACACAAAAAAGCTCGATATTTGGGCACCCCACGAGCTCACTGAAAGAAGCCTAATGAACCGTGTACTCATTTGTGATTCTTTATTACGACGTAATGAAACCGAACCATTTTTGAAGAAGCTGATAACTGGTGATGAAAAGTGGATCACGTACGACAAGAACGTGCGAAAAAGGTCATGGTCAAAGGCCGGTCAGGCTTTACAGACTGTGGCGAAACCCGGGTTAACTCGCAACAAGGTGATTCTGTGTGAGCGGTGGGATTGGAAGGGCATTATGAGCTGTTACCACCAGGCAGGACCATCGATTCTGAACTCTACTGCGAACAACTGATGAGATTAAAGCAAGAATTTGAGAGAAAGTTGCCGGAATTAATCAACAGAAGGGGTGTGGTTTTTCATCATGATAACGCTAGACCTCACACACCTTTAGCCACTCAGCAAAAATTAAGAGAGTTTGGCTGGGAGGTGTTAATGCATCCGCCGTATAGTCCTGACCTTGCAACTTCAGATTGCCACCTGTTTCGGTCTCTTCGGAATTCTTTAGGCAGTTTAAGGTTAACATCACGAGAGGACTGCTAAAACTACTTGTCGCGGTATTTTCATCAGAAGCCCCAAAATTTCTATAGCAATGGGATCATGTTCCTACCTTCAAGATGGCAAAAAGTTTTCGAACAAAATAGTACCTACATACTTTAGTTAAATGTAAATAAACTATATTAAAAAAGGGTTTGAATTTTCTTAAAAAATTTGAAAAGACTTTTTCCCCAACCTAATAGGTCAACCGGAAGTACCCTACAGGTTTTGGGTCGAAAACCTATAGTTACCCCTTGTTCCCGTTGAACTAGAATCACGAAATTTGCCAAAACGCAAGGTCTTACAGCACAAATAAAGGAAACATTCCAAAAAAGCAATAAGTTGAAAATTAAAGGGTGTCCCCATATGTATGGAGACTAAGATTACTCATACTCAGGTTTAGTTACTTTTTCAGCCACCCTATATTTAAGTGGTGCCATTGCATGGTTGGCATTTGGCTGGTCTGCTAAATTATTGAATTCATTAATGAAGATCAACCTACTCTTTTTTATATTCACTGATAAACTTAATAAGTTGTAAAAGTCTCTTGTTATCCGGCATAACCAATACTCTTTTATATTATTTAAGCCGATATTATTATTTTTTAAGCGCTTGTTATTCAATTTGTATTACTTATTTTGCTCCTATATATAATTCTCAAACTTATTATATTATTATAATAACAATATTTTATTAAATAATATATAATAATACATATACAACTCGTAAGAACTGTTGCATACGGTTAATTACAAACGTAATCAGGATATACCTAGCTGCAAGGGAGTACACAGGTATACAGGTACACAGGTATGAGTCCCGAGTATACGGTTCCTATAAAAAACATAAAACATACCATAATCATACTTTGTCAAACTACCTAGCAATAGTCATGAGAAACCCCGGGTCTGCTAATATTAATCCTTTTTAAAATGCTCTTCTCTAATGATTTGGATCGTGAACTAGACTCATTTGTTATAAACTGTGAAAGTATAAATGACCTTGAAAAATGCAGCAAAATGTTTACACATGAACACAATTTTGACAAAATTGAACTACTCTCCTTTAATATAAGAAGTATTCGGAGGAACTTTGACACATTCCTTGTAGCTTTAACAAGATTGAAATTAGATGTTGATATTATCATTCTGACAGAGTGCTGGTTAAACGAAAACTCATCTATTCCTATCATCCCCGGCTATAACCACCACAAAACTTTAAGATTTCGGAATCAAAATGGAGGGATCGTTGTGTATGTGCAAAATAGTTGGAATGTTCTAGTATCAGAACCCCTTCTTGAAAACGCGGACTGTCTAGCAATCCGCATTCCTCAAATAATTTCAATCCTTAGCATTTACCGCTCACCATCTATTAAAAATCTGGACGAATTTTTAGCATCACTAGAAACTGCTATTACAGACAACTCTTATGATAATTTGCCCCTCATAATAACGGGTGACATAAACGTCAATATTATGAACAGTACAGACAATATACAAAGCTTAGAGTATCAATGCTTCATGGCCGAATACGGGCTTATGCCTGCTATAAATCTACCCACAAGGGGGCCAGCCTGTTTAGGTCATATCTACATTAACAGTCATCTCTCACACTCAGCAATAGACCTAATTTGTAAGTCAGATATTACTGACCACTACCCAGTAATGTTAGGTATGAGCTTAAATAAGACACAACACGAACGTCTAAGTCGCATTAAAGTGAAAAGAGACTATGATAATATTCTAAAGGATATTTTCGACATTGATTGGAATATACTATACACAGTCAGTTATGTGGATGTTGCATTAGCCCAATTTACAGATACGCTTGAAGTTATTGTAAGTAGACATACTAAAGAATTTAAAACAAGTCGATCTAAATATAACCGAAAACCCTGGATTATACCAGGCATCATGCGCTGCATGCGAAACCGTGACCGACTACATTTACAAGCCAGAAAAGAGCCATTAAACGAAGTACTACTATTAACCTACACTCGGTATCAAAACTTTTTCGTAGGTTTACTGCGAGATTTAAAAAAAGAATATGAATCCAAAGAGCTTAGATATAACCTAAAATATCCTAAAAGACTATGGAAATCTATAAAAACTGTATGCAACCTAACTATGCCACGCCAGGAATCCTCTCAATTGCTTTCTCTTCATGGTAGTTCAAATCCTCAAAACTCAATAGATCTATGCAATACCCACTTCTCAACAATCGGACAAAAGCTTACAGGTAACATTCTGTCAACTATTAATAGTACGGAAGCTGACCTTGCAAAATCAATCAGAACAGAACATAATCCTGTTAACTCCTTTTTTATGTATCCGACTGACCCAAAAGAAGTTGACACGCTTATAACTAAACTACAACCCGGTAAAGCCCCTGGTATAGATGGCGTTGACAACTCTCTTTTAAAACATATCAAAGATGCCATAATTGTTCCTCTAACATATATTTTTATTTAAGTCTATCTAATGGAGTTTTCCCACATAAATGGAAACTGTCCTCGATTTGCCCAATCCAAAAAGGTGGCGCTAAAGACTGTATAATTATAGACCTATTTCCCTTTTGGGGGCCTTCTCTAAACTCCTAGAAAAGCTTGTTAAAAAACTCCTGGTGAACTTTTTGGAATCACGCAAACTCATCTCACACAGGCAATTCGGTTTCCGTAGAGGCAAAGGCACGGAAGATGCAGTTACACTTTCAACATCAGAGGTGTCATCACAACTTGACACTGGCAAATGCTGTGTAGGAGTCTTTTTAGACTTAGCCAAGGCCTTTGACACGGTCTCCGTTCCGATACTTCTAAAGAAACTGGATGGCATGGGTATCAGAGGTATCGCTGGTAATTGGTTTAAAAGCTACTTATCGGAACGGAGACAGTGTGTCAGGATCATGCAGACAGTGATTGGTCAACGGGATGTAACCTTTGGAGTGCAGCAGGGCAGCATTCTGGGGCCCACACTATTCAATTTATACATAAATGACATGCATAATCTTAACATTCAAAATTCCGAAATAGTATGCTATGCCGATGATACTGCAATCGTCTTTCACGCAGATAGTTGGGAGGAGGCTACGTCAAGGGCTGAAATTGGAATGTCAAAAATGAGTGAATGGCTTAGACGGAACCTCTTTACACTGAACACGGGCAAGACGATGTACATTTGCTTTCATAAAACAGCCGTCTCGGCTCCACCAGCACAAAATGATGATAATATGAAAATAAGAATTCATGATTTTGCGTGTACTGATGATACCTCATGTCATTGTGAACCTATCACTAGAACCAAAGTTATAAAATACCTAGGAGTTTTGATTGATGAAAACTTAACCTTTAAAAAACACATAGAATGTCTTTCAGGCCGAGTTAGGAAAACCATTAATATACTACGCAGTCTCAGAGAGGTTGCAAGTAAGGAACTGCTTAAATCAGTATACCTAGCTATGTGTCAATCTCTTATACTTTATTGTGTAACTTGTTGGGGAAGCGCTGCAAAAACTTGTTTGATACAAGTTGAGCGAGCACAACGGTCTGTATTAAAAGTCATGTATAAGAAACCGTTCAGGTATCCCACAGCAGATTTATACAAGGAGGCTGGCGTTTTGAGCGTACGTCAACTTTTTATATTAAGAATTTCATTAAATGTGCACAAGACCTTATTGTCTGCAAATGACTCAATAGCCAATAACAAAAGAGCCTATAAAATTCCTATTAAACCAGTAAAAACTTCATTTGCACAGCGCTTTGGAGATTATCTTAGAGCTCACGTTTATAACAAAGTTCTAAAATTCTGTGATATTAAAGGTAAATCCGTACGAGAGGCCAAAGCTGTTATAACTAGCTGGTTATCAATGCAAACATACATATACTCAGAAGAAACACATTAACTAACATTATATTATACTACCTTAATTTATTTATTTACAAGTATATATTAGTTTACCTTCTTTTTTTTATCTATCAGTATATTCTATTTTAAATAAATATACATATATCATTACCCTAAAATCATTTTTATGTACACCATATTTATAATTTAAAATATAACTAGGGACTTCATCAGGCTGTTTTGTAATTTCTTATTTAAAGCATTAAAACTTCAGTCCGTTTTTGCAATTAAGTATATTATTGTAAATCGTTTAGCTTGGTCCTCACGATACAGGCTTGGCCTAGTATGAGGATCACTGATCCAACATATTAAAAGTGTAAATTGTTTAGTAGTGAATAAATACAATGGATGCCTGGAACACAACTTTTCTTCTTAGCATCAAACTGTTCTAGAAACTTAATTTCCGCGCATTCGTGATGAAAAGTTGTGTGTTATACTTTGGTGTAAGCGATCAATAACACCCTCGACTTATAGCGTCCTCACTATAAAAAATATGTATAAATATCGTATGTCAAAATATCTTAGGTGCAATTGATCACTTACACCCCTTATATAATAATGTACTATTTTTATAAATACCAGGATAAGAACGAATAGATTATGGATTCACTCAAGAGGTTATTTACTGCAACAGATAATGTACATACGTTTATAGATAAGTTTATTTAGTTAGGTAAGTACCAGAACCCTTTGTATACTTTGAAACCTTTTTTCTAATAAATAATTTTTTTTAAAGATAGTATATGCACATTGAAAGCATAGACAGATAGCTGTCGTTTATAATAAGTATCATTTGTTTGTATGTTAGGAGCACAAAGATTTTTGCCATAATCAAAACATATTGCCTCCATTGAGCTGCCTGCTTCTCTGCTTTGTAACCTTGCCATCCTTTTTCTTTTGTAAAAGGTGGTTGCTTGTAGCTTATGTAGTTTATTTTGATTACAAAGATTTAAAATTTCCCAATCCAATGTGGATATGGTAACTGCATCTGTACATGTCTTCTTCTGAGCCTCCAATGCTTTTATTTTTGCAATAAATCCATCACAAATGCTGCATGTATCCGTACGAGGATAGCCGAAAGCGATGTTAAAGTCAGTACAAAACATATTTCTATAAGTTTCGTAAGATACAGAATCACCTTGATTATCTTGAAGGAACATTCCGTGCATTTTTTTTACATTCAAGTCTTCAGGCAAATATCTTTTATTCGAATCATGTAAACTATAAGTGTGTACGTAGTTGACGCTAATTAAGATAGTCCTCTGAGTTGTATGGGCGCTCATACAATTTAGAGGACTAGCTTAATCGGTACCAACCTCAAATAAGATAAACAAATAAAATTGTGCTATTGAATAAAATAAATATTTAAGTGGGGTAAAATTTTTATAGACAATGGTACGGAACACTTCGTGCGCGAGTCTGACTCGCACTTGGCCGGTTTTTTTTAATTATAAAACGACTACACGTATCGTACCGGTAATAGACGATAACCTGCTTTCGATCGAAACGTAGCCTATCTGTTCCTGGCGATAAAATTAAAAAGTAATAAAAATGCAAACGATGAGGCGAGAACCAACAAAGGTACTGATAATAATGATTTTCAATACTAGACACAGCTTTCTTGTTTTTTTGGTAATAAAGTCAGCTTTTGAACGTTCCATGCAAATGAAGATTGTTTTAAGTTTAATTGTGTTGGTCAGTCGCATCGGAGCTCCCAAACAGATGAAAAATAAAAAATATTTTATTTAGCAACAAAAACACCTTATGACTAATAATTTTAAAACAGATAAATTTTAAGTGAACTTATTGTTGAGAGGGCTTAATAACTAAATGGTTTAGTCGGTGGTCTTCACACTAGGCCAAGCCTGTATCATGAAGACCTCGGAATTCTTATATGGATTAAGGAGTGGTTAATAAATAAATGCGGTTTTTTAGCTGAAAACGTTTCTCAGGCTTCACAAAAGATCTAGCATTGTGCTGCCAGACAAAGCCATTTATCAGCACTACAGTATTTATCCCGCTATTACAGCGTCAGGGCCGTCAGTGGTTCCCATACATCATTACTTGTCACTGGCGTCAGATATACTTTATGAGGACGAGCTCGGCCAGAGCGGGCAATTTCACGCGCTGCCGCAGATCGGATGCAAGCGTGTTTGTTTTTTAAAGATCTGTGGGCTGCATGTAAGGATATTGTAGATTTTACTTTTTTATGCTACATGGAGATGGAACCAGCTTATGGCTCACCTGATATTAAGTGGTAACCATCGCCTATAACAGAGAATTGCCTTGTAGTTCACGCACCTCCCTACGATGCACTGCCTTGCATCCATCAACTTGAGGCATACAGGTGTGAGTGAAGCCTCGTGTGCCTGTAATTTCACCGGCAACCATACCCTTCAAACCGAAGCCGAATGTTGCTTGGCGGCATACACAAGTATGGTGGTAATACTTAGAAAACTTTCGTGATTGCTTTCAATCATTATTATAAATACGGGATTTATCACGTATCGTTTTGTCGTTGTTACGACCGACAATATTTGCCATACTTTTAAATTAGTTCTATATAGTAATTTTAAAAAACCATTAATAATTTTTCGTTTTCACACTTTCTTCAAATTTAGGTAGTCGCTAATCTGAAAATGTGAACGTTTATATTCAAAAATACTATATGTGTAATTTTAAATGTGTTATAATATTTGGAATACATTATATTTTGACGGGACGGCTGGGATTTTTAATTTCCCAGAGGTTCCATTTACTGAAATTAGGTTAAACTATCTAAAACAATTCGTTGGACTATACGTAGACATTCGTAGCTTTTCCTAACACTTCGTAATCATTCAATATGGCTGCTCTATTTAATAATTTCGTAATGCATAAAGCATATGCAGGATTAAGCATATATAGGATAATCATTTCTTTCCCTTGTTCCGATATCATCAATAGTAGATTATTAAACGAGGGGATAAAGCAGTGTCTTGCGTCACGGGCGCTATATTGAATCCCGAACGTAACGAAGGATTCTAGAGATGAGGGAGTTACTAGAATCCTGAGTCAAGAGAGGGATAAAATCATGTCCAAGATGCAAGAAGCTTTATCCACGAGGCGAACACTCCACTTTTCACATTTTCTGCGAGACAATAAAAACCAAATCTAGGTTGGTGCATTCTGTGCAGAGGTTAGTTCGATTTACATATAAGTTCTTATTGTGTGGGGTCTCTTTGGTTCAAGTTTTAATACAGATGAGGTTCCAAATTTAAATCACATAATACCATCGTGGGTATAATGAAGTTTAGTACAACTTTACTCCCGGCTCAGCCGTAGGGATTTAATCACCTGCTTTCGGTGAAGTTTACCTACATGACATATAATTAAACATTGTCGAGAAAGTGGTGTGTCAATAATTTTATATGTGTAATTGTACAGTATGTATTGTTTCTCTACGGGATCGAATCAGAAATGAGGAGATACGTAGGAGAACTCAAGTCACTGACATATCCCGACGGATTAGCACGTTGAAGTGGCAATGGGCAGGCCATATAGCGCGCAGAACAGATGGCCGATGGGGCCGGAAAGTTATCGAATGGAGGCCACGGACCGGCAAGCGCAGCGTAGGACGTCCACCTACAAGATGGGCAGACGACTTGGTAAGAACCGCAGGTCGGCGTTGGATGCAGGCCGCTTCCAACCGCAGTTCCTGGAGATCAATGAGGGAGGCCTTTGTCCAGCAGTGGACGTCCTACGGCTGATATGATGATGATGATGATGATGAATTGTACAGACCAGAGTGTACTATAGAGTGATATGTGTATGTATGGTATAACTTTTTGCATGCTAATTCTATAAACTAACATTCAACAAACAAAACTAGGCAATTCTACCATGGTCCCTCACGGGGCTATAAACAAGTGGAAAGTCTGGATTTATGCGAGCACATGATAATCATAACAGGAATACGACGCGTTTATGTGGCATTGTGTTGGCATTTCAACAATGCCACGGTACAGGGTTTCAGAAGTAGTTGAGCAACTCAGGTTTTTCACCTATGCAGTATAATAGCTGTGCATCTCAGTATCAAAATATTTAAGATGCGATCTGTAATGTTTGACAAATCTATACCGCTCATTCGCTCAATTCTATTTTCAAATCGTTATTGTAAAATATTTTTCGCAGCAGCGTAAACTTTTTATATGAACGTTTTGTAGATTAGCATATTTTAGTGGTTCATAATTAGCATAATTGTTGTTTTTAATACTAATTGGAGGTGGAACAAACATAATGGCTCACTCAATGTTAATTATTTGCCTGGACTGGCTCCAATCACTGTCCTACAATGAAACGGAAGAACTTATGCTTGTCTCTAAGTAGCCTAGCACACAATAACTGTAATATTTCCTGGAGGAGGGCGTTGATGTCTGCGACACAGTTTAATACTTCTGCAGTTATCATCGTTTTTCACATCATTTGTACCATTGTTTATGTTCCAAATAAAGAATTAAAAAAAAATGGTAGCCATTGCTTATAGTAAAGTATTGCCTCGTAGTTCACGCACTTTAGATACGTAAGTGAACGCCAATTATGGAGTGTCTCACAGTGGATGTCGTAAGAGCTTAGATAGCTTTGAATTAGTATTGGTATATAGTTTAATAAGAACATTCAAATAGTGACCTACACATAAATAGCCCTGACTTTACTCTAGGATTCCCTATTTCGTGGCTTTGAGAAATCACTTGTCACAGTGGTCGCTAAGTGATAAGGTATTTCACACCTACCTAAGTTGCTCAACAACTTCTGACAACACTGTTATATTTGCATATTATTCCTTTATTACTCTCACTGAATTCATATGCTAATGCCACTGATATTCCCTTCCCTAAGGCCCTGTGACCCTAAAGGTCCCGACACGTTTTATTCGTGTTTCACTTCATTGGATTCAATGTGAGAAGTTTTTAAGTTTCAGATATATATGGGTATTGGGGATACGTGCTGGTTTAGATGCCTATTACTAGGAACTTATGGCCTTACATAAAACCAGGCCACTGGCACTCCATAGAAACGAATTGATTTAATCACATATATTTTTTTATACTACTTATATGGCAAACGAGCATGCAGTCCACCAGATGTTAAGTGGCTACTGCAGCCCATGGATGTCCACATAGAATTCAAAACAAGCTAATAAGTTGTCTTGATCTCTATGTGGGTGATCTCTATATTACTCGTCTACATTAGTATTCTTTGCATATATTGGGCTTTGATTGGGTTCGAAGTGGTATTTGGCGGTAAAATTGACGTTTCGAAGTGATCCTTGTGATTTTAATGAATAAATATATATTGACTATTTCATACTGCGTTTTATTGCAGACAGATCACTCTATTTATCCTAGCAAAAAAAGTTCTAAGAGTGATTCAAATATGAAATGGTTTTCTTGGCATTTCCGATTACAATAACAGATTAAATGACTAATTTGTACTAAAAATGTTGTTTTTCTTGAAAAACAATTATTGAGTTAACAAGATTGCGTCCCACCGCAGATTAGATAGATTTAGAGACTAAAAAATCTCTAATAATTTGACGCTTTAAATTGGAGCGCATTTGAGAAAATTAATTTTGATTATTTTTTCGCTAAATAGCTCGAGGTTTAACGGATTGCTCAAATAACTCATCGTGTTTAATATATATGGGGTTTGAGCAACTCAACGTTAAGTCTTTCAGAAATACAGACAGGGAATTTACAGAAAGCACAAACCGATTTCACACTTGTACCAAAACGGCACACACATTTTTGTGCAAAACTTAATGACCGTTAGGTAAAATTTATTTCCTCAAAAATAGTAATATAATGTAGATTTAAATTGGTTAAAGTTCAGTGGTATGTTTATTTAGCTCATAACAAATCACATTTGTTTATACTCGTATCTGTATAGGTAAATAAAAAGTCCTATTCGTTGGTAAACGCATCACTTAAGAACGACTAGACCGATTAGGCAAATTTTTTAAAATATTGTATTCCAAATGAGGGTTGCAAAGAAAGAAAAAAAATAAACGTTGGCCGTAAACTGGAAAATTCTAAAAACTGAAAGTGTGCAAATGTTCTATTTGTATGAACTCAAAACCATAGACTCTTTATTTTATTTTCAAATCCGTGCGAAGCCAGGCAGGTCAACTAGTTGTGATTGTAAGTATGAAAAAAGCAATACAAAAGTTATTTATACGAATATGTAAATGTATCCTCCAAAGTACACCGCACTCTATCTTTGTAAATTTCGCTCTATCCAAAGGTTGTCTGGAAGAGATCGCTTTCTGCGATAAGGCCGCCCATTGTATTGCCTTATTTATTACAGCCTGGTACTTATTTTTGTATTATTTCTGAGTCTTTGGTTATTCAATAAAGAGTTATCTACCTATCTATATTATCCGAGCAAACTCAACAATTCCAACTAACGCCAAATTAAAACATTTATTCAAAACAGTTAATCTGTAAATCGGGCAGCAATTACTGGTGCGAAGCTGATCGCATCACGGCGTACTCCGGAGCTTAGCAAGGATGCTGACGACATAACTCCATTTCATGGGTGGGCAGCGCCACCTGACGGTTCCCAAGTCTTGGGGGTTAACACTAAATGTTCATCATTTTCTTGGAGGTAAAGGAAGTTTCGTAATTTATAAATTCATTATAAACTTTGGCTTGTATCTAAACTAAAATCGACAAAGAAAATAATTTTGGTGAATTTGATTTTTGAGCTTAGTCTAAATTTTAGTATTTACTAGCTGACCCGCCACCGGCTTCGTATGCGCATGCTTCCTTCTGCACAGTGGAGTAAAAAGTAACCTGTCTCACTCCCGGTCATAATCTATCTATATACTAAATTTCATCGAAATCGTTCCAGCCGTGAAAACGTAACAGACATACAGAGTTACGTTTGAATTTATAATATTGTTATGGATCTATCTATGTATACTTAACTCGTAGTAACAAAGATTTTTTTTATAAACAATCTACTACTGTCAGACATATGCGTGTGAATAAAATAAAACAGGAAACACAATTTCTGTAGCGCAGTTACATGAATAAAAAAGTGGCACTCCGGGAGTGCCGACAGAAGTGAAAACCTGAATAAAAGCAGACTACACTACAGATACTTATATACAGAGATGTCTCAGAAACAGTCAGTGTCAGTAGTCAGAGACAGGTGTCGGTAACAGTGTCGCGAGTTCAATGGTTTTTCCCATCTCAAAAAATGTTCAACGCGCCTAAAGAAGTTTTCACGTCAATAATCCACCGGAGTTTTCGGCTACGGTGACTGGGTTACTGGTTACTTAAGTGGGTGTTAGACGTACGAGCAAGTACGCGTACTTATGGCTCGCCGACCTTTTTCGCTTGTGTGTCACCGTAAGTACGCGTACTTTAAAACCACCGAGCAAAATCGTCGGCGATCCAACCGGTCTGAAATCTTGCTCGTAGCTCGTCATGGCTCGAACATGTGGCAGCATTGCGAGCCGCGAGCCACCATTTTGTTTCGCCAGTTCGTGGACGCGCACGCTTTTTTTTTTTTTTTGCAATTTTTGTTAATTTTAATTCAGAAATTTCAAAATGAGTGATATCCGAACTTATTCGCATGAACTGCTAACCGAATTCATGGAAGCTTTCCGAAATAACCCTTGTCTTTGGAAAATTAGAAGCAACGATTACAAAGACAAAAATATGAAACTTCAAGCATACAATAATTTATTAGAAATTATACGTAAGGTGGAAAGAGATGCTACGATTGAGAACGTCAAGAAAAAAATTTATTCATTAAGGGCTGGGTACTGTAAAGAACATGAAAAAGTGGAAGATAGCAAGAGGACTGGTTCAGGAACTGACCAGGTATACGTGCCAAAATTATGGTACTACAGTCAGCTGGAATTTCTGAATGATCAAGACCACGGTAAGTTTAATTTTATTTATTAATTAATTTCTCTATACACTAAAAGACGTGCGTATCCTTTGTTAGGCCTGTGTTTTAATTAGGTAGGTAGGTACCTAAAATAGAGTACCTTACCAGTGTTGTTTTAATGACATTGTGATGTTGTACATTAAAACAAAAAGTAAATTTAGTGTTTTTATTTAGTTCAGGTGAACAATCGACTGACAATATGGACAGCAGCGAACAAGAGACAGTTAATGATAATGAAAATACATTTGATGCTGAGCATAGTGAAAATGATACTCAGGTAAAAATATTATTATTATAACATTCTTTGTTGCCATGACACTGCACCACTAGTATTAAAGTAGGTTTCTTACTTTTCTCTGATAATTTTTGCATTTTGAGTGGGGTTACGACCATGTGTTTGTTGTAGTGACTGTAATTCTCCATTTTGTGGTCTCAGTCCCAATTCAATAGTTTCATTTTCATGATTTTCACTATCAAAGTGCTGATGTGGACTGTAAGTTTGTCTTACGTTTTTCCTTAAAAAATTGTGCAATACACAACATGCTAAAACTGTTTTGTTAATATTGTGCACACTGGTATTTATAGGCGATCGAAAAATGTGGAATATTCCCGCCAAAATTCCAAATACATTTTCTATAATTCTTCTAGCCCTGCATACTCTATAATTGTATATCTTCTTACTTGAGCTAGCCTGTGATTGCCTTTGTGGGTTTCATAAAATCTGTCCTCAAAGCAAAAGCCTCGTTAACAATAAATACATAAGGCAACTTTTCTGAATGTCCGCTTGGTTTTCTGGGGCTAGGAAGATTTAAACGCTTTGAATTCAATCTTTGAAAGAATTTAGTTTTTTGTAATACACTTCCATCAGAAATACGTCCATTTGTTCCAATATCTACATAAATAAATTCATAATTTGCATTTGCAATTCCCATAAGTACAATACTGTGATATCCTTTATAATTAAAAAAATGTGAGCCTGCTCCGGCAGGAGGGACTATAGCTGCATGTTTCCCATCGACGGCTCCTAAGCAATTTGGAAATTGCCATCTACGCTCAAATTCTTCAGCAATTGCTATCCATTCTTCTTCTGAACTCGGGAACTGTAACAAAAAAAACTTTAAGTCAGTATAATGATATCATTTTTATTTACAGAGTACCAACTACAACGTGTCTTCACCTGCGACACCTGCAACATCTGTTGCTTCATCTAAACGTCGTAAACGACAAGGCAATGACAGCATTGAAGATACAATATCGTTAATAGGTAAAAGATTACAAAACCCCGATGATGAATATGATGCTATTGGAAAAAATGTCGCAATTAAACTCCGCAACATGACTGCTATTCAACAAGGCATAGCTGAAAAGCTCATTAATGAAGTAATATTTTTGGGACGGTTTGAAAGATTAACTTTTAATACAACTGTACATAATCCAGTTCCAGTCCAGGTACCCCAAAGACCATTGATACACATGCCAGCTGTTCCAGTCCAGATGCAAGAAACACAAGCATTTAACTTGACACAAGACTCGCAAACTATTAGTATCCCGGATATTTAAACTTTAATAATAATAATTAAAAATAAATAAAAACAGTACGTGGTTACATTTGTATATATGATCAAGAGTAAATTTATTTATTAAACATTAATGTTAATGTGGCATTGCAAAATAAAGTCTGATTATTTGTACTAAGTTATTTTATTTATAAAGTAGTAGTGAATGATAGGTACCTTCAAATATTTTTTCAGTGCAGAGTAGATTGCCTCACATGTCTCAGGAATTATGTACCCCAATGACTGTCTTGAAATCGCTGACGAATACATTAAATCTTTATATGTTCCACCAGTTATCAAAAATCGTAACGTTGCACTTAAACGTTCATGCGGTGAAATAGCTTCTCTCATGCAAGTATCCTGTTTAGCTATAATTGGTGTAACTAAGCGCAAAACTTCTTTATACACCTGCTCAGGCATTCTGAAATAATTATGGAAATCTTCCTCCTCTTCATGTAACTCTCTTACTAAATTCACATGTGATAAACGCTCTCTTTTCGTAAGCCAGTTCTTTACCAACTTTTCTTTTTTTTTCTTTTTTTTAGTTTTTAAATGTAATACGATATTATTCCTAAATAACACAAAGCTTCTTCAGTCGACGACATCGCAATACAGAGTGAGTAAGCTTCACGTGTGTCACTAACGTCGAGCCGAGTAAGTTCGCGATCTTAAGAACCGCGTACTTTAAGTTCGTACGTCTATCACCCACTTTACGCTTTAGTTAGAGCTTGGGTGTTTTGCCCTTATGTCGCTAATTTATCCAATTTATGCGCTAAATGTTTAAGAGCAAATAGCGCACGTCAGTATACCATTGTAGAACAGTGGATTTGTTGCGGGCTGTTGGTTCGACTAAAACTTTGCATTTATTCCGAAAGTAGTTCCTGATACCACGGTAGGGAATTCTTAGTGTGAGATGGATCAGCTAGTTCATGTACTCTAATAGCGTTTAATAAAAAGGGTTAAAGACCACAACCTATATGAATTTATAACTTATATAAATCCATATACCGACGATCTCCGTGGTGCAGTGGGCGAACAGCCGGCTGAGACGCAGGAGGTAGCGGGTTCGATTCCCGCCGCGGAACAAATGTTTGTATGATCTACAGATATCTGTTTCGAGTCTGGATGTTTTTCTATATATTATAAGTATGTATTTACAAAAAAAAAGTGTATATAAGTATTCTATCAGTTATCTGGTACACATAGTACAAGCTCTGCTTAATTTGGGGCTAGATAGCGCTGTGTGAAATATCCAGCCATATTATATTTATATATCCTTCACTGCAAAAACCTGCCAGGCTGCATACCTGTGTACCCAACAGCGTAATTTTATTTACTAATTATCACAACACGCGACAACTCACCTCGATGCAGTTTAATCTGCAATCCAATATGGAGATAAAACAGTTTAACAGTGACTATAGTTTAACTGTAGCAGTTAAACAGCACCGGCTTTATCCGGTAAATACGGACGGATTAAAAGTCCACTGTTAATTTAACCACCTACGAAACAGCTTATTTTAATTCGAATAATTAATGTTCGATTGTTTTGTTTGAATTTTATTACTATTGGATTACAAATTGGTGGAAAAATTGTGTTTTTTCTCTGTAATAAATGACTAAATAGATAAAAAAAAATATTTTTCAAGGCGCCATCAAGCCCCAAACAAAGCAAAGCTTGTACTATGTAACAAGATAACTGATACTTTGACGTGACATTGTTCCACGGATGGAGTACGCAAGAAAGAATCTATTTACTTTGAAATTACTTACTTTGAAAGTACTTAAAATCCAGGTATACAGGTAAAGACCTTTGAAATCCAACATGCATATAATTTTTAACATTCAGGGCGACTTGTGAAACGATGCCTAATCGTATTTAGTGCCTAAATATGATTTAGAGAGTTTTCAAATCATACAAATACGTCAAATTTAAACATGTTAGTCGCTAATTACTTGTAGTGATCGTTGAGCACGCTGGGCTTAGTCTTTTATTAAAATCTCTGTCTGATCCTGGGCTTAAGATACAACTTAAGTACAACGATACTTCCAGCAAAATAAATAATTTCTTTCAATTCAACTCAGTTAGTTCGTTCTGAAAAATGAACCTAAAATCCCATATTATTTCGTCACATATCATAAGATTTTTCCATTCCTCCAACATATTTATAGAATGTCAAATAACTTAGTTGCAAGTCTCAAGAGCAGGGTCAGGTAATTGGTAGGAAAATCGCCAAGTTTCGTTTCGTCTGGAGGCTGTATGTCTATTTACTCCGGTATGTTCACTGCACCTTTTAATGGGCAGTTTTGAAAAGTCCTCGTTAGATATTTTGATGTAACTTTGAATTTGGTACGAGATTTCAAGGGTCCAGACAGACTTGAGATCAGGCTTTACTCACAATTACGAAGAAGCCAAATCTCCAAAATTAAAAGTCACTATAATTTATGTATTTCGTGTTAGTTTTCTAAGGATGTCGATTTACTCTAAAATAAACCAGTGATTCGCCTCGAACTGAGCTCTTTCGAGAGTTTGTAAGAATCTCAATTAATTAGCAGTTTAGCTATTATAAACATATATACACCAAAAAAACCCGACCACCTCTTTTTGTGCCGGAGTTTAAACTAGTCAGCCGGAGTCAGCTAAAAACCAGCCGCCGTTATACTAGCTATACACGGTGTCCTTTAAATCACTGTTTTCCCAGAACAATAGTTGTTCAGACCATGGGCTACTAACAGTTTATAACATCAAATTAAAAAAACAAAACGATATTGGTCTTTGAAAAATATAAAAAGTTGCGAACTAAAACCGTCTATTTTAACGTTACGCCCTACAACATAGCGCGCTGACCGGTAGCTACTAGGTACTAAGGAGTAGGTAATACGCTACGGCTAGCGTAAGTTCATGGGAACTTTATGTCACGGTTAGTTTTTGAACAAAGTTAGACTTATTTGAGAAGGTCTAGATTTTTTTCTCTGAGCAACGTTTGTTCTGGGAAAACAGTGATTTAAAGGACACCGTGTATATTATAAAATCACGCTCGAATCGGTCCATCCGACAGACACACAGAAAAACTTATAACATCCCTCGTTTTGCGTTGAGGGTTAAAACAGCACAGTACGACGCAGGTATAACACCCAAAAGGAAAAGTCGTCCATCCCAAATCATCGAGCTCCACTCGAAACAATTGTACCTCTCAAATTACATTTCCAATTCATGAACGAACTTATCCAAGTTTTTCCCTTTTTCCCCCTTTACACCTTTCCCCCTATTTCACCTTTTCTATGAATAATTTTTGTAGGGACTTGTTGACTTAATTTTATATCGGTTTCCCTTATTTTAATGCTGGAGGGTTATCTTCTTAGGATGTAACGGTCGTACTGTTTGACGGTTGAATAAAATAAAACTTATAGGATATTTTTAATATATCAGCCACAGGACGTCCACTTCTGAACATAGGCCATATTTTTTTTATGGCTTCTGTGTGTTTTTTCTGTTTGTACCATTGGTGTTATCACAAATAAATGTTTTTTGTTTATATTTGATTGTATTTGATATGATTATGATGATGAAATTACAAGAAAACATCGTAAAGAAACAAGCATGTTCTAGAAACATAAATTCAAAGGCCATCGGTTACTAATATGCAGCGATGGGCTGGCAATCCAGTCACGAGAATGTTAACTGTTTACTATGCACAAAGTGGGCATGAATCAAACGTCATGTTTGGACTGGTCTCTGACTATGGATTAACACTGGCATGCGTACTGAGAATTACTCGTACTTAGCGCACTTTCTAAACTAAGTAATTCAAATACTATTTTATTTTTATAGTGTTATCTTCACCTCTAAGATTAACAGCGCTTTGTGTCGTTATCTGAATCATCCCGCTAATTTCGACCCTGAAGTCTAGAGCCTGTAGCACAATTGGCAGTGCATCCTCATTCCAAGAGGAAGGTTGCGGGTTCAAGTCCCGTCCGGATAGTTTTTAAGATGGTTATAAAAATCTCAAGTAATTCAATTTAAAAAAGATAAGACTGAGCTAATTATCACATTTCTAAGTAATTATGAAACGCCTGACGCCATCAGCGCATTAATTACGATCACGTCAAGTTAAGTGAGAATTAAGTTTCAAGTTTAGACACAGACGAGTTTGACAAACGAGTTCGCCAATAGTTTTCTAAGTTTTTTATAGATAAATAATAGGTGCCTGTAGGTGACGGTGACCCCTTAACACCAGGAGGCCCGTCAACTTCACTATCATCACTAAGTACATAGTATAAAACAAAGTCGCTTCCCGCTGTCTGTCCCTATGTATGCTTATATCTTTAAAACTACGCAACGGATTTTGATACAATTTTTTTATTAGACAGAGTGATTTAAGAAATAGGTTTACATGTATAATATAGTAGAAAATCACTGATAATTTTAGAGGTTTCTAATGTGATGTCGTAAATAAACACATTTTTTGCGCTTACATTGCCAACGCTGGCTGAACCCTACGAGATAGATCAAAATAATATACTACAGTATTGTACACGTTAAAAAGGTCTACAAAAAATCCGTACTAGTAAAGGTCTATCTGTTAGGGATAACCCACAACAACCATTTTTTATCCTTTACATTTTACGAGAAAATATGGCATATTTACGAAGCGATTTTAAACGATAAAGCATTTAATCCTTATCCAATTAAGTACCTTAAATGCGTTGTCCATTTAAAATAATATTCAAACATACAATTACTAATATATAAAGGCATTCTGCAGTATATTTAGTATTAGCATTGCACCCGTGCGAAGCCGGGGCGGGTCGCTAGTAAGTATACAGGATTACTTCAGATCATCTTTGTAATTAGGTATACAAAATTTGGGTGTGCATTCTTCTCCTCCTAACGAACATCACGGATTTAGATGTTTATTTGTACGTATGATGTAACTTAGATGGTTCATAGCTATTGTTGTACCCAGTAGGTGGCGCTGTGCTTGTGACTCAGAAAATTGACGAACGAAGTCGCGGGCATTCAACTAGTATTATTTAAGGTTTCATTTAAGAAATAAATCTCGCGCAATTATAGTTGTAGGATTAGGACGCCATATTTTATACAGATGATCCAGATTGACAATTCAGAGTAAGTGGTAATTTCCTAGAAACCCCCCAGTAGATAACTGTTTCTTGGAAATAGCAGAATAGATTGAGCTGTAAAACTGAATGACTTTCAGAAACCATGTACCTGGGTATATTGCATCAACCGTAAAGATTTTATCAAAACATCTGCAGTACTGCAGCCATGAAGCCCCTGATACCATCAGACTTACGATTCGGCAATTTGGGACGTTTACTTCCATATGTCATTTTGTTATGTGTTGCGCACCGCATCTTTCTAATGAGTCAACCTATCGCTTGCCTTATTGATTTGTAGAGAGAGGTTGAACTGCAATAAAATTACCTGATATTAAGTTATCATCATAGATAGATAGACATATTTATTTTGATACAAGTAACAAACACTTAGAAATAACATGACAATAAACGATTACTTACAAACATCATCATTTTCTGCCTCTATTGACCTATTACTTAGCCTATGCCTAGCTAACAGCCAATAGTTAATATTAATTTATTCATTAAAATCACAAGGATCACTTTGAAACGTCAATTTTACTCCCAGTTCCTCAGCAACCAAGCTAAAAAAGAATCAGCCAAAAACGAATCTGGTTATTTTTTTAATGATCTTATGCGGAGAGTAAAGTCTCACCGCGACCGTTTGGATCCAGTGGTAGTCTGAACCTCGAACGACCCATGCCACACGTCCTTGAGTGCCCATCGTGCCCCACCACCTACACGATGGAGGAATTAATGACTTGGTCCGACCGGCGCCGCCACAGAGGTGTAGGATTTTTATATGTTTATCTATGTATATTGTACAGCGATACAGAACACTTTACCGGCGTTCATTCAAGACTACAATCCGGGATTTTCTAGGGTATCAAAGAGTAAACAGGTGTCTTCTAAGGTTTGTGCTTCATCTTAGACCACGTCACCACGGAGAGCTGGTGTCGTACTGGTCAAAATGACCCATCTCGCAAGTAGATATCCTATTTATTCTTGGCTTTCAGTCAGTTAGCACTTTAGTCCTGTTGTCACTAGTTCTGGCGAAGTATCAGCCCAACTTAACTAGAGCCCGTATTCGCTTCTTGACATCTTGGATATAATGTGATGGAGAAGTTCATGTTATCTTCCCGAATAGAGAAGCTGACTGGGCCATATGTTTTCATTTGAAGGAGGGGAACCAAACGGCAAATAAACAATGTCCACGAAATGAGCATCCTCCATTATTGCGATAAAATCAGAAAATATGAGAGGGTCTAATGAAACATCTAACTTTCCACGTAGTTTCTAGACGCAATATCATAACAGTCTTTCAAAATACAAATAAAAGTTGGCAAAGGTTTGAAATTACTGTTATTCTTTGACAAATTATTTGTATCTTATATGTTTTGTTCCTGATAAAGTTGAATGAAATATGCATAGAAAAGTCTGTAGTGTTGTTGGAGTTAGGCAAGATGCTCGATAATCTCGATAGAGTCTCCCACCAAGTGGACCTTAAAATTAACAAGGATAAGACGAAAATCATGTCCCATGTCCATGTGGCACACTCTGGTGTCAGTTGAAAACTCTAATCTTAATGTTGTATTTGTTCTAGGTAGACGTACTCGTCACGTCTACCTAGAACAAATAGGTCCAACTTCGAGAAAAGTCAACGAATCCAACTTAGATGGGCAGCGTACGGAACTACGTGACATCTTCTAGTCAAAAATACCTCAGTGTCTAACGAAGAAAGTATTTGGCCAGTGTGTGTTACCAGTGATAGATATAGGTGAATGATAGATTTCAATATGGGCCTCATAAAATGGCTCAAGGTCGCTCAGCGTGATATGGAGAGGACTATGCTTGGCGTTTCTCTACAAGATGGAATCAGAAATGAGGAGAATTATAGACGAACCAAAGTCACTGACATAGCACAAAGGATTATCAAGCTGAAGTGGCAGTGGGCAGGGTACATAGCTCGAAGAATTGGCGGCCGTTGGGGCAGGCCGCACAAGATCGATCACTCTGGAAATCTATGGGTGAGGCCTATGTTCAGCAGTGGCTGATATGATTATAGTTATATGATAAGCTGATTTTAGCTACGTTACTGATGATGCACTAATGACTTACATCATTAACCGACTTCAAAAAAAGAAGGAGGTTCTCAATTCGTCGGAATCTTTTTTTTATGTATGTTCTCCGATTACTAGAAGGAGCTTGGACCGATTCGAGAAATTCTGTTGTTTAAAAGGGTCTCATTGGCTCCAAGTCAGGTTCTGTCTTGTGACAGTCTGATGATGGGATCCCAAAGAATCGAGGGCCACCCTAAAACTTTATAGGGACTATATAATTTTTTTTATCTGTTTTAAGTAACATGGGCAGCATATTTATATTTTATTTTTAATGTGTTTTATATATTTTCTACAAAAAAAAACTATTATAAAGTGGGTTATATTTTTGTTAAAAAGTAACAAGTTTTATCAATATTTTCCAATAATCTATAGCGGTATATTACTAAGTTAATTCCTGCTGGAATCTACAATCGCTATGGACTGACCGCCAGTCGATTTCGAAGAACTGTCGAAAGGATTACGATATTACACAAAACTAGTTCTGAGTTTTATCCCGTCGCATTCTGTACTGTTGTTTGAACGACAGGACGAATCAGAAGGAATGAACTTTTGTGGATATGTCATGTATTCTTTGTAGAAATAGGATAGAATTGAAATGACTTGTGCAATAAGTGCAATGCAGTATAAGTGCTTTAGATTTTAATTAAGTTTTCAATGTATACTAATAATATTTTAAAAAGGAAATATTTGTATTTCTGTTAATTTGTAACGAATAAACTCAAAAACTACTTAATATCTTTATTATATGTATTCTAAAAGGATCATTAAAATGAACAACCAGCCTTGTTTTCTTGCCTTTATTTCCTGGCTTGATCACGACGGAACCGGTAATAAAATTGACGTTTCAAAGTGATCTTTGTGATTTTAATGAACAAATAGATCTTGATTTGATTTTCGATATCAAAAATTCTTTCGATATTGGAATGCTACATTATCCTACAAATAAGTAACATAGGCTACTTTTTACCCAACTGCGCAGAAAGTAATGTTTTTATTGAAAAACAACGCGTGCGAAGCTGCGGATTGGTCGGCTAGTAAAACATAAAATTCGAATAGTAATTCCACAGAACCGTATTTTCGCCGCACATTTTACAGCAAACCTGTACAAAATTACAGCAGCCTCTCGAAAACCTCATAAAATTCTTACCAATTTGGATTCTGAGTCCAAAAGTCGTTTAAACAAAACGTCCTCGTATAATACGACGGTAAAACGTGTGGTTTATGTGACTAGACACCTACCGTCTGCCTTCACTCACCAAAATTAAATAAACACCAAATATAAGTGGTGAAATGTACTCGTAGTTTCACAGTAAATGTGATTGCGATGCATTAAAAGCTTCATTCAAAATAATTCATTTATTTTACGAATTGTGATTAAATCTTTGTCCTAACCATAAGAGATTTTAAAGGAGTAATCATGATAAATTTATTCACACATTTATTAATAATTTTGCAATATCTAAAGCTAAAGCCTCTTAGGAGATCAATTTACATAATATAATCTTTGATCTAAGATTAAAGACAAAAAAAGACATCGTACGTAGAGGTACTCTGTAGGCCTTCTATACAACATATTATTATGTTAAAAAACAAGACAAGTGCGAGTGAGACTTGCACGCCGAGGGTTCCGTGAGTGCCTAGATTGAATTCAAATAGCAGCGATCTATGGCACATATTTAGGGAGGCCTATATCAAGAAATACAATCACAATGTACAAAATTGGATGAAGTGGGGCTGTGGATATTATATTAATAAATAATACTGGACATTACGGCTTTTGCATTCGTTTCATTTTATGATATTTTTGTTTGTGGAACTTTTGACAAACCGTCTTGGAGTTGAATAAAAGTAGACTTATTTATTAGCAGAATTTAAAATAAAAAGCTTTCTAAGAGCTAGCACTAAAAGATTTCTTCAATCGTCGTCATCCCTAGAGATGGCTGTCCGAGATAGATAAGGACCCTGAGGAGTCCGACCATCGGATACACTGCTGGTCAATTATATTGTAAGTATTTTTCAAACTTTCGCGTTCACATTTTTGTTTGTACGATTTGGAGATGGAACAGGCATATGACCCACCTGATGTTAAGTGATAACCATAGACTATAACAAAGTATTGCCTCGTAGGTCACGCGCCTCAGATACGTGCCCTACGATGCACTGCTCTGCGTCCATAAACTTGAGGCATATAGTCACTATGCATAATTACTGATTTAAACGGATATTGATGAATGAACGAATGAATGAAAAATGTGAAATTACAAACACAAAGCAAATAGTAAAATGGGCGATCTTATCGCTTTGAAGCAATTTCTTCCAGACAACATTTGGATGGAAAGGATATAGTAATGTCAAAGATGGTCGGGGGTGCACATAAGATATGGATGAAGGGAGTACAACTAATACCTAAATAAAATACAAATAGACATAAATAAATTATTAAATTACATACCTTAATATAATATATAAACATATGATATACATAATGTTTATAATACATACATTAGATAAATACGATAAATAAACATTAATTTATGGGCGATACTATGACGTTTCTGAATAAACTTTTTATCTAGATTTAAATACAGCCAAGGATGAGGCTCGCCGTATTGTTATTGGCAAAGCATTCCATAGACGTTGATTGATCTCGTATATACCTTTTTTATTTGTTATCCCGATGACTGTGTTGCAACAAGTGTGGTCGCAGGTACTCGTTTAACCACATGAAGTATATTGTGTACAGCAAAAAGGCCTCGAATTTTAATGAAAGCTCTAAATCAGAAAGCTATTGGTAACGCATACTTTCTTTGTCCTGTAGTGTGAATATCGCGGACGTGTGCTTGATCCAAGGTAATTCTATTTTTAATTGAAGTTCAAGTCACCGTGAAGAAGTTCCCGTATGTAAATGAACGGTTTCTCCCCAGAGGAGAACGAAGCTGAAGCCGAGGACGTCAATTTAGAATAAAAAATAGAGGCAATAGATTCTAGGATTTTGAAAAAGCCTCGCAGCGGTATTGCTGAAGTGACAGAGGAATGGGCGGATGGCTTGAAGAACTGACGCTGAGGAAGGAAAGTTCTCGAGTGGAGACTACGCAATGGAAAGTAGAGGATGGCTCCCACTTGATAGAAAGTCGACCTAATATGGTTGCTACTTTAGGTTTATAATCGGTCGCTTTGGTGAGGCCAGTGGCAGTGGCTGATGGTGCTCGTGCTCTGTCAAATAGAATTCAACTGTCAAGTGATATGTTGTAAATTCAATACTGATAGCACATTTTTCAAACATATAAGTCAGTTTCTTTAATCAATAGAGTGACGCTTTTCTGCGAATTGACTGTTATTTATAATGTAGTACTCGTTCTAACTTAATTCAGGGAATACTTACATACCTATTATTACAATAACAAAAGCACGTTAATAATGTATACAGATATGGTATGATACACTACCGTAGTCCACATTAAGTTATTTTTATTTTATTTCAAGCTACACTCCAGACTGCAACTGCCGACTGCAATTGCAGAATGTCAGTATTTCAGTGTAAATTTATTCACTATTTCATAAATTTGGTATGTCAAATTAATTCAATTAATTTAACCTTCCTTTTTCATTAAATGTCTATTTTCGCTTAAATCTTTCTTTTTCTCGTAGTCATGGTAAAAAGTATAGTATGCGACTCTTGAATAAAACGGATTTATATCGAGGGGCCATGAATCACTCGCGTCGCTCTGGATTCATATGACCCTCGCTTTAAATCCATTCTTTATTCACTAATTTCATAATAAACTAAACAATGACTACAAGAAAAATAAAGATTTAAGCGAAAATAGACATGAAATGAAGAAAAAAAGAAGGTTAAATTAATTAAAATACACATTAAAATAAGTTAGGAAAGCAGACTCTGAAAATATGCCAGAAGCTTAGTTTTCATTTTTCCATTTGCAAATCTCATCGTAAGGTTTGATATAAATTAGCCGTGATTTGTTGGGTAGCAAGTTTACTATTACATCCGCCGCCCTCTCTTTCACAAACTCAGGTGTTAAAACATCTTCCTCATCACTTGAATACATTTTCAATCGATTTATTATTAAGTAACACTAAACTCTGTGTTCTAAACTAATGACAGCAAAGAACACAAAACCGTTTTTATTAAAATGCTAAACTCCTTGTCAAAAATGTCGATCAATCAAATCTCGAGGAGTTATTTGCACAATGAGTTTGTATGTCGAGTATTCTTTGCAAAAAAGTTTGTATCGAGTATTTTTTGCGCAAGGATGTTGTATAGCATTGAGATGGAGGTCGAAAAAATTGGTGTGTTTTAAATTCAAACACCAAAAAAGTGATTAAATAGTGCTTTTTATTCACTGTTTTTAGGGAATAAAATAAGCTTTTTAGAAGGAGAAAGGTATAAAATATATTACATTATGTCAGTTACCTATAGAATAAATATAAAACGAGGGTGCTTTAGACCACATCACTGAATTAAAACTTCTTTTTCAAAATATTAATTTATAAAATTGTTCAATTACAAAATTGTCCACTCGTCTGTAGGTCTATATTCGTTCTGGATAGACGCTCGCACTCGCACATTAACGTTTAAAATATACAAAACGCAACTCTGTCTCTTTCTATCTGCACTAACTTATATCTCCCTCTCAACTTCCGTTCGCATTTTTCGTAACGCATTCACCAACTTACTTCTCAAGTCAAGCGTGCGTAAAGAAGTTTTACTTCAAACATAAACTAATTACAACTAAGCAGAGAGGCTACGAGCTGCTAACTAAGCGAAGAGTTTACAGCAGATACTACTCATGCAGATGAGTATGTATTCATTTAAATGATAAAATGGGTGTCATGATAACAATCATACAAAGTTGCCAAATCTTTTTTACAGATTGGTTAATCACACTAATATTATAAATGTGAAAGTTTGGATGTTTGTTTGTTTGTTATTCAATCACGTCGTAACGTCAGAGTTGATTTCAATGAAATTGGGTATATACGTAGATTAAAACCAGGATTACCACATAGGCTACCTTTTATCTCATAAAACAGTTCCCATGGGATAAAAATGGGGTGTCAAGTCAAGTTGTAACAGCGAGTTTATCTTTATTTCTAGGTTACCTACACATTTAGTAGTGTAACGCGTACGAAGTCGCGGGAAACAGCTAGTATTTAATATGACTTTCTTCATTTGCACTCGGCAGTTACAGTCTGCAGCTTATTTGGGCATAGCACCTTATTTTATGATTTTAAAAATAATTTTACTAGATTCACGCTTGACGTGTGAAATTGGCTTTGCATTCTCGTATTAAGGGAAGGTGGGTTCAAACCCCGTCTGGCTTGAAACTGTTGATTTACAAATCTTACAGTCTTAACTATAATGCTACATTACCCCTGAGTAACAAAGGCTATATTTATTACTAGAAAAAAATTAAGGATCCCAACTAAAACTTCAATAACCAAGGTGTAAAAATATTAGCTTTAAAAATGTTTAAAAAATAAATGTCCACCCGTGCGAAGCCGGGACGGGCCGCTAGTAATATATATAAAATCACCCAGACCCGGAACAAATATCTGTAGATAATGCAAACGATCAAAATATTCGATATCTATCTATCTATTTCTTTTTATTGATCCAGGATTAAATAGTCTTTCGGAGTGCAATTTTTCAATATAAAGTGAGACATAGTGCTTATTAGTTATATACTTATTGATGTGGTGTATTGATAAAATTACAATTGAATATTTGGCATTATGCGGTTGATTTTTCGTTTTCTTGTGTAGTCTTTCATTCAAAGTTACCACTGCATGCAGATGATATACGTCAAATCGTAACTATTCGATTTTTTTAGTGTAAATGACATTTATTATGAGTATTTGGGAACGTTAACGAAAGACAGACATGGTGTAGCGAGATGCCAAGGAGCGGTGAGAAACCGCGAGTTTGATTACAATTAGAGTCGCGCGTGTTTGCTCGTCGCCGCGACTGATTGTAGAAACGCTTTTACACAAGTACATATATAGTTGGGCAAATGAATTCCATTCATATTTTTGTCTTATTATTAGCGATCATTGCTCGTAGCTATAGATACATAACATCGTGCATATTTACTACACATGTACTTGTCACAGGTTTTTATAAGCTTTTATTTAGTTTCAAAACGAAGCGCGCACGCGATGGCGCCAGCGGCCAGTCTCGATAGAAACGTGATGCAAGTCAGTCGACGTCAGTGTTTATAAAAATAATGTCAAAAGAAATAATGGTATTGTAATCATCACAGCTATAGAGTAGTCTTTCACGAGGTTTTTATTACAATAGACAATCATAAATTTACTACACTAACACAACACACAATATACAATAAAGAATCCGAAACGAACAATAAAGAATTATGAATTACAATTAATCTTTAAAACAGAGACAAAACAGAAAAAAAGATACAATGAAACGTTATCATAACGTTGTCGTTAAGCAGGTCGACACTTTTACGGGAAAAATATATAGCGACGTGAAAAAAATAACTGATGACCTGACGACTCAAGCCAATCAGTTAATGAGAGTGAAAATGCTGAAATGTTATATGTTATTTTTAGAAAAAGATTTGAAAACCTTGATATACTTAAGTAGTCCCCGATCCAGCATTTTTTTTTCAATATATTGTTGCACGATGAAACTTGTATACAACCTATTTTGCTGTGGTTGACATTAATTTAAAAAACACATCCGGAATCGTATTAACTGGTTTTAGAGATCGTTTTAGCTTAAATTTTTATCCAGCAATCGATACATTTCCAATAAACAATTTTTAATGTAAATTGGCGGCGTCTTTACCACGATGCCGCTTAGTCTGTTTAACAGGTACCTACTTACATGATGAATGAATTAGATTTGTTTAATTATTTTATACAGGCTGTTTCATTGATATTTAGGACTCGAAATTAAGGTTGTTTGAAAATCTAAAATTTGCTGTGGAAATGAATTTGAAAGAATCTTATTTTACAACAATAATAAACAGTAGCCCTACGCGTGTTTTCATTTAATGTCGTACGTAACAAAACATGCAGTATTCAGTAACAAATCATACTCATTCATTATGTAAGTAGAGTAGGTATCTGTTTAACCGAGTAAGCAGCGTCGTCGCAAAGGCGCCGCCGAGTTACGTTATTTATTTACAAAAAGTTGTTTATTGGGATTGTATCGATCACTAGATAAATATTCAAGCTACCGGTACTAAGCGCACCTCTAAAATCAGTTAATGCAATTCCGGATTTGTTTCAAATTAATGTCGTACATAACAAAGCAGTTTTTTGTTTGGATTGGGGACATTAAAGTCATATTTCATAATGTTCTACATTTTCTTTTTTTATACTTCATGGAGATGGAACAAGCTTCTCGCCCACCTGATGTTAAGTGGTAACCATACCATATACGTTATGGAGATAATTGGATATATAGATGGAAATTGTGGCAAAGTGAAAGAATTCAAGACAATAGCTTAAACTATATTTGAGCTATAGTACCGAATAAATAATCAGCTGTGAGAGTCGGACAAAGTCACACTATAATGGTTCTGTTTTTACTATTTTGGTCTGGAACCTAAAAACTACCTACTCATTAATTACTTAAGCCTTTGAATGCAATTCCTTTTATTGATATTAAAACCCTAGTTATATTCCAGCACTTACTACGTTCTTTGTAGGTACCCCTTCGCGGTCAGTATGATAAAGCCCATTGGTAAATGAGTGACCTCAAAAGAACCTTACTCTCTGCTCCTCTTTCAGTAACTAATGCTATTTGTTGATTGAGGATTCACTTTATGTCTCTACGGCTCTACGACGTAGCGGACTGCGCCGTAGTGGCTCTACGTCGTAGCGAACTCTACAAATTTGATACATTAATTCCTATCACATTGGGCGATTATTTTGCCTTTACCTTGCAAAAGCAGTGGTCATATGATATATATAGCATCTATATCATCATTTATCTAGCTGACCCGCCAGACTTCGTACCGCCTTGACATGCATATGACGCGGGCTGTCAATGTACGTCACCGGTAGAATTATCAATTGGCCATCATTAGCTGCATTTATGTATAAGAAAATGAATTTTCGTCAATTTTTTTTTTGCGTGAACTCTTCCTATATTTTAATTAATATGATAATAATCGGAGACAAATCCAATAAATCTAAGATCATCAAAATCGCTCCAGCCATGCTTGAGTTATAAATGGTGTAACTAATCTAACTTTTATATATATAGTCGTAATATATATATATATATATATATATATATATATATATATATATATATATATATATATATATATATCGACTTGTTTTAAGCCAGAACGTTATTCGTAAACGTTATTCAACGTTATTGTTTGGTTTTGGAAGATGGCGCTGACACTGCTACTCAGTTTGTTTAACTGTTGCAGTTGTCAACGTTTTCATTTGTCTATTGTACTTTGTGTATGTTCCAAATAAATAATTTAGATTTTTTTGATTTTGAATATAATAAGAAGATAAGTCTGGAGCAGTTGAGCTATCTATAGATCGTTTGCAACTGTCTTTAGATGATTCAACTGTTTCTTCTATTTTTTAGTCATGTAAATAATTGTATATTCTTTCTGTTATTAAATGCATCGCTTTGATATCTTGTACCTAAAATTATATAGTATGTGTAAAAAGGTTTATGTATATTTTTTATTTAATGATTTTACGAACATGATTTTGTCTCCCTGTATTGTACATTTTGTTTTTTTTATATATATTATAAGATTGCGTTTGAGCACGATCTCGCCTGATGGTAAGCGATGATGCAGTCTACGATGGTACACGCTTGCCTAGAAGAAACCTATTCACTCGCGACTTAAAGATACCCAGGTTGTAGCTATCAGGAAACACAGACTCTGGCTAGGCGTTTCACTCTTTGGCGGTGCGCATAATAAAGGTCGAAGAGAACCGCTTTGTGCGAATGGGAGGTATTTCTACCATATAGCGGTGGCGCACCGCAGAGCGTCTGGTTGTCCGTTGATAGAAAGGAGATTGTGGGATCAGGTTGAAAAGTTCCGCTGTATACTCCCCGAAATGTACTCGATAAAAAACCGTGAGGCTAGCAACCTTTCGTCGATGCTCCTGGAAGGAGCCTTGCATCAATTAGCTCATCGTTGCCTATGAGCTTCTTGGCTCTTCTCTCAATTGATTCCAGAGCTTCAAGTTGGTACTTCGCTGATCCGTCCCAGAGGTGAGAACAGTACTCCAAAAACGATCGGACTTGTGCTTGGTACAAGTTGAGCAACTGTCCCGGTGTGAAGTAGTGCTTCACCTTTGCGAGTATACCAAGCTTTTTAGCAGCCAACTGGGCTTTCGACTCAATGTAGGAGCCGAAATTGAGAGTTGGGGTTAATGAAGAAAGCTCGAGGTGGTCAGATATCGGCACGGATACATTTCGGAAAGTAGGAGTCAGATAAAATTGACTTCGTTTAGCGGAAAACAGACACGCCTAAGTCTTATTCGCATTGAATTTGACCAGATTGGCATCAACTTCCCTTACTTGCCATACATTCCCATACCTTGTCTTCCTACTTCATTCATATACAGGGTAATAATAAATTATGTAAGTGTTTTAAGTTATGATTTATTTGACCAATGTTTTATCCTAATTTAATAAAAAACAAAGAAAAAAAAATTTATTTGTGACGAACACTATTTACAAAAATAACCGTTATTCAAGAAAAATAATAAACAACTCCAACTAAATGTGTCTATTGACACAAACATGTGCACACAATAATAATTTATATACAAAACAATACCCTTTTTAACTTTCGGTTTACACCAGCTAATTTTAAACCACAGCGGTCATCACGAGCCGGGAATACATTGTGACGTCACGATTCGCGGGACATTGAGCACAGCGCTAGTCCCGGCTAGGACAGGGAGCAGTAAAGTAGCCAGGTTCAGTGCTGCACCCAAACATATTTAAATGGAGCCGTGTTTGTTAACGCAATAGGGAAATGCAAACTAAAACTCTTTCTAACTACGTTACCATTTACTACACAGCGTCAACGCCCTCTTCTATTTATAAATTGCACGACAACCTCCGTGGTGCATTGGGCGAATAGTTGCCTAAAACGCCGGAGGTTGTGGGTTCGTTTCCCCCCAAGGAACAAAAGTTTGCATGATTTACAGATATTTCTACATATTAAAAGTATGTACTTACTAGCTTCCGCCCGTGTCTTTGCACGCGTGTATTGTCAATGAAAAGTAGCCTATGTGTCAACCCAGGCCATAATCTATCGACATACTAAATTTCATTAAAATCCATTTAGTAGTTTTTGCGTGAATGTGTAACATACAAGCATATATACAATATACAAACTTAATATACAAACTTTCGCGTTTATAATACTAGTGGGATTTACAAAAAAAATGTGTACAAGCTATGCTTGGTATTTCTCTATAAAATCAAATCAGTAATGAGGAGATTTGTACACAAACCGAAATCATACATAACATAGGCCAGAGAAATAGCAAGCTAACGTTGCAGTGGGAGAGGCACATATCTAGAAGAACTGACGGGCGTTGTGGTAGAAAAGTTCTCGAGATGACCACGCACTGGAAAGCGTAGATTATGATGGCACCTGCTAGATGGGAAGACGACCTGCTAAGGGTATCTGGTAGCCGATGGGTGCAGGCCGCACAAGATCAATCGCTCTGGGAGTCTATGAGGGAGGTCTATATTCAGAAGCAGATGTCTTATGGCTGATATGATTAACATCAAAAGGCTATTTGCAATCTTCATTTAACAATTTTTTTGTTAACTTACGGCAAATATATCTTTTTGAGAAATACCTAATACTTTCTACCTTCGAAGGTATCTTTTGTGATGTTCGGCCACTTGGCCCGGCATGCGTATCCGCAACAAAGCCGCTTGCCTGTCTAAACCTGCGATAAATCCATTGGTGTCCAGCGCAGCATTAGAAACCCTGAACCTTAACCCACAACTACACTAAAACCACCTCTATTACGACGCACTAGAGTCCTAAAACCATAAGCCGGAGACCAGCATCGACGATTTTAGATCACGCGACATCAGCCCGTATTGTGTTACAGCTAGAGTCTATACACACAGCAAGGATTATATTGCAAGACGACGGTTGCAAAGATGTTTAGCATTGTGTTAAGCGAAAGTGCACCTTGATGCTTGGAGATAGGGTTGTGATGGAGTGTAGAGTTGTGGGTATTGCGTGTGTCATGTTCCCGATAGACGACGCGATGTCTTGTTTGTCTACTGCACGTCGACTTACTACAAATCTTAAAGAAATGTTTTTAACAAGATATATAAATAAAATGAATAAAAAAGATTACCGTTTTTGCTTTTTTGTTAAAAAAATAACTCTACACTCCAATATAAATGAATATGGTACAAGATTTATGGCGTGTTCCTATATGAATCCGTAACCGACTATGATTCGTATCTCCTTGAAAAAGTATCAAACTAGTGTCAAACTTTTGACATATTTTTAAAGAGGAACGAGTCGTAGCTGAATTTTTAGTTACAGTTTGAATACTCTTGAATGCGAAGTCGTTTTTATAAGCATTACTTTAAATTTAAACTATTAAAACTAAACTTATAAAAAATACCTAATCTCCGAAAATAGTAGTTCATATAAAATAAACCACCTAATTTTAATGTCACTTCTATTTCCTTTAAAATTGAGCCCACGAAACATGAGCTCATGCGTTTTTATTTATGACCTAGTTCAGTTCATCCCATAATGGCTAGAAATAAATGAAACACAAAAGGGTTTACAATCGTTTTATAAACAGTATTAACGTTATTGTTTGATGGCAAAAATCAATAGGGAAACACAATTATCCCGCTCTAATCAAAGGGAGCCGAACTGCCTATAACGTTAATATAAATTACCAATGCAAATAGTTGACCGGTCGGCCTACCTAAGAACAAAGATTGTGAATATGCAGAAGGGTCTAAATAAAAAAATTGTTTAAAAATTGTGCTTTCGATTATATAAATCCTTCGGATCTCTTACCCAGTAAGTAGATCCGTGAAGATATCTCACTAGGGTTTAGTCAGAGGCAAGTCAAACAATTAAGTTTTATACATGTCTACTTTTTGCATGGTCACCTAGAAATTAGCATTCACGTGATAGGTTGCAAGCCCATCGCCGCTTATTAGAATACTAATCCGTTGATACATGCCTTTGCATTTTTGGAACAACAAAAATAAAGGAAAAATATTGCTGGTCTGTAAAGTCGGTATACAGACGATAATTTTACGTGTAAACGAGTGGAAGAGAGATAGATGCGTCACAAGCCGAATGCTTAGGGCGATCGTGCCTCTCTATCGCTTGTCCCGCGCTCTCGCTTGCACGCTCGGCTCAGGCGGAACGTGACACTTTTTCGTGTGTGCAGCCGTTCATCGATTTATATGACGTTATCACGTCAAAAACGTATATTTGTGACGGGAAAAAACACACAGCACAGTAGGTACAGACGGCACCGCCAACTGGTAGCCTCGTGTGTGTTTGAAAATTGAAATATAAGCTTGTAGAAGGATGATTTCCATTAAGCGAAGCGAGATATCCAAATCAACTTTAGCAAATTGGCGTTGTATGTATGTATGTATGTTTGTTTGTCCAAGAATACTTTTGAAGCGTTTATCCGATCATCGTAAAATTTGGTATATAGGTAAGTAGTGATGAAACAATTTTGGTGTGACTAAATGAGCTAATAATGTGGGGGTTGTTGAGATATTAGGGGCGGTAAATTAACAAAATGGGACTATCTGGTCAAATGGCACGTTTAATACAAGGTCTTTGTGAGTACATTTCGATTCCGTTTATATTTTTGGTTTAACCGTGTAGTTTTTAAGTCATGACCCATAATAAAAACTGAACTATGACAAAATTTATAGGGTACACCAGTGACCCCATAATGCTGAAATATGGTATGCTTGTAGCTTTAGGAACTCAAATATAGGGAAAAGTATAACTGCAATTTCTATTCCAAAAAAGCGTAACCAGAAAATACCTAAAAATTTTGCCAAAAGTAAGTCGTTTGCTAGAGTTAAGGACATCCATGTTGTTGACACTAGCAAATTACCGCCTTAACCTAAATAAATACAAACATACTAATATTATAAATTCTAAAGCCAAAAATTTAAAAGCTTTGATAAATAAAGTAACATAGGCTTTGTCCTTTAAAGCAATCAATTTCGAAATAGTTTTTTTATAGGCATATTTATTCACAAAAATTGTAAATTGTCTTATCTGCACTAGCTCCTCTACATTTGACCCTCAAAGCGGACAGTTGGCCGGCCTGTGATTGCCGTTTGCCCTTTCAATAACTGCCCCTTATCACCCGCGCCCAAGTGTTGATGGTAAACGCCAATATTTGACTTGTTCCCTTGCATTTACTTACGAAGAATTGTTTATCGAGTTAGAATTTGAAACCGGTCACCCGTCAACTTATCTATCAATAAGCGTCAGTTTGATGGTGTAATTAATCATGAATCTATTTTAGACCTCTTACTTAGATAGCTTCTGATCCATTTGTCGAAGATAATTTGTTGTCTCAAAGAGATCACTTTCGATTTTTTTATTTTTTATTATTTATTACAGAATCAACAGCACTTGTTAACAATGTAAACAATCCTTATAACTAATGCTTAATGCCAATAACAGATTCTCAATTTATAGACTTATCTTTTATGAAATTAGTCACCTAGAGAAAAAGATTAAAAAACATAGTATATTAATTAAATTTTCAAGGATTTTAGTAATTTAGTAGGTACACATTTAAGGAAAAAATAAAACTAATAAAAAATAATAAACTCAGCTTGTCTGAAATAAAACAACTCCTTTTTTATCCAGGTGCCATGTAAAGCCATAGACAAAAACTAGTTATAATAAAACCAGCGACACTATAATATGCAGTTAATAAGCGTGCTTTGAATTTTACAACAAAAGCTATGTTTTCCGAATAATATCATCATGGCCATCCATACAGTGAAAAAATAGTTTGTTTGTTCTTTAAGTACGCCAAAATGATTAAAGTGATTTGGATGAAAATATATGAAAGATGGAGAGATTTATTTATAAACAAGAAACAAACATTCAGAAACTACACACGATAGGCAAGTACCTACATACTGACACATGAACGAACTTAGTACAATAAACTTGTAATAACTGATTATACGAGTATTATACCCGGGATAAATACCAATTTAAATCAGTAATTATGTATAGTGATCGCGCAAGTTTTTAAAATACTAATAAACTCGTCACTATAAGCTCTCATTAGTGTGCTCAAAGGTGGCTCAGCATTATTCCAAACAAAATTTACCTCTAATATTATATATAGTAAATAATTATATGGATATTAACGAGTGAAAGGGAAAAAACGTGTGTCGTCGTAGAGATTATTAATTTTTGTTTCTGTTACCTTATGCAGATTTAAAAACATATGGTGATCGTTAACACCATAAGACACCATGGTAATAAGTTTAATAATAACTAACCTTAGATTTATGAAATTGTGTGTGGAAAAAATTTGTCTGCGTCTTTAAAATTCTGTTTTTGGTTTTGCTTTGTTTGTGTAAGTGTTTTGTGTTTAGGTATCTTTGTATTTATTATTAATTAAGAAGCCGGTGAACCCTGAGCGCAACTTCAATTCGGCCGCGTCAAAAACTTCAGCCTGAATATCGCTATCCCTGTTTAGTGACGAAGTTTAGCCACGCAGAGCGACAGTGATAGCAAGTGAACGATTCTAAATTTGATTAGATTTTGACCGTGTTCCGTAATACCAAAAATTATGCCTGAAAACTTGTTGTATTTTCTCATTGTGTTGTTATTCTGTAACTAGACGATATAATCTATGTTCCCATGACTAGGATATGTAAGATGTTGTTGCTTTTAATACGAAACAATTAGGTTGAAAACAGGTATTTTATGACGTAAAAACATGTCATGCAGAATGCGATACGCTTCTTTTTCATTTTAGGTAAGTATTTTGATCTAATATATTATAGTTGGGAACCTAGATAAATACGATTCAAATTATAATAATACCTTATTAAAGTAGAAATATGATCCAATTAGAAATGATCTTGGTAGTACGTGTTGTATAGGTGATTCCCCTCCGGTCTCCCCATAATATGTTTCTTATATAAGTTTATGTGTGTATATGGAAATTGTTATGAGTATTTATTATATATGTTCATTAATATATGTAATTTTTATTTTTATGTAATTAGTATTAGTATCCACATGAAGTAGGTACACCATTACACCCCAGTTAATGTCCACACAGTCCATTCCACCCACAGGTTGTCTGGTAGACATCGCTATTTAGCGATAAGACCGCCAGTTGTATCTCATAGATTTCCGTTGTTCTTTTTATTTTTATTGTTTTATGGTGTGCAATAAAAAACTATATAGGTTAGAAACCTTTGGTGCGCGAGTCTTTCTCGTACTTGATCATCTTGTTTTATCGCTATTTGAAAATCAAAATCATTACGAGGGCTGCTATTTATGTATCCGGAATAAAATAAAATAACTATCATTGACTGTTAAATATGGTTTTATTGCTTTTCAAAATATTCGCCATGATGATCAATGCACTTTTGCATTCGGTGAAACCAGTTTTCATAGAACTTTTTCCAATCGGAAGACGGTATCTCCAAAACATGATTTTTGAATGCCTCAACGGCTTCTTCTCGGGTTGAAAATCGTTGACCACGTAATTTATTCTTCACGGTTGGGAATAAAAAGAAGTCGTTGGGTGCCAAATCAGGGCTATATGGCGGATGACCCGTTAATTCCACCGTTTCACCCTCCAAATATCGGGTCGTTTCACCCGAAGTGTGACAGCTTGCATTGTCGTGATGGAGAATGATTCTGCGTTGTGGATTATTCTTCCTGAGTTCTGCAAAGACTTCTGGCAAACAAATGGTCGTGTACCACTCTGAATTAACAGATTTACAATTTTCTAGGGGTACAGTAGTCACGTGTCCATCTATACCAAAAAAACAGGCGACCATTTGCTTCAAAGTGCTTTTCGCACGAGCAACTTTTGTTAGGTTCGGCTCATGTTGGAAAACCCAAACTGTTGACTGTTGCTTAGTTTCGGGGTCATATGCATAAATCCAGGATTCATCACCTGTGTAGATATTATATACAGCTTTTGATGCACCACGATTGTATTTTTTTATCATTTTTTTGCACCAATCGACACGAGCCTGTTTTTGATCTATTGTCAAGTTGTGCGGTATCCAACGCGAACAAACTTTTTTTGCAGCCAAGTGTTCGTGTAATATCTTATGTATACTCGTCATACTAATGCCCAAGATCGCCTCTATCTCTCGATATGTCACATGACGATCTTGCATTATTAGTTTACGCACTGCGTCGATGTTTCGTGGCACAACAACTGATTTAGGCCGACCATCTTTAATTTCGTCCGTGAGCATACGACGTCCACGATTAAACTCACTAAACCAGTGATACACAGTAGTCTTCGATGGTGCTTTATCCCCAAAAGTCGAACTGAGTTGATCGATACACTGCTGTTGAGTTAGACCACGTCGAAAATCATAAAAAATCATCGCACGAAAATTTTCTCGAGATAAATCCATTGTGATAATGACACGCAATTTTTGAAATCGCGCCACATAATGAAAACAATTGACAGATGGACGAAATAACCTGCATTCTACAGCCAAAGAGTTCCATTTTCAAACGTAATAATTTCTTTTTAAATATTATTTATGCAGTGGCCAGTTCCGGATTCTTAAATAGCAGCCTATGTATTTGACACAACATCAAGATACATAAATGAACCACTAAAGAAAATGGTGAAATACAATCATATATATTGGATTCATTTTTGAACTTAGCCAAGCTGCATTTATGCTAGCAACACTTGCTAAAACGCCTCAAAAGCTTAGTAATTCAGTTATGCCTGTTGTCACTCGGATATATTTACGTTGGCGCGGGTTCGACAGCCCCTAATGAACCGACTTGGCAACTGCTGTTTCTGCAATTTTTGGTTTTCGTCCGTGAAGTACGTGATATGCCTCTAAATTGTAGAACCTGTGCCGGTTCTGAAGATAATAAACAAAAGCACAGTGTTATGATAGATTTAAGGCTGCACACTGGATGAGTACGCGTAGACGGTAAACCGGTTGCGTCACGTGTACACGCAACCATACAATCTCATACATTACAATGCAAATCTTTGAGGAATCCGTCTCGTTTTTACCCCTCTCGAGTTCCCGTCACAAGACACATAAGAAACTAATCAGACATCTTCAGACACGGAGCAACCAAACGAAATTGCACAAAACTCATCACACGTTCCTTCGACACAAACACAAAGTTTCCCCTTTTTGAAACAATCGGCATGTACATATGTAGACAACACTTTATGTATGTAGACATCACACATTTTTGTTCATTACAATTATTTTATTCAATACATAATCAGTAGCACTTGATATCAATATAAACATCTCATATAGGTAAAGTCACTTAGAGAAAATTATGTATTACTCGTGCGCGATAACTTGGGACCTGCTAGGAATGCGACTCCCCGACCGCTTTCCCTGCACTTCCCCGATGGCGCCCGTATTGTACCGTTCGCATCACTATTTTTTACTAGATTTTTTAGTCTCGTACTGGCCTACGTCACGTAACGACGCGCTCTGGAATTCTTTTAGTTTTCGTTTGTGTTATTGTTTTGTTGATGTAGTTTTTGTTGTTATAGTTTGTGTCATTGTTTTGTTGTTGTAGTTTTTGTTGTTATAGTTCAATAGTGTTGTTATAATTCAAATAGTGTAAAAAAGATTAGATAAAAAGCAGCGTCCTCCCTGAGTAACATAATAAATTAGGTTAAAAAAAACAAAGACGAAGCCGCGGGCGGCTGCTTGTTATGTTCGCTTTTTTGCGGGCGGTACAAACACGCCAATATGACGTCACCGCGCTCAGGTCCCAACTTATCGCGCACGGGTAATAAAATACAATAGAATATTTATTTTTTAAGGAATTTAGTAGGTACGTGAACGAACATAAGGGTGGGAGGGAAACTTTAATTAAAAAAAAATAAGTTAAAAATAAATAACAAGACACGCGGAAATAAAAGTGGTGGTCTTGTCGCTAAAAGTGATCTCTTCCAGACAACCCTTGAATAAACTAGATTTCACGAGAAAGAGTTAGGACGGTAGCTATTAATAAATAATTTAATATTGAATAAACAGTGTACTTACGTAAGCAAAATAAATCTTTATCTACCTAGCAGATATTACTAACTTTTTAGATGCATACAAGATCCAGAGATAGTAACACACAACTGCATCTTGTTAATACACCTACCGACATATCTACCTACTTATTAGTTTTTTTAATACTTATATCTTTACTAATATTATAAAGAGGAAAGATTTGTTTGTTTGTTTTTTTTTATTTGTATTGTCTGGGTGCAATGTCCAGCAATATTTATTTTATTTTATAATAGGCTCCGAAACTACTGGACCGATTTCAAAAATTCTTTCACTGTTTGGAAGCTACACTATCCCCGGGTAACATAACCTACTTTTTACGCAACTGCGCAGAAGGAGGGTAATGTTTTTATTGAAAAACTACGTGCGCGAAACTGCGTATTGGGCAGCTAGTATATTATAAAGACGAAAGATTAGTACTTTTTTATTTTTGTAACGAATAAACTCAAAAACTAGTGGTCCGATTTCAAAATTCTTTCAGAATTAGAATGCTACATTATGCCTGAGTAACATAGGCTATATTTATTACTAGAAAAAAAATAGGGAAATACTAAAACTTCAATAATGTAACCCAAGGTGTATAAAAATTAGCCATAAAAAATGTTTAAAAATTAAATGTCCACGCGTGCGAAGCCGGGACGAACCACAACTTTTTTATATTTTAGTACTTCCTTAGCACATTATTGTAAACTTTCTGTGGGAGCAACTAAATGAATTTTCTTTCTTTTTATTTCTAGTTATTTTATTTAAACTAGCTGATCTACCCCGGCTTCGTGTCAATTGTTTTCAAAATATAATATAGGTTATAAGCGCTCAGGGATAGAGTAGCTTTCAACCATTAAAATATTTTTTAGAATCGGTTCTGTACTTTATAAGATTTTATCCATTACGTACTTACATACATATTATTCGTCGAATGTCCACGTCGTGCCTGCCCCAGTTATGGTTGAGAACTCGGCTCTTGAAGTTGTCGACGCGTATCTAAACCTAGGACAAACGGTCCAATTAGGTAGGTCCAACTTCGAGAATGAGGTCAATCGTCGAATCCAACTCGGATGGGCAGCGTTTGGGAAACTTCGCAACGTATTTTCGTCCAACATACCTCAGTGCCTTAAGACGGAAGTCTTCAATCAGTGTGTGTTACCAGTGATGACATATGGAACCGAGACGTGGTCCTTCACTATTGGCCTTATGAATAAGCTCAGAGTCGCTCAACGAGCTATGGAGAGGGCTATGCTCGGGGTTTCTCTACGGGATCGAATCAGAAATAAGGAGATACGTAGGAGAACTCAAGTCACCGACATAGCCTGACGGATTAGCACGTTGAAGTGGCAATGGGCAGGCCATATAACGCGCAGAACAGATGGCTGATGGGGCCGGAAAGTTCTCGAATGGAGGCCACGGACCGGCAAGCGCGGCGTAGGACGTCCACCTACAAGATGGGCAGACGACTTGGTAAGAACCGCAGGTAGGCGTTGGATGCAGGCCGCTTCCAACCGCAGTTCCTGGAGATCAATGAGGGAGGCCTTTGTCCAGCAGTGGACGTTCTACGGCTGATATGATGATGTTGATACATATTTTTACCTGTTTATACTTATAATATCAGTAAACACAGTCAAATACTTTTTATTGAAGTAATATCTAAATTAACATAATCCCCGATTTTTTTTTTTTAATTTCTTAGGTCTATTATGTTTTATATAAAAGGGGGTGATTCAACACGAAAAATGAAATGTTTAGTAAATAAAACCGGCTAAGTGCGAGTCGGACTCACCCACGAAGGGTTCCGTAATATCAAGTAACATAATTTAAAAGTTCTTGTAGATAATTGTAACTTTTTTTATATTTGAGTTGATTGAATGAAAAGTAAATTGCGATTTACGATTTGTGACCTATTTAAAAAAAACTACTTACTAGATCTCGTTCAAACCAATTTTCGGTGGAAGTGTACATGGTAATGTATATCATATATTTTGTTTAGTTTTATATTTCTCTTATTTTAGAAGTTAAAGGGGGGAGGGGGGGCTCACATATTTTACCACATTGGAAGTGTCTTTCGCGAAACTATTCGGTTTAGAAGAAAATGATATTAGAAACCTGATATCAATTTTGAAGACCTATCCATAGATATCCCACACGTATGGGTTTAATGAAAAATTTTTTTGAGTTTCTTTTCTAAGTATGGGGAACCCCCAAAATATATTGTTTTTTTCTAGTTTTGTTTTGTGTGAAAATTTTAATGCGGTTCACAGAGTACATCTACTTACCAAGTTTCAACTGTATATTTCTTAGGTATAGTTTCGGAAAAAAGTGGCTGTGACATACGGACGGACATATAGACAGACATGACGAATCGATAAGGGTTCCGTTTTTTGCCATTTGGCTACGGAACCCTAAAAAGATATATGTATCAATTCAATAATATCAATATTTTGAATTTCGGTTTTTTATATTTGTTGATAGGGTGAAGCTACGCTATCCCTAAGTGGTACATTTTAGCTATAGTTTATTTAGATATCAATCCATGCAAATACGAGGCGGGTCGGATAGATGTTTTATAAAGTTGAAACTTACGAGAATAGCTCCTTAGCTCCTGTATACACGTTGAGACAATTGCCATCTATACCTATGGGCCCATCGGCTTGACTCCTGTAATCAAAGGATAAAGCCTTCTGTAGACGGCAAGTGGCTGCATAAAGGAGAAAATTCACTTACTTCTATGGAGGACGCCGTTCCAAACATTGGGATGAGATTGGACTTGCGTTGAGGTTACTGCATTTGATGCTTTGCTTAAATAAAAACATTGCTTTTTACTACCAGCGTCTTACAATATACGTTGTTTTTTACAAGCTTTTATTTAACTTGCAATGTATGTATGTTTGTCCGGGTGGAATCTTACAATTGAATTTTAAATCAGTTATCAATAACCGATTGAGCTGAAATTTAGTATACACGCTTATTTTGGATGACAATATCTGCTGAGCTATATGACGTCATTTTAATTCCAATATGGCGGATCATCCAAGATGGAAGACCAGTTATTTTTTTTGAATTACCACAGTATGGGTATCAAAATGAAAGGGCTTGCTGAGGAGAAGCACACGAAAACTAATACTACGTCACATTAAATTCAAAATATGGGATACAATTAAAAAATACAAGATGTATACTATAAATCCAATACGGTGGGCCCTTCAAGATGGCGGAGGATGTTTTTTGGTTTTCTGAAGTCACAGCTGAATTTTTTTATTATAACGAGGTAAAGTTTGTAATTTGTAAATCCGGTCCTAGATGATATCCAAACAAGTTGTGGCGATTTGGATTTTTTTTTGTTTGGTTTTGATTCATTTGAATCGGTTTGCGGTTGCGGTTTGCGATTATGAATTTTATAAAAGCTTGTTTTGAAAATGTAATTTTATTCAAAATATGGCCATCCAAGATGTATACTATAAATCCAATACGGTGGGCCCTTCAAGATGGCGGAGGATGTTTTTTGGTTTTCTGAAGTCATTAACAGCTGAATTTTTTTATTATAACGAGGTAAAGTTTGTAATTTGTAAATCCGGTCCTAGATGATATCCAAACAAGTTATGGCGATTTGGATTTTTTTTGTTTGGTTTTGATTCATTTGAATCGGTTTGCGGTTGCGGTTTGCGATTATGAATTTTATAAAAGCTTGTTTTGAAAATGTAATTTTATTCAAAATATGGCCATCCAAGATGTATACTATAAATCCAATACGGTGGGCCCTCCAAGATGGCGGAGGATGTTTTTTTTTGTTTTCTGAAGTCAGAATTAACAGCTGAATTTTTTTATTATAAAGAGGTAAAATTTGTAATTTGTAAATCCGGTCCTAGATGATATCCAAACAAGTTATGGCGATTTGGATTTTTTTTGTTTGGTTTTGATTCATTTGAATCGGTTTGCGGTTGCGGTTTGCGATTATGAATTTTATAAAAGCTTGTTTTGAAAAAGTAATTTTTCAACAAAAAATCACTTTTAATAGGTATTATCAGCGAGTTTGGTTACTATTTCCGAACAAATACTTTTCCCTTCTTTTCCTCAACCACTAAACCCATTTCAGGGGTATTGCCCTATTTCGGTATGAAACGAAGCTAGAAATAATTATAATTTTAATTTCAATTTACTTACTTGAACAAAACACATACATGTCTTGTTATGTACGACATTAAATGAAAACACGGGTAGGGCTAATAACTAGTATTGTTGTAAAATTGGTTTCGTTCAAATTCATTACCCTATAAAATTTTAAAGTTTCAAACTACCTTAAATCAAGTTCTAAAATATCAATGAAACAGCCTGCGTAAAATAGATAAAAAAATCATATTCATTCATCATGTAAGTAGGTAGTAGGTGCCGCCGATTTAAGTTATAAATTGTGTATTGGAAATGTATCCATTACTGGATTAAACATACCTCTAAAATCAGTTAATACAATTCCAGATGTGTGTTTTTAATTAATGTCATACATAAACAGGTTGTATATACAATTAAAAAATGAGCACAGATAAAACATAATAATTGTAATAGTGGTCGTATTAGTTGTATAAAAATAGTAATACAAGAAACGGATCTCAAATACACCATCAGCAACTGAACGCCTACCCTTTACATAAGACCATAGTTGGTTCAGTTCATTTGCATAGGAATGGCTGATTACAGAGCAGTACCATAGGCGCTGGACCAACCAGCTCTCACCCAGGTATACCAACTAGACTTTAGCCAGAAACGTCCGCGGTTATGGCTCAAATAATAATACATCCTTGCTTAAGGCGGAGTTCGCTTCCAAATGGAAATAGGATTCGGGTTTTCAGATTTAGAAAGTTTCGAAAGCGAATTACGGTGCATTGTAAGGAGTTGCAAGTTTTAGATTGTTTTATAAGTAAGTGTATTTGTTATAATAGGTTAGGGAAAAAGTCTTTTCGCATTATAGTATGTATGAAATTGTAATAAAATCTCTTTGGCTATACTATTTGTATCTGGCTGGGTTTGGTATCATTCAAAGTTTAAATTTTTAAGAAGATAATTCCAAATTCAAACTAGGAAAATGTGTGATTTTTATTTGTTTTTCGTACTGTAAAGGTGAGTGAATCTAAAGAAGAAATTCAATACATTTTAAAATTTTACTACAAAAAAGGTAAAAATGCAACGCACGCCGCGAAAAAAAATTGTGATGTTTATGGACCTAGTGCAGTGTCTGTGAGAGTAGCACAAATTTGGTTTAAGCGTTTTCAATCCGTAAATTTTGATGTCAAAGATGCACGTCGCTCTGGTCGCCCTATTACGGATAAAATTGATGCCATTTTTGAAAAAGTGGAGCAGGATCGGCATATCAGTAGTTACGACGTAGCTGAAGAACTGGGAGTTGACCACAAAACAGTTTTGGCGCACTTGAAAAAAACTGGGTACACAAAAAAGCTCGATATTTGGGTACCCCACGAGCTCACTGAAAGAAACCTAATGAACCGTGTACTCATTTGTGATTCTTTATTACGAAGTAATGAAACCTGACCATTTTTGAAGAAGCTGATAACTGGTGATGAAAAGTGGATCACGTACGACAAGAACGTGCGAAAAAGGTCGTGTTCAAAAGCCGGTCAGGCTTCACAGACTGTGGCGAAACCCGGGTTAACTCGCAACAAGGTGACGCTGTGTGTGTGGTGGGATTGGAAGGGCATTATTCATTATGAGCTGTTACCACTAGGCAGGACCATCGGTTCTGAACTCTACTGCGAACAACTGATGAGATTAAAGCAAGAAGTTGAGAGAAAGCGGCCGGTATTAATCAACAGAAGATGTGTGGTTTTTCATCATGATAACGCTAGACCTCACACATCTTTAGCCACTTAGCTAAAATTAAGAGAGTTTGACTGGGGGGGGGGGGGGGGGGAGGGGGGGTGTTAATGCATCCGCCGTATAGTCCTGACCTTGCACCTTCAGATTTCCACCTGTTTAGATCTCTTCAGAATTCTTTAGGCAGTGTCAGGTTAACATCACGAGAGGACTGCCAAAACTACTTGTCACGGTATTTTGATCAGAAGCCCCAAAATTTCTATAGCAATGGGATCATGTCCCTACCTACAAGATGGCAAAAAGTTATCGAACAAAATGGTACCTACATGCTTTAGTTAAATATAAATAAACTGTATTAAAAAATGTTTTAAATTTTCTTAAAAAATGCGAAGAAACTTTTTCCCCAACCTGATATAAATATATTGTGTTGTACTCAGGGCTTCGACGCATTGTATCCGTGGCACTAAATGATTACTTACACAAATAATATGCAGTGTGTCTCTTCACAAAAATGATTAAAGTTTATTCTGTGACTTTCAGAAATTCGATGTTTTACTGAGAATAAACTCTTGTTAAATAAATAAATAATGCTGGGACATTTTACACAGCGCTAACTAGCCCCAAACTAAGCAGAGCTTGTACCATGGGAACCATTGATAGATTACTTATATACTTTTTTTTTGTAAATACATACTTATAATATATAGAAAAACATCTAGACCCAAAACAAATAACTATAGATGTTGCAAACATTTGTTCCACGGCGGGAATCGAACGCGCTACCTCCAGCGTCTCAGCTGACTATTTGGTTGTCACGTATTCTGTAACAAAGCTCAGGCGGTATAATTTTAATCATTTACCAGATACATAACTTAACCAGAATTATTTTACAGCAAACTCATATATCCACGCGAGTTAGTATCTGTTCTGTATCGAAGTTATTTGTAAGGTGAACTCGAGACGATAAATTAAGAGACATACAAACTTTCGTCGGATAATTACGACGCTGGGGTGTCCGTTCACTTGTACTTTCATTATTCTCATTGGTTTGTTTCCATACACATGCGATATTTACTGATATTATGATCAAAAAAAATTGGTTCTGCGTTTATAAGGTGGTTCGATTCCTATACTAACAAAAAGTGCACAGTCTCTAGATAACTGGACAGCAGTCTAAACATATGCGGATCGAATTAGTTACGTCTTATTGTCGGTAGATCAATAGAATGAATGTGTGCTATTTGCCAACAAAAACAACACGTAATTTATTCGATATGCATATGTTAAAAAATTATTACTGTTCCATTATTTAGTGAATGTGCACTGATTGTTTATGTAGTAATCGTACCTTAATGCGTACAGCTAAGGTGTGGAACTTTACTTTATTTGCTGCTAAAAACGGTGAAGAAAAACATCTTGAGATAACCAGCGTGAAGGCATGTACCATCGGATTTAAGCGGCTATGGGTCACGTGAATGCTCAACTTTTAAGCAAATATTAGGTCTCTCAAACGTAACGTTTGAACTTGCCTTTGACTACCCTCTTGTGGGATATCTTCTACTGAATAAGAGATCCAAGAAGTCCATTATGGTGATTAAGAATAGCCGTGAGCTGACGCGCTGCCGCTGGCGGTCCGACATCTTCCTTAGATGTTCATTCTTTTGCAACCGCTGCGGGCACGCTCACGTGACGCACACGGCACGCACACTCAGTCGGTTTGCTTTTATAATAATCGTGTCGTACTCGACAGTGCAAACGCGTCTGAACTCTCAACTGACTACATAAAGTAGCACGTGGCGGTAATGACTGTAGCGAACTGTTTGATTTAAACTCGCAACAATTGTGTTTATGAATACCTCCCTTTCCACCCGAGGGGCAAAGTTCTAATGGATGATCTTTGTCTATTGATAAGATGTTTAAGTAATTGGCGCTAGGGGTTGATTCTGATCATAAGAAATTAAGGGATGAAAAGAATGAAGCAGAAGTTTGTTTTGGAAGTTGATTAGAATTTTAAGGATTTTGTTAAGGGAATTATTTTGCAGTTATTATAGCAATCGACAGAGATTAAAGCAACGTTTCAACCAGATACACTGGATAGCAGTAGGTCCTTCAGTATTTTAATTATAAATGCTTATGAGAATTTCGGGACTTATCGTCCAATGATCTAGTTACTAGTTTAGTACTATGTTTTGAACAACTTCTTCAGTCAAAATTAGTTTTAACGGATGTTCGCAGTCAAAATCGGTTTTGAATGAATGAATAAAATACTCTTTATTGCATACCAAGATAAAATTACATTAAGAAAGGAAATAAACAATAAATAACGATCTCTTCCAGACAACCTTTGGATGGACAGGATAAACGAAAATCAAAAGACGGCGGTGTAAAAGTACCTTTAGCATACATAAACATAACCCTTATAATGCAATATACCTATTGATTATACCTAATAAACATAAACTTAAATACATACAAATAATCATACTAATATTATAAATGCGAAAGTTTGGACGTTTGTCTGTTTGTTACTCAATCACGTCGTAACGGCTTAACCGATTGCTATAAAATTCGGTATATACGTAGATTATAACTTGGATCACCACATAGGCTACCAGTTATCCCATAAATCAGTTCACATGGGATAAAAATGGGGTGTCAAGTTAAGTTGCAACAGCGAGTTAAGCTTTAGGTTACCTACACATTTAGTAGTGTAACGCGTACAAAGTCACGGGCAACAGCTAGTATAGAAATAAACTATGGTTTTCATTGATTTTGTATGTGTTTAGACTAGAACATTTTATTCCGTACTCCATCTAAGACCACATGTGAAATTGTGTCCTAGAAAGATCTAAAATAACAAAAAATGGTTTACAATAAATATTTATCTATCTATCACTATTTAGAATTCATCAGCAAACAAAAAAAGGCAAACCAAAGGCTTACTTAACCCAAATTTTATTCTCCGAAACTCATAAAAACGCAACTTAACCAAATAAGAGCCTCAAAGAAAGCTGGCGTTAATAAACTGCCATTTGACAAACAAGCGGTGGAAAAGAAAGAAGAAATACTTTGTGAAATATTCCAATGAAATATGTATTAAATCTGGGAGCAAGAAGATTAAGCTGCTGTGAACCGATATTACTGGGAAGGACTTGCCGTAGAGCGAGCGATGCGATAGCTTACATTCAATAAATACAATGCTAAATAACTATGTTTGTTGAAAAGTTACTTTATCAAAATTACCTGTAAAATAACTTTATCAAACAACAGATTTAAATGAACCCAAACACTACAATCCATTTATAAGTTCCATTGTCTAGCATCGGTCTCCATCATAAGACCACCTCCATGGTACCATATTATTGCATTTTCCCCAAAATTACATATGTATTCCAAATTTAAACGCGTATACAATATTTCGTGTCTTATCCGCTCTATCGTTGAGGAATTTCTTCTTGGAAGCCAACCCTGAGTGCAGCAGCGATGTCATGGAACTTAGAACGGGCTATCATAATTAAATGCGTATACAAAATTTCGTGTCGGTGCCGTTGACCGTTGAAGAATTTCTTCATCTGGAGCCAATCCAGGGTGTAAAAGCAGGTCATGCTTACCATAAAAATGCATTGTCATCAGTAGTGAACCAATAGGTAAAATTTCAATTCCATAGGATAAGAGGAAGTGGTTCTAATTCAGCTCGCAATATTTGACCTAAACCAACTAACTAACAAACAAACATTGCAAGCTAAATAAAAGCTTGTAAAAATACATATGTATTCTGTCAGTCCAATAGTTTAGCTTACTTTAAGACTAGCGCTGTGTTATATATCCAGCATTTTTTTTTCTGAATAATATCTAGGGAAGTGCTAATAATTTTTCATTGAATAGCTTTCTTAAGCTGTCAGTGGAAACTCGCCATACAGTTAGGTGTGCAGGAAGCAAAGAATTTAATCTACAATGAAAGAAACTTGGAGGTTCTTTGTGCGTGTCACCTACCGCCCGACCCCTGAACCAACTACCTTCCGACACGTGGAGCTACGAAGCGTAAGGCATGGAGAAGGCATTTCTTTACCCCCAATTCTATTGTACAAAGTAAAGTTCACTTAATTGAACGGTTAAATTAGATTGTCATCTTTTAATTAGTTTTTTGTAATATAGTCTAAAAAATTAAAAAAAAAGAAAAGCGGTCCCTGTCATATTTTATTGTATTGTATGAGTGATAAGTACGTAGTTCAATAAAAACATCTTTCATTTCTTGAGTCTCCTAATAGGCTAGTATCTACCCGCACGGGTTAACCCGCAGTGCGAGGGGAGACGCAGCGCGAAGGGAATCGCACTTACCCCGATTTTATCAGTCGTTATACTAATAAAACAGAACGAGAAAACTCATTTTTATTGATTTAAGATAATCACGAAAGTTTTCTTAAAAAAACCTATATATGTATATATAAAACAAAGTCGGGTCAGTTACACCATTTATAATTGAAGAACTGCGGGACCGATTTTTATGATCTTTTCATTAATTGGATTCGTCTCCACTAGCAGAATAACTATACAATAATTGAAAAATTTACGAATACAAAAATTATGACGGAAATACCTTTTCTCATACATAAATGTAGCTAATAATGGCCGATTGACAATTCTACCGATATATGCATGTCAAGGCGGTAGGTACGGTACGGAAGTTCGGCGGGTCCGCTAGTATATATAATATATAAAAAGGAACTTTATATTGGATTTCTTAAAACTTAATTCTACGCATGTAATCATTAAGTGCTTTCGTACAACTGTTAACTCCTTGATCCCTAAGGACAGTGGTTTAGATAAATCCAATGACACCTGATTTGGCAAAATCTATCACGGCGTTCAATGTTGATGCCAGGAGGACCAACGTTAGCCAAAACATTGGCCACGTAACGTCTGAGAGGCCAAACTGCAAGCCAGGATGGCACTTCGGACACCACCCCGTGACTCAGAGATAGTCGTCTCTGACGTTGAAGCCAGGGTTAAGCACGAAAGTCCGATCCTTACCCACACTTCCCCATTAAAAATGGTCGAAGTGTTGAAGACCCATGTCGATGCGCTTAATATACGTCTGTTCATTTGACCTAATACTGGGAGTAATCTAAAGGAATATTTTTTTAGGGAGATATTTGTATAAACAAACATTTTCATAATAAATATCCCCTTAGTTTTTTTTGAATCACAAAAGTTGCCTGGAAGAGATCGCTTTTAGTGATAAGGTCGCCCATTTTACCTACGATTTAAAAGCGTATTTTCTATCATTGGTTTAATTATTAACCGACTTCAAAAAAAGTAGGAGGTTTTCAATTCGTCGGAATCGTCGGAATGTATGTTCCCCGATTACTCAAAGACGCGTGGACCGATTCCAGAAATTATTTTTTGTTTAAAAGGATATACTTTCCAGATGGTCCCATTGGCACCAAGTCAGCATCTGATGCTGGGATCCCAAAAAGTCGAGGGCAATCCTCAAATTTTATATCACCTCAAAACACCGGCAGTTATCAAACCGATTTAGAAAATTATCTTTTTATTTGAAAGGATATACTGTAATATTGGTCACATAGACATTTCATCAAAATCAGTTCAGTAGTTTGGTTAAGTTAGTTATATTTTTGTTAAAATGTTACTTGTAATGGTGTGCAATAAAGACATTGTCAATAATTTAATCTACAGTTTCTACAGCTCTACATACGTACTCCAAAAAAGCCCCACTCATTTATTTATCATCCACGTTTCCTTACAATTCAATATGATCCCTTTGTTGGTGGTTTTCTCTTTAATAAATGCGGCGGATCCCCAATTCTCGCTCAAATAATATTGTCGCCTCTTGTGGCCGCGCCTCCTAGTTGACTTTCATTGCGCTATTTAAATCACTTTTTATAGAGATGAATTGAAATGTGGATCTTGGTAAACGCCATTTTACTCCACTGCTAAAGGACGAGTAGATGGATAATAATATATATCTATAATCTTCTTAATTTCTATAAATAAATAATAAGTATGTATGTACATATGTATGTGGTACACCCTTGATACCCTAGGTAAAACACATTCCATCCAAAGGTTATCTGGTAGACATCTCTACTCAGTGATAAGATCAATAATTATAAACATTAATTTGAATACTGTTGCTTTTAACTATTTTGTGTTGGTGTGCAATAAAGTATTATCTAATCAAATCTAGGTCTGGACATTTAATACAGCGCTATCTAGCCCCATACTAAGCAAAGCTTGTACTTAAAGTCAAAGTCAAAATCTTTTATTCATTAAAATCACAAGGATCACTTTGAAACGTCAATTTTACTGCCTGTTCCTTCGCGACCAAGCCAGGAAAGAAAGGCAAGAAAACAAGGCTGGTTTTTTTTTTAATGATCCTTTTAGAATACATAACAATACAGGTAATAAATTACGTCGAAATTGTAACATTTTGAACGAGTTGGAGCAATTTCAATTCAACTATGGGAACTAATATAATACTTTATACATTTTAACAGTACAAAATGTATAGTAACACTCAGGCCCGGAAAAAATATCTGTAGATCTGCAGATCTGTCTGTTCTGCAGCCGAAATTGAACCCGCCACCACTTGCGCCTTAACCAGCTATTCGCCCACGAGGTTTTAAATTATGAAGCTTTGAAATTTTACGATTATTAATTTTTTATTCACTCTTATAAAGGAGTCTATAAAATCCAATATAGTTTTAAGTTAAGCAGAGCCGTATCTGCCAGCAATTTCGCGATATTCAATTGAAACTTCAACCCAACATCTCAAGTTTAGCAATTCTTAAGTTAATTAAATTCACAAGTCCAATCAGCTCGAAACCTTAAGGACGTGTTCAGATTAAGCCAGTCGCTAGCGCCAGTCAATATGTTTTAGTACTGGTTGTTTTATTAACCCACATGTTTTAAAATAATTATTAATTCACAAAACGATGCTTGTTGAAATTTAAAACGATCGTGCCGTTTATTATTTTATTAAGAACTAGCTGTTACCCGCGACTTCGTACGCGTTACACTACTAAATGTGTACTAATTCATCACAACATATCACATTAATTTATGTGATGTTCATTGAGGATGTGTGTTTATTTATTTGTTTGTTAATCAACACGTCAGAATGGCTAAACCGATTTCGATGAAATTTCGTATATATGTAGAATTTAATCTGGATTAACACATATGCTACTTTTTATTCCATAAATCAGCTAAAAAATTGCAGCTACATAAGCGTCTTGCAGTCCACTCCTGTCCAGTCTGTTAAATGTAGTTTTTAAACATCATCGAGCGCACACATTTATCAGTGGTGTTCGTAAATAAAGTCCCGCAAGCTAAACTGAACCTTAGGCACAATCATCACCGCCCATAGAAAGCACACAGCCAAATAGTAATTATTTATCTATGTATTTTCTATGTTGTTTGTATTTTTTTTTGTTTATATGGTGTACATAAAGTGTTTATTTTAATCTTTCATTCATGCAGACAAATAAACGAATATACAAACTTTCAAATTTATACTATTAGTGTGATTCAGTCCTGGCTTCATGATCAGGCCCTGGTAGTCATTTTAGTCTCGGAAAAACAATTTAATAGAACACGATAAATCTACTGCTATACATTAAAGAGTTATGTTGAATCTCTGCTGGCTCCATCATCAGACCCTGGTAGACGATATCGTCCAACATCTCACAAAAACAATTTAAAAGAACACACACATGACCGTTCTAGTATCTATTAAGGAGTTCTGTTGATTTCCTCTTGGCTCCATCATCAGCTCCGGCAGACATTATATGTAATAACGTTATAAATCTCACACAAACAACTTAAAAGGAACCAAACACGACCGTTGTACTGTTATCCATTTCAGACTTCTGTTGATTCCCCCCTGGCTCCATCATCACACATTTACCATCATACTTACATCTCACACAAATAATTTAAAAGAACCAAAACATAACCGTTCTACTCTTATCCATTAAGGAATTCTGTTGATCACCTGTTGGTTCCATTTTATTTTTGACGACATTAAAAACGACACCACACTCAAATTTTTCATATAAGAGGTCTTATTTTGACCTAGGGGTACATGAAAATATTTAAATTTAAAACTAATTTTAACTATTTCAAAATACTCTTAAATCTGGCTAAAACGAAAAATGAGATTAGGTTGTCAAAGAAAGTGGTCCTGTGCCTTTTTTCAGAAAAAAATCTGAAAGCGCTGAAATATCTATTAGTTTATTTTATTAGGGGAATCAACATTTAAAATTTGATCGGTCTACTACTAACATAACCTGAAAAACAGACTATTTTTGTTTTATTTTATACTCTTATTTTGGACCCCTTGGGGTACGAATGTCAAAAAAATCCTTTCTTAGTCCACCCATACAACCTAAAAAGAACACACCCTCTATATTTCAAGTCTCTAGGATCAACGGTTTAGGCTGCGCGTTGATTTTCAGTCAGTCTGTCAGTCTCGCGATTATTTAATATACTGATGATGATAATGATGGTTAAGAGCGGTCTATTCCCCGTCTTCAGACGCTGGTAATCAATTGTATCGTGAAACGTCTCGCAGAAACAATTTTATAGAACTAAATCACGATACATCTACTGTTATCGATCAGAGTTCTGTATATTCGCTCCTGGCTCCATCATCAGACTCTGGTGGTCTTACCATGATAAAATGTTTCATTATTAGATTATATTATTAGATATGTTAGACATTATTAGATACGTTTCATATTAGAAAGCATTTATGCAAAGTTATACGTTCGTAAATGCAAATAACATTGTTTTAGAACAAACTACAACATCCCTTTTCAACCCTATGGGGTGATTTTCAGATAGAATTACTATCCCATGTTTCATTATGCACCTTGTTTAGTATTTAAGTAAAGTTTTAAGTCTATTAATCCTAGAAATAATGTTTTGCCATACAAATTTCAACACCCTTTTTCACACACCCAGGGGATGAATTTTGAAAATTAAAAAAATACTATTTCTCTTATTTTTGTTAAAGAATATGTTCGCCAAGTTTCAAGTTTATAAACCCAAGAACCAAGGTTTTTCCTACAACCGTAAAAACCTTTTTTGACCCCTTTGGGGCATGAATTTCCAAAAATCCGTTCTTAGTGTTCACTTTCACACCACAAAGAACAAACCATCCAAATTTCAAGTCTCTAGGACCAGCCGTTTGGGCTGTGCATTGTCTATATGTCAGTCAGTCAGGACAACGATTCTTATATATTAGAAGAAGAAGATATATGAAGCACGTGCCGTTTTGAATATATATAAACTAGTAGTGGAAAGCCGCCAAGTAACTACACAAGTAAAATGCCTGTAGCTAACTCAACACACGCACTGGAAAGCACATCGTAGGTCGGCCCCTACAATATGGAAAAATGACCTGATAAAGGTTATTGGGAGCCGTTGAGTGCAGGCTTCACAAGACCGGTCGCTCTGGAAATATATAGGGGAGGCCTATATTCAACAGACGACGTCCTATAGCTGATATGATGATGATAAACTAACTCGATGTGAATGAGCCATAATGTCCGAATTACAGAAGATTGTCTTATTAATTACTTGTTTGGATTTTGCTTCGGTTTTATTAAACTGTGGATAAGATCTTGTTATTGGTAGATTGCTTAGAAATTTAGTAACAACAACTTATTTAAAGACTGAAATATGTTCAACGAAATATTAAATCTAAAAAGCAATGTTTAGTCCTTTTACAACTTTTTTTTTTATTAGTTTAATACAACGCCTTTATTTATGACTAGCTGTCCAATCCACAGCTTCGAACGCGTAGTTTTTCAATAAAAACATTACCCTCCTTGTGCGCAGTTGGGTAAAAAGTAGCCTATGTCACCCGGGGATAGTGTAGCTTCCCAACAGCCAATACATTTTTAAATCGGTCAAGTAGTTTCGGAGCCTATTCAATACAAACAAACAAATCTTTCCTCTTTATAATATTAGTATAAAATAGTGGCATGTCCCGGCTTCGCACGCGTGGACATTTATTTTTTAAACATTTTGGAATAAACGTAATATGGTATTGATGATCTGACTTTGTTCGGCATTTCTATCAACTTTTAAAATGGAAAAAATAAGTTATAGTTACATAACTACAATAATTAGACATATGGTATCGCAAAGTTTTTTGTAGATATTGATACGTTCTTTAATATTGTAGAATTTTATTTGCTCTATCATCAATAGTTTCCGCAGCGCATACGAGGAAAGACATTTTATGGCTAAATTTTTTACACCCTGGATAACATTATTGAAGTTTTAGTAGGGTCCCTATTTTTTTCTAGTAATAGCTTATGTTACTCAGGGATAATGTAGAATTCTAATGGTTAAAGAATTTTTGAAATCGGACCAGTTGTTTTTGAATTTATTTGTTACAGACATACAAAAATACACATCTTTCGTCTTATAATATTAGTGTAGATATGCACGTTTTATTAAAAAGGTTCAAATAAAGCACCTCGGTCTCTTTATTTACTTTTGAAATGGATGCTCCTTCAAAATGATTGACTAATTACAGCTTTTTGAAAAAAATCGCAGGTAAAACGTTGAATTAATCCCAATCGATGGTAGATTACCGGGAGCCCGAGTGATTCATTGCACCATTAATCCTCTGCCGGCGGGGAGACATTATCTATTAAATTGTTTTACAAAGTTTTATTTTAATATGTTTTGTCACGTTGAATATGTTTGAGGAGTGGTGTAGTTTTTCTGTGACTTAGAAATATCAAAGGAATAATATTCGTTATTACAGAAAATGACCAAAGACATTAATGAAAATGAAATATATTGAGGTAAGCCGTGCAAACCTATACATTTTATTTTAATCTTTGAAGAAAATAAAATGTTTAAAACAGCACCACTTATAAACCTCAACAAAACAGAAGAACGATTCCATTTTCATATCATTGCCCAAAATCGGGGCAGAAAGGATCTCGAGTGTAGATCATGCTGGAAAGCGCAGCGTGGTTACGGCCCGCCACTAGATAGAAAAAGGACCTGATAAAGGTTGCTGGGAGCCGTTGGGTGCAGGCTGCATAAGATCGGCCACTCTTTAAATCTATCGGGCAGGCGTATGCTCCAAGTTCCCATTTTCCGAGATGTACCGGTAGCCGTAAAAGGTCACCTCGAGCTTCTAGGGGTTTCGTTCACGCCTACTCTCAACTTTAGCTCACACATCGAGTCTTAGGCTAAAACAGCTGCCATGAAGCTGGGCATCTTTAACAAGGTCAGGAGATACTTCACACCAGGACAGCTTCTTAGTCTATACAAAGCACAAGTCCGGTCTGGTATGGAGTACTGCTGCCACCTTTAGGATGGTTCGGCCAAATACCAGCTCGCTACCTTAGACTCGATAGAACGTAGGGCTATTGGGCTAATAGGTGAGCAATATATGGCGGAGGCTAAGACCCAAAGTCTCGAACACCGTCGTAAAGTTGCAAGCCTATCGATCTTTTACAGAATACATTTCGGGGAATATGCGCAGGAACTTTACGATCTAATTCCGCCATCTCCTTTCCATCAAAGGACAAGCAGGCGCACGGCTCAGTACCATCCGTACCTAGTTGATATACCACCCATTCGCACACACCGTTATGGTTCTACGTTCTTGATGCGTACAGCTGAGGTATGGAATGCTTTGCCGTCGTCTGTTTTTCCTAAAGAATACAATCCGGGCCTCTTTAAGGTAAGAGTGAATAGATTTCTTCTAGATCTTCGTGCTTCATCTTAGACCACATCATCGCTTACCATCAGGTGAGATTGTGGTCAAACGAAGATTTATTTAGTTAAAAAAAAATTTTCAGTAGTGACGCCCAGTGGCTGGTATGATGCTGATGATGAAACCGACATATCACCGGCGAATTCATCACTGAGTAATATAAAATGTTAAAAACAGCACCACATGAAAACCTTAACAAAACAAAAGAAGGATTCCATTTTCATATCATTGCCAAAGCAATCCATTACCCTCTTTTAAGCCTAGCTCCAGCACGCGGAGTTTCCCACATATTTGATGCATGCTGATGCGATCTGCTTTAATCTAGATATGGCAGCACGTAACAATATTAATTATTCATTGGATCGAGCGAATATACCAATTTCACGGTTCTTTGCGCGCCCGCCGCCGCCGCTGCACTCGTACAGCGTGCGTTCAAGTTTCACGTTATTTAAATGTAGGTATGCATCATCTTGCAGGTGGAATAGGTAATTTGTCTATGTCATCGTAGGAACTTAGAAGGGTGTGAGTTTGGCCAAGTATTCATAGTGTTTTGGAATGAGATCGTCTCATCATCATCATCATCATCAGCCGGTAGACGTCCACTGCTGAACATAGGCCTCCCCCTTAGATCGCCACAACGAGCGGTTGGTAGCCGTTTGCGCCCAACGGCTCCCCGCGATTCTTACTAGATCGTCGGTCCACCTTGTGTGGGGCCGGCCTACGCTGCGTCTTCCAGTCCGTGGTCTCCACTCGAGAACCTTTCTTCCCCAACGGTTATCGGTTCTACGAGCGATGTGGCCTGCCCATTGCCACTTCAACTTGCTAATTTTGAGAGCTATGTCGGCCACTTTAGTTCTTCTGCGGATTTCCTCATTGCGGATTTTGTCACGCAAAGAAACCCCGAGCATAGCCCTCTCCATAGCTCGTTGAGGGACCTTGAGCTTGGTCATGAGGCCATGAGTAAAGGACCACGTTTCAGTGCCATAGGTCATCACTGGCAACACACACTGGTTGAAGACTTTAGTCTTCAGGCTCTGGGGAATTTTGGACGAGAAGATATCGCGAAGTTTTCCGAACGCTGCCCAGCCGAGTTGGATTCTTCGTGCGACCTCTTTGTCGAAGTTGGACTTACCTAATTGGACAGTTTGTCCTAGGTATACATATTCGTCGACAACTTCGAGAGTATCGCCCCCAACAACTACCGGTACGGGCGCAACATGGATATTTGACATGATTTTCGTCTTATCCATGTTCATTTTAAGACCCACTGAGGTCGTTGAGCATGGTACCGAGGTCCTCGAGCGATTCGGCCATAATGACTATATCATCGGCAAAACGAAGGTGAGTGATGTATTCGCCATTGATATTGATGCCAAGTCTATCCCAGACCAAGAGTTTATAAACGTCCTCCAATACGTTCGTGAACAGTTTCGGAGAAATTACGTCTCCCTGTCTCACGCCTCTCTGCAATTGGATTGGTTCCGTACTCTGGTCCTGTAGACGGACTGACATAGTGGCGTTACTATACAAACACTTCAACACTTCGATATACCTATAGTCGATTTGGCATCGCTGAAGAGACTGCAGTACCGCCCAGGTCTCGATTGAATCGAAGGCTTTTTCATAGTCCACAAACGCTAGACATAACGGCCGATTATACTCCTTGGTCTTCTGTATAATCTGGCGTAGCGTGTGGATGTGGTCTATGGCACTAAAGCCTTTTCGGAAACCGGCTTGTTCGGGAGGCTGGAAGTCATCGAACCTGCGTGCGAGACGGTTCGTAATCACTCTCGAAAACAGCTTGTAAACGTGGCTCAAGAGCGAGATGGGCCTGTAGTTCTTTAATAAGGTTTTATCACCTTTTTTAAAGAAAAGCACCACCACGCTCTTATCCCACGCTTTTGGCGTGGTTCCTTCGAGGACGACGGAGTTAAATAACTTCTGGAGGACTTGAAGTACCGGTTTTCCAGCCGCTCTCAGAAGTTCTGTCGTAACTCCATCCTCACCTGGTGCCTTGTTGTTTTTAAGCTGTTTCAGAGCGATCCTAATCTCGTACAGGCTGATGTCCGGGATGTCTTCGGTATAGTGTCGGGTTAGTTTGGCTCTGGTGTCCTGAGCCAACTGTCCAACGGGGTTTTGTGTTGATGTGTACATCTGTCCATAGAACTTTTCGACCTCTCTCAGAATCTCCGGTTTCGACGAAATGATAGTGCCGCTGTCGGTCTTCAGCTTAGTCATTTGGCTTTGCCCTATAGACGAATGCTTTGCAAACACTTTTGAACCTTTGTTCCTTTCTATTGCGACCTTAATACGAGATGTATTAAAGGTACGCAGATCGTGTCGCATAGATTTCGAGATTCGTCTATTAAGCACGCCGTATGCCGACATATCAGCTGAAGACTGCAATCTCATTTCATCCCGGTCCTCCATTAGCTTAATGGTTTCATCTGCGAGTTTCTGGTGCTTAGTTCGGCGGGGGGCCTTAAAGAACTTAGATCCCACCGCTTGGACAGTTTCCACCAACCCGTTGTTTATCTCGTCAATATCATTGCAGCTGGCTAGGCACTGGAAGCGATTGTGCAGTTCTAGCTGAAAGCTCTCGGGGTTTTGGATTTGGGCAGGATTTGGACGGAGCGCAGACTTCGTCGTAGAGATCGTCTGGTCGTAGGTAAATAATTTTTATTTTTAACTATTTTAAAATGCTCTGCCTGACGCTCTGTTTTTTTATGAAGCTAAACTACAAAATCAGACACAAAAAAGTATTAAGTTCTAGTTTAACTGGGTTGGTTGCGAAATTCTGAAGACTATTTGTTATTTTCCGTTCGGTAAAGGGGTGCTAGCTGTAAAAAGCATTTTTTTACTTATTATGTGTTTACAAGTGTTGGAGCATTTTTTAATTTATAAAAAAAATACTTCTTCTAGTTCTCATGAACTTGTATTACTGAATTGTCATTTAAGTATGTTAATCTATCTAATCTAATAAGTATGTTTATCGGGCTCAATGGTGTACTCTGGGAGAGACATATGTCCAGCAGTGGACTGTTATAGGTTGATGATAATGATGTTAATCTTATTTCTGTTGTCTTTTATTTGTCTACCTACTCTGTTGTTATGTATTATTTGTGATGAATCGATATTAGACTAGGTATGTCTTATTTGGAACGAAAGAGAAACGCAATCTATTTCATCAATGCTCTCTAATGGCGGGTTCCTATATCAATCGGTAACCGACTACGACTCGTATCTCCTTGAAAAAGTGTCAAACTATTGACACGCTTTCAAGGAGAAACGAGTCGTCGCTGGTTACCGTCGGATATAGGAACCCGCTATAAGAGTACACTCTCAAAACATCCTGTAGGACAATAACTAAACGTACCCGGTAAGCCGAAACCGCGCGATCAAATTTGCCGCGTCAGCGCTCACGCAGCCGCCCCGCGCCCGCCCCGCGCACGCCCCGCACTCGCCCCGCACATGCCCCGTATGCGCTTTTACAACGTAATTATTGCTGTCGGTTATTAGCTGAGATTGATGTGTTGTGCAATACTGATTGAACTATTCAAGCATTTTCAGATATTTTCGGAGCTGACTCAGCGAAACTCTGCCTATGGGGCTTTTAAACTTATTGAAACACGCGGTTCTGTGCTTTAATCTGCGAAGAGATTTCTATATCAAACTTTGAAATAGCTCTTTATTTTTGAACTAAGTGTAATGTTTTGTCCAGAATTCGAAATAGAAAATAGGCAAATATTATATATTGACTGACATTACTTTACTGTTGTAATCTACACTGCCTATTTGAACACTTGTGTATGAATAATTTATGTCACCGAAATTAATTTAGAAAATTAATATACTTCTAAAAATAGCACAAATAAAAAAAGTTTACCAATCTCGAACATTTTTACAACTTTCCAAAACCCTTTCTAACTTACTCATAAAATAATTCAAGTCTCGGCTACGAGCTCACGAATTAATCATTTCCTCGAATTAGCCTGTTTCTAAGTTTGAATATGAAAATGGCGGTTAATTTTTGGCCGGTTGACGGATCTCATCTGATTACCCGGATGGCTGGCGGTAGACGTAGCTAGGATGGACCAAGATGTCATTAAGATGAGACAGTCTTATCAGGCCATTGTACTTATGTACAGTACTACAATTTAAGTTCTCTTCGGCTAATTTCATTTATCATCGGAAATATGGAATATATCGGAATCTATATACATAATGAGAAGAGTAGTTGAGTTCCTTGTAAAGGGCTCGCCCGCGGAAGAACTACGAACATACATTTTCCGCCGACAAGCATCATTGCTGTATTTCGGTTTGAAGGGTATGGTTGCCGGTGAAGTTACAGGCACATGAGGCTTTACATCAGTATGCCTCAAGTTGTAGGATGCAGGGCAGTGCTTCGTAAGGCACATTTTTATGGTGCATGGTTTACGAGGCAATTCTCTGTTAAAGGCGATGGTTACCACTTAACATCAAGTCCAGCTCCAGAGTATAGTCCCAGATCAAATTGTAGGCATGTTATTCTGACAGCAGTCGCAGGACTCATGCTATATCTTACAAACTATAAGTTTTTAGTTATAAGGGGCAAGTAGTCCTAATTGTACCTGCTTCCATAAATACGTTCCTGGTTATGGGAACGAGCGCCGTCCGTCTTCACCCGTCTTTCATTAAAATCCGGGATTTGTATAATTGTCAATTGTGTTTATAATTTAGGCGTTGGGCGGAATTGTGAATTAATTTCTTGAATTGTTCTTGACTTGAGCTCAGATTAACGCAGAGAAAAACAAATGCTTTGTATAAAAGTGCTAAAATACACATTTTAAAACCAAACATATTTTAAACACAAATAAAAAAACACACGATAAAAAAATAAAACTAATGGATATTAAAGTTTTATAATTGGGAATGATTGTTGCGAATAGGATTTGTATCCGTTATCTTACCCTGAGTTTAAAAGTATTATGCCATAAATGTCGGAGAGGTAACAGTGTTAAAAAAAAATTGGTCAAGCGCGGTTGTAGGATTCCTTATTTAGGGGGCACAAACGAAATGAAGCTTTATTTGATTTTAATTTATTTCGGAACAACAAACAGTTGAATTGTGCACTATAAAGTTTACAGTATTCATATGGTAGAAGTATTAATAATGTAACCCACTACGTTATCCACGTTTTGGTAAAACAGAGGCAAAAAGTAGATGCAAGTAGAGTTCCAGAAGGGCCTTATATCTATAATTTATGACAAAACTATAATTTTTGTAATTTTGTAATTTTTACTTATTTTCAGTGAACTTTTTTACATGTGATTAAAAACAATGTGAACACTGGAAAATGCATTAGTAAAATAATGTGTTGCAGTTTCCAATGACCTTACATACAATTAGATGAGTTTGACGTTCTTGTTTATAGGTAGGTATACAATTTACCAATTTACAAAATTTTGATATAAATAAGAAAACTTAAATTATATAAGTATTTAGGTTTTTGTATCCAAAAACTGTTGAGGAAACCTTATAGTGTTTTTTGAAGACCCATTCCAATTTCGTGAGTAAAAAAGAAATTCCCAACATCTACATCTAAACAAGTGCATCATCATCATCATCATATCAGCCGTAGAACGTCCACTGCTGGACAAAGGCCTCCCTCATTGATCTCCAGGAACTGCGGTTGGAAGCGGCCTGCATCCAACGCCGAGCTGCGGTTCTTACCAAGTTGTCTGCCCATCTTGTGGGTGGACGTCCTACGCTGCGCTTGCCGGTCCGTGGCCTCCACTTGAGAACCTTTCGGCCCCATCGGCCATCTGTTCTGCTCGCTATATGGCCTGCCCATTGCCACTTCAACGTGCTAATCCGTCGGGCTATGTCGGTGACTTGAGTTATCCTACGTATCTCCTCATTTCTGATTTGATCCCGTAGAGAAACCCCGAGCATAGCCCTCTCCATAGCTCGTTGAGCGACTCTGAGCTTATTTATAAGGCCAATAGTGAAGGACCACGTCTCGATTCCATATGTCATCACTGGTAACACACACTGATTGAAGACTTAACAAGTTATTTTAGTGTAATTGTCAAAACGACACTAATAATCTACGAATAAAACGGTTTTAACTGATCGAACAGATAGACATACAGACAGACAGAATAATTCGACTGATTGATAAAAAACGATTGATTGTTGATAAATATAGTTGAATGGTAGACTATACGCAAATTCACAAACTTGAATATTGTGTCGCAATTATATTTCATGCACAAAAGCCTATTAAGACATTTCACGATGTTCACCAACCGAATAATTTCCAGAAAGTTCCCAACAAACTGGCGAACGACTGTTACAATAAATTAGGCGCATAGCATCAAAACGGAACACCTCCCCGCCCTAAAACACAGCGTTTTATTGTGTGCACTATAAAATAATTAAATTTCCATAACGCTGCCTGTTTCACCCCACCCTCCCCTATCTGGTTGTATAAAAATTCATTGCGTTGCTTCTCGCTCTGATTAAAACATTATTACTTTTTCATATTACCACGTTATATTACCATTTATGAGTACGATTTAAAATAAAGAACCTAGAGAAATATTACTATGAAATGTATTCATCGTCCAAATGGCGACCTCAGTGGCGCAGTGGACGAATAGCCGGCTGAGATGCAGGAGGTATGGATCTACATATATTTATTCCGGGTCTGGATGTTTTTCGGACTACTCCTCTACTAGCTGACCTGCCTGCGGCTTTGCACGCATGGTTTGTCAATAAAAACATTATCCACCTCCTGCGCAGTCGGGTAAAAAGTAAGCTATGTTACTCAGGGATAATGTAGCATTCTAATGGTGAAAGAGTTTTAGAAATCGGACCAGGAGTTTTTGAGTTTATTCGTTATAAACAAACAAAAATACGAATCTTTTCTGTTTATAACATTATTATATTATATATAGGTATAATACAATAATATATTATTTACAAAAAAAAGTATATACGCGTATGTATTCTATCAGTTATCTATCAGTACAATCTCTGCTTAGTTTGGGGCTAGATAGTGACGTATTAAATGTGTAGAATTCTTAATTTCTATACAAAAAATGGGCTTGTATAACCTTAACTAGTGGTTCGCTCCGAACTGAGATCTCGTGAAACCCCCAAAAAACAAAATAAATATTAATCTTAGGGCGACTTGCACAACAATGCCTAAACATATTTAGTAGCTAAATATGATTAAATAAGTTGTCAAATCAAACAAATACGTCAAATTTAAACATGTTTAGGCACGTTTAGTGATCTTTGTGCATGTCCGCCATAATCTTTGACTAATAAATTAGTGTCATGAAAACGATCGACCAAGTAACTTGACCTACACTTTCATTCAATTTAGAGGTAACTGGGGTTCATTGGTATATTGGTTTTTCTTATTAGGGGCAGAAATTTCAGTTATTCTGGATTTCAGACTTTTCCCTATATTTGTGTCACTAAAGCTACACAAATACCAAATGTCAGCATTGTGTGGTCATTGGTGTACCCTGTGAATTTTGTCAAAAATTTTTTTATTATGGCTAATAACTTAAAAACTACAAGGATTAAACTAAGCGCAAATTTCAAAATAAAACAATGCCAATATTGTCTTGAGTTCATTCAAAAATCCCATAGAAACAAGCACTTTCAGTTTTACCAGCATATTCCAAGCAATTTAAAAAAAATATCTTATCCGAAAAGTCTTTTTCGTATAATTACAAGCATAAAACCAGCTGTTCTCAAGTGATGCGCTAATCAACGAACAGCATTAAATTTTATATTTTATATAGACATTACTGGAATTTTGAAATTGAAAGTTTATGACAAAGCGCTTCTATAGAAGCCCATCAACAGACAGAGTTAGTAATGCACAGCTGAAACAACTTTGAAATAGTAGTAGACCGGGAGACCTCGGTACGTAAACACTACCACATCTAGTACTATAAACAAGTATTTGAGTAGTTATGTTAAATTGAAATAACTATACACAATTGTAACTACAACGACACTACAATTATATTAAGTAATTCCTGTAAAAATAGATGTAAGTGGGAATAAATAAAAAAAATATTAGATTGAACAGGCTTTGGCATCTAAACATGTTATTCGCTGTTCTACATGAGATAAACATGGTGATATTCGACCGAAAAAAAGGATAGTTTACGTAAATAGTTAGGATAAATTATTAAGAGATACATTACATGTGTTATTCAAAAAGCTGGTTAAACTAGTCATTCTTATTTTGAAGAAAAGAAAGTATAAGGCTTCTCACACAAATGAAAGAGAGAGAAACAATCAAACCCAAGATTTACAGACTTATGACACATTTTTTAACTTTTGATGTTTACAACGTTCAAAATACATTAATAATAATAATAAATATAATAAATATTGCTGGACAATTCACACAACGCTATCTAGCCCCAAACTAAGCAGAGCTTGTATTATGGGAACCAGATAAGTGATAGAATACTTATATACTTTTTTTTTGTAAATACATACTTCTAATATATAGAAAAACAACCAGACCCGGAACAAATATCTGTGTATACATTGTGTATACGCTTTCCTTATCCGTCGTCAAATCAATTATCTAACATCGTTATAAAAATCTGCAACATTCCACCGGCACTGTGCCGCCCACAGAGGTTGAATTAAATAATTAATTCACTTTTTTAAATCTATTTTTCATAGTTTTTATGTGATATAGTTTGTATTGTTGTGTCTACAATGAACAAATTATATTTTATTTATTTATTATTTGTGTATATCATGTGTAGGGTTAATATTCTAATAAGCGGCGGTCGGCTTGCAATATGTCATGTGAATGTTTAACTTCTGTGCAAAAAGTGGGCATGTATCGAACGTAATGTTTGTACTTGCCTCTGACTACCTTGTAAGGGATCACCATGGGGCTGCGTACTTAGTAAGAGATCTGAGGATATCCACCGTGGCGATTAATATATTTGTTAGCTATATTTTTTTTTATACTACTTGTATGGCAAACGAGCATGCAGTCCACCAGATGTTAAGTGGCTACTGCAGCCCACGGATATCCTCATAGAATTCAAAACAAGGTATTGTGTTGTCTTGATCTCTATGTGGATACGTTGTCATACTATGGGACTTAGCTGTTATGCCTATGTGCCAGTAATTACAGGAACATACCATTACCATCTAACCGGAACACAGCAGCAGAAGTACTGCTATTTGGCGGCAGATAAAGGTAAGGCGGTGATGCCCACTTCCTCGAGCTCGTTCACAAAAGCTCAAAATATATTATAAAAAGCTGACCCGTCCGCGGCTTCGCACGCTTGAAATTTTCCGTTCCCGTGGGAACTTCGGGATAATAACTGTATAAAACACTCTTGTTAAAGTGACGCGACACTTCATGCAAATTACTTACTTCACGTCAATGAACGACGGTCAAATTATATGAATATTGTTCACACAAAAATACTAAAATCAGACTACCCGTTTAGGAGGAGTGCGCCCACAAACACCGTGATTTTTATATATTAGATTTCATGTGTGTTTAATACTAGTACTCGATAAGGTAGAGTTACTCCTAGTGTTCGCTCGGTCTATAGGATTTGTCAGTAATGTAGCCCCCGCGTAGATTGTATGGTTTCCGGACAACTGTCTCTCCCTTTGTTGGACTAACATTTAGCGAGACTTTGTTACGTTTTCGTTTGATTAATTTTGAGAAATGTTCGAAGCTAGTTTTACAATCTGGGTGTATTTACAATACTGCTTGTGATAAATATTTTTAAATACTGGAGGTTGCTGGTTCAACTCCTACCGCGAAACAAATGTTTGAATTTTCTACAGATATTTGTTCTGGTATCAGAAAAATATATATATATGTATTATATTTAATATATTTGTATTCTATCACGTATCTGGTTCCCATAGTACAAGCTTTGCTTAGCTTGGGACTAGATAGCGCTTTGTGAATGTCTAGCATTATTTCTTTATTTAGCCGTAGCATATTTAAATCTAGGATTAAAAGTTTGTATGTGTTAGAACATCGTAGTATCGCACAATTCAATTATACCTATGTGTAATCACATTTATTAGCCTATATTTAATTTACATATTATTAATATATATATTATAATTTATATGTATCTATATGTATTTAATATAAGTACATATGTTCTATTTGTATTCACACACGGCAAATAAAATCACACACAGACCCTCTCCTACATACACATGCACACACACAAACTCATACACACATATGCACACATAATTACGTATGTCTAACTTGTATAATTTTATAAAAAATCATATCAAATACCTCGGATAATAATAACCTCGGAGGGGGCGTCAGTGTTCGCGACACAGTTTATAACTTCAGTGAATATTATCGTGTTCCAGTATACTTGTCGTACCATGTTTTTGTTACAAAATCAAGTTATTTATAAATATTAGTATTTAATTATATTTTTATATTGATATTAGACGCACTCTCTTCATAAATAGTTTAGCCATAATTGTACTCCCCCGAACTTGATATTACAAAATCCTCTCCATCCAAAGGTTGTCTGTAAGAGCTCGCTTCTGAGCGATAAGATCACCCATTGTACTATTTTGTTTGTATTTTTTTGTTTATATGGTGTACAATAGAGTGTTTTCATTCACTCATTCATTTTACGTAAATGATTACAACTAAATTCATTATTAGCTAACAAATTATTTCACGCAATAATGACTTACGTCTAACGCGGCACCCGCAGCCGGCGTTCGACCGACTTGATCCGAGATCCTCGTACACGCGCTGTGTATATCAATCGTAGTACTAAACTTAGTTTCTGTACCAACTATTTTGAGATGCGAGCATTACAGCTTGGCGGCATAAATAACTTGTAAATATGGCTTGTTACACAAAAAGTCAAATAAATTGAGCATTTTATATTGGTATATTTCGTTTATGTTCATGCTACGTTAAGTTTTTAATCTGTTAAAGTTAAAGTTACCTTAGTTAAATATTTTTTATCTATTTTATGGCCCTACCACTTAATCTACACTACACAAAGGTTAGCTGGAAGAAAATGCTAATAAGCATTAAGTTCGCCTATGTATTATTTTATTAGTGCAATAAAGAATTTTCTAATCTAATTTTATCTAAATTCCCTTAGTGTTCCCTGCAAGTGCCCGAAGGGGATTTGTGGACAAAGAGTCCCGAATTTCCCATAACCATTTTTTATTTTTTTTATATTACTATTTCGTTTTTTTTTTGTAATCGTAATTAACAATTAATTAAGTAATCACAAAGTCTCTATGTATTTAAACGGTGGTAATTAATAGATATTTGTACATTAAACCATTTTCACTAGAATACATAAAATTTCTCATATAATATAACAATATAACAAATAGCTTCTGCCAGCGGCTTCGCACGTGTGGTTTGTCAATAAAAAGTAGCCTATTCGTCAATCCAGATCATAATCTATCGACATACCAAATTTCATTGAAATCGGTAAAGCCATTATGACGTGATTGAGTAACAAACAAACAGACATCCTAACTTTCGCATTTATAATAGTATGTGTAATGTGTGTGATGGATGATAGTAAAAGAACATCTCCTGAAAAGGATTTCGTATGTGATGGTTTATGAATGTTTATTGAGTCTGCGACAGAAAGAGAGACAGAAAGAGCTATGGTCAGAGAGCAGAAAATGTTTTCCGTTCCGCTGGTCGCGCCCTCTCGCGTCCAATGTCGTAAATCAGCGGCCGGGTTTAGATCATGTGTTTATTTCATACGCTGATGCGCTTCGCTCCAATGCATTTTATTATTATGTTGTTTGGTGAAGCTTGTTTTTATCACGAATAAGATCTTCGTTTGTCCACAATCTCAATTGATGGTTAACGATGGTGTGTCTAAAATGAAGCAGAATGATCTAGAAAACACCTATATACTCTTACCAGAGACATCCTGATTGTTTACGAGCTTTGCTTAGTTTGGGGCTAGATAGCGTAGAGTTAATAATAATTCATTTATTTTCAGATGTCAAAAATCCATATTTGTTAGTAAACTTAATTATACATGTCAAATGGTTAGTACAATTGTGACATAACAACAATTGAATAACAATATATGTCAGAAAAAAAAAATATGTGGTATGTGAGCATCTAGTGTAGGCACTGCGCATGTACCATACAACAATGGTTTAGATGCTCACAGTCGAACCTGTTTGCGAACGTATTCAGTATACCGTTGGAGCTGGCCCGAATTCTGCGCCCCAGGGATGTGCACCGCTTGCGCTTGGTGCTGTAGAAACAGTCCACTCGCGCCTCGGCGAACATTAAATATTATTATTATTTGTTTTAGTTTTTTTTATATATAGGCTTGCGTTTGACCACGATCTCGTCTGATGGTAAGCGATGATGCAGTCTACGATGGTACACGCTTGCCTATTCACTCGCGACTTAAAGATACCCAGGTTGTAGCTATCTGGAAACACAGACTCTGGCAAGTCGTTCCACTCTTTGGCGGTGCGCATAATAATTTGTGCGAATGGGAGGTATTTCTACCATATAGCGGTGGCGCACCGCAGAGCGTCTGGTTGTCCGTTGAAAGAAAAGAGATGGTGGGATCAGGTTGAAAAGTTCCGCCGCACACTCCCCGAAATGTACTCGATAAAAAACCGAGAGGCTAGCAACCTTTCGTCGATGCTCCAGGCTGAGGAGCCTTGCATCAACTAGCTCATCGTTGCCTATGAGCTTCTTGGCTCTTCTCTCAATTGATTCCAGAGCTTCAAGTTGGTACTTCACTGATCCGTCCCAGAGGTGAGAACAGTACTCTAAACACGAACGGACTTGTGCTTGGTACAAGTTGAGCAACTGTCCCGGTGTGAAGTAGTGCCTCACCTTTACGAGTATACCAAGCTTTTTAGCAGCCAACTGGGCTTTCGACTCAATGTAGGAGCCGAAATTGAGAGTCGGAGTTAATGTGATACCAAGAAGCTCGAGGTGGTCAGATATCGGCACGGATACATTTCGGAAAGTAGGAGTCAGATTAAATTGACTTCGTTTTGCGGAGAACAGACACACCTGGGTCTTATTCGCATTGAACTTGACCAGATTGGCATCAACCCCGTCGGAGATTGCCTTCAAGGAAAAGTTTAAGCGCTCGACCATTGCCTCTGAGTGACTGAATCTGCGCTCCGCTGGGTCGTGCACTAGATGTAAAGCTCTCCACAACTGTGATATCATCTGCATACCCAATGGTACCGGGTTTTAGCAGATCGTTGATATGCAGCAAGAAAAGTGTTGCGGAAAGTACTGACACTTGTGGGACACCGGCGTTAATCGCCAATTGATCGGACGAGCAGCCTTCAACGACAACTTTTATCGAACGGTCCCTCGAGAAGTCCAATATCCAGACACACAGGCCAGTGGGCAGACCGTATGATGGAAGCTTGCTAATAAGGCTATCATGCAAGGTCTATGATAAGTGGACTTCCTATGGCTAATATGTTAATAATGTTGTCTGGTTCAGATAGTGGCAGCTCCGCTTGGTTTGGGGCTCGATGGCGCTGGTTTAAATGTCCAGCGTTATTTCATTTATATATCAATAAGTAGGGCTGGAATCGGTCACCAACACGTAAAATAATAAACAATCACAGTTAAATAAATGCAGTGTCAAATAATAATGCTGATCCGTCACATGCAATGTGTTACGAGCGTCCCACGGGGTTTATTGCGCTGTAGCATACGGGCGGGACAAAACACGCACTTTACAAAGTTAAAAAAGTTACGGTAAATTTAAGTCTGTAATCTATTGTTTACAATAAAGAATAATTATGCACCCGCCTACCAGAGGGATGCAGCACGGATCAGATCGCACTCAGTCTGATGAAGGTTCACGAGTTGAACCGAAATAGTGTCGGTAACAACAAATCACATCAAATTGTATTTATTCCGTAATATGGGGAATAACAAGGTGTTGTACAGTTGTTGTGTAGGTACAGACATATTCAGTGTTTAATGCGTGCAATGATAAAGCTTTACACATTCGTTTTATTATAACGTTTTTGCATCTAAGCACAATGTCAGAGTTATTTATTTACAATAATAACAATTATTCTTTGCAGCTCTTACCTCGTATGAAATTTAAAATAATTAAAAAGTATTAATAATATTAGTCAAACTTAAAATAAAAAATAAAATTATAATTGGTCTATCAAAATTGTCATCGGCTCTAGGTAATCTTTAACACTATAGAATGCTTTTTTTTCTAATAATAGCTTTTTCAATTTAAATTTAAATAAATTTAAACTAGGAGCATCTAGCTCTTTGGGAGATGATTAAACAAACGCACAACCATGCAGATTACACTTTTATTGTATAAAGCCATCTTGTTTCGGGGAAACAAATTGTATTGTTGTGTCTTTTACTTATACGGGTTATAAAAAGATCAATATTATTTTTAACAAATGTCAATGTTTCATAAATATAAAGGCAGGGAAGCGTGAGTATCTTAAGTTCAGTGAAGTAAGGTCTGCAGCTATTAGTTTTCTTGAGCTTGCATATAGCTCTGATACATCATTTTTGATTTATAAATACTCGGTCTTTAATTGTGGAATTCCCCCAGAATATAATTCCATACCTTATTATGGACTCTGCATATCCGTGGTTTGCAGTTGTGACGGCAGAAACATTTACAATTTAACGGAATATGTACAGCGCGCAAATGAAAACTGACTAAGCTTTTTACAAATAGTGGTAGCGTCTGCTTTTCAATTCAATTTAAGGTCAAGGTTTAATCCTAGAAATATAGTAATGTCAACATGATTAATTGTATGTCTTAGATAATTATATTAATATCAGATTTATTAAAACCTTTGCTGGAAATTGTCATCAAATTAGTCTTGTCAAAATTTATTACCAGGTTATTTTGTTTTAACCATTCAATTATTAATTCTAGGGTTAAGTTGATGGTAGCTTCTAGATTGAGTTTGCAAGTATCAGTGAAGATCACTGTACTATCATCAGCAAATAACACTATTTAATCAGAAATAACTTTAAGAAGATCGTTTATGTAGATGATAAAAAGAAGTAGACCTAAAACACTCCCTTGCGGTACTCCATACATAGTTTCTCGAAATTCTGATTGGTAAATAATTTCTTTTTTTGATTTAGGACAGATTCGTGTTATTTCAGTTGCTTGAACGATAAAAGGGTACGTGAAACATCCTGTATTTATAATAATGTCTTTAAATGACGAAAGTTTGCAAATTTCAATTAAAATTTTCATACATTAATATTATTATAATTAACAATTTGGTAGTTATAATAATGTCATCTTATATCACATCACAATATTATAAATGTGAAAATTTGGATGTTTATTTGTTTGTAACTCAATCACGTCGTAACGGGTGAACGGATTTCGATGAAATTTGGTATGTACGTAGATTATAACCTGTATTAACGCATGGGTTCCTTTTTGTTAACCAACAACGCGGGCGAAACCGCTGGCAGAAGCTAGTCACACAAATAATATTATACATGCAAAAATTTTGATGTTTGTTTATTGGTTTGTTACTCTATCACGTCGTAACGGTTGTACTGATTTGGATGAAATTTAGTTTGTATGTAGATAGTAACCTTGATTAATATATAGGCTACTTTTATCCCATAAATCAGGTCCCATGGGATAAAAATGGGGTGACAAGTCAAGTTGCTTGCGGCGAGTTAAGCTATATTTCTAGGTTAACTACACGTTTAGTAGTCTAACGCGAACGAAGTCGGGAGCAACGGCGAGTAACTCTAAAATATCGAAATATTACAAATATCACCGAAATTTGTAGTTCTTTATAATGTTAAGTTGTATTACAAATTACAACTAGGTACAAATTGTGATAATAATAATACAAATAATATAGTAGATACGCCGCGTTTCTCCCGCCCGTCTGTCCACACGTAACAAAGGAATGCGCATCAAAGGGGTGCCAAATGACACGTGTCCCATTCCCTGATTGGTCACATGGTCACAAGCGAGGGAGCAATTAAATGTAATAAGCGAATAAGCTGATTTGACGCTTTGTACTTGTATGGTTTGGGGATATTGTAGCTAAGCGAATTTTTTTTTGAGACTTGTCTGTATTTTCAAAATGTAAAAAGAAAGAGAAAGAAAGAAAATACATGAGTATTTCCACAATCAGCACTAGATGGTTAATGGTTGCTAGGATCGATTGAGTGCATGTCGCACAGAATCAATCGCTTTTGAAATGTATGAGGAAAGCCTATAATAATTAACAATAAAATATTTACAGGATATTATTTACCTTATTACGGCCCATAAAGATATATAACTCAGCCAGAAATATATATTATTTTAAAAACTTATAAGTATAATAACGAGAAGGAATACAATTATTTACAATAAAATACAGAGGAAACAGTTGAATCATCTAAAGACCATTGCAAACGATCTATAGATAGCTCAGCTGCTCCAGAGCACTACCAGGCGGAAGTATCCCCAAAACACTGGCTGCATTGCCCCGCTGAATTGCAATGCTTATGCGTTGACCCAGATAAGCGCCAGCTCACGGATCACACGTCGCTTCGACCAGACGCCCAGAAAGAATTTTGAAATCGCGATGGGCCCCGGTACCACATGGACCCAGGGTCTCGACCCCAAATGGCTCAAATACGTAAGCTCTATCGAGACTTCCATATTTGCGCCGCTTGATATCTTCGGCTGAATTTGCCGCCGCACCGGCCCCAACTGCTGTGCCAGACTGTTGAGATGGCACAAGGGAATCGACGCACGTGGCGTCCCATACCAAATGCCTACCCTTCTCCCAAGGTATAAGAGTCATAACGTTATTCCTCTTACCATCGCCACGTGTTTACTATATAAACACGTTGAGTTCTCGGTGTTCAGTATGTTCAGCAGTAAACGTTCTATAGCTGATATGATCATTCAGATAATCATTTTGAGCCATAGGACGTCCACTAGTAACCTTTACTAGGTCGTCTTTCCATATAAGGGGGTAATCCTACGCTGCACTTCTCAGTGCGAGGTCTTCACTCGAGAACCTTTCCAATGACCGTCAGTTCTTAGAGGTATGGGCTCAGCCCACTGCCACTTCAGCTTACTAGTTTAGTGACTTTAGTTTGATTAAAAAATTCTTTATTGCACAAACGTTAGATATATACATAGGCAAACTTAATGCTAGCAAGCATTCTTTTTAGTTAACCTTAGTATAATGTGGAAAAATATATTTTGTAGGTAGTACAATGACAAGTAGCAGGAAAAATTTAATTTAATTTGTCTACGAACCTCGTCGATTCTGATTCGATTTCCTAGAGAAACACTAAGAATAGCCTCTTAGCTGAGCGACCTTTAAACCTTCTTATGAGGCCTATTGGGAGATCAGTCAGACGAATCATTAATTTATAGACTTCTTTGAAACTAAGACTAGATTACAAACCCTAAAACAGAACTTTGATCTAAACTCCAGGTTAGGATTCAAGTGTATATCTCGAAAACCTATAAAACCTTTTTACGAGTTTTGTTGATAAGGGCGTATTAAACAAGACTTACTTATCTGGAGGTCACGAGTTTTATTAGTAGTATCAAAAGGGCTTTCCCCGGGGATTGAAGGGCTGGGATGGCTAGTGTGAGTTGAACTGTAGGTTTGGGAGCAAAAAACGCTTAGGAAACAAATTATAAATTTGTTGCAGAATGTAGCGTTTTGGAATACGCGGGAAGCATACTTATTATAAAAATCAATGCTCATTAAAATCATCAAGAATAATATTTAATTGTTAATTTTTCCGTCTGTTCCCGTTGCGTAAATATTGCTAATGAGAACCATAGGCATAAACCAATTGATCTATCAACAGATCATCTTGATCTGTTTTGTTAGTAGGAAACCGCACAAAATGTTATATAATTCTCTTAATATTAATTAAATAAATTATGTAAATCTTCTAATTTACATTGTGTACAAAGTCACTGATATAGCTCAAAGGAATAGCAAGCTGAGATGGCAGTGGGCAGGGCACATAGCTCAAAGAACTGACGGCCGTTGGGACAGAAAAGTTTCTCAGGTGGAGACCACGCACTGGAAAGTGCTCCTGTATAGATGAAAAAAACGACCTGATAGCCGGTAGACGGTAGACGGTTGCTGGGAGCCATTGGGTACAGACCGCACAAGATCGGACGCTCTGGAATTTTATGGTTGAGGCCTATGTTCAGCAGTGGACGTCCTGTGCCTGAAATTATAATGATAATTGTATTTGTCTTACAAACTTCGAATGCACCAACCAACAGCTCAGCTCACACTGGCCTGTCAGCGAATAATCAGACATTCTCTACTATTGTCAGCAAGGGTTTATCAATTCCTAAATAAGTTGACCCTCGCTCGACCTTATTGACGTATACCCTTCCTTCGGTAGAATGAGATGCTTTGATTTTCCGTATCGAAATCCAATCTTGGGCCTATGTTAAAGCTGGACAATGAAGCCTTGAAGCTGAAAATAGAGGGATTATGCTGATGTCATTTAAACAACAGTATTTTAGTTATGTCGAAGTTTTAACATACATACTTGAATTCATAAGGCCCGTCAAGGCTTGAAAATTATAAAATGGTTTTAAAATCTTTGAATTCATAAATAACAAAGGAATAAAATATTTATGTACCTAGTCAGGTCATAAATTCTGTCATATGTTTAATATAAAATAATTGAAACAAGTTTATTCATTATGTAACCATTTATATACCAAAATGAACTTATAGATTCTTATGACACTAAAGTTTATTCAAAATGATTTTGAATACAGGCCTTCAATCTGCGCGGCTAGTCGTCTATCGCAGCACGAACGAGGTCCATGTCAATATCGGCGGCTGCCTTAATCAAGGATGTCTTGAGTGACTCCAAATTGGGATGAGGCTTTAAGCACGTCTTTTCCTTCAAGTGTTGCCATATCTTGTAATCTAACGGATTCAAATTTGGACTGGAGGAGGGCCAGTCTTCGTGCCGGATGAAGTCGATTTCACGCGCCGCCAGCCAGTCTTGTGTGCTCTTCGCTCTATGAGCTGGCAACGAATCTTGTTGGAATACCCAGTGCCTGTTATTGAACATGGTATGAGAAACAGGTTCCACAAGGTTCGTCAGGACTGTATTTTGACAACTGCATTAGTTTTTACACCTTTCTTATAAAAATGTACCTCTGTTAAGCCCCAATAAGAAACTCCCAACCATACCATGAGCGAGGATGGAAAATGACCTCTTTGGACACGCGGAATACGGTTGCTCGCTTCTTCACTACTGTGTGCGTACACCTTATCATTTTGTTTGTTGTAGCTCTCTTCTACGGTAAAAATTTTTTCATCCGAAAAAAGAATTTCCCGATATTTTTTCCCGCGTACCGCTTCAACAAAGCGCGGCATCTCTTCAGTCTCAGGTCCATTAGACGAGCATTCAAACGATGTCCTGTTTTTCTTCGATATGCCCGAAGCCCTAAGTCTTCATTTAACACCCTTTTCACCGTGGTTCTGCTTAACCCCATCTGAAGGGCCAACAGTTTCTGCTTACGTTTGGGATTTCTTTGAATTCGCGCCTTCATAGCTTTTATCACTGCTGGAGTCCTAACAGACTGAGGGCGACCACTTCTTGACCTGTCATCTACACTAGAGTCTTCATTGTATCGTTTGATGGTGCGATAAACGAATCTTTTGGTTATATTCAAATTTTTCAGTATGTCAAAAAATTGAATTGGCGCGTAACCGCAACGATGCAACGCAATAACTGCAACACGGTCTTCTTTAAGCGTCCACTCCATATTTAAAAATGAGTAAAATTCTAAAAATTATACATTTTTATTTTCATGAACAATTCGAAATTCGAATTCTATAAACTTTTTTGTGGCCAGCATTCTAAAAGAAAAGTTTTTACTGTGTGACAATACTTATGACCTGAGTAGAATTACAAGAAATAATTCTTCACTATATATAATCCTTCACTATTGGCCTTATAAATAAGCTCAGAGTCGCTCAACGAGCTATGGAGAGGGCTATGCTCGGGGTTTCTCTACGGGATCGAATCAGAAATCAGGAGATACGTAAGAAAACTCAAGTCACCGACATAGCCCGACGGATTAGCACGTTAAAGTGGCAATGGGTAGGTCATATAGCGCGCAGAACAGATGGCCAATGGGGCCGGAAGGTTCTCGAGTGGAGGCCAACGACCGGCAAGCGCAGTGTAGGACGTCCACCTACAAGATGGGCAGACGACATGGTAAGAACCGCAGGTCAGCGTTGCATGCAGGCCGCTTCCAACCGCAGTTTCTGGAGATCAATGAGGGAGGCCTTTGTCCAGCAGTGGACGTCCTATGGCTGATATGATGATGATACAAGATATAATAAAAAGTTTATAAAATAAAATAAAATATAAAACTGTAGTGTATCGATATACATACTTATTTCTATGATCTGGTGTATCGATATACATACTTATTTCTATTTGTGGGTAGACTTGTTTGGCAGTTGGTTGTCAGCCATTAAACGAGTACAAGTGATTTGCAGTGTTTCCTTGCATAAGAATAAGTGTTTTCTGGTTTTTTTAATGACAAGCGATCACGCCAAGTCAAATATGATGGCTTTTGGTGGCAACCTCTCATTTTATCATCGCACGCAAGAATGGAGCATTTTTAGGAGTCGTTTTATCCAGTACTGTACGGCGAACGACATTGGAGACGACACCGATAAGTCTGGAGTGAAAAGACGAGCTCTTTTGCTCACTGCGCTTGTGGAAGATACCTTCCGCGTCGCTAAAGATTTCGTTTTTCCTGACAGCTTGGACAATGTGGAGTATAATAGTCTTTTAGGAAAGTTGGACGTCCATTTACAGTCGAAAAAAAGCACGTTCGCTGAAAGATACAGTTTTTACAAGGCTGAACAACGTCCAGGAGAAGACCTAGCCGAATGGGCGGTGCGAGTGCGTAATTTGGCACAATTTTGTGGTTTCAAGGCAGAGTTAGATACTGCTTTGCGCGACAAATTCGTCCTGGGTTTGGAAAATACAAAAGAAAAAGAGAAGCTGTTTGCAGAAAGCATAGATACTCTAACATTCAACAAGGCATTGGAGATGGCGCAGAGCGTGCGCTGTGCGTGCGCCGCGTTTCAGACCGCGCAAGCTGGCAACGCCGCGGCCGGCGTGGCTGGCGCGGGGAGCCCGGAGGTGTCACAGGCACAGCCTGTGTTCGCATTGCAACGGCCAAGCGTTGTTTCATCCGGTGATGATGTGAGAGTGTCGAAGTGTTGTGTTGTGTGCGGTTATAAAAATCACTCTAAAGAAAAGTGTCGTTTCGTAAATTATACCTGCCAAAAGTGTAACAAAAAAGGTCATCTTAAAAGAATGTGCAAAGCTAAGATAAATGATAGCAATTTTATGGGCAATGATGACGATGACGCTGGTGAAGGTATTTATAACTTATTTAATATTAAAAACTCGTTAAAGGACGAACCGATCTCGCGTAAAGTTTGGTTAGATTCTAAAGAAATTCTTTGTATAATTGATTGTGGTAGTGCTGTCTCCGTTTTACCGGCGGTTATCTATCAACAGCTGTTCGGAAGCGATAACAATAAGTATAGCTTACAGCCATGTAATGAGGTATTTTATTTTTATACCGGAGTTAAGACTTCTCCTATGGGTTGTTTATCATTGCCAGTAACTTTCGAAGGACGCACTAAGCAAATGTTATTTTTGTTATCAAAACTAATGAAAAACGTTTACCTCTTTTGGGTCGCGATTTTATGCGATTGTTTTGTTTACATTTATGTAGTTTGAATTGCAATAATATGGTTGTAAACGACAACGCAGGCGAGGCCCTAATAACTAAATATTCTAAACTATTCTCAGATGAATTAGGCAGATTCAACAAATATAAAATTAGCCTAAAAATTAAACCGGAAGCTCAGTTAAAGTTTTTTAAGCCTCGACCCGTGCCTTTAGCTTTAAAACCTAAAATAGAAGAGGAGCTGCGACGTTTAGTAGCACTTGGAATTTTGGAAAAAGTTGATCATTCGGATGTTGCTACGCCTATTGTTCCAGTGCTACGTTCCGATGGTAACGTCAGAATTTGTGGGGATTTCTCTGTAACGTTAAACAAAGTTTTGTACCTAGACAATTATACACTTCCTAGAATCGAAGATTTATTTGCCAAGCTTCACGGTGGAATATAATTTAGCAAATTAGATTTGAAAATGGCTTATCTTCAACTGGAGCTGGACGATACTAAAAAATGGTGTTGTATAAACACACATATAGGTTTGTTTAGGTATAAAAGGCTGGCTTTTGGTTTAGCTAACGCACCATTTATATTTCAACGGACAATGAAACAGTTATTAGGTGATATAGATGATATATGTATATATTTAGATGATATTTTAATAACAGCTCCTAACAGGGTTTTGCATTTAGAAAGATTAGAACTGGTTCTAAAAAGATTACAAGAAGCGGGTTTACGAGTGAAACGTGATAAATGCGAGTTATTTAAAAAATCTGTTGAGTATCTCGGTTATGTGATAGACAAAGACGGTTTACACAAATCAAACACTAAAATCGAAGCAATTGTGAAATGCTTACCTGCAAAGAACGTTAGTGAATTAAAATCATTTTTAGGGATGGTGAACTATTACCGTTGTTTTGTTCCGAATACATCTTCTGTACTTAATCCCTTAAATAATTTATTGAAAAAAGGTGTAAAATGGGAGTGGGGCCAATCTCAGTCAGAGGCGTTTGAAAGAATCAAGAGAGAACTGATTTCGGATCCCGTGCTGGCCCATTAACACCCTGAGTACCCCACTATCGTGACGTGTGATGCGGGTCCTGAAGGTCTGGGGGCGGTGCTCGCGCAGCAGCAGCCCGACGGCTCCGAGCGAGTGGTGGCTTATGCCTCTCGTTCTTTGTCGAAAGCCGAGTCTAGTTATGCACAAATTCAGAAAGAAGCCACGTCCATTGTTTTTGCGATTAAAAAGTTTAATCATTATTTGTATGGCCATACCGTACCATTTATATTGCGTACGGACCATAAACCACTTTTGGCTATTTTTGGAAAGAAAAAGGTGTGCCCGTTTTGGCCGCGAATAGATTACAAAGGTATGCTTTGTTTTTATCTGCATATAATTTCCGCATTGAATATGTTAAAAGTGATGATAACGTGGCCGATTTCTTGTCAAGATCGGTTTCTTTATTGAACGTAGTAGAAGATATAGATCAAACGTTGTATATAAATTTCATTGGTGAATCAGTTCTACTACCGATTACTATTGAGAATATAAGAGTAGAAACCGCTTGTGACGGGATTTTACAAAAGGTGATGCGATTTATTCAGGATGGTTGGCCATCTAAAATACTAGATCCTCAGTTACGGCCGTTTTTTTTATGTCGTTTAGAACTGGCTGTCGAAAACGGATGTATTTTACGGGGCCACAAAATAGTAATTCCTTCCTGCTTTCGTGAAAGACTTTTAGATGAATTACACAGTTCGCATTTTGGCGTAGTTAAAACGAAATCTGAAGCTAGAACGCGTATGTGGTGGCCAAATATCGACAAAAATATTGAAGATAAAATAGGTTCATGTTCTGTATGCAACACGCTCCGCTGTAACCCACCTAAAGTGCCGCTAGCACCGCCATACCCGGAGCGCGTTTGGGAACGCGTACATATAGATATGTTTATGTTGGCAGGTAAGCAGTTTTTAATCGCAGTTGACGCTCATTCTAAGTGGGTCGAATGTTTTTCAATGCAAAAGACAGATAGTGAAGCCGTAATTAGTAAACTATGTGAAATGTTTAGCAGGTTTGGTTTAGTGCGTACCTTGGTTACTGACAATGCTACCAATTTTTGTTCCAATGAATTTGAAACGATTTGTCAATTAAACGGAATCCAGCATTTGACCGGTGCGCCGTATCATGCAATGTCAAACGGACAAGCAGAAAATAGTGTCAAAACTGTAAAAAATGGTTTAAAAGCGATTTTTAATAACAACATGAACAATAAAAATGTTTTAAGAATATTGAATAAGTTTTTGTTTGACTACAGGAACTCAATCCATTCGTCTACGGGATTTTCTCCAGCCCAATTGATGATCGGACGTCCTTTACGTTGTCGACTCGATTTGTTAAGGCCGTTGCAAGTAGACTCTTTACCGTCCTCGTCATCCGTTGCTAAAGATAATGTAATCAAAGCGCAATTGAACCAATGTAAACAGTTTGGAGGTAATAGGAATGTAAATTTTTCAGTAGGCGACAGAGTTTTGATCAAACATTACTTTAATAATGGTACTTCAATTTCAATTTGAAAAAAATTTAAATTGAATGGTACTAAACATATTTGGAAACAGGGTATTGTTAAGAAATGCCTAGGCTCTCGAATGTTTATAGTTAACATTTCCGGCGAAAATGTAAATGTAAAAAAACACATAGATCAGTTATTGGCGTACAAAGGTATCAACTCATCGTTAGATCAGGATGACGATGTAAATGTTTTCGCAGATAATTTGCCTAAATCCACGGGTCAACCTAGTGAGCTGAATGCTGACTTGGTATCTGACTATGCTTCATCTACGTCTCCTGCGCGTGATGAGATGGATGAAGGGGAGGAAATACGAGCTGACTCGGATGATGAGTTTTTAGATGCAGTTTCTCCTGATGCTGCCCCTAACGTACGAAATGACGATCATTCGCATCATTCTAATGAAAGTGATAATGCAAATCAAAATCCTCAGCTTGTCCGCCGATATCCGATTCGAAAAACTCGGAATCAATTAAATTATAAGTTTTAGTTTGTAAGTATTTTGTTAATAGTGGTGGAGGGATGTAGTGTATCGATATACATACTTATTTCTATGATCTGGTGTATCGATATATGTACATACTTATTTCTATTTGTGGGTAGACTTGTTTGGCAGTTGGTTGTCAGCCATTAAACGAGTACAAGTGATTTGCAGTGTTTCCTTGCGTTATTCCCTAAAATACTGAACAAAAACAAAGCAAGTAGTTAACATAATATCCCGTCTTTAGAAGCGGAAAAAACAGATTTATAAAATCATTTCAAAAATTTCAAGCCTAGACGGGACTTGAACCCGTGACCTTCCTCTTGATACAAGGAGAGGAAGGTCACGGGTTCAAGTCCCGTCTAGGCTAGAAATTTTTGAGATGATTTTAAAAATCTTGGAATTTTCCGCATGTGTTCGGATAACACTATAAATAAAAATACTATTGCAAAAAACAGGTTAATTAATTTCTGGTGGATACCATCGAAGTGGACATTGTCCTGAATTATGAGCACCATACAGGAAGATGAATATCCATATTAATCACTAGTACGTAGTCAGAGAAATCCTAACATTTAATTTTCTAAGTAACAGGTGGTAAATTCGTTGTAGCGTTATTTTATTCGATTTTAAATTTTATAATGTTACTCGCTTCCATCGGCGGCTTCGCACGCGTTGTTTGTCAATAAACAGCCTATGCGTTAATCCAGGTTATAATCTACGTACACACCAAATTTCATCGAAATCGGTTCAGCCGTTACGACGTGATTAAGTAACAAACAAACATGCAAACTTTCGCATATATAATATTAATGTGATTGTCCTTAAGAGTACAAACAACTACTTGAGAATATATAGGAGTAAAACATCAATAAACTAAATTTGCTAGAAATTGTGGGTATAATTTAAGGTTTACCAATTGTACCAATTAACCGTTTTCATTATAACATTTGTTATTAATATAATCTTGCTGAAAAAAACAATCAATATTTAAAAATATTTAACTTTAAAATTGGAAGTTAATTTTCATATGAACACGTTTATAAACGACTCAATCAGCAGGTGAGCGGTGAATTAGTTCGGTTTAATGCATGCAGAGGGCGTGCGATATGAAACGTTTAACACGTAATGTCCTGATTGTGAGGGGCCAGAGGAATTACCAATTTGGACGTGATGCCAATAATGAAGCCCTGTCAATCATGGTGTTTATTGTATGGAAATTTGGATATCTATGTTGGAATGACTTTAGCTATACAAAATTATATGATGCTAATAAAACCTATAATTGGCTTTCTCATATGTACTAGTTTATAGTAAAGTTAAAATATCTGTTGGTTTTCTAAAAAAAAAAAATTATTACTCAACATAATGGGCGATACAATCATTTTATCGTCTATGTTAAATAAAATTAAACTTGTGATTGGGGGTTAACAATCATTTTGAATAATTTAAAAGTAAGATTTAATCTCTGGCTATCATCTACAGCCTTCACGTGCCCACCACTCGGTCACTGCCTTTGCCCATCTTCCATCTTTCCGACCAGTCGTCTTCGCCCAGTCCTTTTCCTTCTGCCCAGCTAGAAAGAAAAGAACTGGGCTGAGACAGAACTTAGAAAAGTATCTAAATTCAGATCGTATAAAATTTTAATTACCATGTCAAATAAATGAGTTAGCGCTCTCCGGGCGCAAATTGCGTTAGTCGTGTATACCTCAAAGCGCAGACGTGTCTGTATTTGCTTGTCTCGCGCCGTTTCATTTGAACAGCACTTGTGTAGACGGGTGTACGATTGAAAGAACTGATGAATATAATTACATTTCGGCGCTTGTGAGTTCCAATTCTCATCACAGAAGCAAATAGAACCCAAGACATAAGAAGTTGCATAACACCATTTGTGGATGAGCTCTATACTGCTTTACCTTTTATCTTAGTAATTATTATAGTTAGATAGACATTGTCTAATCTAAAACATAACGCCCGCTACTTCATTACGCAAAAGTAAAATATTCTTTATTCACAATAATCACAAGGCTCATTTTGAAATGATTGCTGTGCAGTTTTAGAATAGACGGTCTCTTGTATTTCTTTTGATTTTATGGTGACTGCACAAGCCTGACAGAACAGTGGCAGCGGCATGGCGCCGGCGCCGGCGTCAAAGGCGTGTTTTAGTGAACTGAAATGTATAAAAAATGCACATAGCAGTATCCTACCGGATGCGTCGCAAGGCAGGGAAACAACGCCGATCACAGCGTAAGCTAGGCGCGACTTTTACGCCGGCTTGTATTGTCGCAGGCATTTTGTGTGAGTCCGCCGTTTACATAGGGCGTCGTCAAATTAGAAACGCTCGCTGTTATGTAATATGCCGAAGGCAAAATGTATATTGCCGTGTCATTATATATTATGCCTAAGCATTTGATTGACGATTTAAATGCTATCTACCTAATGACGCGGCAAATTGAATTGAAAAGATTTTTGAGGTTATCCGACACCTAAAAAAATGCTAGGGTGTAAAAATGCTATAGAATCTGGTTCTAGGAGAAGGTCTGCAGTATTAATGGTCAATAATACATAATTCTTTTTATTTATTATAAAAAAAACCTAACGATCTACTGCCATACGGTGTGTCTGCTGCCGCTACGTTAAAATATATAATATAAATATTTATTTAAAATAAAGTCTGATTTGTCCAAACTGTGTTTTCTTCATTGTCACCCCAAAACTACAACCAACAACGTTGAAATAATAAATATAACAATTGAACGAGTTGTCATTTTGCCTTCGGCATATTACATTATAGCGAGCGTTTTTAAGCGGCGGATTCACACAAAATGCCTGCGATGTATATACCAATTCACCCGCATTTTGAAGTGCACGTTGCGCCCATGCCACATCACTGTCTTGTCACGCTATGTGTGCTGGCAGGCGTGTGCTATTCTTGAAGAGGTTATTGGTACGTGTTCAAGAAATCTAAATCTTCTTCTTCCTGCCCTTTTTCTAGATTACGCGGGATCGGCCCAACATGTATTCCTCCTACAAACCTCTCTATCAGCCGTCATCTCCGTTGCCACTTCCTTTTTACCCATTTCATTCTTCACACAGTCCATCCATCTCTTCTTCGGCCTTTCTATACTTCTATATCCACCGACACTCATATCTACCACTCTTTTAGTCACATGATTTTCTTCCCTACGCATGACATGCCCATACCACGCTAGCATCTTACTCCTCAATTTGTTTATCACTGGCGCTACTTTTGAACTTCCTCTAATATACTCATTCCTTACCTTATCCATTCTCGTTACCTCACACATCCATCTCAACATTCGCATTTCCGCCGCGTGCATTCTTTTTTCATCCGTCCCTTTCGGGGCCCAACACTCAGAACCATACATTACGACAGGTCTTATGATCAATAAATCTAAATAATGCAGTGAAAACTGTAGAGTTCCCCGAATAGGTCACGAAATTATTTGCAAGGTAGATTTTTTTAATTAAATTTGCAATCATACACGAATCACTCAACTCGTCTGCACCCTATGTTATTTATTAATCCTAAGACGATATTGTTAATTTCTATGACAATCATGTTGTTCCCCTATGTTTCGATTCCATTAGAGATATCAGGATAATCCTATATTAGTTTTAACGAATCTGCCAATCAAACTACAGAATCGATTCCAATTCACAAGTGATTAAGATAGTGTATGGAATCCTATTCGTTCGGATTGGAATAAATCAATTTCATAACAAAAATATTTTTTTCTCTTCTGAACTATACAAAAGAGTGATACTATTTTATCAAATTGTCTTCTACCTAAATAAAAAAGCGCAACAGTAAAACATCGAGAGAAAACTCAGGAATTTTTAATAAATAATTAATGGCTTACGTTTGACCGCGATCTAGCCTCATGGTAAGTGACGATGCAGTCTACGATGGACCACGCTTGTCTAGAACAAACCTACTCACTCGTGACTTAAAGTCATCCGGTTGTAATTATCAGGAAACACAGACTCAGGCAAAGCATTCCATTCTTTGGCGGTGCGCTTATAAGGGTGGAAGAAAACCGCTGAGTATCTGGTTGTCCGATGATAGAGTTGGGATGACATCATTATCGTTGGGTATTGATTAGATTACGCAAGTTCAGCTATTGTGTGGTTTAGTTGGAGCAAAGCTCTAACTCTTCGGTACATAAATCATTTCGAACTAGGCCAGCTTGCCAGTAGCTAGTCAGCAGTACGTAGCAGCGGTGCCAGCGAGGTGCCTTTAAGTTGGTTGAGTGCGGTGTTAGAGCGTCATAACACTAAATTGCCCTCGGGACGTCATAGTAAGTACAAAAATTCGGCACGTTTGATTTTCATACTAACTGACGCACTTGCGTTATCTATTCAATATAGATATGTAGTTGGATGGTGGGATCAGATTGAAAAGACTGGGTTAGCTCTGCACGATCTCTTCTCTAACTGCCTTACCTGAAGGGTAGCTAAGATTATGTAGGTGTGAGGAGTACACTCGATCTAAAACTAGGTCACAGGCACTACAGCAATACAGTTTGTGCCTCTGCACTGTATAAATCATCCTCAATACTTAGGTAAGAATTTAATTGGCACAATATAAAGGACGCTACAACTAAATTCACTTTAAAATATAAACTCAACCATCCGTGAAAATAGTTGATTGTTTCACAAGGGACCAAAGTATTATATTTACGCTGAGGGCGCAATATTAAAACCGCACCAAAGCGAATGCTTTACCCCAATTTAGAGAACATTCAGGACTCGATTGTCTTTTAAAAAGTTAATCAAAAGTACGAGCGGGATACCAAAGCCAGCATTCCTTGTCGAACGCATCGCCGAACAAAAATTCCACTTTTCTATCTGCTGCCAGTGACAAAACTAAAAAGCGATCGAGAGGATGGTCGTACGTCCGCACGATTGCACCTTCACAATAGCCAATTTGACACTTTATGTGAGAAATAAAATCTAAAAAAGTGACAATTAGGGTTGTCTGCATTGTGTGCGCTCGCGATCCCGGAAACGAGTGTTTAAATTTCCATTAGGCACTTTGAGTGGGAGCAGAGTTGATAATTAGAGTCAACACTGTTGGCTTTTGAAGACGTTATAATGGCGCCACCGCGGGCGCTTCTCTTTTCAAACTAAGACAATAGAACACTATTCGATCGCTTGCTTTTTGAATGTTGAATTTCGGAAACAATGGCAGCCGGTTACATTAGATGCGATCAGATAATTTTAAATATCACCAATGCCCGATGGCCCCATGACAGCCACAGAACAAATGTGACGTCACGTGTCAAATTAGTAACGGTCGCGTTCGTCCATTTTGCTTTTTTAAATTTCGAACGCCGCATGATTGGCGACTGTTATTGAACGCACGCGTCCATTCGACTGGAAACGAATGCATTCGACCAATCAGAAACGGTTGATGCAACTTTTCCAGAATTGGAATTTTCACGGAAATCATATTTGGTTTACACTATTTCCGTAGAATTTTTGGTATTAATACCTTACCCTCATGTTTTTGCAAAAGTATAAGTTTAAAAAATATATTAAGTTTGCAAGCCTTCAGTGGCGCGCCGCACGCAATATGGAAAACTTTGCCTTCTTCAGCAATATCAAAATATGTATTACCTGCCTGCGCGACATAGATAAAAACCTTGTATTTTTGAGTAGAGGAGACAAGGGCTGTATTTGTCCTATATTTTACGTTACCTGCTATTTATACGGGGGTGACGTAAACAGTGTCAATGAAAGTTTGTCATAAGACACGAATCAATAAAAAAAGAAAATAAAAGAAAAAATCCGAATAAATTGGAATCAGTATCAATTTACGTATTGTTTACCCTATACTATGATACCTACCGATGTAACTTGTTCAACGCGTGATTTGAGGACGAGCGCAGTGCAGAAATGCACAAGGAAATACAGAATGTAACGATTTTATCGTGTATTATTGTCGTGATTTTATCGCCAAGTGTAATGACAATTTAGACATTCAACTGATATGGATTTAGAATTAATTCCTATAACTTTTGAGAACCCACGACCAGTGGCGTAGCGTGGGTGTCTGCCGCCCGGGGCGGAAGAAAATTTTGCCGCCCTCTTATTTAGGTATTTCAATTTAATAGACTATAATATAAAGTAATTCTAAAGAACTTTTCGGAAAGAACTCAATAGGCAAGATAACCAAATTGGTTAGCATTAAAATACTCATTGTTCATCATCATCATCATCATATCAGCCGTAGGACGTCCACTGCTGGACAAAGGCCTCCCTCATTGATCTCCAGGAACTGCGGTTGGAAGCGGCCTGCATCCAACGCCGACCTGCGGTTCTTACCAAGTCGTCTGCCCATCTTGTGGGTGGACGTCCTACGCTGCGCTTGCCGGTCCGTGGCCTCCACTCGAGAACCTTTTGGCCCCATCGGCCATCTGTTCTGCGCGCTATATGGCCTGCCCATTGCCACTTCAACGTGCTAATCCGTCGGGCTATGTCGGTGACTTGAGTTCTCCTACGTATCTCTTTATTTCTGATTCGATCCCGTAGAGAAACCCCGAGCATAGCCCTCTCCATAGCTTGTTTAGCGACTCTGAGCTTATTCATAAAGCCAATAGTGAAGGACCACGTCTCGGTTCCATATGTCATCACTGGTAACACACACTGATTGAAGACTTTCGTCTTAAGGCACATTGTTGATCTTACATAATTTTGGATCAATTTCAATTTTGAAATACTTCTCTCACAGCTGGCATTGCATAAGTGACATAAAATATGAAATGATTCAAATATTTACAGGATATTATTATTATTTATTGTAAAATTTTGCCCCCTAAAAGGGCCGCCCCTGCCGCCCCTACTACGCTACGCCACTGCCCACGACGTCGTGTTCGGATATTGCCACTGCTCACGTCAACAACCTGTATAATGTTTAGTAGTAATCAAACTTTAAGGTAACTGTAACATTGTTTATGATATTTAATCTTATTTTACCCTTTTAATAGGGTCTTACATTTCTCGTTTATCTGTTTTAATAATATTAACGAATCATTTTATTTTCATTAAATATTGCTTATTTGCTGAAATATAAAATTTGTATCACTATTATAATTGCGATTTTATTAAAAACTAGCTAATCCGCCCCGGATTCGCACAGATTTCATAATTAAATATAGCTTAAAAGTCATACAAAAATCCCATAAAAAATCATTGTACATTTTTTTCGATTTTAATAATTTTCCGAGCAACTTTTAAAATTTTTATTCCGTATAAACCCAATTCCGTACAGTTTTAAAAATTTGACAACTCGGTCCAACCGTTCTCAATTGATGCACTTACCAACGAAGACCATTTCATTTTAATTTATATAGATTTCTTTTCATTTCAACAGCCTCTCCGAAGCATTAAAACCTTAGGCACTTTATAAAATAATGCTTAACTCTCTTATATTTTAAAAAGTGGTGAGGTCAGGTAAGGCCGATATAATTTAATTCACTGAGTGGCGACTCGTACGGCGAATCGTACACATAACAAGTTTGTTAAGCTTTCTTCCAATTACTGAGATTAAATGCGGCTAAGCAGCCATGTTGCTTTTCTTATTGCATTTAATAGGGCTGTAGAAATATATGGAAAAAATTGGTTTGTAAATATTTTCAGATGCTCTCTTTTTAGGGTTTCAGTACCACAATAGTAAAAACGGCACCTTGTTGTGACTTTTGCCCGTCCGTCTGTCACAGCTGATTATCTTAGATGCTAATAAAGCTTGGCAATAGTTGTAATAAATCGACAACCTCCGCAGCGTAGTGGGCGAATAGCCAGCTGAAAAGCAGGAGGTTGAACAAATGTTTGCACGTTCGACAGATATACAGACTTTGCTACTTCAGCTTGCTGACCCTCTGAGCTATGACGACAACCTTCTGCATCCATCCATCATTTTCACGTTTCAAAGTGGTTCTTGTGATTTTAATGAATAAAAGATTTTTAACTTTGACTTTGACTATCAAATACATTCCGATTTAGTAGTAAAGCCCAAACAAAAAAATCCATTGTAAGTATTTCCTCCCATCTCACTCAGGGTTGTCAAACACAAAATCTTCATCTACTTTGAACACAAAAGCACCACGTGAACGATAGTGCCGAATTTCCCCAATGTCCCTTATTTCCTCAGGTAGTCCAATTAGCCCCCTCCCCTCGCGTAACGAGCTGTCAAACTTTTTGTACCGACGCCCTTTTGTTGGAAGCTTTGGCTAATACTGGATTTAGTGATGTTTTGTCGTTATATTGTAAAATATTTACTATTTTACAAATTCAGACTCTGTAAACACTGCACACCCATCTATGGTCGGATTTCTTTCGTTTTACCGTTTAAAAATTCTGTTGGCAATAGTTGTGGAAATTACTGGCAATAAAGACTGAAGCCATATACTAATATAATGATAGCGAGATATCACTTATATGAAAAAATTGCACTTGTTAGTCAATTACATTGTAAAAAATGCAGGATGCACAAGATCGGCCGCTCTGGAAATCTATAGGGGAGACCTGTGTTCAATTCCCGTGGCCCGATATCGCTCAGCCTCTCGACGGCGGCTGATATTATCTCAATTTTGCAATATCAGTACACATTTTCTTTTGTTTTACAATGAATTTATATTAGGTACTTACTTTTTAATTCCTTTTGTTATTGTGTAAAGGATCATTAAAAATAATAACCAGCCTTGTTTCTTGCCTGATTCTTTCCTGGCTATATCGCGGACGAACCGGCGGTAAATTAACGTTTCAAAGTGATCTATGTATTTTAATGAATAAATGAACATTGAATTTTGTAATGACAGTGGACGTCTTATGCATATTAATTGATGATGACGACCTCCGTGGTGCAGTGCGCGAATAGCCGGCGGAGACGCAGGAGGTAACGGGTTCGATTCCCGCGGCGGAACAAATGTTGCAATGTGCATGATCTACAGATATTTGTTCCCGGCTTGGTTGTTTCTCTATATAATATAAGTATGTATTTACAAATCTATTTGCGTATTCTATCAGTTATCTGGTTCCCATAGTACAAGCTCTGCTTAGTTTAGGGGTAGATAGCGCTGTGTGAAATGTCCAGCAATATTTATTTATTTATTTATGAAGAAATCGTTATGTGGCATAATACCAATAAACTGTAGTAAATTGCACAGTAGTAACGCAGAGGTCACTGCGATCGCCAAACAAACGCGTCCAACGAACCGAGCCCACGGCCCGTCCGTCCGTCCGTCCGTCCGGGGCCAATCAATGTGAGGGGTAAACTTGTAAGACCAATATTTATGTTTGACCTTTTGAATCAATATTTAAATTTGAGATGGAAATTCATTTGCAATACTTGTTCGGTTAAAACCGTATAAAATAATCTTGTACGCTATGACACGTAGCTTCAATGTACATTTTGTTTACATAAAGTATAATTTATCGATGATCTAGATGTCTTTCTTTCTGACTGGCTTGAGATTGCTAAAGAACTCCAGGAAAGGAAGGGAATGAGGAGACCTTTGCCCAGTAGTGGGACAGTCTAGGCTATTATAAAAAAAGTATTTGCACTGAACGAGATACAGCCTCAAACTAGTTCGGAGGGCAGGGTCTTATCGAGCTTGTCACATCATGTATGTAATTAATCTCATAAATACAGAAATTTAAAATATAAATTGTAAAATTTAAACACTACTGTTTCAGTATGTTCTGTTTATTATGTTATTCTTATTCTTATATTATTCATAAATATATACTAGCTCGAGTGGATTGCAAGTGTGTATTTTTTGTGAGAAATTAAAACTTTTTACTTGACTTTACTGATCCACTGTCGTGCTCAGATTGAAGAAATCCTAAATTCTCAGCCACTGGACACTCAAGCGAAGTCTAAGGAATACGTCGAAATACGCTAATTGCAACAGCGAGTCAAATGGGGGTCAAGCACTTCTACCCTGGAAAACGGCTACTGTCGTAAAAGAAGCCTCCTATCACCCTTGAAGTGGAAACTGGGTTGAATTGTAGTTGGCTATCCCGGAGCAGATGGCATCAACCATGGTGCTGATAATCAGAACCTCAAATGGAGTAATTCGAAGATCCTTCAGCTAAATCTGTCCTTTGACTGACTTATTGAAAGACAAGCATTTAACGTCCGGGCATATTCACGAGTAAAGACTTCTTGTTTTGTCGGAGCACCAACGCATTAAGATTTTTATATTATGTCAGTCAATCATATTCTTGCAAATGCCATCTAAGAGTAGGCAGCTTTAATATCCAAAAATTCCTAACCTACTTGTTAAGAGGCAAATTCATTGACATTTTTCAAATGCAAATGTAAATTCTAGCTCATGTTCTATAGGCTCAAAGGTATCCTCATTCTTCACTTTCCTCATTATCTCGGCTAATTCGCGTATCGCAGCCGCGAACCAAATTTATGGGCCGCGACTTTCGCAACTCCTATCTGACGCGAGCTTAGCGTGTTGGAATTGCTAAGTGGACTTTTAGGCCGTTTTTCAAGGATTCCGGATTGTTAACTTACATTTTTTTAAGGTTATTAATTGTAAATCTTCTTTTTTTATCCGTTTGTCCTCTAAACCTTAAATGCCAAAATATCTGCATTTATTCTTTATTCTTATAATTTTCAATCGTCGTTTAACCCCATTTTTTGTTTTGTAAGTTTGACACCTATGTCTGTAGGTATGTCTCTCTGATGCTACTGTATCGTAATTCCCAGACGGATGGATCAAATACAAATTTCACATACCTATATCTAGCCCCAAACTAAGCTAAACTATTATAATACAGTCTAACTAAATAATGCATCCTTTAGCGCATCGAATATCATAAAAAAAGGCCAGTTTCTGAGTTATGGCAAACCCAGCCTAGGAAGAACCGATTGATTCACTCTGGACTTGAAGACTCCGAGATTAGATAAAAAAATCAGATTTTCGGAAGATTCACTATTTTTTCCCCGTAATCTTTTGCGCCGGCCAATTGTAGGATTTAAAAATATACACGTTTTTTATAATGTATGTATGCAAATGTGTGATTCCAATTGAAACATCCACTATACAGGGTGTTCCAAACACGCAACAACAAATGATTTGTAAATGAAAGTTAGTGTCGGCGGTTGTTCGCGCCCCTACATTTGTGACATAGCTTAGACGGAAATAACTAGCTCATTCTAGACTCAAACGATAAGAATATAACTGCAGCCACATTGCATTGCACCTGCTTATCTAATCAAGCTGTATGTGATCCTATCATTAAAGACAGCTTTTCTGTTTAGGTTGTCGCTGTATTGGAAAAATCTTATTCAATATCACCAAAACCGTGACCAGTAATTTGGTATTAAATTTTACGGCATCTTAGAGCATATATTCTAGTTACTTGAAAATGGTTGTGTTCAAACTATGTACCGCGTATCGAATTCCACATGGCTAGAGTAGATAGATACCTACTGAATATTTTATCATTATCTTAGCAAGTTGAAGTGGCAGTGGGGGTACGAGGCTCGAAGAACTGACGGCCATTGGGGCAGACAGGTTCTCGAGTGGAGACAACGCACTAGGAGTAAAAGACGACCTAATAACGGTTGCTGGGAGTTGCTGAGTGTAGGCCGCATTAGATCGGTCGTTCTGGAAATGTATGGAGGACACCTATGTTCAGCACTGATGACAATGATATTCATCATCTTCCTGCCGTTTTCCCACATTCAGTATCTACACAGGTAGATATTGTACCTAGAAAAATTACTACGTAGTTCTTAATTTTCAATATTTAGTATGTATTTTTACTTTATCTACTGATTTTTCTTGTGGCTAAATTACTATTAGATGTAGAGTACCAGCTGTTTTGTTTCTCCTGCGGCTCTACGCGCGCCTGAGGGCATATGCAAATATTGTGTCGCCTCGATTGTCACACAACTTGGTGATTACATGCCTACACCCTGTACGTAAGATTTAGCTTGTTTTGGGTAGTTGCTGTTATGAGTTCCCAGCTGCAGGGATTTTGAAATTAATCGATTTTAAATTGGGTTATAGCCTGAATTTGTGAATTTTTTAGTGATAATTTTTTTATCATATTCGTTTTATTATTGAAAATCTTGTAAGATTCTGTTCTATTTTTTCTTGTGATTTTGATATTAACTAAGGGATGCGTTAAGACTGTAAAACAATGCAATACAAATTACAATGTTAATGTTTATCGAGACGAATTCAAAAGTATTTGATTGCTCGAAGCAGAATAAAATTTTACTGAGAAAACTTTCGTGATCACGTACCGTTTTGACGGTTTGAAGGATAAATGCCGTATTGATATTAATGACAATACAATTTGTTTAGGTCTAACAATATTGTTTAGCATTCTGATTTCGTTTAATTTAATTTTTAGTTTTTCTTTATTACCTAAGGACAACAAACCATTTTAAAATTTGGTAACTTAATGCTAATACTAAAAAATATTCTTTATGTGTAATCAGCCCCGGTATCCACAGATTGGCTTGACAAATTATAAGGGCATAAAAAGTGTAATGCATGCTTATGAAAAAAAACCGGGCAAAATGCGAGTCGGACTCGCGCACGAATGGTTCAGGTATCTATAAAAAAAGCAAAAAAATCATGTATGTTGTATGGGAGCCCTACTTAAATATTTATTTTAATCAATCATCATCATATCAGCGTTAGGACGTCCACTGCTGGACAAAGGCCTCCCTCATTGATCTCCAGGAACTGCGGTTGAAAGCGGCCTGCATCCCACGCCGACCTGCGGTTCTTACCAAGTCGTCTGCCCATCTTGTAGGTGGACGTCCTACGCTGCGCTTGCCGGCCCGTGGCCACCATTCGAGAACTTACCGGCCCCAGGGGCCATCTGTTCTGCGCGCTATATGGCCTGCCCATTGCCACTTCAACGTGCTAATCCGTCAGGCTATGTCGGTGACTTGAGTTCTCCTACGTATCTCCTCATTTCTGATTCGATCCCGTAGAGAAACCCCAAGCATAGCCCTCTCCATAGCTCGTTGAGCGACTCTGAGCTTATTCATAAGGCGAATAGTGAAGGATCACGTCTCGGTTCCATATGTCATCATCATCACTGATTGAAGACTTTCGTCTTAAGGCACTGAGGTATGTTGGACGAAAAGACGTTGCGAAGTTTCCCAAACGCATTTTATTCAATAGCACAATTTTATTATTTACCTTATTTGAGGTTGGTGCCGATTAAGCTAGTCCTCTAAAATGTATGAGCGCCCATACAACTCAGACGACTTGTAAGGCTTGACTTGACTAAATTGGCGCCAACGACGTATGTATTGGAACATCCTTTATGATACAAGTTTTCACGAAAATCTAAAGTTGACCTTATCTTTTTATCGTGTTGACTCAGAACCTTGATTTTTGTGCACCTAATAGGGACTATAAACTTCAGTATTTGGTAAAAATTTCAACTTGCTAGATCCAGCCGTTCCTGAGAAAATCGGTGGTGACACACGGACAGACGGACAAGAGAGTGATCTTACAAGGGTTCCTTTTTTACCTTTTGAGGTACGGAACCCAAAAACAAATAATATCTGTAGGTTATATACATATTAACAAGAACAAGATTTTAACTTTTGTTTTAGATCAGACAGAAAGAATGTATCCGACATTATGACATCAGATACACTCTTTCTGAAAGAGCCGGGTGAGGTTGCAAAAAGTTAGATACCAGTAAAGAGATAATTATGTTGGTTCATGATTCTGTTTAAGGGTGCGCGCTCATTATATATTTTGTAAAAATTTGTATACTTTTATTGATACATATCTGATAGCTCTATCTGTCTTGTACAATTTTCCTGTTAGTATTTAATCGTTTTGGTACAACGTTCACAGCTAACCCTTAATCAAATAAGGGCAAATTATTTCTCACTTAGTCCGGCTGAGCAATCTCGATGTTTTTTTTTTTAATGACAATTAGCAGTGCCAACCATAGTGAAAATAATCTTGGATATATTTGTTACTAACATTTCTCAAGAAATTGGTATCCTGACGTCGTACGCGAAAGTCAAACTCACAAGTTGTGTTTTTTTCCAAAAATACCTACTTTAATCAGTCGTTTTGAAAGTTTGTTAAAAAAAATCTGATGAGTATACGTTATACTAAAGTAAACTAGACTTATTTTCTGAACGTTTAGCTGGAAAAGAACCTCGGAAACAATTAGATTTCTTGGAGAAATTTCATCTTGAATTAGTGGGAAATAATTTCCTATTGTTTGTCCCTGTTTTCAAAAATTATTTATCTAATACTTATATAAAATGTGCGTCAGTTTATTGAACAAAATACAGTGTAAACTGTACAAAGTTTAGTGCCTTTTTCTGATTTACTATATTATTTTATATCTCCAGAAATTTTGTAAAATGAATGCCAAAAAGAAGCCAAGTTTACTTACCAAGAAAGATCTAGAAGAAGCTGTCGATAACTTGGCTGATATGTCCGATTTGTCCGGATCTGATTCTGAAAACGACACTGGCTATGCCAATAGTGTTAATTCTATGCCCTATAGCTACCTGAATCAACCAGACGATTACGTGATAGAACAGCGACTTGAATAAATCGTTTATTGAATGTGGGCATACATTTGCCAGATGAAATTACAACTTACAAAAGGTGAAGATTCTGCAGTACGAAGAAGAGGGAACAAAGGACCAAAATACAATGCACTACGTGTAAAGTACTCCTGTGTGCTAAGAATTGATTTAAAGAATTTCTCATGAGTCCATCTCAATAATTGAAATAGCTAAGTACTTAAATTGTTGAAAATTAGCAGGAGGTTGCGGGAATCGAATTCGCAACCACTTGCGTCGCAGGTGTACCTGCGCTCCCTACGTCATAGAGATCGTCTTAATATAGTTTTTTCATTATTATTTGTTTTTTCCTAATAAACCCATTCCAACCCTAAAATTATTGTTTAATTTTGGAATTGCATGTCACAATTTTTCAGTTTTGTATTTAATATTCACAAAATGTAAAGCAGGGTGAGGAACTAGTATAAAAATAGTACTAAAATTCTTAAAAAACTCGTAACCGAATAATAGGAAATAATTTCCCACTTGATGATAGTTTGCAATGCCGTTATATACAAGGGGAAATTATTTCCCATCGCAAAAATAAAACACACCTTTGTCCCCCACTTTTACAAGTTTTTATCATAAAATTTGAAATCTACTCACAAAACTCACCTAAGAACCGATCTCAGTTTTTATTTATCTCTTAAAAAGTTTTCCATTTGATTAAGGGCTAAGGTATGGAACACTTTACCGTCGTCCATTTTTTCTAAAGACTAAAATCAGGGCCTCTTAAAGGTAAACGTGAATAGGTGTCTTTTAGATCCTCGTGCTTCATCTGAGACCACATCATCAATAACCATCAGGTGAGATTGTGGTCAAACATTAATGTTTAAAAAAAATGTACTGGGAAAGACCCAGATTTTAGCAGTTCCCAGTAGTCTATCTTGGATTTCGAATCTTGGTAAACAAGACGCTGCTTGTAGTTTAAGTAGTCACCTACCCCTTTCGCAAGTAAACGGATCAATCTCCCGATCCACTTCAAATTCTAAGCTGCAAATAATGCAACGAAAACTTAAAGGAACAAATGCCAGATTATGATAATTTTAAGTCGCTTCAACATTCAAATCCTTAAGATTCGGTCCTGGCACAATATAGCGTTGAACAGTAGGAATAGTTGTTCAAAGATGTAACAGCCCTTTCACACGGCAACATCCCGTTTTTTGTAGGTACAGTTTTTTACAGGATCCCGTTTAGTAGTGTAATTTAATGTAGTGCTTCAATAATATATTGAATAAAGCAGTCACACGAGTATCCTGTTTACAGTATCCAGCAAACACCGATCCGTTCGAATTTGGCATTCGGTTTTGCCACTACAACATGTCCAGTAAAACACATGATCCAGTTTAATTAAACGTACAGTTTAATGGAAGTATTCCCACCAGCTTCCTGCATACCGTTTTTTGCTGAATGGGGTACAGGGAGCGGGGAGAGGTGCTCACTCCGCTTCGACCACCGCTGCCTATCGACCGCGTCCGCCCGCACCGGCTCACCACTCTATGCCACAATTACGATAGAAACAGTTGTGATTGTGCCGCAAACCAAAATACACAGAACTACTTATACCATAAGCACGTCAACTCAAAGTTCCAGACTTCATCATCATCATCATATCAGCCGTAGTACGTCCACTGCTGGACAAAGGCCTCCCTCATTGATCTTCAGGAACTGCGGTTAGAAGCGGCCTGCATCCAACGCCGACCTGCGGTTCTTACCAAGTCGTCTGCCCATCTTGTAGGTGGACGTCCTACGCTGCGCTTGCCGGTCCGTGGCCTCCACTCGAGAACCTTTCGGCCCCATCGGCCATCTGTTCTGCGCGCTATATGGCCTGCCCATTGCCACTTCAACGTGCTAATCCGTCAGGCTATGTCGGTGACTTGAGTTCTCCTACGTATCTCCTCATTTCTGATTCGATCCCGTAGAGAAACCCCGAGCATAGCCCTCTCCATAGCTCGTTTAGCGACTCTGAGCTTATTCATAAGACCAATAGTGAAGGACCACGTCTCGGTTCCATATGTCATCACTGGTAACACACACTGATTGTAGACTTTCGTCTTAAGGCACTGAGGTATGTTGGACGAAAAGACGTTGCGAAGTTTTCCAAACGCTGCCCATCCGAGTTGGATTCGACGATTGACCTCTTTCTCGAAGTTGGACCTACCTAATTGGACTGTTTGTCCTAGGTATACATACGCGTCGACAACTTCAAGAGCCGAGTTCTCAACTATAACTGGGGCAGGGACGAAATGGACATTCGACATGATTTTCGTCTTGTCCATGTTCATTTTAAGTCCTACCCGTTGGGAGACTCGATTGAGGCCTTCGAGAATCGTGCTGAGCACTTCCATCGACTTTGCCATGACCACAATATCGTCGGCAAACCGAAGGTGAGTGATGTATTCGCCGTTAATATTGATGCCCAGTCCTTTCCATTCCAGAAGCTTGAAGGCATCTTCCAATGCGGTCGTAAACAGTTTCGGAGAGATGACATCTCCCTGTCTTACGCCTTTTTTTAAGGGAATCGCCTTCGAGCTCTGTTCGTGTACTCGGACTGACATAGTGGCGTTTTTATACAAACACTTCAACACTTCGATGTACCGATAGTCAATACGACATCGTTGGAGAGACTCAAGCACAGCCCATGTTTCGATCGAATCGAAGGCTTTCTCATAGTCCACAAACGCGAGACATAGCGGCAAGTTATACTCTTCGGTCTTCTGTATGACTTGCCGCAGCGTATGTATGTGGTCTATGGTACTGTAGCCTTTACGGAACCCGGCTTGTTCGGGAGGCTGGAAGTCATCAAACCTGCGTTCGAGACGGTTCGCGATGACCCTTGAAAACAGCTTATAAACATGGCTCAAAAGCGAGATGGGTCTGTAATTCTTAAGCAAGGTGTTGTCACCTTTCTTGAAGAACAGAACCACCACGTCCCCGTTCCATGCTTTTGGCATCGTACCTTCAAGCAAGGCGGAATTAAAAAGCTTCTGAAGGACTTTAAGTACCGGTGATCCACCCGCTTTCAGAAGCTCTGAAGTGATTCCGTCCTCACCCGGCGCCTTGTCGTTCTTAAGCTGCTTCAAGGCCATCCTGATCTCATACAGGCTGATGTCCGGAATATCTTCGGTATAATGTCGGGTCAGTTTGGCTCTTGGGTCGTTGGCCGCACTGCAAACAGGTTTAGTGACCGAATCGTAGAGCCGTCTCTCGGATCTTTCTATTGAGCTGTCTATGTGACTAAGCATCATCGGGAGACTGCAGTTACAAAGAACGTCGTTCAGCCATGAGGTTAAGGGTGTCATCAAAGAGTTTCTGAAGTCTATTGGTACGGGGGGTCTTAAAGAACTGGGACCCCACCGTATGGACGGTTTCTACGAACCTGTTATTGATCTCGTCCACTGATGCATCTACTTCTAGACAGTCAAAGCGATTTGCAAGTTGAAAGCTCTCGAGGTTTTGGATATGTGCGCGAGTGGGTCGGAGCGTAGATTTCATCAAACGGGACCTTTCAAGTTTAACGTTCATATTCAATGTGGCTCTAACAATTCGGTGATCACTGCCGGTTTTCACCCTGTGAATCACAGAGACATCATTGAATATCCGTTTCTTGTTGGTCAAGATGAAATCAATATCATTGGGACTCATCCAGGTCCATTTCCTGTGAGGCGGCTTCTGGAAAAAATAATTCATCATAAAGAGTCCTTCTTTCTCCAGAAAATAGGCCAGCCTCTGTCCCCTGGGGTTCCGTTGCCCATATCCAAATTGCCCCACTCTCAACTCATCATCGCTTCTCATGCCTAGCTTTGCATTGAAGTCCCCCATAACAACAATAAAGTGAGTTTTGTTCGTATGTATGGCTCTACTGATGTCCTCATACATAGACTCTACTTCTTCATCTGGGTGTGAAGAGGTCGGCGCATATACCTGAACGACCTTCAGCGAATATCGCTTAGATATTTTGAGTGTCAGGTACGCGACCCTGCTCGACACACTGTCGATGGTGATAATGTTGTTGATGAGTGACTTGTGAACGAGAAACCCAACACCACCTTGGGACTGTTGGTCGCCCTCCCGGTAGTATAGTAGGTTACCAGACTTAAGGGATATCGTGTCCTCGCCCTCTCTACGGACTTCTGATAACCCCAAAATGTCCCAGTGTAATCTACTAATTTCTTCTTCCAGCTCAACAATCTTTTCGTCTGTCCTCAAAGTGCGGATGTTGTGTGTTACCAGGGCCAGTGGTCGTCGTAGGGTTTGGTAGCCGATCGTCTCCCGGGGATTCTTAGCACCCCTGGCCCCGCCGTTACCGTGACTGCTACCGTAGCCAGGATTAGCGGGGCCGCCGGGGACTCGGGGCCTGGTTTTATGTTGCAAATCCATGAGGGGGTTGTTGCCATACTCGCCACGCTTGGCAGGCGGGTTGGCGAGCGCAGTATAGGTATTGAAAACACGAAAAGACGCTGCTGCCCATCTTTCGGAGGTATATCTTAGCAGACTCCTACTGCATCCACGGGCAAGAGCGGAGGGGCAACATTCTATTGCCGGCGCCCCACGGCAATCCAGACTTCACTTTAATGTAATTACAGACATACAACGCACACGCACAACACCGACGCGCGCGCGCATACTCACAAACACACACACACGCAGAGACACGCACACACACACTGTAACCTTATAAATATTGATAACAATAGTTTTATTCTCACCTTAAACTTCATACTTTTCTTCAGGGTGACGTTTTTTCTCATATTTGTAACCTGTTTCTCCAAAAGGTTGTCAAATCAGCATGGCTAACATGGCAGGCACGAGATAAAATCGAGACGAGATGAGAAAAATTTGTCGATTTCGAGATTTACTCGTTAGCGGTAACATATAAGTACTTATATCGTTTATAGAAAATATACCATAAGCACGTCAACTCAAAGTTCCAGACTTCACTTTGATGTAATTACACACGTACAACGCACACGCACAACGCCGACGCGCAACGCGGACGCGCGCACGCATGCTCACAACACACGCGTATCCACACACTTACTCACAAACACACACACACGCAGAGACACGCACACACACACTGTAATCTTATAAATATTGATAACAATAGTTTTATTCTCACCTTAAACATATTGCAAACTCTTCAGGGTGACTTTTTTCTCATATTTGTAACCTGTTTCTCCAAAAGGTTGTCAATCATGGGCATCCTAAAGTAATCGATCGAGTGAAGCGAGATCTCTAAATCGACTTGGGTAAATCAGCATTGTATGTATGTAAGTATGTACGTATGTTTGTTTGTCCGAGAATAACTTTCGAAGCGTTGATCCGATCATCGTGAAATTTGATACATAGGTAGTGATGGCACAATTTTGGTGTGACTAAATAAGCTAAAAATGTTGAGAGGGGGGGGGGGGGGGGGTTGAGATATTGGGGTTCAAGAGGGGTAAAAATTTAAATGAGAATATTAGGTCACATGGGGCGTAAAATGAAAGGTATTTCGTTAGTACATTTAGACTCTGTTTTTATTTTATTAAATTCTTTAAAGTTTTTAAGTAATTATCCATAATTAAACTGAACTTTGACCAAATTTACAGGGTACACCAGTGACCCCACAATATTTTAATTTAGTATGCGAATAGCTTAAGTGACACAAATATAGGCAAAAGTCTGAAATCCGGAATAACTGCAATTTGTACCCCAAAAAACATAACCAATTACATGAACTCCCGTTACCTGTAATTTGAATGAAACTGTAGGTCAAGTAAATGGTTAGTATTTTGTGGCACTATTTTATTGGTCAAAGATTAAGGCCGACTTGCACAACGATCCCTAAACGTATTTAGCGACTAAACATGTTTAAATTTTACGTATTTGTATGATTTAAAAACTCCTTATATACAATATTTAGCCACTAAATACGTTTAGGCATCGTTGCTCGAGTCACCCTAAGAATATTTTTTTTTGTGTTTTGGGAAACTCGCGAGATCTCAGTTCGGGGCGAACCACTAGTTAAAAAATTTAGATTCATCTTTTCTCAAATTGCCCATGAGATTCCGAAAAATTTCGGTCGTTGTTTCAGAATCGGGTGAACCCAAAATCTTCTTTTTTTACACTGCCTGCGGCGGCGGCGGTAATACCGATACAATACCTATCGCAAGCACACAAGCGTGTTCACGTCCATCACGTCTGAATTTTTGTTTTAATCTGCCCAATCTATATATATCACTCTTTGTTCTACTGCAAAAAACAGGATGCAAACTACTGTGTGTGTGAACACACCAGTGGTTTTAGCGGGATTCAGTAAAAAACCGTTCCCGCAGAACTGGACTGCCGTGGGAAAGGGCTGTAAGCTGTATCATTATACGTAATAAGGATACAGCTTACATCTTCGAAGCCAGTCACTGTTGCTATCGCTGTTACCACCCTAACGAAGAGTGACTGCAACTAGCTTACGTATTATGGGACCTTTTTGTACATTTACTGATACTAAAATCTGCGCTCGTTAATTTGCTTTGGTGAGTTATTTAAGTTTTGAAATCTGTTTATCAATATAAATTCCAATTAAAATTTTAAGTACCTATATTATGTAGGAGGTACACCAAAGCCCCAGATTATATTCACATAGTCCATTCTATCCAAATGTTGTTTGGTAGATATAGCTATTTCGCGTTAAGCACGCCAATTGTAGATTTACATGGTTCTCATTTGATTGTCTGTTTTATGGTGTGCAATAAGATTTTTTTATTCTTTGCGATAAAATAAAAAAATAAAAAATGTTTAAAAATAGGGTCCTTCTTGTGTATGATTTACAACCACACCGACAAACTATAATATCTCTCTACTTTGCTTAATATGAGTACTAAACAATTTATTTTGATAGTTACGTAACAATATTTTTTTATTTCATCCTGGAACCTCTACATATAGAGGAGACCTATGTTCAGCAGTGGACGTTCTATGGCTGATATCATGAAGTTAATGATGAATCTGGAGTGGACCTACTGTTTGGTATTGCTACTGTTCTCCTAAGAATCTGAGCGTCTGCCGGTTTGGACTAAATCGCCTGGAATTGTCAATTTTGTTCAATTCCTATCGCTTCTGGATTTTCTTTGTGCAGCTCAGACTAGATTACAGTGCTTGAAATTTTAAAATAATAAAGTTGGAAACCGCTCGTGATACAGATATAATGGAACGAAATAAATCCCAAATTACGATTTTTTTAGTAGTAAATGTTTAAAACAACTTGGGGCTAAAGAAACAGTTATTTTTCCAATAATAATTTAAGTAAATCACGGAAGTTTTCTAGAGGAAAAATCTTCAAATTATTAAATAAGGCTTATTATTAAAACTAATCTATATGCATCTATAGGTAGAAATACACCGATCCTAATATCATGACTTCTAATGTATTCTGATGTATTTCAAGCATTAGATTAATTGGATTTGATTCAATAACATTCCAATTTTGCTATAAATCGCCAAACCAAATTTAATGAACTTTATCCCCGAAATCAGGCAATTTTTTGTCAAAGTTCACAAATCAGTCAATCACAATCACGTAAATCAGAGATCACAGAAACCAGCCAATTTACCGAGCTATCGAACCAAAAAATCACCTTACCAAATTTCCTAAAGAACTATTTAAAAAAACGCCGGTCAAATAGGGGCAGGTCGGAAGCCAATCAGGACAACCCTTCTAATAAGTTCAGTGACGCGAAATAACTGTTTAGTGACACAATCGGACCCTAAGGGATGGCCGGGGTCGAATAGACTCGGATTGAAATAAAAAGTTTAAAGGGTGGCTGAATGACGGCAGTGTTCGCAACTGGTCAAATGGCGGGAAAATATAAATAATAAACACATACTTTAAAGGGTTGCATTTCAACTTTGTTGTTTAATGATTTCTACTTCAGTACTAACATTTACTCGTTAAAAAAGTTAGCATCCCTTTGTTATTACAGTTTTGATGTAACTGAAGAGTTATCTATTTCAAGTATACATGCACTTAGGGCGAACAATGATGCGTAAACATATTTAGTGGCTAAATATGATTTAAGGATTTGTCAAGTCATACGAACACGTCAATTTTGAACATATATATGCGCTAAATACGTTAAGGGATCGTTGTACAAGCTGGCCTTAGATAGATAGATAATTCTTTATTGCACACTATAAAAGAATACCATTAAAATGGCCAACGTACAAATATCTGTAGATCATGCAAACATTTGTTCAGCGGTGGGAATCGAACCCGAACCTCCTGCGTCTCAACCGGCTGTTCGCCCACTGCGCCACAGAGGTCATCATATAAAGCTATATAACGATCTCCACTAGACAACCTTTGGATGAAATGCACTGTGTGGACATTACCTGGGGTGTAATGGTGTATCTACTACATACATACTAACATACTTATGTAGGTACACACATACTGATGAAACATTTTACATACTTATAAATATTTGTTGTTTTAACAAAATGTAAGCACGGAAGGACCAACATCGTTACTTGTAAATTAATCTAATTCTGAAGACCAAGTGAGGGTAGTGCCTGCAGCTGCCGTCACTTCTCGACGGTAGCTCCAAGTACTCCAGTCCTCCCGTAACCACGGCTGTTGTAACACAGCCGAAACGTACTCACGCGATAAATACCCGTTTTAATCAGTAATTTTGTAAATTATTCTAAGTATTTCTAAGTATTATATTAATATAGCATGTAAATAATGAGTCTGTGAGGCGCCTTTCATCAGACGTGTTCGTTCAAGCTCTTTTCAGGCCATCACATCTCAAACTAACCTTAAAGCAAGTTGACTAATAAAAAGAAGATGATGCACCAAGAATAACTATAAAATACTAGCATAGTTTACGTCTTTTAATATACTATCACATTTTTTTAACTGCCATCTTAGTTTATTTCTCCTAAACACTACCCATATCTTTATCCCGACATTTTCTAAAAGAATACAATATCTTAAAAGATAGTCCTTTGAAGTATCAATAGTTTTTGTGAGACTGTTCAGTTATCAATTCTGCGCATCGGGAGATGAGTTCCCATAATGATGGCAATACAGAACCCTCCCTACTCCCTGTCTCTGTTTCCAAGATCCAAGTCAAGAGAGGAAGCTTTTATGCATTGGAGAATTCGTTAAATTCCCGGTACTGACTTTTGAGAGTCAAAAAATACATTTCCGTGGCGTAGTAGGCGTATAGCCGCTGAGACGCAGGAAGTAGCAGGTTCGATTCCCTTATACATATATCTGTTACTGTGAATTTACAAAAAAAATATATATAAAGTAGGTATTCTAACATCTGTTTCCCATAGTACAAGCTCTGCTTAATTTGAGAAAGCGCTGTGTGAAATGTCCAGCAATATATATATTTATTTAATATTTAATTGAAGAGGGCATCGGGCATTTATTATAGACTCGCGTTTACCCAAAATCTCACCGGATGGTAAACAATGATGCTGTCTACGATGGACCACGCTTGCCTAGAAGATACCATTTATCTCGAGACTTAAAGACACCTAGGTTGTAATTAACAGGAAATTCAGACTCAGGCAAGGCGTTCCACTCTTTGGTAGTACGCATAATAAAAGTTGGAGAGAACCGCTTTGTGCGGAAATTGATATTATACGGGATTACTACCCCCACCACTGCGCTCGTCAAGATGCGCCGCAGAGGCTAGGTTGCGTAATGCGAGGCGTGACACAATACGGAGCAAATCGTACTCACCCTGATGAAGCTTCACGAATTAAACCAAAACATTGTCGGTATTATCATCGATATAACTGTACGTGATAGTTCCTGTAGATTCTGATTCTTATTATAAAAAAAACGGAAATAATTAATAGCCTTGCTCTCTCAACTTGCACCGACAGAGCCTTAAGACGGTCATTTAGCCGTAATAATCGCCTAGTGTGGAGCTGAAGGCAGTCTTCTTTATTATCTGTGTTCACGTGTAATTGGACAGAGATCTGAGGATACGTGCTGTGACGATATACGAGTGCGAAGCTTTATTAAATAGCTTTTTGTGAGATTACTGTTTCTAGTATTGGTATTGTGTTTGGTGGTTTGTAAACTTAATTTTATTCAGATCGACCTTAAGGGGGAGGCTTATACCCAGGTGTCGATCACCTAATCTATCAATGATGATGATGATGACATCGGGCTTAACAGAGATGTAAAGGGAATGTCCGTCCACACTTAGACTGTATAACGCTGAAAATTTAAGATTACATTTTTTTTTGTTATATTGTTCAACTAAAAAATATTTAAGTGAATATATTTTTTTGTTTGAAATATAAAAGAGTACATTTGTACCAATTGTAAAAATATGAATGAGACGTGGAAGCCAGTGCTACAGCAGCTTTACCGTTACAGCATACGGTTGAGGTAATTACTAAATAGTGCTGGACATTTCACATAGTGCTATCTAGCCCCAACTAAGCATAGCTATAGGAACCAGATACCTGATTGAATACATATATATATATATATTTTGAAGTAAAACTACTTTACGCACGCTTGACTTGGGGAGTGAGCTGGTGAATGCGTTACGAAAAGTGTGAACGGAAGTTGAGAGGGAAATATAATTTAGTGAAGATAAAAAGAGAATTACGTTTCGTATATTTTAAACGATAATTTGCGAGTGCGAATTGCATCTGTCCAGAAAGAACATAGACTGATCGATCTACAGACGTGTGGACAATTTTGTAATTAAACAATTTTATAAATTAATATTTTGAAAAATAAGTTTTACTTCAGTCGTAAGGTCTAAAGCACACTCGTTTTTCTTCTTAATACTTACACAATATTTAAAGAGAAACACTCAGAACAGACCAAATTTTTTTAGATCATGCAAACACTTGTTCCGCGTGAATCAAACCAGCAATCTCTTTCGTCTCAGCTGGCTATTACCCACTACGCCACGAAGATGGTCATACCTGTTTTGCTGTCTGTTTAAAACATCAGGTATTTTATTATTAAAAATCATGTGCTTCCTTTCTAAAGTAACATCCAAAACGTTCTCATTCGTCAAAAAATCATCATGAGGACGTCCACTGCTGAACTTAGGCCTTCCCCATTGATTTTCAAGGCGACCGTTCTTCTGCGGTCTGCACTCCCCCTTATTTAATAATAGTATTCGAATAGATCGGCTAGTTTCATGGGCCAAATAAATAAAAAGAAATAGCGATTGAAATGTAACTTTCTTGAGTGTTGATTTGAATGTACTAACTTCTGTATCGCAGGTCTTTGTACCTAGCTTAAATGTCATATAGTCATATGTCATATGTCAATAGGACGTCTGTTACAAAGTGTTTTTGAATCAATTTTTTATTTATTTATATTTATTATCAGCCCGTAGAGTTCCACTGAAGGGCAAAGGCCTCCCTTCCCTCTTTCTACGAATCCCGGTCTTTCTGGAAAGCATCCAGTTCATCCCTCCATCTCCGCCTAGGCCTACCACGCGGCCGCCGCCCGTTTGGAACCCATTCTGTAGTGGTTTTCGCCCAGTTCAACTTCAATTTAGCGAATGTCAGAGCCACGTCAGCTATTTGCGTTTTGGAGCGCAGTGTTCAGTTTCTTATACGGTCTGTGAGCCTGACTCCGAGGATGCTGCGCTCCATAGCTCGTTGACAAACACCGAGGCGGGACTTTTTAATTTTGGTGATGGTCCAAGTTTGTGCACCGTATGTGAGAATGGGGAGAATGCACGTGTTCATTAGTTTCCGTTTTAAAGATAGTGGCAGATTTCCTTTCATGAGGTCTTTCATTGACCAATAGCTTTTTCAGGCGTTTTCTGTGCGGCGAGTAATCTCTTTATCTTGTCTCGCCTGGAAAGAGACTATTTGGCCCAAGTAGATATACTCCTGGACATATGCAATCAAAAAATATTAATTATATTTATTTATTAACTTTTAATGTAAATAAATTCTAACAATAAACTGACTTAAAATACTTAACATTGTTTGTATTTTTATCTGAAATAAATGATAATTTTTATAAGTATTTGCTGCCCTCAAATATGCAGTAGGTATATCATATCTTACTATTTGTACGGGAATTCAATAAAGGCCGATGCGAAAGCGACTAACCTTGAGTTACTCCGTCTTGCGTGCCGCATGCCCTTAGGAACTCCGCAATTCCTCTATCCATAGGCTGCTGTGGTTGATGGTAGATGTATGTCGTCTTATTGTGGAAAAAAAGCTACCACTTGACTAACGGACTTCGCTGTACCTACGCTATTTGATATTTGGTAGGTGTACTTAGAGTGACGCGTGAAAACTGGTCGGTCCGTAGGAACGCGTTGACAGTCACCTTGGTATGTCACTTCGCTCAGCCAATGCGGGTAGGTATAATCAAGAACAATGAGGATTGATGTACCCTCCAATTTGTATATTACTAATCAATTCCGATACGGAACACTAATAATTATCAGAAATATACTAGAAGATAGTATAACAGAATATTCACCATTTGATCGTCTCATAGGTTTTAAGCCAGAATTAATCAAATCCAAGAACAGAGAACTTTGCAAAAACAAACATCAGCAGGAACGGTATCCATTGCCGATCGAGAACTGTGACCCTAGCACCCGCTACTATCGATACTAGCTTAGAACTTTTAAGCCACCAGAACCGATATAGGTTTAAAACACGCTAATATTATAAATGCGAAAGTTTGTATGTTTGTTTATTTATTTGTTTGTTTGATACTCAATCACGTCGTAACGGCTGAACTGATTTCAATGAAATTTTGTATTTACGTAGAGAATAACCTGGATTACTTACCATAAAATACTTTTTATCCCATAAATCAGGTCAAATGGAATAAAAGTCAAAAATCAAAATCAAAAAATCAAAATGTCTTTATTTAGTACATAAACAGCGTACAGAAACAATATGAAAACGGTGATACCTGCAGGAGTAAAAAATACTGTGTCGCAGGCATCAACGCCCGCCTCCATAAACCTTAACAAATAAAGAGTTCAATATTTAGACTAAGAGAGAAGCTAAGTTAACGAAAGACTAAAGTTAATTTAATGTTAAACAGACAATTTAAAAGAATAGAGTATCGATACGATATACAAATATATAATAACAAGAATAGTAACTCTGATAAATTTGAATTATCTAAATTATATTTTATTTTGAATTTTAAGTAATAACAGAGTAGATTACATGTTGTGTGTGCAGTGTGTAAGAATGTAAGGATGTGTAAGTGTGTGGAAAATGTAGTCTAGGGTGAATATAGCGAATGTGTGTTATTCAGCAAAAAGCAGAAGATTTTCAGTGTCATCGTAGGATAAGGATATCAGCCATTTTAAACATTTCAACTTGCATTTGTAGTATGGTAATGGATAAATGTTAAGCAATTGGTTTAATCTGTTGTACAGTGATGGACTTATGCAGTGGAAGTGGCGACTAGCTAAAGCTGTGCGGCGACGTTCGATCGCACAAACGTTGTCCGATCTTCGTTTAGATTTAGTCAACTCGGGATCATAATAAAGTTGGGAGTGTTTCCGAAGGACAGTCTGCAGAATAAAAAGTTGTCGGACCGAGGGTACTTGGCATAGCGAGAAAAGATCAGAGGTAGGGAAAAGGAAGGGTTTCTTAGACAATACCTTAAGCACAGCTCTTTGGGCTCTTTCAAGTCTAATCATTCGGGTTTTAACCGCACAGCCCCATGACGAGATGCAGTAGGAGAGAACAGACTGGGTGAGTGCAAGATATACTGTTTTTAAACTATTGAAATCCAGAACTGATCTTAATGTTTTAAACACGTATATAAGTTTTCTGACTCGTGAGATAGTCGATTCAATTTGGGGTTCCCATGACATAAAGCTGTCGATCAAAACTCCAAGGTACTTGTGAGAGTATGTCCGTTCAATGGATGTACAAGTGCATTTGTCGGGAACGGAACCAGCAGGACAAACATGGGCACACACGGAAAGGGAAGAGGGGGCTTGAGAGGCTAAGTTGAAGGCAAAAGGAATGAACTTTGTTTTAGAGATATTTAGAGTTAGGAGATTTGACCGAAGCCAACTCATAACTACTCTTAGGGTGTTTTCCGAACGCACACGAACCTCTTGCCAGCTCCGACCATGAACGATAAGAGCTGTGTCGTCAGCGTAAGTAATAATATTACAGTTTGGTATGGATAAGTTGCACAAATCATTTATGTAAATCAAAAATAATGTAGGGCCAAGGACGCTTCCTTGAGGAACACCGAAACAAACAGTTTCTACACTACTTTCAAGACCATCTATTTGCACAAATTGCCTACGATTAGACAGATAGTCACGGAACATTTCTAGAGCAACAAAGTGAGATGTCAAGTAAAGTCGCAACACCGAGTTTAGCTTTATTTCTAGCCTACCTACACATTCGGCTCCTACATTGAGTAGAAAGCCCAGCTGGTCGCTAAAAAGCTTGGTATACTTGCAAAGGTGAGGCAATACTTCACACCAGGACAGTTGCTCAACTTATACCAAGCACAAGTCCGATCATGACTGGAGTACTGTTTTCACCTCTGGGACGGTTCCGCGAAATACCAGCTAGAGGCTCTAGATTCAATTGAGAGAAGAGCCAAGAACCTCATTTGCAATGTTGAGTTAGCAGATGTAAGGCTCCACAGCCTCGAGCATTGTCGAAAGGTTGCAAGTCTCTCGGTTTTTTATCGGATACATTTCGGAGAGTGTGCTGCGGAGTTTTTCAACCTGATCCCACCATCCCCATTCTATCATCAGATAACCAGACGCTCCGCGATGCACCACCGCTACATGGTAGACATACGTCCTATATGCACAAAGCGGTACTCTTCCACTTTTATTATGCGCACCACCATGGAGTGGAACGCCTTGCCTGAGTCTGTGTTTCCTGATAACTACAACCTAGGGGTCTTCAAGTCGCTAGTGAATAGGTTTCTTCTAGGCAAGTGTGTACCATCGTAGACTGCATCATCGCTTACCATCAGGCGAGATCGTGACAAACACTGGCCTGTAATTTATATATATAAAACACATTTAGTAGTGTAACGCGTGCGAAGTAGCGGGCAATAGCTAGTAAGATCATAATAGTAGTAAAGTGAAAGGTAAAGAAAATAATATTTGGCGCGGAAGTTTGAAGGGTGACGACTTTTAGGTTATTTTAACAACTGTATCTCTACTAAAATGTAAAATATGCACAAAAAACATATTTTATTAAAATTGAACATATAATCTACCGTTTTGTGAGGATAGAAACGCAAATAATAATAATTTTCTCGATAAAAAAAAACCCACGAAGTTGACACTAAATTGATATTTAAACGGTCGATACTAAGAGGTTTCTTCTTGAAATCATATCAAATTTATACCAAAAGATAGAGCTTATTATTAACTAAGGAATTGTAGAAAAACAATATGTAATTCAGTTATTTTTTAAATCTCTGTGAAAGAAAACAATCAAAATCTACTCGTTCAGGCGCTCGCGCCGGGCGGTCAGTGCCCGTCGAGACGTCTTCGAGGTCGGACGCACGCCGTTTGTCTCCCAAAAATTCTCCCGCGTTTCAAATTAGTGCAGTGCAGATACGTGTAGATTGGCGGGGCCTGAGGTAGCGTAAAATACCTAAAGTTCCGAAACAAGCCCGCCTTAAGAGTAGGTAAATGGCCACGCGATGGCTGTAGATAACCCGGCAGACCACCAGCCCGTTGTTCAGATGATATCGTGAAGACGGTGGGATGTCACTGGATGCGATTAGCGCAGGATCGGAAAGACTGAATTAATGAAAATTATTTATTCCACAAAAATAACATAATCTGTACATAGGCGAACTTAATGCTAGATATCCTTCTCTTCCAGTGGATGTGGGCTGATTAGATAGATAGGTAAATGCAGTATTTACTGATTACAAGTAACTTTTTAGCAAAAAATATAACCGACTTCAGTTGTCAGAAAAAACAAACTACAGAACTGATTTTGATGTAATTTATATGGAGCCAATCTGGAAGTTAAATACAAAAACATTTTTTTGGAATCGGTTGATAAATGACTGAGTTTTAAGGAAACAAACAACTGAATCGAGAACCTCCTCCTTTTTTTTAAGTCCGTTAAATTCTGAGTTAGTATGGACCCTAAAAGGACGATTCCGGTAGTATCCAGTGCTTAGTTCACTATACATATAACTAACTGTAACTTAAGTTGAAGCTATGACCTGGGAAACTTAGATTGCTTTTACATAAAGGAGGCGCTATCAAATGTTTAATGTTTAATTCAATCAGTACTTGATTACATAGTTTGGGAGTGCATTTGGATGTAGATCTTTGATTAAATAATGACATAGATTTAGTTTGTATTATTTAAGATGAGCTAGCGATGGCCAAATCTACTTTTTGCTCACAACGTTGCTTGAACTTTAACGGGGAAATACTTGTACTGGGAGTACTGTTCTTCTGCAACTTGTGTTTTAAAGCTAGCTAAATACAAGGTTCAATTAGAAATCATAATTGTTAATTATGTTTTGTTATTATTCTTACTTATTTATTCATTCTAAAAAAGTTACTTAGCACTGTAAGCCCCTAGGTTTGTATCGGTGCTTGTAGATAATCATGTAATGTGTAATATAATTAATTAATTGAATTACACATAACATGATCGAGCGAAACGAGATCTCTAAATCAACTCGGGCAAATCGGCGTTGTATGTATGTATGTTTGTTTGTCCAAGAATAACTTTTAAAGCGTTGATCCGATCATCGTAAAAATTTATACATAGGTAGGTAGCGATGCCACAATTTCGGTGTAACTAAATGAGAGAAAAATGTTAGGGGTTGTTGAGATATTGGGGTTCAAGAGGGGTAAAAAAAACAAAATCGGACAGATCAAGTGAGACGTCAAATGAAAGGTGTTCATTAGTACATTTCAACTCTTATTTTATTTTCAGTAAAATTTTGGTATTTGTTAAGTTATTAGCCATAATAAAAACTGAACTTTGACGAAATTCACAGGGTACACCAGTGATCCCACAGTGCTGTAATTTGGTATGCGTGTAGCTTCAGTGTTAAAAAATAGGCAAAAGTCTGAAATCCAGAATAACTGCAATTTGTACCCCAAAAAAGAGGTATCAATTGACATGAACTCCCGTTTACTGTAATTTGCATGAAACTGTAGGTCAAGTCATCTGGTTAGTATTTCGTGGTTATACCATTATTATACTCGTAGTTTTGTTTTTATGGGAGACTCGCGAGATCTCGGTTCGAGCGAGCCACTAGTATATTTATATACATTATCTATATCTATACTTGTATACTAATATTATAAAGAGGAGAGATTTGTATTTTTGTATTTATGTATGTATGTTTGTAATGAATAAACTCAAAAACACTGTGCCGATTTCAAAAATTCTTTCACCATTGGAAAGCTACATTCACCTTGAGTGTCATAGGTTATATTTATTGTTGGAAAAGATTAGGGATCCTTACTAAAACTTAAGTAACGTAACTCAAGGTGTAAAAAAGTGCCCTAAAACGTCTTTCGTCGCATGCGCTGCGGTAACTATTGATGATAGAACAAAAGTAAGTTCTACAATATTAAAGAACATATCAATATCTACAAAAAACTGCGTATTGAATAGGCTCCGAAACTACTGGACCGATTTAAAAAATTCTTTCACTGCTGGGAAGCTACACTATTTCCGGGTGACACAGGCTACTTTTTACCCAACTGCGCAGAAGGAGGCTAATGTTTTTATTAAAAAACTACGCGTGCGAAACTGCGGATTGGTCAGCTAGTTTATCTATATAGGTATTTATATTATTTCTACAGTTATGCACGCTTAGCCTGGGCGAGAGATTTGATCTATTGTTTTTTCAATAGTCGAACTTAATTATTTATTTTTTTTCTTATCTATTTTCAATGTAAACAAAGTGTGTGTCACAACACAATGCCGAATTAAGTATTAACATAATGTTGTTGCTAATCTCGTGCGAGGGGTCATGAGCTATCGTGAGAACAGCGGCTGGGTGTTTTTCAATCTGCTTCTGGCTGTTTGGGTATATAGATATGATATATTTTGGTAAGTAGTTATTTTTTCGCTTTTTTTTTTTTTTTTTTTTTTTTATGTTATTTGTGGGGAAACAGGCTTACGGCCCACCTGATGGTAAGTGGTCACCGTCGCCTATTGACACCGGCAACACCCGGGGTATTGTCGATGCGTTCCCTACACTGAAGAAACCTCTTTACATTTCTCTTGAAGCGTGCCATGTCGTAGTCTAATGGGAAAACCTCAGATGGTAGCTGAGGTCAAATATTATAATCCTTCTCTCCTCCTTAGATCCATCCGTGTACCAAAATCCAGATTCATTAATTTCTACAAATGATAACAATATAAGAATATCACTAATTTGTAAATGTTAATTTTGTAAATATCTCATAATATGTCTTCCATGTATTCCTTTCCTCTCCTGATCCTTTCCTAATTTTGTGTTTATTTTGTATTATTTTTTTTATTTGCCACTGGCAAATGCTCAAACCCGTGCGACGCCAAAAAAAGTAGTTATTTGTTATGTTTGATATAAGTTTTGTTATGAAAGTCCTCGAAAAATATTTTCTTTAGTAGGCACTGCTATTCAGTATTTTAAGCTATTAACTTTAGCAGGCGGCAACTTTCCTGGTTCGAATACTTGTTAAGAAGAGATAAATCCAAAATAATGTCAGTCGGGACAGGGCGCAAGGACTAGTATCTAAGCTAAAAAGCTAAAAAAAAAAAACAAAAAACTTGTTCCATATAAATGATATTTGTTTATTTACATATATATATATATATATATATATATATTAAGCTCATGTAAAACTGTTCTGTTATGAAACTTTTGATAACATATTTGAGATTTTTTTTAAAAATAAATACATACAAATATACTCATTTAGTTACACCGAAATTGTGGCATCGCTACCTACCTATGTATAAATTTTTACGATGATCGGATCAACGCTTTAAAAGTTATTCTTGGACAAACAAACATACATACATACAACGCCGATTTGCCCGAGTTGATTTAGAGATCTCGTTTCGCTCGATCATGTTATGTGTAATTCAATTAATTAATTATATTACACATTACATGATTATCTACAAGCACCGATACAAACCTAGGGGCTTACAGTGCTAAGTAACTTTTTTAGAATGAATAAATAAGTAAGAATAATAACAAAACATAATTAACAATTATGATTTCTAATTGAACCTTGTATTTAGCTAGCTTTAAAACACAAGTTGCAGAAGAACAGTACTCCCAGTACAAGTATTTCCCCGTTAAAGTTCAAGCAACGTTGTGAGCAAAAAGTAGATTTGGCCATCGCTAGCTCATCTTAAATAATACAAACTAAATCTATGTCATTATTTAATCAATATTCATATATCATATAAATATCATAGCTCTCAAAACTAGCAAGTTGAAGTGGCAATGGGCAGGCCACATCGCTCGTAGAACCGATAACCGTTGGGGAATAAAGGTTCTCGAGTGGAGACCACGGACTGGAAGACGCAGCGTAGGCCAGCCCCCCACAAGGTGGACCGACGATCTAGTAAGAATCGCGGGGAGCCGTTGGGCGCAAACGGCTAGCAACCGCTCGTTGTGGCGATCTAAGGGGGAGGCCTATGTTCAGCAGTGGATGATGATGATGATGTATGTTGCACCAGATTAGAATACATTGGGGTCATCAGTTATGGTAATTCGCAATACCAATATCCTAGCATCAGAAAGTCTTTGACACTGTTTTATCAAGTGATCCATTGTTGGGCACATATGCTGAGCGCGTCGATGAAGTAAAATGTGGTGATATAATCATGGTGTTTACCTGTTAAGTGGGGTATGACTGAACAAAACTACCAATTAACAAGTGATCTTTGTATTCTACCCACTACTGGGTGTAAAGCTGCCGCCATTGTTTGTCGAGTGTATTCTGGGATTGGGTAGATTATCCAAAATAGGTAAGGTGGTAGTACCACAGCATTGCTGTGTTTCGGTTTGATGGGTATGGTTGCCGGTTAAAATACAGGCACATGAGGCTTTACACCTGTATGCCTAGTTGATAGACGCAGTGCAGTGTGTCGTAGGGCACATTTCTAAGGTGCGTGACCTACGAGGCAAATCTCTGTTATAGGCGATGGTTACCACTTAACATACGGGTGAGCCATAAGCTTGTTCCATATCCACGTAGCATAAATAAATAAAAAAATATATATTAGGCATCTTATCTATATATATAATATTTCAAATATTTTGATTGACTTTGTATTATGTGTGCTATTTGGCAAATTATCTATGTCTACGTCTATGTCTATCTTTAAAAACCATAATTTCGCAAAAAAACACAAGTACCCATTCCCCTTTACAATCATTTCGTTATTTAGCTATTCAAGTCACATCACGCAGCATTCAAAAAGCGGCGAATAACGATTATAATTCGGAATCAAATGAACACGATGGTACGTGCTCATTATGCATGCACGGACTCGCCGATTGGACGATTAACGGGTTAAATGCACGGTTATTTTTTACCACGTTCTCGTCTGTAAGCCATTTTTGAAACCACTTATGGAACGTTATTCAGGTGTTCATTTGCTATGCCATATTTTATCACTTTACTTTTTTAAATAAATATATTTTGCTACACAACAAAAAAATAATATACTTACCACTTAATATAATCCATCTTAAGGTTGTATAAAAACAGTGGCACTCCAGGAGTGCCGACAGAAGTGAAAACTTAAACAATTACGAGATAGTTATTTACAGAGGTGTCTGTAAACGGTAACAGTGTCGCGAATTTAATCGTTTTTTCCCCATCTCAAAAAATGCCCGACGCGCTTAAAGACGTTATCACATTGCAAATATAGTCAATAATAATATAATGTTTATTTCAGGCAACTATGCATGTACAACGTATGATTACAAATCCCATATATATCAATACATAAAAGACTAACATGTATAATACGCGCAGCCAAAGATGAGACTTGACGGGTCACGTGGTCATACCTGCGCAGTAGATAGTTATTGGCGGTTTTGGCGGTATGCGAGGCAAGCGGGGAGGGACGGCGAGGTATGGCGTCACGCATGCGTATTCAGTCGTGTGTCGTTCCCCGCAGTCCGCGCATACGCCGCTATGGTCCCAAGTTATGGTGGGTGACAGGTATGACAGGTCTCATCTTTGGCTGTGCGCATTATACATAAAACAAGAAACTTAAAATGAGACTCCATTTAATAGGTTTATTCATAAAGTGTGTGAAGTTAAATAAGCTTGCCTGGCTTGCCCAGTTACGATGTAACTAAGTAGGTTATTATTATATATATAGATAAGATGCCTAATATATATTTTTTTATTTATTTATGCTACGTGGATATGGAACAAGCTTATGGCTCACCCGTATGTTAAGTGGTAACCATCGCCTATAACAGAGATTTGCCTCGTAGGTCACGCACCTTAGAAATGTGCCCTACGACACACTGCACTGCGTCTATCAACTAGGCATACAGGTGTAAAGCCTCATGTGCCTGTATTTTAACCGGCAACCATACCCATCAAACCGAAACACAGCAATGCTGTGGTACTACCACCTTACCTATTTTGGATAATCTACCCAATCCCAGAATACACTCGACAAACAATGGCGGCAGCTTTACACCCAGTAGTGGGTAGAATACAAAGATCACTTGTTAATTGGTAGTTTTGTTCAGTCATACCCCACTTAACAGGTAAACACCATGATTATATCACCACATTTTACTTCATCGACGCGCTCAGCATATGTGCCCAACAATGGATCACTTGATAAAACAGTGTCAAAGACTTTCTGATGCTAGGATATTGGTATTGCGAATTACCATAACTGATGACCCCAATGTATTCTAATCTGGTGCAACATACATCATCATCATCATCCACTGCTGAACATAGGCCTCCCCCTTAGATCGCCACAACGAGCGGTTGCTAGCCGTTTGCGCCCAACGGCTCCCCGCGATTCTTACTAGATCGTCGGTCCACCTTGTGGGGGGCTGGCCTACGCTGCGTCTTCCAGTCCGTGGTCTCCACTCGAGAACCTTTATTCCCCAACGGTTATCGGTTCTACGAGCGATGTGGCCTGCCCATTGCCACTTCAACTTGCTAGTTTTGAGAGCTATGTCGGTAACTTTAGTTCGTCTGCGGATTTCCTCATTGCGGATTTTGTCACGCAAAGAGACCCCGAGCATAGCCCTCTCCATAGCTCGTTGAGCGACCTTGAGCTTGGTCATGAGGCCATGAGTAAAGTACCACGTTTCAGTGCCATAGGTCATCACTGGCAACACACACTGGTTGAAGACTTTAGTCTTCAGGCTCTGGGGAATTTTGGACGAGAAGATATCGCGAAGTTTCCCGAACGCTGCCCAGCCGAGTTGGATTCTTCGTGCGACCTCTTTGTCGAAGTTGGACTTACCTAATTGGACAGTTTGTCCTAGGTATAAGGTGCAACATACATAACACAAATTAAATATTACTGTATAGTAATACAATTGCTGGGGCAGAAATTTTCTAGGAAGGCATCAACACCATCATCATTATTATCTCATTTTATTTTGTTGAAAATAGGAAGTGTGCGCTTCACCTTACGTTCACTTGTTTTCAGCATTTCGCACACGTAACGATTCCGCTGCTCACGGTCGCGATTGAGTTGTTCATTTCAACTGTTCACTAATTGTTTTTACACTTTTAATCGATTTCCCTTGTTTTATTGGAAGTAGGCTTTATTTAGGGGGAATTACACCAATATCAAAACTGGATATATTATCAATAACTTTAAATGTCTTGTTAAAATGAGTATTAGATGGATAGAGGCGATAGCATAGAGATCCAGGAGGTAGCGGGTTCGATTCCCGCTGCGGAACAAATGTTTGCATGATCTACAGATATTTGTTCCGGGTCTGTTTGTTTCTGTATATATTATAAGTATGTATTTACAAAAAAAACGTATATAAGTTTTCTATCAGTTATCTGGTTCCCATAGTACAAGCTCTGCTTAGTTTGGGGCTAGATAGCGCTGTGTGAAATGTCCAGCAATATTTATTGTTTATTATTATTTATTAAGCTTTCATTTATAATAATAATAGCGTGATGGTCAAGCGCTTGAACACTGCCTCCCCAGATGGTAAGTGATGCTTCATGTAATTTAAAATAATTCCTACTTTTGGCTGAAGCGAGCAAAAGTTACACAGTTAGGTATGGAGGCGTTTTCCCGCACTAACGAGATGTGGCAAATCAAACAAAATGCCCCTGATTGCGATACCAGCTCATATTCTGTTTGCGGCCGCTAACTAGTTGACACACTGCGTGATGTTGCACTGTACACAAAACCAACAAAACTACACTTTATGGATATAAACATAAGAGTGAGATCTGTGTTTTAAAGTATTGCAAATTAATATATATGTATAAAACATATTACTTGCAATCATTGGAAATTAGACGCTATTGTAAAGGCATAAGAGCGATAACGATTAGTATTGTATCTAAAATGTGTCGTTGGAAAATAGACTGTAGATATGTTAGACTTGAAGTGATTGTTTATTAAATCTATGCTCATTGTTGTTTGAAGCCTTCTTCAATAAAGGAACCCAAATATATTATTACTAGTCCTTTGATGCTGAAACTAGAGAGGTCAGGAAATAAATAATAATAATAATCATCATCATCATATCAGCCGTAGAACGTCTACTGCTGGACAAAGGCCTCCCTCATTGATCTCCAGGAACTGCGGTTGGAAGCGGCCTGCATCCAACGCCGACCTGCGGTTCTTACCAAGTCGTCTGCCTATCTTGTAGGTGGAAATAATAATAAAATAAATCTAGCCCCAAACTAGGCAGAGTTTGTACTATGGGAACCAGATAACTGATGGAATACTTATACACTTTTTTTTGTAAATACATACTGCAAACATAGATCATGCAAATATTTGTTCCGCAGCGGGTATCAAGCCCTCCTGCGTCTCATAGACGGTTATTCGCTCCTTGCGCCACGGAAGTCGGAAGTTTTTGGATTTAAATAATAAGGAATGGCGTCTGTTGTTGGTCACTCACGACGGCCAAGTCTCCAGTTATGATGAGTGAAATAATAATAGATAATATTTTAGACTAATTTGCTTGATTTAAATTCGGTTAAATGTCTCAAGCGGGTTGATCTTCCTCAAAGTAAACCGACACCAAATAGTTTGTCACCCTTTCGTTGATTCTTAGTAGAGCGCATGCTATATTTTCCATTGTAAGAATTAGCTCTGTATCTAGTACGACTACTACTGTTTTGGTTGGCTGTGATTGATTGATTGAAAACTTTTTATTGCACAAAAATACATAAATCTGTACATAGGCGCACTTAATGTTAGCGAGCATTCTATTTCAGTTAACCTTTTCGTAGTGCGGAAAAATATTTTTGTAGGTAGTGCACGACATTTTGACATTTTAGGTAGTGCAAGAAAAGTTTTAGAAAAAATTAGACTAAGATAATAACACCCAAACACCAAATATATATAGTAAAGGAGTATTTTCAATAAACGTACTTTCTAATATTATACATCAATAAACACTAGTTGAAAATAATAGATAAACTAATAAATAGGTAGTTACAATAATACTAAATAAACTCATATGATATAAAGATAACAGAGTGGATAAATGACAGAGCATCTACAGGACACCACTCATTTTGTAGGCTTCGTTCATGAGAGTGAGGTGTGTTTGCAGACTTTGGATCTGTCCAACTTTGCAGGTGGAATGTAAGATGGCACACACGGTACAACTCTAACGCCAGAATATGCCTTGACTCTCCTTACCACCCTTACGGCTCCTGGAAAATACCAAAGCCCATTCCCCATTTTTGAGCCTCCATCAGGAATTCGTTAGTAGCCAGCCTACTCCTGTGTAGATTGACCTGCATGTCGTTCCGAATGTCTCACCAGCGACTGGAGTTCAGTAGGACTACCAACTTCAAGTCCTACACTCTGCAGATTCTGGCGAAGTATAAGGATGTGCTACTTGATCCGGATTTCTGGGCAGTCGGCATTGTTTACAGACGCTACAGGGAAGCATCTGCGAAGGAATATCCCTCAAATAGATAAGAGTGTTAGTTTTTAATTTTATTGTTGGTATTTATAGATATGGGCCTTGTAATAACTTTTTGTATCGTCACATTGTTGCCTGAAATAAACGTTATATTATTATTATTTTATATACATTTAATTGGGCTTTAACAGGCTACGCTGGACCTCATGAGCGAGTCCCAGTGCCAGTTAAACCGTTTAAATAAAATAAATATACAAAATTTTACTTTAACAAGTATCGAAAATTTAATTTGTCTTGATTTTAGTTTTTCAAGTATCATGTGTATAATGTATTGTGTCTATACTAACATTCTAAAGAGTTTGAGTATGTCAGTTTGTATGTTTGTAGTGGTTAATCTCAAGAAACTAGTGTTTTTATACCACATGGAGATAGAACAAGCTTATGTCCCACCACGTAAAGTGGTAACCATCGCCTATAACAGAAAATTGTGTTGCAGGTCACACACCTTAGAAATACTGAACTAAATATGAAAACTCACACAATCATTACACTTTCATGAATCCTATTCCCGGGTGAATCAGCGACTAGTGTGTAAAATGATCAAACGAATGAACTAAACACTGGTTAGACACCTTGTATAACCCAGCAGGTACTTGTGTAATCCACGAGTGGTTGAAAACAAACAGGCAACTATGCAGACGAGACTGCGATCCATTTAATTAATACCAATTTAACAGTTACTGAGACGATAGGGGCAGGAATCTACTTTGGAATAAGGAAAATAATGTTTGTAGAAAAATAGATATCGATCGCTCTGGAAATATATGGGGAGGTAGAATGATAATATATTAATGAGTAACTTCCGCCAGCGTGCGAAGACGCCTGTGTTTATCAACAAAAAGTAGCCTATGTTTGCATCCAGGTCATAATCTATCAACACAACAAATTTTATCAAAATCGGTTCCGCCATAACGACATGATTGAGTAACGAACAAACATCTAAACTTTCACATTTAAAATATTAGTGTGGTGCTGGAAAATTCACACAGCGCTATCTAGCCTCTACCTTTTTTTTATACATTATAGGTTTGCGTTTGATCACAATCTCGCCTGATGGTAAGCGATGTCTACGATGGATCATGCTTGCCTAGAAAAAAAACTATTCACTCGCGACTTGAAGACACTCAGGTTGTATTTATCAGAAAACACAGACTCAGGCAAGGCATTCCACTCTTTGGCGGTACGCATAATAAGGTCGAAGAGAACCGCTTTGTGCGAATGGGAGGTATTTCAACCATATACCAGCGTCTAGTTGTCCGATGATAGAATGATAGGACTTAACAGCTGATTGTATAAAGTAGCATATATGTTTTAATCCAAAAATACGTTATGTTATATTTTTTATATATTGCTTGGCTCACATTTTGCTTCTCATAAAGCTTTGTAGGCACTAGAAGATATGTTTAGAGGCATGTATTGCAACTTACCATGACATATCAGTCTTTATTTCGAATCTTCCAAGACCACCGTCCACTTAACGTCGTGATGTCTCATGAACGCGTTTGTTCGTCCAAGCTAGCTGATTCCAAACATGTCCTCACGCAAGACAAGTCTCGCGACTGTCTCTGGGTTTTTGGTGTTTCGGCAAAAACCGACAACTAACCGACGCGACGGTAGGTACCTATAAAATGTTTTTGTTTCGAAACATAAAAGACTTGATGAGTCCGTGTCTCGAGACAAATGTATCCTAGTGCGTACGAAGCGGTGAGCAGTATTATTGAACTATGCAAAGGTACAAGGCTCACAGACACCTATCACCTATGGTTTTGGTATTCGAACGGCGTAACTGAATAAGTAATGTCCCTGGGTGGCGAGTTAGTATACCTGTGGCGACCGAATTACAAGTAACGGGAGTTCATGTTAATTGGTTACCCATTATTGGGGTAAAAATTGCTGTTATTCTGGATTTCAAGCTTTTTCCTATATTTTTGTCGCTAAAGATACTCGCATACCAAATTTTGGTGCTTTGGGGTTACTGGTGTACCCTTTGAATTCTAAAATTCAGTGTTTATTATGGCTATTAACGTAAAAACTACAAAGTATAACCTAAAAATACTAGTGGTTCGCCCCGAACTGAGATCTCACGAGTCTCCCAAAACAAAAAAAAATATTCTTAGGGCCTAAGAATATTTACGCTGCCTAAACGTATTTAGTGGCTAAATATGATTTAAGGAGTTGTCATATCATACAAATACATACAATTTAAATATGTTTAGTCGTTAAATACGTTTAGGGATCGTTGTGAAAGCCGGCCTTATTCTGTGACTAATAAAATAGTGCCACGAACCAAATTTCTAGGACATTGGTGTTTAATATTGTGATTAACTTTTATAAATGCACTACAACCTTGTCCAACGTACTATCAAATCTTTCTATACATATATATAAAACAAAGTCAGGTTAGTTACACCATTTATAACTCAAGAACGGCTGGACCGATTTTGATGATCTTTAGTTGGTTGGATTTGTATTTGCCCCGAATATCAAAATAACTATTAAAATATCGGAAAAAGCCATGCAAAAAAATTATTAAATAAATTAGATTTCTCACACATAGATGCAGCTAATGATTGCCGATTATCGGTGACGTACATTGCCAGCTCGCGTCATAAGCATGTCAAGGTGGTACGAAGTTTGGCGAGTCAACTAGTACTTATTAAACAAGGTGATTTCCCAAATTTGACAGCTTTCGGCTACATTGCAATCTATATATTATTATGATGTTGGGATTTTTTTAACCTACTTTTTTCTACTTCTGGGCGAAGGCCTCCCCCAAATCCTTCAACCTATCACGATCCTTGGCAGATTCCCACCATTCCTTCTCGAACCCACTGATGTCGTCGCGCCAACGCTTTCTCGGCTGATTTGCAAAACAACAATTATTGATGGAGTAGTTAGCATGACATACGTGAAGCATTGCGTTGAAAGGGAACGAGATGAGATCGAAACCTAAAGACTGGACGAGAATTTCTCTTATACCAAGATATATCCCTACAAATAGGCCTCATAAGAAGGCAAGTGTTCTCTGCTTTTTGTATTTTACAAGATTTTTGACAAACCAATGTCACTGAAATATCCCAGAAAATTAACAAGCTAAAGTGGCAATAGGCGGGGTTTTATTCGAGGAACTGACGGACGTTGGGTCAGAAAGGTTCTAGAGAGGAGACTGGAAACCAGCGTAAGACGTCCCCCCCCAATAGATAAAAGACGACCTGATAAAGGTTGATGGGAGCCGTTGGGTGCAGGCCGCATAAGATCGGTTGCTCTGGAAATCTATATGGGAGGCCAATGTTCAGTAGTGGAAGTCCCATGGCTGACATGATGATGATGAATAGGTAAATAATTTCTAATAAACATAAACAATACATAGCAATCTTCACTTCTTTTATCTACAAAAGCTTTTAGCCTTCATACATTTTCACACAATACTTCATCAAAACTAGAAGGTGAAACAATATTTCAGCCCATAAAATTCCTCACAATATTTAAACAATTTAATATCAAGTCCATGATATAGGCCTTTCCTCAATGTACATTGAAAAGAGATAGCGATATATAAAACACTGGTGAGCGATAGAGAAGTGTATATTTTTAAAGCTTCATAGTCAATGGACAAGTAAATGCACTGGCTGCAAGTACAGTCAGCACGGTGCGATATTAACATTAAGGTCGACTATTGTATGGTTTGCAAATAAGTTTTACCAAATTGTTATTTTAGTTTATTCCTTTGAGAAATTAGTTTATAATTAGGTACGGCTGTTGCACCACGCCTGTCGCAACACAGTCGAAACGTCGGGATAACGAATAAAAAAGGTACATACGCGAGAAATGCCCGTTTAAATTAGTAAATAATGATAAAATTTACCTATACCTATCGCTAAAATTGTAAAAACGATGGTCACTAATATCAGATTTGCATGAAGGGTCACAAAATATAGCCATATATACCAGGTTCACTCACTCTTCTGTCACTTGCATCATGAAGACATGGCCTCCAGGCCGGCGGTAGAACCCATCCTCTATCCCTGTTAAAGTTCACACGGTATCATATATACGCCAGGGACACCCAGAAGGTCTCTGTCCTTCGGCAAACGCAGCAGCTGTCTCAATTGTGTTTGAGGACGGAATATCGTCTTGATGCTGTACTTATGGCGTAACAAGTTTCCGATCTTAAAAGGATTAACGGATAAGATCGGAAACTTGTTACGCCATAAGTACAGCATCAAGACGATATTCCGTCCTCAAACACAATTGAGACAGCTGCTGCGTTCGCCGAAGGACAGAGACCCTCTGGGTGTCCCTGGCGTATATATGATACCGTGTGAACTTTAACAGGGATAGAGGATGGGTTCTACCGCCGGCCTGGAGGCCATGTCTTCATGATGCAAGTGACAGAAGAGTGAGTGAACCTGGTAGAGACATAGTTAGTGTTGTGTGTTTGCCTGTACCAAGAACTACAGAAGAGAGCAGCAGTGATGATAATGATGATGACACAGCGGGTCAACGCACTGTGCTTTCGTTGACCCAATCCCCGCTTGTCCACTCGCGCGCAGAGAGCAGCGGCGCGCAGTGCGAGGCGAGACGTTATTCGGAGCGGATCGCACTCACCCTGATGAAGGTTCACGAATTGAACCGAAACATTGTCGGTCGAAACACCGATAAGACGGTACGTGATAAATCCCGTATTTATAATAATGATTGAAATCAATCACGAAAGTTTTCTAAGCCATATATACCATTAATTAAGAATATTTTTAGTCATCTTTAGGCATGACAAAATTAATTTTAAATTATATGCATTTATAATTTCAAAACTTTATCGAAGTAAAATTTCTTTCCGCACGCTTGACATGGAGAGTAAGCTGGTGAATTCGTGACGAGAGCGTTACGAAAAGTGTGATCGTATGCCGTCAGTTCTTCGAGCTATATGATTTTTGATTTTTAGGGTTCCGTACCCAAAGGGTAAAACGACACCCTATTACTAAGGCTCCGCTGTATGTCTGTCTGTCTGTTCGTCTGTCACCAGGCTGTATCTCATGAACCGTGATAGTAAGACAGTTGAAATTTTAACAGATGATGTATTTATGTGGCCGCTGTAATAAATAAATTCTAAAAATAGAATAAAATAAATATTTAAGGGGGGCTCCCATACAAAAAACGTGATTTTTTAGCTCGGTTTTGCTCGATATTGATAACGAAAACAGGTAGACGCTTGAAATATTCACAGACTATTTAGTTATTTAATCACTTTCAAAATAAATAACTAAATTAAAATAAAACAGATACCTATTTAAGGGAGCTCCCATACAACAAACGTGATTTTTTTGCCGTTTTATAGATAATGGCACGGAACCCTTCGTGCGTGAGTCCGACTTGCACTTGGCCGGTTTTATTTACTTACTAAATATGTATGTAATAACTGAGCAATAAATAATATTGAATTGATACAAAGGGTTACCAGCTAAATATATTATCACCGGAAAGTGAAGCGTACGACGGTCCCCCACCTGATAAAGGTAGTTGGGTGCCATTGGGTGCAGGCCGCAGAAAATAGGTGGCTCTGAAAATCTATGGGGGCCTATGTTCAGCAGTGGACGCCCTTTGGCTGATATGTTGTTGATGAATACCAGCTAGAAAAAAACCTATCGACATGTTAATTGACAAGCTTATCCTTAATTCGCGCCTGTTCTGCCGACGCTACCACACACGTGTGGCACAACGAGCCTTATAATGAATAGCCGTCGCCCGCCGCCATATTTCAGCGAATTAACAAATGACCTGGTGTCAGTGAGCGCGGGGCACACGATTTTTCTGCGCACCGTACCGGCCGTGATGTAGGTGCGGTTAGAGTGCAGTTGGTGCCGGAACGTTGGCACAATTAATGTTGAGCTTATGCTAGGCCTAGGCTTGAATAGTCTAACTGTACTGTCTCTCTCTACGGCTATGGTTGGCTGAGGAAGCTATGGATTGTTGCTCTGCTTTTTAGAATACAATAGAATAGAATAATTTATTTCAGATAATGCCTTTACACAACAAAATAAGTAATAATCACAACAACAATGTCAAATTAAAATCATACTACACTAGTGGTTCGCCCCGAACTGAGATCTTGCGAGTATTTGATTAAAACAAAAAAATATTATTTGTAATCTTTGTCTATCAAAATAGTGTCACGAAATAAATGACAACCTACACTTTATTTCAAATTACAAGTAACGGGAGTTCATGTAATATGATTATAATTTTTTGGGTACAAATTGCAGTTATTCTGGATTTCAGACTTTTGCGTGTAGCTTAAGTGACACAAATATAGTTGTGTCACTTAAGCTTCACGCATACTAAATTACAGCACTGTGTGGTCACTGGTGTACCCTGTGAATTTTGTCAAAGTTTAGTTTTTATTCTGGCTAATAACTCAATAACTATAAAGAAATTACGAAAAATAAAAACATTGTCTAAATGTACTAATGAATACATTTCATTTGCCGTTCCATTTGACCAGTTAGGCTCATTTTCTTTTTTTTTACCCCTCTTGAACCCCAATATCTCAACAACCCCCCCACATTTTTAGCTCATTTAGTCACACCAAAATTATGCCATCACTACCTACCTATGTATTAAATTTCACGATGACCGGATAACGCAAGTTATCTTCGGTAAAACATACATATGTACATACATGCAACGCCGATTTTCCCAAGTTGATTTAGGGATCTCGCTTCGCACGATCAATAATAACAATACAAGAATATTAAACAAATAAAAACTCAAATGTTATAAAAGTAAAGATTTTACCTGACCAACTTTAATAAGTATTTAAGCGTATGTGCCTTATCAATAATAAAAATTCAAAAGTAACTCTTGTCTCTCTGTCCGTTTGTGGACGTTTTAAAACGTAACGGCTGAACTGATTTCGATCAAATTTGGTATACAGATAGACTTGTACCGAGGTTTGGACATAGGCTACCTGTTGATTTTTTTCATTTATTTCTCCCAAAACCACCTTGTCCACCGAAAAGAAAGCAACTTTCCCGCCATTTCTGATTTTGACAGCCAGTCCTCTTTGACATTTAATTATTTGGCTTGGGTATAGGCCGATTGGCGACACTACGTTTTATCCGAATGCGCATGAGGGTAATGTTTCTATTGACGTACCACGCATGCGAAGCCGGGGGCAGCAGCAACATATAAGTAGAAACGGGATATTTACCATATTTGTGATTTTTTGAGTGACCTGATATTTTGACAACTATATGCCATGTATAAAAAAACTCACAAATTATGGTGATTTACTCATTTTTAGCGAAAATGGTGTTTATAACCAAGATAGTTATATAAATGTTACGTAAGTTATGTTTCGTGATTACAATAATTGCAATATTTTTCACATCCATTTACTCGTATTTAGGTACACACGACGTTATTTATCAAGCTATATGTATCCAGTATAAGCTGACTTCGCATTGTGTATGCTACCCATACAATGAGAGATCAGCTGAAAATCTATTATTATTGCAGAAAAATACAGTATAACACACATCATTGACTATATATAACACTATCATCATTGGCAGCTCAAGATTAATGTGCCATTTGGATTGGTCGGTCATTCCTCAAGTGATTTTTGACGGGATGCATATTCCATACTGTGAGACTGTTAAAAATCTTGAGTTATCGATAGATCGTAACTTTTCTTGGGGAAGTCAATTTAAAGTCACCTTTCAAAAACTCTTTGCCTCGGCAGGCTCTCTGAGACGACTGCGCAACTTTCTACCAACTACCACCAAAATTGTACTTGCAAAATCCCTTCTTCTACCTGTGTTGGACTATGCGGATGCTTGCTACCTAGATTTGACAGAAGAGCAACTGGATAAGCTTGAGCGTCTCCAGAACTTCTGCATAAGGTTTATATTTGGGTTGCGCAAATATGACCATGTTTCCTTTTATCGCATCATTCTCAAGTGGCTCCCTATCCGCCTTCGCCGTGATTCTCATATTCTGTCTCTTCCTTCTCTATTTTTTTCTATTCAATTCTTTCTCCCCTTGCTATCTTAAAGAAAGGTTTGCTTATCTCCATTCCTCCAATACTTTTTCTCTCAGGTCATCGGAAAAAATATCCCTCAAAACACCCGTACATTCTAGTTCCTTCTACGGAAAATCATTCACTGTCGAAGCAGTGCGCCTTTGGAATGCTTTGCCTGTGGAAATTAAACAGGCTCCTTCACAGCACTCTTTTAAGCTGAGATTAAAGCAACATTACCTAAATGCTTAGCTTTCTTGTCATTTTAGTTACCTATTTATTTATTTATTATATATTTTAATTTTATTGTTCTCGTTTTATTAGATTTGCAAGAATATTGATTTAGTTAGGTTATTAGTTTGGTATATATTAGTATATCTTTAGGTATTAATTTATGTATTAGGATTATAAGTATTTCTTTCATTTGTAAATATACTCTGTGCACCGCTGCCCATTACTGCTTCGTTCTTAACTTTCCATCCAAAGGTTGCTTGGAAGAAATGGCTTTCAGCGATAAGGCCGCCCATTATAATATATATATATATATATAACATAAATTCGTTTTATTTTACGTATTCCTGGTGTACAATAAAGAAGTATTCTATTCTATTCTATTCATTGAACTTAAAACCAAATTGAAGTTACAATATGTAATTCTAAACACATAATATTGAACTTAAAACCAAATTGAAGCTACAATATGTAATTCTAAACACATAACATTGAACTTAAAACCAAATTGAAGCTACAATATGTAATTCTAAACACATAACATTGAACTTAAAACCAAATTGAAGCTACAATATGTAATTCTAAACACATAACAATTTAACTTTAAACCAAATTGAAGCTACAATATGTAATTCTAATCACATAACATTGAACTTTAAACCAAATTGAAGCTACAATATGTAATTCTAAAGTCTAAACGTATAGATAAAGTTGTTATTATTTATTTTACTGACTTGTTTAATTTGTATTTTTACTATTTTTTAGTTACTTTATTTTTTTTTATTATTTATGTTGTAACCTCTAAGTAAATTCAGAAAACTTTATAAATAGGTTAGGTCGTAAAAAATGTACAGTTACATTCATGACATCGTAACAAACGTTACATACATGACTCAATGTTAAATTTATGATCAACATAGAGCTTAGTTCACAATCATAAATTATGATGATTTATATTGCACTATAGTCGCTCAACGAGCTATGGAGAGGGCTATGCTCGGGGTTCTCTACGGGATCGAATCAGAAATGAGGAGATACGTAGGAGAACTCAAGTCACCGACATAGCCCGACGGATTAGCACGTTGAAGTGGCAATGGGCAGGCCATATAGCGCGCAGAACAGACGGCCGATGGGGCCGAAAGGTTCTCGAGTGGAGGCCACGGACCGGCAAGCGCAGCGTAGGACGTCCACCCACAAGATGGGCAGACGACTTGGTAAGAACCGCAGGTCGGCGTTGGATGCAGGCCGCTTCCAACCGCAGTTCCTGGAGATCAATGAGGGAGGCCTTTGTCCAGCAGTGGACGTCCTACGGCTGATATGATGATGATGATGATGATATTGCACTAGTCTTTTTTTTTAAAGATTTACTTTATCGAACCTTTTTTATTTAATATACTTTATTAAAAGTCTCTTTAATCTCAATAATAAACCAAGGAAGCTTCAGGTAATAGTATAGTATATAATAAAATATCCCTAAGCCCTACCCTACTAATAATACATTATGAGCATGGAGATAAAATGTTAGAACATGACATGTGTAGTCTCCGCCTTACAATCGATCATGACCGTAACGTTACACATTTCGTTACATACATATGTTACAATCATGACAGAAAAAAGCGTACGACATAACTCCAAATAAAAATATCTCTGTACTGCTAATAATTAAGGACTGAGAAGTAGTTTCATTGTTTTATGCGATGTCAAACCTGTATTAACACGTGTAATAGTTCGAAAGAATATGTATAATACTGACCCTGCAATCAAACAGAAGACAATACATTTTTAGCGACAATTCACTCGTGGACAGACAATATCATTTTTACCTCCAAACAAACATGGCTGTTTTTGTTTTCTGAATGTTTCTAGAGTCTGGCTAACGAAAGTAGATACTGGATTTCTTTGCAAACTTTTTATATGACAACACTAAAGTGTTCCTACCATCGGATATTTACCCTACAAATTGGGGTATTTTAAGCAGAAAGTACTTAGGAACAATTAATTCCAAAAAGGCATTTTTAAAACAAACTTGTTTTAATCATTTTATAAAACGAGTTTTAAAAATTCGTACGTGTGCTAAAATTGTATTCATCGAAAATAAGTATCGTATGTACGCCTTGAATCATTTCAAGAGCAACATTTGGTCTAATAAATAGCTTAAATAATTAGGTACACTATTTACTAGAGAAAAACTTGGCAATTTTATTTTAAAGAAATTAATTTTCGGCTGTTTTCCAAAAGATTTGGTAAAATCATAATCAGTGTATGGTATCCCTATCTCTGACGCAACAAGATGGCGTGTTGTTGATGTTTCGTTGTGGTTGACTTGCGTATAGTTTTGTTGTGATATATTCGTGTTAATGCTATAAAAATGAATAAAACTATAAAGAGTGAACTGCGAAAACTATTGTTTTGTATGATTTCGAAATATGAAGAGAAAAAGCTTGTGAAACAAGCCGTATTGCGAGAAAACAGGATTGTTTACGTACTGTGACTGATTTTTTAGGTTAGTACGGTCAAAATGTCTTGATATTTTCTTATTTTAAATAAGTACATATTAGTTTTAGTTACTTTATATAATGTTATTGTTCTTTTACAGATAGTCTTGAGGATAATGCACGAACTGCTGAAGTAAAACAAGCAATTGAAAAGATCACAGATTTAGATCAAAAAGATATGATGAAATCGCAGAACCAGTACTTAGAAGAACTATTTTCACTCACTGGTAAGTTTTCACTCAACGTTAATCTTAGACTAGTTTTGTAATACTTGTGTATTTTCTATTATTTCTTAGTAATGAGACTCACGATAATTGACATTTTATTTTATTCTTTTTACAGATGTAAGTGTTATTACATTGAAGAGAATTAAAAAAGAAGGCGCGGTGAACGAAGGGGTCTGGAGGACTCCAAGTAAAAAACGACCTCACCCTTCAAAAGTGTCGAACTTAGATAGTTTCGATATGGATGTTATTCGTAATAAAGTAAACGAATTTTACATTGTGAGGAAACAAGTACCAACATTAAGATCTTTGTTGGTAGAGTTAAAAGAAAGTATAGAATTTGGTGGATGTCGTGAAACTCTCCGTCGCATATTATTAGCCAACGGTTATGAATTTAAGAAAAACAAAAATGAACGTTCTTTATTAATTGAACGGTATGATAAAGCTGCATGGAGACATCGCTTTTTGCGTACCATTGCATCGAAACGTGCAGAAGGCAAGCCAATAATCTACTTAGATGAAACTTATGACCACAAAACCTATAAGCCTAAAAAATGTTGGCAAGGTCCATCAACAAGTGGAATAATTGAAAATATATCGTCAGGAAAACGATAAATTATTGTGCATGCAGGATCAGAGAAAGGCCCTGTTCCAAACTCATTGTTAGTATTTAGCACCAAATCGAAAATGGCCGACTACCACCATGACATGAATTCCACAAACTTCAACAAATGGCTTCAAGAAAAGCTTATGCCCAATTTGAATGAACCAAGTGTAATTGTAATGGACAATGCATCATACCATTCTGTCATAATAAATAAAGCGCCCACATCTTAAAATCGAAAGTTAGAGATACAGAATTGGCTTACATTGAATGGTATTTGAAACATACAATTCAAAAGCAGAGTTGCTCTGCTTAGTAAAACAGAACACACCAGAACCTATTTATGAAGCTGATGAACTTTTAAGCCAAAACGGAAATGAAGTGCTAAGACTTCCTCCATATCATTGTGACCTAAATGCTATAGAACTCATATGGAGTCTAGCAAAAAGAAATGTGGGAAGCAAAAATGTAAGCCGAACGAAATATGTAAAGTCGAGGATCTCATAAAACAATCTTTTGAGTGTATTACAGCAGATGATTGGAAAAAAATGGCAGACCATGTCATTCATGGAAGACAAGTACAAAAGAAGAGACCATATAACTGAAAATAATTTACAAAGTTTCATCATCAATTTAAGAGACAGCAGCGACTCCAGTGATTCTGACGATTCACTCCATGTTGAATTTTTAGATTCAGATTTTGATTATATTGATTAAAAAACAGTATAAAAATATATGGTGTTGTTTTCTTTGATATATACTCACATAGATTTACAAATATTTAAACTCATGATAATATTGATACTCATGATAGTGTTTGATAGCCTGTTTGTTCCTTTAATACGCCACAATGGAGTGACGTATCCGTGTGATGTTTGGTATGGAGTTAATAAAGAGTTAACAAGACGTGATATAAGCTACTTTTAATCTCGTCATAACGCGGACAAAATTGCAAGCATCCACTAGTAAAATAAAAATAAATGTCAAAGTATCAAACTGAGTTGTTCCAACTTTCCTTTTTACTTTAGGGCTGCCATGCTGATATTTTTTAAATTTGCCGCGCTTTTTCAGTATCAACTTTCATTAGCCAGACTCTATCTGTTCAATGGTGTTGCCAATTAATAAAAGGCAAAAGCGGTCTAATTATTATATATAGAAAGGCAAGAATAGGAGTTGATAGGTCGTTATAGTCATGACGTTACAAACGCAACAAAAATGGACACTTTTTCGAAGTTGAATAAATTTATTTTAATAGTAAATAATGGTAACCTTTAACAAACACATGTTGAAAAAGTAACACGGAACTTAAATCCAACTTAAAAACGTAATATACCACTATAGTTTTGTTAAGTATTATCATGTTTTCGATAATAGTGTATTAGTTGGACAAACTGTTTTTGTATGGAGTAAAAGTAGTGCCAATCAGAAAAAAAACAAAAAATATAGAAATTTGTAAGTGTAGTCAAGATTTCATGGTATTATCTAAACAACAGAGAAGTATTATTCAGAACAATATACAACATAATCTCGAAAATTAAATAGCCTTGATGCTATGATAAAATCAAGTCGAGACAAGCAAAAAAAAGCTGTTGTACAATTTTTTGCGACCGAACCCAAATAATACAAGCATTATTAATTCTATCAACGGTGTAGTTATTATTATAAATACGGGGTTTATGACGTACCGTTTAATCATGGTGTTTCGACCGACAATGTTTCAATTCAATTCGTGAACCTTCATCAGGGTGTCATGTCTTCATGATGCAAGCGACAGAGGAGTGAGTGAATCTGGTAGAGACATAGTAAGTGTTGTGTGTTTGCCTGTACCGAGAACTACCGAAGATAACAGCAGTGATGTTATTGATAATGATGCAGCCTCTCAACGCAATGGGCGACCGGTGACGAAACCCCCATCACCGCTCGCAGAGGGTTGCGGCTCGTAGTGCGAGGCGAGACGCAGTACGGAACGGATCTCACTCACCCTGACGGAAACATCGATAAAACGGTACGCGATAAATCCCGTATTTATAACTAGTGGTTCGCCCCGAAATGAGATCTCGCGAGTCTCCGATTAAAAACAAAAAATAGTATTTGTAATCTTTGACAATCAAAATAGTGCCACGAAATAACTAACTATTTAACTTGACCTACCTAGTTTCATTCAAATTACAGATAACGGTAGTTCATGTTACTATATTTTGGGGCACGAATTGCAGTTATTCTGGTATTCAGACTTCGTCTATATTTGTGTAACTTAAGCTATACACATACCAAATTACAGCAATGTGGGGTCAATGGTGTACTCTGCGAATTTCGTCAAAGTTCAGTTTTTATTATGGCTAATAACGCAAAAACTATAAATACTTTACTAAAAATAAAAAAGTGAATGAACCACAATATCTCAACCAAAACTATGCCATCACTACCTACCTAATCAACTTCACGATGATCGGATCAACTCTTCGAAAGTTATCCTCGGACATACAAACATACATACATACAACGCCGATTTGCCCAAGTTAATTTAGAGATCTTTATGCTCGATCAATAGTGATTGAAATATTAGGTTGGGGAAAAAGTTTCTTCGCATTTTTTAAGAAAATTCAATACATTTTTTAATATCGTTTATTTACATTTAACTAAAGTATGTAGGCACCATTTTGTTCGATAACTTTTTGCCATCTTGTAGGTAGGGACATGATCCCATTGCTATAGAAATTTTGGGGCTTCTGATCAAAATGAAGCGACAAGTAGTTTTGGCAGTCCTCTCGTGATGTTAACCTGACACTGCCTAAATAATTCTGAAGAGACCGAAACAGGTGGAAATCTGAAGGTGCAAGGTCAGGACTATACGGTGGATGCATTAACACCTCTCAGCCAAACTCTCTTATTTTTTGCTGAGTGGCTAAAGATGTGTGAGGTATAGCGTTATCATGATGAAAAACCACACCCCTTCTGTTGATTAATTCCGGCCGCTTTCTCTCAACTTCTTGCTTTAGTCTCATCAGTTGTTCGCAATAGAGTTCAGAATCGATGGTCCTGCCTGGCGGTAACAGCTCATAATGAATAATGCCCTTTCAATCCCACCACACACATAGCATCACCTTGTTGCGAGTTAACCCGGGTTTCGCCACAGTCTGTGAAGCCTGACCGGCCTTTGACTACGACCTTTTTCGCTCGTTCTTGTCGTACGTGATCCACTTTTCATCAGTTCCAGTTATCAGCTTCTTCAAAAATGTTTCAGTTTCATTACGTCGTAATATAGAATCACAAATGAGTACACGGTTCATTAGGTTCCTTTCAGTGAGCTCGTGGGGTACCCAAATATCGAGCTTTTTTGTGTACCCAGATTTTTTCAAATGCGCCAAAACTGTTTTGTGGTCAATTCCCAGTTCTTCAGCTACGTCGTAATTACTGATATGCCGATCTTGCTTAACTTTTTCAAAAATGGCATCAATTTTATCCGTAATAGAGCGACCAGAGCGACGTGCATCTTTGACATCAAAATTTCCGGATTGAAAACGCATAAACCAAAGTGCTACTCTCACAGACACTGCACTAAGTCCATAAACATCGCAAATTTTTTTCGCGGCGTGCGTTGCATTTTTACCTTTTTTGTAGTAAAATTTTAAAATGTATCGAATTTCTTCATTAGATTCACTCATCTTTACAGTACGAAAAACAAATAAAAATCACACATTTCCTAATATAAATTTGGAATTTTCTTCTTTAAAATTTAAACTTTAAATGATACCAAAACCAGCCAGATACAAATAGTATAGCCAAAGAGATTTTATTACAAGTTCATACATACTATAATGCGAAAAGACCTTTTCCCCAACCTATTATCACGAAAGCTTACAAGTAAAACGGTTTATTTATATTATTATTTTCAGTCCAATCTTATTTCGTTCGTTCGTAATCACCTTACCTTTCACCATCGATTCACCTCATTGGAAACGTCGATACCAGCCAATACCCAACCTAACTCAGCGTTCAATCCCTCCAGAAAGCAGTGTCACCCAGACCTCCGCCACGGATGAAATATTACTGCCTACAAACTTTCACTCCGATACTACGTAGAAACTAGAAGAAACTGGCTGAATAACGTTTTCGGAAGGTTAAGGGTTCCCAAGCCTCGAGGTCATTTATTTCACACACGTAACGATTTCCTTGCGCAGGCCTTGTGCAAGCATGCCTTTTTCTTAAACACACACTTATAAAATAAATACACGAATAAACCTTAGTAGGGTTGTCCTGAGTGTAACACAAATCATTCCTCATAATTAAACTATTTGCGTGTAAAAAGTAGAAATCAATACGAATTGAAAACAAAGTTATTGGATAAACAACCTGCATATATTATATTGTTTGCTACATTCAACGTCGTAGCCAGCTGTGCACGGCGTGCGCAAGCCTCTGTACGAATAATTTGTTCAAATATAAGAAGACTAGCTGACCAATCCGCAGCTTCGCACGCGTAGTTTTTCAATAAAAACATTACCCTCCTTCTGCGCACTTGGGTAAAAAGTAGCCTATGTCACCCGGGTATAGTGTATCTTCCCAAAAGTAGAAGAATTTTTTTAAATAGGTCCAGTAGTTTCGGAGCCTATTCAATACAAACAAACAAACAAACAAATCTTTCCTATTTATAATATTAGTATTGATATATAGAGCAAGAAGAAATATAAGAGTAGTAGAGTTGTGAAAGGGCTCGCCCGGGAAAGTACTACCATCATACCTATTTCTGCCGCCAACCAGTATTGCTGTGTTTCTGTATGAAGCGTATGGTTTCCGGTGAAATTACAGGCACATGAGGCTTTAAACCTCCATGACGCAAGTTGATGGACGTAGAGCAGTGCATCGTATGGCGGTTTTCTAAGGTGTGTGACCTACGAGGCAATACTTTGTTATAGGCGATGGTTACCACATAACATCATGTGGTCCATATGTAACGTGACAATTCTCTATGTCGCGTTACAGACTTCATTTCACCAGATAGTCACACAATTCTTCTATACGACATCTAGCGGTGGGGCGGCGTACTCACTGACCGAACACTCGATTTACAAACATCGATATACAAGCCTCTTTCAACGTAGTTCGCCAAGCCTGCCGCAGATGGCGTTGCATACTCGTTCTAGATATTGACACGTATCTTCATAATGGATAATCAAATTTTAATTGCACATGCCAGCTTTATTTACCTAATCAAATAATCCTTCTCGTATTTAAAAAAAAACTAAATATAAATAAGATCTCAAATAATAAATCAATAGTTCAATCAGTTTGTCTATGAATGATGGATGCTGGAGAGCAAAAGTTGTCTTTGCCTAGTTTGACGGAAGATAGATGTCAAGTTTTTACTCTATGGTATGATGTAAAGGAAATTACATCATATTTTCGAGAACAGGTTGGAACCAATATTTCGTTTTAATTTATATGGGGAAGGTAGTTTTACTGGTGCTATAAAAAGGGAATTTTGTCAGTGCCCGCTCTCTTTGACCCACCTGATTTCAACGGAAGAATTTCTCATCTGCGAGATACAAAAGTTACTTAGTTTGGACAATACTTCCTTGCCGTTTGATCGTGATAAAATCAAGCATTTTACTAGTTCGTGAAGTCTGTGAGGGGCTATCTAATTTACTGTGGACCCTGACACCTGACGCCCGCCGTAAAACACTTATTGGAGCCGACGAGAAGCGTGGTGTTTTTGAGTCGCCGCGTAGCTGAAACGCTTTCACAAATCGATCGCCGCGAGGCTTCTTCTCTAGACAACCTGTCTCCTGCCTCGGTTGACATCAAGACCACGCCTGCGCAACTCGAAGCCCATTCCACCACTCCGAGGCGGACTCCAGACGTTCGGCGAAAAATACCACAGGTGCATCTCATCCAATATCCGTTTCAGGCAGAGCCCTTTCCAACTTTATTCTTTCTTTCTGACGCTAACGTCAGATGGCGCCCAATTCTCTATTTTAAACGTTACTGCTGTATTCTACTGCTCAAATAATTCTGTAAATTTCTAATTCTAATTCCTTTCTTTTATTGTAATCTCTAGATCTTAAACGTTACTGCGGTAATCTACTGCTCAAATAATTCTGTAAATCTCTAATTCTAATTCCTTTTTTTATTGTAAGCTCTAGCCTTAAGCCCTAATTTAAGAAATAGATACACCGTTGAACCAAGTCATTTTTGATATAGCCTATACTTATCTTGCCGCATGTATAAGAAATAATAAATAAGTACCTACTCGCTCTACCGACTAAGCTCCTTGATTATATACATTTAAAACTTAAACTAATTTTATTTTATACAACTACCTCAACTATATGTTACACATATACCTGTTCCACTAACAGGTTGAATAAAAAAATTAAATCGACAATCGGCTGCGCAATTAAATCGATGACATACGTGTGGGGCACAGCACAATAGAGGCGCTGCAGGACATGTATGGTAGGAAATAAAAACGCACACGAAAACTTTTTGAACACGAGTTGACGTTTGAGTAATTTGAAAAATAAAGATCCATCCATATTAATGTCGAAAGTCATTCTCTCTCTGTCTGTTTGTTTCATTTTCGGCTTAACCGATTTTGATGAAATTTGGGGCGGCACTGAAAATCTCGGAAATCAAGGAAGTGACACAACATTACTATTTAAAAATGTTTTTATTGCTTTTCGAAGTATTCTCCGCGAAATTTGACACATTTTCCCATACGATGGAACCAATCATTGAAGCAACCATTCCATTCGGAAGTTGGGGTCTCCAAAATGGCCGTTTAGTAGGCGTCCACAGGTTCTTCAGGTGATGAAAATCTCTGATCACGCAATTTATTCTTTATTTTAGGGAAAGTATAGAAATCATTAGGGCTTAGGTCGGGGCTGTACGGCGGATGGTCTAATAATTCTATGTTTTCTTGCTCTAAAACTCTTTTGTTCTGTGCGCGGTGTGAGAACTCGCATTGTCGTGATGGAGGATGATGCGGCGGTTGCAGTTCTCTTTACGGAGTTTAGAAACGACCTGTGGCAAACAAATGCTAGCATACCATTCTGCATTAACCGTTCTTTGTCCCTTAAGAGGAATAGTTGCAACATGGCCGGTTTTGGAGTCAAACGTGGCCACCATTTTTTTTGCAACACTCCGTGAACGAACAATTTTTGTAGGCTTTAACTCATTTTCGAACACCCAAACTCGTGACTGATACGATGTTGTATACAGCATTTGAGGATCCTGCATGGAATCTTTTGAGAGTTCTGAGGCACCAAGTAACGCGAGCTCATAGATACCTTGCTCTTAACAGAGCAAATGCGGTATCCATCGGGAAAACAACTTTTTTACACCTAATTGTTCATGCAAGATTATTTGTATTTAACTCATGCCAATGTCTAAAATTGCCTGAATTTTGCGGTATGTCACATGTCGATCTTCCTCAATCAGCTTACGCACAGCATCAACGTTTTCTTGGGTGACTGCAGTTTTTGGACGACCTTGACGGGGATCATCACTGAGCTTGACACGTCCACGTTGAAATTCAGCAAACCAACGATAAATTGCGGTTTTAAATGGGGCTTCATTACCAAATGCAGTAATCATCCGGTCAACACTGTTTTTGTGTTAAACCACTTCGAAAGTCATAATAAATCATCGCTCTTGAATTTTCTCGAGTCAATTCCATTTTCTCAACGACTAAACATGTTTGACAAGACCGAGAATATTTTTTTAAATAAATAAATGCTATTCGATTTTTAAAACCAAGGAGTTTTCAATTAAAAAGATTTTAATATGACAGGAACATTGTAAATATTCCATTCCCGATACTTTTAGTGCAGCCTATGTAAGTAGACTAAGATATGAATTGAGACATACGCAACTCTTTATTGACAAACCACGCGTAGAAAGCCGCGGGCCGAAGCATATATTTCATAAAAATAATCAACAGTGAAAGTTGATGAGTTTTCGAAATTCAAACTGCGTACACAAAATGCATGTGTTTTGAATAGACAACATTCCTATATAATTTATTTTTGTATTTTAAATTGGCATTAATCATAATTTTTAGGCAGTATGATAAGTTCAAATTGCTTTCGGATAAAAAAATATTCAAAACTAGCGTATAAAGAGTTCATATAAATGAGTGACACAGCCCGACTATTTACACCAAAAGCTGTTTTGCATCTTAATCTATCGTGATAAAGCCCATTTTCAAATGAATGTGATAGAGTTTCGCATGAATTCGGTCCAGTCCGGCCCCGCTCCGGTCACGGGCTTACTAATTGAGTCCCTCGGGAGGTCACCTGTCGGATAACGGACTGAGATCAGCTGATACTTGTCATTGATTTATTAACAACTAAGGATTTACCGGAAGGTATTTATGTTTAACTAGTTGTCAAGAATAGTGGTTGAAATTCGACGGTAATCCTTTTTTTTTAACTTAATGTTTTCGCTCTCCTTCTCCATAAAAACTTAAACTATTCCAAATCACACATCTCCGTGCGCGCATCAAGCTTAGAAGGGGGTGCTTACAGATTCTGAGTAAGCAGGTAATTGTTCGGAGCGTATATATTCATATTCTTACTACTTTTGCCGTGCATCTAGATCAGAGAAATATGTGTTTATGTGAAATTATTTTGCCAGACATGAAGCAGTGTTAGCCAGACACACTAGGCATAAAAATAGCAGTAACGCTCATTGCAGGGCAGTAAAAATATTTAATCAATTACCAGACAAATTAAGAGATTTACCTTTGACTTTATTTTAATGCCGAATTAATAAATAGTTATCATCCAAATGTTTTTACACGATTGCAGAATATTTTAATTATAAGTAGACACGTATCTAATTTATTTTATTTTATTGACATTGTTTATATTGTGTAGGGAATAAAAGAACACATTTTTTATGACATGGAAGGATGATTATCTGGTAGATTGTTAATTGAGCTTAAATTGTGTACAACTTTCTGCCCTTAAATGATATTTATCTATAATCTAGTTTATAGATAACATTTTAGATTATTTGTATTTTCAAGACATTATTCTTTACAAAAATTTTCTTAAAACATTCAGCAACTTTGATAACAAAAAGTGGCTTTTTAACAAAAATATACCCGACTTCAGATAATGACTGTGATGATTTTTTATGGAACCAATTTGATATCCATTGCAATGAAAAAAAAAATTCTAAATCTGTTGATGGACGGAGTTCTGAGGTAACAAACATTATAAGTAAATAATCATAAAATACAACCGAATTGAGAACCTCATATTTTTGAAGTCAGTTAAAATATCCTTTGATTTTTAAATGATAGACCACGTTAAAAATAAGAGGTTATCATTTTAAAGCTATATCCAAGCATCCTGTACAGTGCAAACCTCCAATTGATTGCTATATTTCTTGTGAAAATCTTGCAATTATTTGTTTGCTAACACCCAAACTATAGGGTCGAATCCTACCTAGCAACCCTTTCATTGCCCAATATTCGTAACATTAACATGAAACACACACGTACACTAAACGAGCGTCGACACCCAAGAGCTTATAACTACCCTAGATTGTTATTTTACAACGTTTGAATAATCATAAGGCGTTGTCATGCATACAGAGTGGCAACACTCAGGGCAATCCCGATTTTATTATGGCAATGCTGGTTTAGCGTATTTACAGAAATTATAATGTTGAGATCAAATTTAATAGTTCCATTATTCGCGCTTTTGTGTTGCCTCAGAGATGCTTCCGCGGACCAGGACTGATGGATTCCAAACTTTTGCGATCACTGTATATAGTTACTGGTTGAAACGGGTATTTATCGCATATGTACCTTTTTTATTTGTTGACCCGACGTTTCGGCTGTGTTGCAACAACAGTCCGCCCGTTACCACGGCGTTGCAGCACAGCCAAAACGGCGGGATAACAAATAAAAAAGGTAAATACGCAATAAATACCCGTTTTAATCAGCAATTATGATGCCATGCCATCATCCGCAAAAAGACTGCATCTCTGATGAGCAAAGTACAAGGCAGCCACAACAGCATCCTAAAACAGTTGTTGAGAGATGTACATACGGCTACACATCAAGCTATACATTTCCAGTATAAGCTGACCTCGCATTGTGCAGGCTTTTCGTAGAATGAGAGGTCAGCTTATACCGGAAAAATTTTGCTTGATGTGCAGCCGTGTGTACCTCTCATATTTGTAAGCACTGCCATCTGCCACTATCATTCTGGTTGGCAGGTTTTTTTTGTCATTATACCTTGGTTGGAACGACGACGGCAAAGGTGTGTAGTCTCTTGCAAACGGCAAAGGTCTGTTGTCAGTCAAAGTGCAACCTACTAGCGATTTAATAAACTAGATTAGATTTGTAACTATAAACAGTTTTATTATCCGTAAATTCCTAATTTATTTAAGGATTTATTTTTAACAAATAAAATAATTTACGAAATAATTGTTGATTTGATTATTATTTCACATGATTCTATTAGTATATTATTTCTTTTACATTATATTATTATTGATTATATTATTTCTTTCTTCAGATTTTAGGCCTGGCATAGGCATCTCTGCCGCAACCAACGAGTAAGAGGCCTGATTTATACTATGAATATTGCAAGATGGAGGTGATTTCTGCTTTTATTTAATACATCATTGTGAATGAAATATCACTTGAAACGTAACAATAGTATAATGCTTGAACATTTTCTACCAGCCAAGCCCATGTAGTGGATTATTGGATGTTTGTGAGGCCGGTATCAGACTCAGAAACAAAATATATTAAAAAGTTTTTATTTCGATACAACCCATCACAAAACACAAATAAATCCATAAAGAGCAAATATTTTATACTTAGGTTTTCAAATATTGTTTCAGAAAAAAAGTAATATTTTATTATAGAGAAATAAAAGGATCGACTCCCTCACAAAATGACCGTCCTCTATGATTAGTTTAAATGTCAAATTATCACACAAAATAGACAATAATAGCCAACTAACAGGTCACGTGTAGACCACGTGTCCAAAATGAATGCAAATACGACCCCTACAGGGGTTATGTCACAAAGGGGTAGAAATAAAAACTAGTTACTGACCAATTACCTCGTGTCGTTGCAATGAAATTTTAAACATAATTCGCTGGATGCGAGGGGCACAAATGACAATGTATCCTTTCAATTCTTTATTGTATGCTTGTTTCGAATATTGATTTCTGTTTCTGGATGATAAGCAAAGACGAAGTTATTATCTTTATTTGCAGTAAAAATGGGATTATACCATTTAGGAGGGGTTCTTACTCTTTTCTCAAAAATAACTCTTATAGGATCACTTCGTTGTCCGTCTGTCTGTCTTTCTGACTGTCAAGACCCTTTTTCTCAAGAACGCAAAGAGGTATAAAGTTGAAATTAATATCAATTACATAGGTCCCACCAGAGCTGTAAAAAAATCAAGTCTTCCAAGTCAACGCAATACGGCAATTTATGGCGCATATTTTGATAGTCGCAAATTATTTAAAATATATAGGGTACTTCCCGTAGACTGAATCATGAAACTTGGCAAGAAGCAAGGTACAGCTTATGTAAAGGAAAAATGCGAAAATCGTTAAATTATAACACATAAAATAATACTGAACCCTTGGTGTGCAACTCGCACTTGTCCGGTTTTATTTAAAATATGAGATGATGACGCACACTCATGGACTGAGCGATGTATAATGCGTTTACCACAGCCTATTATCATCATAATTTTATTAGTAGAAATAAAGATAAACTCGCTGTTGCCACTTGTAGCCTCGTTAAACTTTCAAAGTGAACGCTTTTATAACAAACTCTCAAGCACTGGACTAAAATTGACAATTAACTATTATCTAAAGGAGCGTTTCGAGTTTCTGTATCAGGGACACTCTCAAACCCTTCGTTCTTCCGAAGCTCTACAGCTTCGAACTCCCATCCATAGTTCACAATTTTATGGTGACTCCTTTACAGTACAAGCTGTGCGACTGTGGAACGCCTTACCTTTGTCTGTAAGGTCGTCCCAATCTCTTCCTATTTTCAAAGTCAAGGTATACAACCATTTCCTTTCGTTGTCTCGTAACTGCTAGTTAGTGTTTATGTTATTTATCCTCTTTATGTAGTGTAGTTTATTTATTCTTATATTATTTGTATGTATTTAAGTTTATGTTTATTAGTATAATTAATAGGTATATTTTATTTTGTGGGTTCTGTTTATGTCTGTAGGTACTCTTACACCGCCGTCTTTTGATTTTGTTTATCCTGTCCATCCAAAGGTTGTCTGGAAGAGATCGCTTTTAGCGATAAGACCGCCCATTGTACCTTTATTTATTGTTTATTTCCATTATTGTATTTTTATTTGGTGTGCAATAAAGAGTATTTCATTCATTCATTCATTCATTAACAAATTTATGCATTTTTCATCACTCATGCTCTGAAAGTTGGTCATTCTTAGCTCAATACCTGATGTGAAAATGCGATTTACGCCTCTAGGTTTAAAAAGATTTTTTAAATTAATTTTAGGTTTGACCACGATCTCGCCTGATGCAGTTTACGATTGTACACGCTTGCCTAGAAAAAGGGTAGGTTTTTTACCCTTTTTCTAGGCAAGGTACCGGGAAAGAAAATTTTATCTCTAGCAACAAACTGTTTTATGGCCTTTTTTAATTTCCTCGCATTCGTAATGAAAAGTTATGTTACATCTCATGTGACATTAATCGCTGACGCCCCTTGTAAATAATACATATATTAAATAAAGCATCTTATTGTATCACTCAGGACCATAATAAACTCCATGGAAGAGCGGATGGCGCATGGTCTCTTCCAACTCCACAGTGAAGTAGAAGGGTCGGTCTGCTGCAAACTCCCTCGGACTCATCCATCCTTGTTGAGCGTTAGAGTGAATTGTACCGCTGCCTATAACATATCAGTATAATTTATAATTCATTTATCGTCTGTAAACCATCATTGTGAGCTACTTTCGTCCTGGTATCATCATTGTCTGTGTATTATAAAGTACTTAGGTATTAGTTGCACTACCTTCATCCAAATCTAAGTCTTAAATAAGCACCCCCCGACCATATCTTTGACATAAGTAAATCCTCTCCACTCAAAGGCTGTCTAAAAGTAATTGTTGTTTTTATACCACTCAATTAAAATTTTCAAAACGCTACTTTTGAAGAACCCCATACTGTAGTCCCTGAGGAACCTTGGCAGGGAGACCATTCCACAAGCAAAGTGTTCGCGGGAGAAATTTCCTCTGGAACCTCACGGTATGCGACCACATTATCTCCAAGATGTATTGATAGATTCCCTGCAGATGGCGAGCGGTGCGATGATAAAAGAAACCTGCAGACATCATATCAAACAACTCCTCAGAATGGCCCATTATACAAGGAGTAGAACACACGAAGGCAAAATATCTCCTGAGACTTAAGGGCTCAATACAGCTTATGAGTATGGGATCGCCAAAAATTCTCACAGCTCGTCTTTAAACAGATCAAACGGCTCTAGTTGATATCCAGGTACTCCTGCCCATAAATGACAGCAGTACTCCATGTGGGGCCGGATTTACGCCTTATAGAAAAGAAGTCTTTGCCCTATTGAGCACACCGAGTTTTTGGATGCCAATTTTGCCTTGTCTTCTAAGTGACTCCGAAACTGCACGTCGCTTCAAAGCAATAAGACTACCCATTGTAGCATTTGGTCTGTCTAAAATTTTTTGGAAATTTTTTTTTGGTGCTTAATAAAGTGGTCTTACTTAGAAAACTTTCGTGATTGATTTCAATCATTATTATAAATACGGGATTTATCACGTACCGTCTTATCGGTCTTATCGGTCCCACCACCCCGCCCGTCCACTCGCGCGCAGAGAGCAGCGGCGCGCAGTGCGAGGCGAGACGTTATTCGGAGCGGATCGCACTCACCCTGATGAAGATTCACGAATTGAACCGAAACATTGTCGGTCGAAACACCGATAAGACGTTACGTGAGAAATCCCGTATTTATGATAATGAATAAAGTGGTCATTGATATTTGTATTCAACTGATACTATGTTATTCGTCCAGGTCTTACTTGTGTGGCCTAATAGAATAAGCTTAAATCTATCTGTACACTATCTAAGACATGATTTAAGATAGTAAAGGCAACTCAGTACCTATACCAATCATCTCAGCTAGGTCAGGCTTGATCCGTAGGCATTGTTACCGCAGAGCTGACTGAAACCAAGGGTTCCCCCCCCTTCCTGTTTTTCAATTATCAATTAGTGTACGGCCGGAATTTCAAGTTACAACCTCCGGACATCAGGTAGTTCCCACCAGGCTACAAGGCTAATGCTAAGCGCCTGTTCAGACGGGCCACAACCACACCACAGCGACAAAAATGTGGCCGGGCTAGTGTGAATGGAAACCATGATGTGCTTGATGTTGCGCTGTAGCCGCGATGTGGCCACGACGCCATAGGTTTGCGACACAGTTGAACGCGACTGCAAAAGGTGGTACGTGTGAGTAAGTTTTCATACAATTATGTGGCTGGCCACATTTTTCTCGCTGTGGTGTGGTTGACGCCCATCTCAGCGGATGAAATGTGAGTGCAGCCTTTTCTGTGACTCGCAGTGGCTATGATGGGTACACGCAGTGTATAATAGGTTTTATTTAGTTTGTATTTTTGTTGTCTCCTATTGTTTTTAATTTGTTTTTACTATTAGTGCGGTTATGTATATTAAACATATATAAAAAAACACTCACGCAAAGGGCGTCTTAATGAACCGAACTCATCCACATCAAGAAACAGGTTCTGTTTTATTTTACTGATGAACATGTTCTTTTTGTTCCTGAACTCTTCTTTCAGTATACTATTTAGATCTGAGGAACTGCTATTAAGTATGTCTTTTACTGCACTCTGAAACAACATATAAAGAATAATAAAATATTAATGCTCTAGCATAACTTACTCCTTTTGGCATTATGGGATCGTTGAAAAGGGTGATTTTTTTTAAAGGATTAGAAGCACGTCGTTCGTGTTATAAAAGTTTAGGTACCATCAGGGGCCGTATGCTTCTTTGCCACTTTAGTGACTGCAAGAGTTCATCATCATCATCATCATCGCAGGACATCTACTGGTGAATATATGCCCCTCCCCCCTTGAGAGGCCTGCACCCAACGGCTCGCAACCTTTATCAGGTCGTGGTCTTCACTCGAGAACTTTTATGTCCCAACGGCCAGCAGTTCTTGGAAATATGAGCTCCGCCCACTGCCACTTCTGTATTAAATATAAGTAAACATAAGTATAAAAAAACAGAAAACCACAAGTACAGACAACCAGTTATTCCTGACAACCTTTGCATAGAGAGTGGTTAACAAGAAAAAATTGTGCATAAGCATAAAAATACCAAAATATTTAGGTCTTATAGATAGTTATGTTTTCACAACTAAACGGCTGGATCGATTTCGTTCAAATTTGGTATACGGGTGTCCCGGACTAGTATGTTTAGCCTGATGGGGTGATTCTGACCATAAAATTAAAGTACTTTTCATGGAAAAAAAAAAATATTTTACAGGATAAACTTCATATAGTGTGATTTTAAATCAGTGGTTTTTAGTTTTTGCGCCGTCCCTAGAACTAAAAAAATCAGCAGATATTTATCAAGTGATTCATCAATGAAAGTCGAGATTGAATTCACAAAAGTCGTAGAACATTCGTTGTTCTCGTAAGTGCGAAAATTACCGCCCTCGAGATAACATACTAGTTTTGAGACACCCTGCACAGAAAGATTATTACCTGAATTGAGACAAAGTGTTTTACTGTATTTTTTTTATCTAACCTCGCTTGCGAATCCGTACTAGTTTAAATACAGAGAAAATACATTTTCATTACTTGTTTCAAGTTTTCAGTCAAGTCCAAATAGCTCTTGATCTTAAATCTTGGCAGCACCAGCTTCAGAAGACCGATCTTCATATCTTTTCTACATCTGTTGAACAGGTCTGGGTCAGCGCGCAGATTCATGAGGAAACCCGGCAGGCCCTGGGTTAAGCTTGGAACCACGATCGTGAACACCACGCCGTAATTTCGTAGCTTCATTTTCAGCATCTGAAAAGATTATTGTGACGCAAAGGGATCTCAAAGATAATAGATCCCGTGTTTTGTAATGTACGATATTAAATAAACATAACGAATGAAGAAGCTAAGCTAAAAATAGGTTTTTGTCAAATTCATTATCATAGAAATATGTCAAGTCCTAAAAAAATTATGAAACAGTCTGTTTGTAATAAGTAAACAAATCATATTCATTCATCATGTAAGTATGTACCAGATAAACTGACTAAGCGGTATCGTCGCAAAGGCGCAGCCGATTTACGTTACAAATTGTATATTGGAAATGTATTGATTACTGGATAAACATTCAAATTACCGGTATTAAACCGACCTCTAAAATCAGTTAATACGATTTAGGATGTGTGTTTTAAATTAATGTCGTACATAAAAACAGGTTGTATATGAAGTATCTACATAATGACCATACAGGGTGGCGACGTCATTAAGACATAAGCTACTTTTTAAGGTTCCGTACCTCAAAAGGTAAAAAAAGAAATACTTATACGTCCGTCACATGTACGTGTCACCACTGTCACAAGAACGGGTAGACCTAGCAAGTTGAAATTTATATCAGATACTGAGGTCTATATTCCCTAATAGGTGTATACAAATCAAGGTCCTGAGTCAACACGATAAAACGATATGAGCTAATTTAGATTATCGCAAAAACTTGTAAGTACCAAAATTTACCTTAATTTTCAACTGTTTTTATTTTTCAGAATTTTCCCTTTACTTGTGCCGTAAGACCTTGCTTTTAACCAAAATTGACAATTCTAGGTCAACCGGAAGTATATAGGTCGAAAACCTGTATGGTAGTGTAGTTCCCGTTGCCCAGTAGAAATAAAGGAAACATTCCAAAAAATAAAAAAGTAGAAAATTAAAGGTTGTCCCCATACATAGATACATACATACATACATACATAGTTGACACCAATTAAGATAGTCCTATGAGTTGAATGGGCGCTCATAAAATTTAGAGGACTAGCTTACTCGGTACCAACCTCAATAAGGTAATTAAATAAAATTGGGCTAAAGAATAAAATGGATGGCACAAACTTGGGGAGGCCTATACCCAGCAGTGGGTGAAGCCGGGCTGTGGATGATGATGATGATGAATGAATAAAATAAATATTTAAGTGGGGCTCCCAAACTACAGACTGATTTTTTTGCCGCTTTTATAGATAAATGGTACGGAACCCTTCGCACTTGGCCGGTTTTCGTTGACAAACCAAGTGCATAGTCGTGGGCAGGAGCTAGTTTTTGTATAAAATACAGCTTCGAAAATGGTTAATAAATACTAAAGAAGAAAAGCAAACATTACCTTAAATTGTTTGTTTTCGAACTGGTGGAAGAATTCTTCTCGAATCATCATAGGTACTTCTGAAACTCTGTTGGACAGGTGGAAAAACTTTCTCGTTACTGTTTTCTCGATTTCGAATGGAAACTCCCACGTACTCTGAAATATTGACAAGCTTGAAAAAATGTTCGCGTCTGCAACACGAGTACCCCCACGCTTTCAGCGTGGCCCCAGTCGTTATTCCCGTGGGCACTTGGAACTCGTGGAACTCGTGGGAACTGAAATTGTAATTCCACGCACTATGATACTAGGATCTATTTGGCCCCACCCAACGCACTTATATTATAAATCTAAAAGTTTGGATGTTTGTTTGTTACTCAAACACGTTGTAATGGCTGAACCAATTTCGATGAAATTTGGTGTGTTGACCTGGACACAAACATAGGCTACTTTTTGTTAACAAACAACGCGTGCAAAGCCGCTGGCTGAATCTAAGCGTTACACTATAAATGAGTAGGTAACATAGAAATAAAACTAAACTCGCTGTTGCAACTTAACTTGACACCCTTTATTCATCCAATGCACATGATTTATGAAATATTAAGTAGCGTATGTTTGAGAAGAGTTAATTGATCTTCTAATTTAAAAACGATTTGTAAGAATTGGTGGGTTTGAAGCACGAATTGAGAAAAAGAGTAGAGAGAGTCAGCAAAACCAAGGGTCAAACCAGCTACCCTAGTACGTAAGCCAGCAGCGGTCCCCGTCTGTTGTTCGGTCTTTCACCCCTAAAGTGCGTATCGCACGTGTGTAAGGGACCAAATAATATTTTTTTTAATAATATTTATAATTTTATGTTTATTGTGGGGAAACTGTCTTACGGCCCACTTGATGATATGCAGTCACTTTCGCCTAATGACACCGGCAACACCCGGGGGTATTGTCGATGCGTTCCCTACCCTGTACAAATTTCTTTACATTTCTCTTGAAGCGTGCCATGTCGTAGCCTAACGGGGAAACCTCAGATGGTACGAGTAGCTCATTCTACATCTTGCAAGTATGGGGTAGAACAGAGGGAAGCGTGTGGAGCGCGATACCCAATTGTCGACAATATGTGGATGAGCTTTAATAATAACCCTTTATAAACAGGGTTTGTTGCATGACTCTTGCCGCTTTGGTCACAAAGAACAGGCGTAAATTGACAATTCAAAATGATCGAAGGATTTTCATTGAATAGAGACATGTTAGGTACGAGTTTTGTAGTATTGCAGAAGTGATTTGAGGCTTAAGTTAAATCAATAATGGTCGACTAACGCCAATCTGTGTGCATAAAACATAACTTTACCCACTGTTTGAGCCAGATTTTGAGATTACTGCTTTTTTTAATAGATAGAACACTGTCGCGAACTTTGGGAGTAAAGCCGTTTCCAACGGGCCATAATGCAGGCGCCATGAAACCTCCTTGGTACGCGCAGTACAATAAAGAAAGAAAATAAGATTTTAAATTGATTGACGTCTGTTGTGGAGAGATTTTGCGAACTGTTGGACTTTGGTATATTGAAATTTTTAACGAAGTTGTTTCGAGGCCAGACCAATACTGTGACGAGAGAGGCTACAAGAATATCAGTTGGCGCATGTGGCCACTTCTTTTCATCTGGAGCGGCGAAGCGACAGAGGTGAGTGGTGCGGTTCTGATCTTTTGCAATTTCGTGGTGATCCTGAAGTCTAGTGGATAGTCCTTGGTCAAAACACTCACTTTTAAATTAGAAGCGGTAATCAATAGCATATTCGTCTGCGGTGTTATGTCTTCTGGTTCTACGATATTTATTATTCTTCTATATGTTGCTGAGGCTACCTGAAAATGACAAGTACTTATATGATTAAATATAAATTGTATTCTTGTATTTGATCAAGCGAAACGAGATCTCCAAATCAACTTGGGCAAATCGGCGTTGTATGTATGTATGTTTGTTTGTTTGTCCGACGATAACTTACGAAGCGTTGATCCGATCATCGTAAAATTTGGTATATAGGTATGTAGGTAGTGATAGCATAATCCTGGTGTGACTAAATGAACTGAAAATTTGGAGGGTTCTTCAGATATTGGGGTTCAAGAGGGTAAAATAAAAACAAAATGAGGCTTCCCGGTCAAGTGGCACGTCTAATAAAAGGTTTAATCAGTGCATTTTGACATCGTTTTTATTTTTAGTTTTAGTCTTGTAGGTTTTAAGTTATTAGCCATAATAAAAACTGAAATGCCATGAAATTCACACATTTTATGGCACTATTGGGATAGACAATGATTACATATATTTTTTTTTGTTTTTATGGGAGACTCATGGATGGCAGTTCGGAGTTAACCACCAGTGTAATTAATTTCAAAAAATAGATGAAAATTTATTAAACTGGGTGACCAAGCAACAGAACATCAAATATTCGACGTCCACTGCTGGACATAAGTATCCCCCTATTTCCACAACGACCGATCTTGTGTGGCCTACTCCCAACGACTCCCAGCAACGTTATCAGGTCGTCTTTCCATCTAGTGCGTGGTCACCGCTCTGGAGCCGTTCTGCCTAACGGCCGTCAGTTCTTCGAGATACTCGTAAAAACTTACATGATTGTTGATAAAAGAAACAGCCCTCGGCGATTGGAATCCGATAGAATCAGTTTCCACTCCGTATATCAAACTTGAATTAGCTAAGAACTTGGTGTCGACCTCTTGGGAGTAGTTCACATATATTTTATTGATCAAGATTAATTCAGCACGTTTTAAAAGATTAAGCATGCTTTTTACAGTTGAATAGTAGTTTTCGGCCTGATAAATATGGAAATATTCAATTATATTAAGGTCTCTTCAGTGGAGCTAAAGTGGAGCAACAGATTTACACTTTGGCACCCAAGAAATGGGAACAGAAGTAGAGAATGACAACACAAATGATGGAAAGACGATATCGAAAATACTGGACGTAAACTGTGGACAAAACCAACAAAATATAGAGAGAACTAGAAGGAATTGGAGGAGACCTATGCCAAAGGGCACACATATTTGACGACCACCGTGGCGCATTGGGGAATAGCCGGCTGAGACGAAGGAGGTAACGGGTTCGATTCCCGCCGCGATACAAATGTTTGTATGATCTGAAGATATTTGGTCCGGGTCTTGATGTGTTTCTATTAAAAGTATGTATTTACAAAAAAAAGTATATAAGTATTCTGTCAGTTATCTGGTTCCGATGGTACAAGCTCTGCTTGTTTTGGGGCTAGGTAGCGCTGTTTGAAAGGTCCAGCAATATTTATTTATTATATGACAACAATTAGTAATTTAACCAATGTACCTAAGTTTAACAATGTATAATCTGAATAAACGGAATTTATTTTTATTATTATTTTCCCTCATCAGAGCCGGTACACTTATTAAGTAAGACAATTGCTGTTGCTGTTGCTCTCGCTAGTCAGGCCATTGCTTTCAGAAGTACAGTGCGTCGTGTATCATCTTACCGTTTCAACATTATCATAATGTAAAGCTTTTAACAAGTGATCCTTAGTTGCACCCTCAGCTATCGATGCCAGCTTGCAAAGAGACAGTCGCAGCGGCAATATGGCTACAACCATGCTGATATTAGGTTTCAATTTTAATGCGTCCTGAAATCAATCGGTTTGACGACTGTTATGAACTAGACCACTATGCATTTTTTTAATTTGAAAACGAGCTTTTGTAATTGAAAAAAAATTAGGAAACATTATAATATCTTTACAATACCTATTCAACGATACCCTGTAAGTTGGGGTGCGTGGGAAAAAAACATCACTTTCTTCAGTATCACAAAAATAATTACTTACTAGGGTAAAACGTATCCTACTATAGACAAGTTTTAGCTCAGACAGACGGACAGACAGACCGACTACATGGCGAAACTACGAGGGTTCCTAGTTCGAATAAAGTACCATAAAATGTCACGCCAATGTTATAATTTTCAATGGTATTATTCTTGCTAATATATGACGGTGTTTTCTTACTTAATTAAGGGTGACTAGCGCAACTATGCCTAAACGTATTTAGTGGCTAAATATGATTTAGAGAGTTGTCAAATCATACAAATATATTAGAATAGATCATTTTTTATTGAACAGCTTAAAACAATACAACTAAAAAGAACACCGTACAACTATATTATATAATTGGCGGTCTTATCGCTGAATAGAGATCTCTACCAGACAACCTTTGGATTGAATGGACTGTGTGTCCACACATCATTGGACTTTAAAGTCCAATACCTGGGGTGTAATGGTGTACCTAACATACTACATATACGAGTACATACTAATGATATAAAAAATAAAAATACCATTAATGAATGAACCTTAATAATAACTACTTATTTAAGAAACATATTAATTAATAATAGATACATAGATTTTTAGCGATAGTTTAGCGATAGATTTTTAGCGAGAACTCAAATAGTGTTCTCTGAGCATACGTTTAAAAATGGCAAATGACTTGGCACATCTCTCGTACCAGCAGCGCGCCTATAGAGTAAATATGTAAAATTTTTAAACATGTTTATTATTGACTTTGACAATAACTGCCGATGAATAACTTCACAGTACAAAGGCATTGAACGAAATCACAAATTACCCTTTTGTTGAATCTATTGAGACATACATGCAAACGTGTTTCTTTTTAACAAATAACCAATATTTTACCAGAACCAGATCATTTTCCCAATCAGCATTTCCAAAAGTTTTCTTTTTTGCATTTGTATTTGCAATAAAATGTGTACCAAGTGCTACGAAAAACAAAACAATAAAGTAACACATTCTACTTTACTCGAAACGAAATAATAAATATTTTTATTGAATGGCGAATGATAAAAATAATCCCTAAGCATAAGGTTTTTGTGCAATCGAATAAAACGTGCGTTTTATTATTATATTTGGGGAAAGAACAGTATCTACTACATTAAATCAGTCACAAAAAAACAAAAAAGTTTCATGCATTAAAATTTTCCGCCATAAACATTTTCTTCTTCATTCACTGTGAAGAGTTCAAAGCTATTTTGATCATATGTTTTCACTTCCACGTCAGATTTGGAGCAGGTCAATAGTTCTTCTATAGTAAGGTAGGATGGAAGGACGTGTAGCGAGTGGAACTGTTCCATTATGCGAGTCGCATTTCGCATTATGCAGTAGATTCTTTAACACAGTTGCTGTTTTGTTTTGCCACGAATACATATTTATTTGAGCATTTTTCTAGAATTAAACCGACAGTGGTTGAATTTAGATTCCACACAACGTGACCTGCATTGCACGTGAAGGCTATAATTGTAGCGTGAAACCCTTTGCAGCTTAGAACTATGTAGCATACTTTTTGACAAGGTATGGTTTTTTTAACCGACTACGGCAAAACCAAAATGAAGGGTTATGTTTTAGCAGTATATGGATGTATGTTCCACGGTAGCGCCTAGATTACTCATCCGATTTCGATGAATGAGATGTCAATCGATTAGTTAGTATGATGTGGGTGACATAGCTTGTTATTCAAACGTAAAACGCTTGACCACTGCCCCACTTGCACTGATAGTAAGTCATGATATGGTCGTACATGGATGCCGCCTCCGTGCTTTGCTATTGTGATTTGACTTAAAATATTACGGTCTAATCAATATTTACGATGGATGACGACCTCCGTTTCGCAGTGGGCGAATAGCCAGCTGAGACGCAGGTGCGGGTTAGATTCCCGCCGCATGATCTACATATCCGGGTCTGGTTGTTTCTTTATATTATATTATAAGTATGTATTTAAAAAAAGTACATAAGTATCTATTAGTTATCTGGTTCCCATAGTACAAGATTTGCTTAGTTTGGGGCTGGTTACCGCTGAGTAAAATGTCCAGCATTGTCTATGTCTCTCTGTCCATTTACAATGGAATCAACAGAGTTAGAAGCTTGTGCTAGGAATACTGTAAATTCACTTGTAAAACTAAATTGTAACACCGATTTATGATCTATAATAACAAAAACGATCTATTGCAGTTTTTTTTCTGTTCAATTTTTCCGAAGTTCTCGGTCGCACCGACCAAAAATGAGCAGCTTGATCTTTCCTTATCACTATTTTTAATGTTAAGTTTGTATTTTTATTTAATACTAGCTGAACATTGCCCTCCTTTGCGCAGTTAGATAAAAAGTAGCCTGTGTTACTCACGTTGAATGTAGCTTTCCAATGGTGAAAGAATTTTTGAAATCGGACAGTTGTTTTTGAGATTATTCATTACGAACATACCCACAAAATTACAAATCTTTCCTCTTTGTAATATTACTATAGAAGTATAGATAAAGATTGGTGTAGTTTAGTCTATGAAATAATGTATTTAAGTAGGTTTATTTATTAAGTATGTACCTATAATATGCTACTTATATTAATCATGTGCAAATTTTTATAAGTTTCCTTTTCTGTGCACTACCTACACATCTTCATCTACAATACGCAAAGGTTATCTGGAAGAGAATGTTCTTTAGCAATAAGTTCGCCACATGTAAGTGCAATATAGTATTTTTAATCAATAAATGTTTCGTTATAAAATTGTGTTTGTATATATGGTTAGGTACACGCGGCTACACATCAAGCTATACATTTCAAGTTTAAGCTGGACCTCTCATTCTACGAAAAGCCTACACAATGCGAGGTCAGCTTGTGTGTACAACCGATGAGTAGGATCATACCTGTTTTTATCATTTCATTTCATTTATTTTCCACTGTATGTACAATAAAGAACACTAAGTTACGTCATATTTAGAATATATCAGTAAGATTAACATAACAGTAGGTGAAACACACAGGTATCGGGACTAATAATTTAAGTTATTCAACTTAGAAAACTTTCTCGATTAATTTCAATATTTCATTATTATAAATACGGGATTTATCTTTTACCATCTTATCGGTGAAAACGGTCGAAGCATTGTCGGTCGAAACACCGATAAGACGTTACGTGATAAATCTCGTATTTATAATAATTATTCAACTTAATTGAATGTCAACTTAAAATAATTAAATAAAACAAAAATCAATAAAATACAGAACAAAACAATGTCAAATAAGTCAATCAATGTCAATGCTAAATCTTCCTTAATGTATTTCATGTCAGAAACAAATTAAAACATTAAAAATGTACACAAAAGTGTTGTAAGTACAGAGATATTATTGTACATAATGATGAATCTACATTGAAATTTGGTATAAAACATTTTGATAGTATAGGTAGTATAACAGAAAAATATTATATTTATAAAATAAAATAAACAAATACATATTACTGGACATTCCACACAGCGCTATCTAGCCCCAAACTAAGCAAAGCTTGTGCTATGGGAACCAGATAGCTGATAAAATACATAAATACTATTTTCTCTAGACCAGGAACAAATATCTGTAGATTATGCAAACATTTGTTCTGAAGCGGGAATCGAACCCACTCCTGCGTCTCAGTCGGCTTTTCGCGCACTGCGCTACGGAGGTCGTCTTAATATGTACTGGTACCTGTAGTACTGTAGTTGTATATGTACTAGTAGTTAATATATGTATATGTAGGTATTACATACATAGTATGTAATACCTACATATTATGTATGTGACTGTTTAGTATATTTATTTTTGTACAAGTCCTGAAAGTAACTTGTAGGTACAGTAGGTACAGTAAATAAAACCGATAACCTCATCCATTACCACCTAAAATGCCATCCAATTTCAGTTCCTTTCAGTATGTCCCACAAAGACTGAATGGAGATAAGCGGCGCGGAGCGACGCGATAATGTAACCGTAGACGCCCGCTTTGACGGCTGGATCAAATAAGTCGAAGAGAATAGTAATAAAATTGAACGGAGCCGGCCCAGATGTAGCTACGGATTTATCGCTCGGGTGGGTTGGGGGCGTATTAAGTACAACATTATTTATTACACATTTGTTTTGCAAGTATCAGCCAACAAGCATAAACGTCATAGCCCGCTAAGTTGTTTTTAATATAATGCTAAATCTGCAACGAACATTGCTTAGCTATAGTTATTTAGAAAATGACTTGATTTTAAAATACTAATTATGACGTCAATTAGACGTCTTGTAAAATAGTTTAGGGCCCTCATAGCCTGCCCCTCTATTCTATATTTTGTAAGTCACTCGCGTGAATTGGTCACTGAGTAATTTGACATTTATTGACGGCTTTTGACGAGTTAAAAGTACTTTTGAACAATCGATAAGCGTTTTTTTTTGTTAAATGTTCACGATACAGATAAGGGAAGCTTTATCCCTTATTAATCTTGTTATAATGATGTGTTCCCGTTATCCCAGTAGTCCGTGCCCCCGTTTAACGGGGACAGTGGTAATTAATTTTATAATTAAAAATACTTCCCGTTGTCTCCGTTGATATTTCAGCTGAGACGGATGACTTCCGTGGCGCAGTGGGTGAATAGCCGGCTGAGACGCAGGAGGTAGCGGATTCGATTACCGCCGCGAAACAAACGTTGCATGATCTACAGATATTTTTTTAGGGTGTGGAGGTTTTTCTATGTAATAAAAGTATGTATTTACAAAAAAAAAAGTATATAAATATTCTATCAGTTATCTGCTTCCCATAGTACTAGCTCTGCTTAGTTTGGGGCTAGATATCGCTGTGTGAAATGTCTACCATATTTATTTATTTATATTGTAAAAAAAATATTTACATATAATGCTCGGTGTCCCCGTTTGTAGGACCAGGAGTCTACGTTTTTTTTAATGTGATCGTAATGATGAGAAATATAATATCAAGTGAATGAATATCATTATGTGATGGTCTTGGTGTGCCCTTACCTGAGAGTAGTCGGCGCTCGCTTACACATTCTCCCGCTGCATCCAATATGTTTCCAGCATATTGTCTTTAACAGCTCCATTATACACACGATAGATGGGAACCGTATATTCCCGGAAAAATCTATATCATGAATATATTTTTTACGCGGAGGTATCAAGCTCGCGTGTCATTTCACATTCAGATCTTCATTTGTAACATATTGTTTATTGGTTGACGACAAACTTGCTTTCGTGTACATTCTATATTTATTACTGTCTGGCTATTTGCAAGCGTTTTTTTAATTTTATCTTATGATTATCTTACGTTTATAATTTGTATCTATTAATCTATTATTAGCGACCTCCGTGGCGCAGTGGGCGAATTGCCGGCTGAGACGCAGGAGGTAGCGGGTTCTATTCTCTCCGCGGAACAAATGTTTGCATGATCTACATATATTTGTTCCGGGTCTGGATGTTTTTATATATATATATATATATATATTGTAATTTTGTATTTAAAAAAAAAAGTATATAAGTATTCTATCGGTTATCTGGTGCCCAGTAGTACAAGCAAATGTCCAGCAATATTCATTTATTTATTTTAATTTTAACATCAATGCCGTATGAAACATCATCACTTGAGAACGCCTCGACCGTTTCGGCTGATTTTATTTTTGTTGTGTTGGTAATTTTCATAACAAGAATTGTATGAAAATGAAAAATATTTTATTTAGCAACAAAAAACACACCTTATGACTAAAAACAGATAATTTTTAAATGAACTTATTGTTGAGAGAGCTTAATAACTATAAGGTTTAGTCGGAAAAGGAAAATTTTGAAAAGTTAGTAGCCGGTTTTATATTTTCTAAGAGATTTTGTATAGACTGAAGACCATTAGGTTATATATTATTTTGAAATCTGTGCAAAGACGTGGCGGATCAACTAGTAATTCATTAAATATGTTGATTGATTAAATGTGTCCAAATTTATGTATTTTGTTAAATAATGAATGAGGTCTACAAAATAGAGGTTAACCTAGTTTATGGACCATTATTGTTTTATCTATGTAATCATGCTTTGTTCAATAAACATTTATTACTAAAAAGTAATAAAAAACTATTAGTAAAAGTAGCAGAAAATATTCATTTTTCATTTTTACGTGATCCTCTCCACCCAAAGTTTGCCTGGAATATATCGAATTTTTACGCGATGTGACCGCGCATTTTTCATTTGTTATTGCTAATATCAATGTATACAATAAGATAAAGCATTTACTTGTAAAGTGATAAAGGATTTATACTCATACTTGTGCAAAAAATGCTTTAATTGTGGGATTCATAAATTGATTTTAGCATTCATTATATTTACTCGCGCAAGAAAACATGAATAAATCATGTTCTAACTAAACCAACCTACGACCAAAATGTAAACACAAAATCCTTTAAAACGGCACACCACAAGCGTTTTCATCAGAAAACCGCGGGCCCATATAATTGAATGAATATTCAAGCTTCTTAATCAATAGAAGCATTACTAGGGTCCTATGGAAGCATCCACCAGCCTGTGAAATTGGACTAGAACAGACAGAGACAGCGGGATATGTAAGATCAATGTGTGAAAGGGATAGAGAGATCGCACCGAGGTTTTATAAATCATTTTTCCTGGCACGCCGGAGATTTAGGCCAGCTGTACATGGGTGATATATTAGGAATCATCGTAGTAGTTTATGGGGGGATTTATGGGGAAAGTCTAGACTTTGTAGCTGTTTGTTGGGATTTTTAGAACGTGGTTTGTTCGAAATATCGATCTTTGTTATTTAAGAGATATTTTCAAATGCATTTTTAAACAAAACACAGCGAGGGGAGTAGGTAATATAAGGTTTTTTTATGGTTCCGTACCTAAAGGGTCAAACGAGACTCTATTACTAAGACTCCGCTGTCTGTCTGTCTGTCTATCCGTCAGCCACCAGGCTGTATCTCATGAGCCAAGATAGTTAGACAGTTGAAATTTTTACAGATGATGTATTTATGTGGCCGCTATAACAAAAATACTAAAAAACAATAAAATAAAGATTTAAAGGAGGCTCCTATACAACAAACATGATTTTTTTACTCGTATATGTTCAATATTGATAACGGCAATAGGTAAACGCTTGAAATATTCACAGAATATTGAGTTATATTTTTCAGTACAAAAATAAATAATTAAATTAAAATAAAATTAATGGTTATTCTCCCATACAACAAACGGTACGGTACGGAACCCTTCGTGCGCGAGTCCGACTCGCACTAGGCCGGTTTTATTTACTCAATCACGTCGTAACGGCTGAACCGATTTCGTTAAAGTTTAGTATGTACGTAGATTATAACCTGGATTAACACATAATAAATACTTTTTATCTCATAAATCAGGTTTCATGGGATAAAAGTTTAGCTTTATTTGTAGGTTACCTACTACATTTAATAGTCTAATGCTTAAACGAAATCGCGAGCAACAGCTAGTTAAAAATAAAACATAAATATAGTTACATTAATACAATAATCTTCATTATATAAACTATGTTGGTACAAAGATGATAAGAAGTATTGTGTTAAAAAAATAACGTATCAATGTGTTGGCCCTTTTCGGATTAACAATGGAAAAAGAAACTAATGAATACCTAAAATTTAAACTTGAACTAGAAGTTAAACATTTAAAAGTTGACTAAAAATACATTATTTTTTATTGAACACACCAATGGGAGAGGAGGGAGAGAGAAAATACGATGTAATAATAAGTATAAATTTTTAAAAAACTGGAACAATTCCCATGAAAGTATCCCCGCAAGTGTGTACCTTGCTTTATGGCGTAAAACGCTGAATCGCGATTATTTCTCTTTGCGTTTAGTTAATCAATTATTGTAATGTTGTTGGCTGAGACGTGTGCGCTTCCTGGCGCTTTGCGTAACGAGCTGGGAATTCTCACATGTGTCCCGAAAACGGGAAAGCTTTGGCTTTTTGGTAAATACCCCCATAATAACATTAGTTCGACTACGTTCTGTTTATGGCGCTAGGATTGACCTATTTTAAGGTTTTTAAATCTTCTATGTTAATTATAAAACTATTTTACCTCCGTGACACAGTGGGCGAATAGCCAACTGAGACGCAGGAAGTTGTGGGTTCTATTCCCGCTGCGGGACCAACTTTTGCATGGTCTACATATATTTATTCCGGGTTCTGTATTTTTCTATGTTATATTTACCTACCTATGTATTAACAAAAAAATATATATAAGTATTTCATACGTTATCTGGTTTTCATTGTACAGTCTTCGCTTAGTTTGGGGCAAAATAGCGCTGTGTGAAATGTCCATTATTATTTATTTATTTATATACTTCATATTTTTCCTAAAACACCGTAACAAAAGGAACTATTCTTAATCATTATAATAAATACGGGATTTATCACGTACCGTCTTATCGGTGTTTCGAACTATTCTTGATCGAATGCAATTGTGTCATTTTTAAAGTAAAACTTCTTCACGCGCGCTTGACTTGGGTAGTAAGCTGGTGAATTCGTGACGAGAGCGTTACGAAAAATGTGATCGGGAGAGGCAAACGGAAGTTGAGTGGGAGATATAAGTTAGTAAAGATAGAAAGAGAGAGTTACGTTTCGTATATTACTGTAGGGCCAAAAGAGAGAGGTGCGAGCATACATTTTCTTTCTCACTTTCTCTCATAACCAGTTACGTTTCGTATATCTAAGACACAGTGAAGGCCTATTATCTGTATCACACTGTAGGAGCAAGAGAGAGCAGTGCGCGCGCACATTTTCTTTCTCTCTTACTCTCATAGCCAGTGTATGAAATATATAGGTATATATCTCAGTCAGTAGTTCATTTGCGTTACGCGCACGGTGATTCCTTGATTATTTTCGTAATTTTATTTCGTTATTTAACTCATTAATTTTATAAATTAATGTTTTGAAAAAGGAGTTTTACTTCAGTCTGGTGGTCTAAAGCACACTCGTTTTTTTATGTAATGTAATGATATTTTATGGCAAGAAATGTGGTTAAATTACAAAATGTCAATTTTAGTGTAGGTTAAACACATTTCGCTTGAGCTAAGGCATATCCCTGGGGAGGCCTATAACCCCAGCTGAACATTTCCCTTAGATTTCCAGAGGAACCGATCTTGTGCGGCCTGCACCCAACGACTCCCAGCAACCTTTATCAGGTCATCTTTTCATCTATCCGTCCTACGCTGCATTTCCCAGTGCATAGTCTCTAAAAACTTGTTACCTTAACGGCCGCTATATGTCCCGCCCGCTACCACTTCAGCTTGCTATTCCTTTAGGCTGCGTATGTGACCTTGGAGATCCGTAGAAAAATCTACGGGTCTTCTCATTTCTGTTTCGCTCTCGTAGAGAAACACCAAGCATATCCCTTTCCATAGCACACTGAGCGACCATGAGCCTTCATTTGAGACTTAAAATAGAAATGAATGACAATTTAAATGTAGTGTAGAGGTTTGGTTACACGAAAGGCTTGGACTAGGAAGATACATCTATAATTTCTTATTTCTTCAAGCACGCTTTCAATAATAATTTTTCCCATTGGAATCATGACCTACCCCACACAGAACACGTCGCGTGAAAATCGAGCAGCGAAAAAATCTCGTTTACGTCCCGATTGGGAGTTTTAAGGGGAATTGGTGCAATTCCGTTCGCTATGCAAGAGCGAGCAAACTTATTAGCAGTAGATGGAACGCTTCTTTACTTTTTGCAGGTGGTTTCGATTGATTGCAGGGCGATTGGCCCCGTGACTCATTTCTGATGTCATCGGCATCCGAATCGGCAGAGGATTCAAGAAAAAAGTTTTCGGAATGTTTGTGTGACGAATGCTCAAACGAAACGAATAGCTGGGTCAAATTTTGATTTATCCCAATTCAAAAGTCCTTATTTATGCTTACTGAACTTTTTTCAGCTATCAAATTCAGTCTCCATTTTATCGCAGACTAGTTGACCCGCCCTGGCTTTGCGCCGATTTCTATCAAAGTATTACAGAGCCTAGTTTTCTTTCAGTGAGAGAATTTTCAAAATAGGTTCAGTAAGTTCCGGAGATTACCCATTACATACAAACTTTTATAACTTTTTAGAGGTATTGGTATTGACTAGTAAAGAAGTCTATATTACGACAGTATTACAGACAACAAATAAACTTCGCCACATAAAAGGTTTAATAAATAAATATACGAAGTATATTACTAAAACATAGGCATTTATCGCGTTTTTATTATTTTTACCTATTTTATTTGTTCTCCCGACGTTTCGACTGTGTTGCAACAACTGTGGTCGCGGCTGGACTGGAGTATTTGGAGCTTCCGTCGAGAAGTGATAACAGATGCAGCAACTACTAGTACAACTTGGTCTTCAGAATCAGAAATATTCTCGTTCATATAATATTACGACACACTACACTAACCGTATCTACGCACTGAGACGACCGATCACGACGCGCACTCCTAGTAATCACCGGGTTCCAGGGCGCTGAGAGTCTATAGCTATCTTTCCGATTCAAATTTGGAAATTTCTTGATTTCAACCGCTTCACGAACCATTCCCTTGTAATAATGGCGTTCACTAGAGATAGCTTTAGCATCATGAAGTTCAAACTAATGATTCGGTCCCGAGTCTACCAAATACCCGTTTTAATCAGTAATTATCAGTGATCGGAGTAGGTAGAGCTATTTTGTGTACTTGCCATATGTACGAATAATATGGATATTCCCATAATCCCGGGATTTGCTTTTTAAGTAGAAAAATAATAAAAAGCTATTTATGCCTTAAGGAGTAATGAAAGAATACACTTCCTCTCCGACGGCCAAGTATAAAGACGGGTTTAAGGATAGTATACTAAATCATTTACTTCATTTTTTGTCAATTTTTCTTCAAAACCTCTGAGGATATCAATGTCAGGATTCCTATCCAAAACTTTTCAATTTTTATTTTTATTCTATCAGAATCACACACATTTAAAGCAGCTCTGACTTGATCAAAAGCCAAAAATGAGTCGCTTAATGTTAAATTTTGTTTCTGCAACTCTTTTAAAGAAAGTAAAATAATCGTATAATGATTTTCTATATACACTAATTGATTCCGTAGATTCTCTTTTTCTAGAATATTTTTCGCATTTCGTATTGCCATTGATTCAAAGCTGTTTAATCGGGAAACAACATTCGTTATTTCTTCATAATATTTTCTATAATACGATGCAGCTTCAAGCAATTCCGGAGGATTAGTCGGAATCTATTGGAATTATGTACAGTGGTCGCGAAAGTTTGAATTATAAATATGCGATGGTTCTAAGCTATTATATTTAAATGTTACATTTTTTGTGTTGTTTTGTAAGATGAAAATATGTATTACCTTCGCCGTGTGTGATGGTTTATTGGATTGCATGGCGAGCGATTCGATATTTATAGCATCTTCATCGTGTGAGATTTGTAAAAGGACTAGTTTTGTGTTAACTCGATATCTACATGCCACTGTATGTAGCTATCGAGTTGCCTTATATATCAACCAATTCAGAACAAAACTTGTAGTATACAGCTGGCGATATACAAACAAGTATTTTTTTTTTAAATTGAAGAACGTTGGCCTTCTTTTTTTTGCTGGGGGTTATAAATTGACCCCAGTTAAACTGTCTATAAAAAAACCCGTTCAAATCGGTCCATTAATTTGGGAACTACAACGCCACAGATATACACAGGCATAGGCGTAAAACTTGATCACCGCTCTTTTTGTATCGGGGGTTCAAATAGACAATAATTTAAAGAGTTAAACTTAGATTTAGTGTTGTTTCCGCAAACAGAATTGGACATAATGACCGAACGTGAACTAATGAGTTCATTACACTTATGGTCATATTTATTTTAATTTTGATAGTGGGGAAACATGCTTACGGCCCACCTGGAAGGTAAGCGGTCACAGTCACCCGGGCTGCACCCGGAGTATTGTCGATGCGTTCCCGTACCCTGTAGAAACCTCTACATATCTCTTGAAGCGTACCATATCGTAGCCGAACGGAAAACCTTAGTTGGTAGCTTATTCCACAACTATTAATAACTATATTGTTAATACATTAGCTACTAGCTGTTGCCCGCGACGTCGTACGCGTTTCACTGCTAAATGTGTTGGTAACCTAGAAATAAAGCTAAACTCGTTATTGCAACTTGACTTGACACCCCATTTTTAGCCCATGGGACCAGATTTATTGAATAAAGTTTTAATCCAGGTTATAATCTACGTACGTACCAAATTTTATCGTAATCGGTTCAGCCGTTACGACGTGATTGAGTAACAAACAAACAAATAAATATACACACATTCAAACTTTCGCATTTATAATATTAGTGTGATATGCTGTGTATACATTAAAATTACAGGATACTGATATTGCAAGCCAAACTGTCCTTTTCATAATACGCGGTTGTCCAGTTTCCGATCTTGAACAATAAATTCATTGGCGCGCTACAGGGGCTTACGCTCAGTCCCCCACTGTTCCTATTCGACGTATCTTTTCGCTTCAATGCAGACTTTATCTATAGAGTAGAGCCGATTGAGGATGTATGGTGAGGCTTAAGACTGTCCCTTGTATCGCACGGTTCGTTAGTTTTGGTTTTTTGCGCCCTTTTTAAAGGGAACTTTTTTGTTTCGAAATAACGACTTTATTACTGCGATGTGTTGGTCTCCTTTGATGCTGTGGACTGATAAATTGTGACTAGGTTTTATAAAATTGGAACTTTGATGTACTTAAATTATTAGTGTTTTTATAATTCGCTCCTCTGAGTGATAAGAGGTTGTACATAATATCCTAAACATTATTACATACGTACGCGCGAAACACATTATCCTTCTTACCACAAAAAAAATTAAACCCCTCTTTAACGTGTTTTTAATATATTTCTTGCCAATTTTTGTATAATTATGATTTTGTTAAACACGCGCTAAACAGTGTTTAATTTTTATATTATCTCTTTTGACGCTGTAAAAGTAACTACATAAGTATAGCAATTATATAAGAATTCCATGAGTTATTTGGTTCCTATATTACAAGCTCTGCTTAGTTTGGGGCTAGACAACGCTGTGTGAAATGTGCAGCAATATTAATTTATTTATATTTATATAACTTTAAAAAAATATATCCGACTTCAGAAAACAGAATCGTAAAATGTGCAGAAGCCTTTGCAAATTGAAGAGTTTGATGATATTCTCATGGATCCATCATCATATCTTTACCAAATTTATATAGGACCAACCCTGAGGTAACCTCCAAAAAAAAAACATTTCAAACTAAAATGAATAATTGAAATCAGACAGGTAAAGAATTATCGCTGAAAATATATAAAAAACCGACGAATCGATAACCTCCTCTTTTGTTTCAGGTCAGTTAACAAGCAAAGATTACGTTCTGATACTACGTAGCGTAATTAAATTTGTATAAACTTCGATAGCAAAGTAATTAGGCTGCACTCCTTTGACATGGATCAGCGACATCTTAACGTGCTCTTACTTATCATAGCAGTCGCCCATCGTAAGTAGTGACCGCGCAGAACGTCACTTAACTTAGCAGATCGATCTTAGCCAAGTTACATTCGATTAGCGATGACGCTAGTCGATAAGTCCGAAAATGTATGGGATTTGAGACATGCTATGGAAATAACACGTGATAAGTATATCGACAACAAACCTATGTAGAAACCCATTTTGATTCAAAGCGAATGTAACTTGGCTACGGGCCCCGATTCGAACACTACGATCAATTAAAATAATCATTAAGTCAAAATTTATATAAAACATGTTTTTATAATTTGACATATTTTTTAACTCAACTTGTTTTTCCCCTAAACCGAATAGGTACATAGAATTGCGTACAGCTAAATGGCTGAGGTGAATAGCCAGAGAGATGACCGTCAGTAAATGGTGGCTCATGGTAATGGCAGACTGATTTACTCAATGGCTCTTTTAGTGGCTTTTAGATATTTGAATCGAGGGCCGGATGGAATGCATGGCTATTTGTATTCAATGTTACAAAGAGCGCGCAAAATACGCAAAAAGCATTGCTGATAGCAATATACTTTATGGCTTTATATTTTTTTATAAACTCAAATAGGTATTTCATAATATATACATTTATTTAATACTAGATGCAGCTTGTGGCTTTGCACGCATAGTTTGTCAATAAATAGTAGCCTATGTCTCAATCTAGATCATAATTATTGTATGTACAAAAAAACATACAATAAAATTTATATAAGTGTATGGTGTCTGGGTGTCTTTAAGTCGCGAGTGAACAGGTTTCTTCTAGTAAAGCGTGGAGCAAGGCGAGGTCACGGTCAAAAGCAAGCCTATAATTAAATTAAAAAAAAACGGAGAAATAACTTTTATATTACCTTTGCCCCATTTTTAATCGCAATGACAAATTAAATCACTACCAAAGATTAATAATTTGAATTCCCGAAAGAGTCAGATTTTATTACGTACATTTATAACCTACATGGAGTAATAACTTGCCATCAAAATGAGTAATCCATTCTATTATGGGGTAATCAAGGATTTCGTATGATATAGCTAAGAGAGGGTAATTTTTGACATTCATTTTATATTATAACGAAATGATTTTTAAAATATCTCAATATCATCTTTGATATAAAACACCAGCTTTAGTCTGCGGATTTGCACGCGTATTTTTTCTAACGTGGGTTATTTCTTAATCCGGGTCATATTTATATATTGGATTTTTGATCGGTTCCGCCGTTACCACGTGACATGCATAACATGCTTTGGAGTAGTTAATGTGCAAGACGTAACTTTTTAACAAAAATATAACCAACTTCAGATAACAATAAAAACTAAAAAAAACTAATTTTCCAAATTGGTTGATATGTGACGGAGTTCTGGGCTAACAAACATAACATACCATAAAAATTAAACAAATTTAAGACTTACATGGTTTTGCTTATGGATGCCATTGTCAGAACTGGACAAAATGGAATAGACCACACGGGAAGCACCAGCTTTCAAATAAAAAAATAACCATCAAAATCGGTTTAGCCAGTTGAAAGTTCTTAAGTTATTTGTTTCTATAAAATAAAAATATACAGTCAAATTGAGAACCACCTCCTTTTTGAATTCGGTTAATAAAGCGATGAAGCTACAATGCCACAAACAGACAGAGACAATATTCAAACAGTCATTTATGTGACCGGACTAACAAAGATGGTAGTTAGTCCCAGCAGTTGTTATTTTTTATTTACCTTATTATTTTAGGCTATTTTATTTTTGTTGTCACTTTATTTTGTTGGTAAGAATTTTTTTATTAAATACTTTCACACAAAATAGATTAGGTAATGCTAGGAGGACTTGCTAATAGCATTATCTACCAGTCATCATGGTCGTGCTAAAAGAAGGTGAGGCGTGGCACAGGAAAAAAGGTATTTTAGCACTAATAATAAAAACAGACTAAAATAGTATTTACCTTCAGCTAGTCTAAATATAACTTCTCTAGAATTGTCAAGCTATGTACACATGCTTTAGGAAACAATCTAGGTCTAAAAGTTTCTTGTGTGCCATACTAAATACATTAAATTAAGTGACTCTAATCTTGGAGTAATATTAGAATCCAGGGAGAACAGGTTCTTTCTAGGCAAGCGTGCTCCATCTTCGACTACGCCATCACTTACCATAAGGTGAGGTGTTGTTCAAGTTGCCTCTTCTCTATAAAAATAGCATTAAATGAGATGTTACTATTTCATTCCCATTTAGTTACCAAATTAAACACAAATAAATCTACATAACGGATTCATGAATTATTTTTTTTATTTCGACGAAAAGTTTCCGAAGTTAACAATCATGAATATTATAAGGCTCATTACGAGAAAAAATCTCATGATTATGTAAAAAATTAATCCAAAAGATAAACGGAAAAGTACATTTTCATGTTAATTCGAAACGTTCGGGGAAAATCTTAATCGGAAAGTTTTAAGATATTCTTGGAGTAATACTAAAGCTAAGGATTGACGCGGTCCATAGGAGAAGAGCCCAAGACTCATTAAGCGTTGTGGCGCAGAAATTAAGTAACGATAACTACTTAGATTTAGAGCCTATTTAGAACTCTAGTCTATCAATTGAACTTAAATTAATAGTCAAATAATTCTGAACATTTCAGAAAGCGCTATCTAGCCTCAAACTAAGCAAAGCTATAGGAACCAGATAACTGATTATAATACTTATAATTTTTTTTTTGTTATACTTCTTAGTAAAGATATTGAAAAAAATATCTGTAGATCATGTAAACATTTGTTCCACGACGGTAATCGAACCCTCGACCTTCTGCATCTCAGCCACTAGGTATTCGTTCGCTGCACCACGAAGGTTGTCAGATGTCTTATTCATTCTGTTTAGTCACCCTTAGTGAATAAAATAACATATAGAAAAATATGATATTTTATTCAATTTCTGCCGCCAAGCAGCATTGCTCTGTTTCCGTTTGAAGGATATGATTGACTGAGAAATTACAGGCACATGAGGCTTTACATGTGTACGCCTCAAGTTGATGGACGCAGGGCAGTGCATCGTAGGACACATTTCTCATGAGCGTGACCTACGAGGCAATTCTCTAATATAGGCGATGGCTACCATTTAACATCAGGCGGATTTTAAGCTTCTTCCATCTCCATATAGTATAAAAAAAATTTCAAGCTCCGTCTATAACTTCATTACTCTGTAGAGTTCATAAAAAATATGAAACTTTTACGAATCTCGATTTGAGTTACATTTCGATTTAAGAAGTTGCCAACAATTTACATGTTGAATATTAAATGAATGGTTATCCGTAAATAAACGAAAAAACGCTTTTAAAACTCTTGGATGTTCTTTTATAAGTTTTCTTAAGAGAAAGCTTTTAGTGATATTTTTATATGCTATGTCATTATTAGAATTTAAATATTTTTTTAAGTTGGGAATTAAATACGCCTCATCTATAGTTGACAACTTTTATAAGCGCTTCTAACGCTGCAGCTTCGCCGTTTGTATATTCTATGATAGTTCACATTCTCACATAATCATATCAGCCATAGCACGTCCACTGCTGAATTTTGCCCTCCCCATAGATTTCCAGAGAGACCGATCTTGTGCGGCTTGCACCCAACGACTCCCAGCTTCCTTTATTGGGTCGTCTATCCATTTAGCAGGGGGCGTCCTACGCAGCGCTTTCCAGTGCGTGGTCGAGAACTGTTCTGCCCCAACGGCCGTCAGTTCATGGAGCTATGTTCCCCGTCCACTGTCACTTTGGCTTCCTAATCCTCTTGGCTATGTCAATGCCTTTAGTTATTTGGTCTACGAATCTCCTTATTTCTGATTTGATCTCATAGAGAACCAAGTATGTCCCTCTATATAGTACGCTCAGCGACCTTGAGCCTTCTGATGAGGTCCGTAGTAAGAGACCACGTGTCCGTGCTACATGTCATAAAAATACAAAAAGAAAATATACTAACCATTTTAAAATATTTGTGACTAAGAACGAAAACCGAAATGTCTCCAACCTGAGCCGCTTTAGTCTCAGACTTGAGGCGTATAATCTCAAAGTCAACAAAGATAGACACATCAAAGTAACCGGCTCTCGTAGCACAGTATAGGTAGATACAGTACAGAGTCCAAGCTACATACAAATTGTTGAGTATTTAGTAACAGTTAGTATTCTTTGGTGGTTCAAAATATGAAACGTATTTCTATCTATTCTACAATAGAAATAAATTGTAATAATTATTAACTTATGAGGTAAGGAACTTATGAGTGTAATCGCTTAGCATTAGGTAGGTGCGCCCTCTTGAACCATCATATTATCTTATAAAATAAAAGGTTTTAACGGGTGGGGATAGCCCGTTTGAATATGTGCTTAAGCTTACTGATGAAGATTTTCTGGGTGGCCACTTGCAGCATTAACTGAGTAAAGGACGCAACCACTGTAATGCCTAGGATAGGATATTTGGATGGACTAGGCTTGCCCAGCTCTTATACTATACTCTTTTTTTTTGTGGGTATCAAATCAAATCAAATCATTTATTTCTCGGATCAAGCAATATACATATATCAAACATATTTATATTAAACTAAACTAAAATGCAATTTTATAATGGCTTCGTGTGATGAAGCCTTGTTCTCTGCGTACTGTGCTCTGGTAGCACCGTACGTACCGTAGCAGCTGCTTCAACTGTACATTCAGCGTTCTCGTAGCAAAGTCTACGAGTTGGTACGTACCGTAGCACATCCGTAGGCTTTTAATTTACCAGTAAGTTTATACTCTGCTTCAACTGTACATACTGTGTATTCGTAGCACAATCTACGAGTGGGTGCGTACCGTATCACATCCTAGCCTTGCATTTTGCCAGTTAGCTTGTATTCTGCTTCAATTGTACACACTGTGCACTCGTTGCACAGTCTACGAGTAGGTCCGTACCGTAGCACATCCGTAGCCCTTCAATTTGCTATGTAAATGTATCTTTTGTCCGGCGCGGTCTGCGCCACTCTATAAATTTGTCCGAACACCCGCGCTGCCCATTTCACTACAATTTTCAATTGGAATGTAATCTGTTAATGCTTTATGCAAATTTAAAGAGATTTTTTTAGTTAGTATACACAATAAATTCCAGGAAAGCACGAGTTTAATTTAATACGCATTTAACTCATGCACCACCGTACAAAACGCTGCTTTGCTCATTATTTTCATAAAATGGTTACCTAGAAGAAATCACTTTCAGATACAAGATACATAAAAGTATTCCTTGTATTCATTATTATTTTTATATATTTATCTTAGTAAACAACGATTGATGGAATTCAAAGTAGATGCTTTCTCTCTATATATCATGACTGACTGAAAGGATACTAAAATTAAAATGACGATAATTCGAATACTGTTCAAAAAAACCAGCCGTAAAATGAGTTTATCGTAGAAAAAATGTATTAGGTTTTATATATTACATAAATTGTATTACTTGTGAGTAGGCCTCTGCAGTACGTAGAATAGCATTTTACAATACGGTCGGCGGATCTAGGCAGTTTAGGCTGCATTCCGAATCTCGCTAAAATCGATATCATCGCGCTAAAATCGATATCATCGCGCTAACAAGCGTTCCGAGTCACCGTGAGCGCGACAACGATGTCCCGTGAATCGTCATAGATGACGTCATCATACCCGTCATTTTGCGCTAACAACGTCCATGCTCCAAACCGATATCACCGTGAGCCTCCCTGTCAAAAGTAACATGACAGCTGGTTGGTTGGTTGCTTGTGAGTAGTACTGTTCTGTGGTTGGTTGGTTTTAATGTTGTTAAGTAAATATAGCAACACTGACTTGCAACGCGTTCATGAGCGTTCCGAATCCTTGACGGCACTCAACTGTTATCAGCGCGATAACTGAATCGGTACGCAAAATAACTGCGTGAAATCTAGGAGCGATTATGTCGTGATTCGGAATGTAATGTTAGTTAGCCGTAAGACCGCAAAAATGGTTTAATGCCGTCACTCATGCGTCAAGTCGTAACTTGTATGCCGCGCTGTCAAACGGCTAACTTCACGATTGCCTAGATCCGCTGACTTTAACGTACCTACCTAGTTTAATTTTCACATGACAACGAATCATAAAATAATAAAGTTGAATAATTCCAACCCGTAGCTAGCATTTTAACAGGCATTAAACTATAAATCGTAAATGTTAAGCGCTCCAAATAATGAGTAGTTGATAACGTTATGGCCCCCGTGAGGTCTATTACGCGATTTGGTGAGTAAGCACCTGTTTTATTGGGCTCATTGCTTTTATCTATTTTTGGTTGAAATTATGGCTATTTGAATGAAGCATTTTTTTTGGTTTTGAATGCTATTGAGTTACTTTGAATATTATCTCCTCTCATGCATATGAACAGTGATAAACGTACATATACCAGGTGTGTTGTTATGATATTATTGGTTGTTGTTATGTTACTTAGAATTAAGCCTACTGTTGTACCTACCTAGCTTTATTTAGTAATTATTGTACCTACCTACTTCTGTTAGTTTAATAGGTGTGTGTGTAAATAAATGCCTTATATTTATTTATTTATATTAAATGAAAACAAGCTATAGTTGTAAAACAGGTTTTTTTTCAAATTCATTACCATATAAAATGTTAAATTTTTAAACTACCTTAATATAAAGTCCTACAATATCAATGAAACTGCCTGCATAAAATAGGTAAAAAATATTCATTTATCGTGTAAGTAGGTAGGTACCTGTAAAACTGACTAAGCAGGCATCGTCGTAAACTCGCCGCCTATTTACCCACTGCAAGGCAAAGAACTTATTTCCTTTCATTTATTATTAATAAAAATAATAATAATAATATTTCATAAATAAAAAAAATGCTGGACATTTCACACAGAGCGATCTAGCCCTAAACTAAGCAAAGCTTGTACCTACTATGGGAACCAGTTAACTGTAAGAATACATATATTTTTTTTTTGTAAATACATACATACTTAAATTAAAAAGAGAAACAACCAGAACCGGAACAAATATCTGTAGATGTTACAAACATTTGTTCCGCGGTGGGAATCAAACCCATAAAAGCCTGCGTCTCAGCCGGCTTTTCGCCCTCTGCGCCACGGAGGTTGTCCGTAGTAGTTTTATATAATTTATTACTGCTTCTAAATTAATCACTTGAGCCAAACATTTCATCAATATTCAGCGATAGATACAACATTGAATCCGATGATCGACCAATCATCAAATCATCACGTCATCGAGTCAGCTTCCAATTGCCGGCATGGGGCGCCACTGAGCTCCTCAATATGTAAATTGCATTGCAAAGCCTAACTGGCTATTGTGAGCGAAATGACGGAGGCTTCGACGCAGGGAAGGCACAGCCTATGTTGTCTTTGCTTGTAAAATGGTTTTAATACTTTCAAAAATATAAAGCTAGGAAATTTTACAAATAAACTTTCGTTATTTATTTCAGTATCTATCACGTTTCTGTTCAATTTATATAATGTTTTGGTTTAATTCTTTGACTTTTATCAGAACATAGTATTTGATGTTACGACTCAACGAGGCGATTCAGGTATCGTTCTTTAAAATCTGTTAATTATAAACTCTTGAGAATTCCAGAATAAAATGAATGGGTTACAATCCCAGCTCTGAATATTTCTTAAATAGAAGGATCTTATCTTGTATCTTATCTTATGTTATCTTGTATTGGATCTTCTATTATTAACATTTCTAGGCTATTTTGCAATGTCTAAGAAATACTAAAATATTATTTTATTGAAAATGAACGAATTGAAGCGTTCGTGTCGTTGCCGTTACCGGATATTGACGTTGCCGCCATTTCCGTCCGCCATTACTGACGTATGAACGAAAATAGTGCACGAGAGGAGGCGTGGGAAAGGATATACTATCGTAGCAAACATCTATAAAATAATATTAGTTATTTTATTGATGATAGCCAAGCGCTTGACCACTACCTCACCTGATGGTAAGTGATGGTGAGATTGAAGATGGATCACGCTTACCTAGAAAGAACCTATTCACTCTGGACTTGAAGACTCCAAGATTATACTGTATTATAGATACGCCGGAAGTGAGTTCCACTCCTTACTTGTACTAACAAGAAAAGTTAGAGCAATATCCAAAATCGGTTTAATAGTTTCTAAGCTTTTGCTCTACAAACATACAAACTTAAAAAATAACAAAAAATACTTCTTTATAATATTTTTTTATTTATGTTATTAAAAACCAACAGCTATAATAACTTAACAATAAACTAATACAAAACGGAAAGTCATATTATTATCATAATATAGATTTTGATTGTACTTCGAGAATTTTACCATTGGTCCATACTTACCGCATTCACCCTACGAAATGAGACGAATGTTACTGACATTCGAGAAATTTTTAACGGATTTTCGAATTGGGAATTATGAAATCATGTTTCATAAATACGGTATGTACAAGTACTTATTTGACAGAATATCTTGTATTAATAATATGGGGTTGCCGTAGCGTTAAATATGGACGGATTTCTATTTATGATTTTTTTCGGAAAATGTATACCTACCTATAACTTTACCAATCATACTTCGCAGTCCTCGCCGCTTTCACGAGACAAACCCGTAGACACCAGCTTAGACCTCCCAGGACCAAGGGAACGCGAGGAGGTCTACTGTTTGCACAGAATCACTAGTTTTAATTGTGGTGTACATACAATAGAGATAAATAACTATTTGTAATTCAGTACTACTTTGAACGTTAGTTTACTTTGACTTAAAATATTTTCAAATTTTGTACATAAAGTCGTAGAGTGGAAAATTAATTAAAATTGAGATTATTAGTAGCAAAATTATACAAGATGATTCACCCCATGCTGTATCTATAGTTTATACAGGCTGTCGCATTAACGTAGGCCAGTGTAGTTTCATTAGTTCAATAGCACCATTGTTTCCGCGCTATAGAATTTTATTATAAGGAATATTCATTAAATGGCTCGCTGTCGGTCTGTCTGTGCGGGCTGTGGAATCGCTCTATGGGGTGAATTAAAATTATGACTATGCAAAAAACTATTGCCAATAGATGTCAGAAAATATATTCTAATAAAAAGAAAAAGTATACCCAGGAACGTTTGTATTGATAATTTATTAGTTAATACAAGTTTTCACTCTATTTTTAACCCTCACGCAAAGGAGTGGCGTTATAAGTTAGACGACTATGTCTATCTGTCTCTGTCTGTCTGTGGCATCGTAGTTCCCAAACGGATGGACCGATTTGGACATAGTTATTGTAATAGAAAGCTAGTTGTATTGGGGTGAGTTCATAGCTAGATATGTGAGATAAGATTCAGGTCAGCCGATTCGAAGATATTCAGCACATTTTGAAGTGAAAACTTCTTTAGGCGCGTTGGGCATTTTTGAGATGGGAAAATACCATTGAACTCGCTAGACTGTTACCGACACCGTTCCTGACGATTATAAAATACAAGTGGGCCCGCCGAACTTCGTACCACCGTGACATGCATATAACGCGGGCTGTCATTAAACGTCACCCTGGTAGAATTGTCAATTGTTGTCCCCGGCCATCATTATACAACCATACTTAACCATAGACAAAATAACGTTTAGCTGTCATTTGCTGTCATAGCTGTTTGGTTATTCCTAGTCAAATGCGTTTTTGTTATACGACGTTTTATAGTGACTTGTATTCTCTTTGACGTTTTATGTCACGTCCCACGGAAACGACGGGAATAGAATAAAAAGTATCTTATGTCCATCTCCTGGTTCTTAGCTACCTCCTTACCAATTTTCAGTCAAATCGGTTGAGCCGTTCTTGAGTTATAAATAGTGTAACTAACACGACTTTTTTTATACCTAGTCAGGTCATAAGTATTGTCACACAGTAAAAACTTTTCTTTTAGAATGCTGGCCACAAAAAAGTTTATAGAATTCGAATTTCGAATTGTTCATGTAAATAAAAATGTATACTTTTTAGAATTTCACTCATTTTTAAATATGGAGTGGACGCTTAAAGAAGACCGTGTTGCAGTTATTGCGTTGCATCGTTGCGGTTAGGCGCCTATTCAAATTTTTGACATACTGAAAAATTTGAATATAACCAAAAGATTCGTTTATCGCACCATCAAACGATACAATGAAGACTCTAGTGTAGATGACAGGTCAAGAAGTGGTCGCCCTCGGTCTGTTAGGACTCCAGCAGTGATAAAAGCTGTGAAGGCGCGAATTCAAAGAAATCCCAAACGTAAGCAGAAACTGTTGGCCCTCCAGATGGGGTTAAGGAGAACCACGGTGAAAAGGGTGTTAAATGAAGACTTAAGGCTTCGGGCATATCGAAGAAAAACAGGACATCGTTTGAATGCTCGTCTAATGGACCTGAGACTGAAGAGATACCGCGCTTTGTTGAAGCGGTACGCGGGAAAAAAATATCGGGAAATTCTTTTTTCGGATGAAAAAAATTTTACCGTAGAAGAGAGCTACAGCAAACAAAATGATAAGGTGTACGCACACAGTAGTGAAGAAGCGAGCAACCGTATTCCGCGTGTCCAACGAGGTCATTTTCGATCCTCGCTCATGGTATGGTTGGGAGTTTCTTATTGGGGCTTAACAGAGGTACATTTTTGTGAGAAAGGTGTAAAAACGAATGCAGTTGTGTATCAAAATACAGTCCCGACGAACCTTGTGGAACCTGTTTTTCATACCATGTTCAATAACGAAGAGCACACAAGACTGGCTGGCGGCGCGTGAAATCGACTTCATCCGGCACGAAGACTGGCCCTCCAGTCCAGATTTGAATCCGTTAGATTACAAGATATGGCAACACTTGGAGGAAAAGGCGTGCTCAAAGCCTCATCCCAATTTGGAGTCACTCAAGACATCCTTGATTAAGGCAGCCGCCGATATTGACACGGACCTCGTTCGTGCTGCGATAGACGACTGGCCGCGCAGATTGAAGGCCTGTATTCAAAATCACGGAGGTCATTTTGAATAAACTTTAGTGTCATAAGAATCTATGTTTTGTTAAGTTCATTTTGGTATATAAATGGTTACATAATGAATAAACTTGTTTCAATTATTTTATATTAAACATGTGACAGAATTTAAGACCTGACTAGGTATATATACAGATTTTCTGACGATTCAATCATACTCGTAATTGTTCAAGTTTTCACTTATGTCGGCACTCCCGGAGTGACACTTTTCTCTTTTTTGGTGAACCGGATCTCAGCTGTAAATTGCAATGAATTACATGTAATGCTTAGTTAATGAGTTTTTAAGTGACCAAAATATGATACAGTTTTCACCTTAAAGTGACATGAATTCTAATTTATATCTTAATTCATCATCATCATATCAGCCGTAGGACGTGCAGTGCTGGACAAAGGCCTCCCTCATTGATCTCCAGGAACTGTTCTTACCAAGTCGTCTGCCCGTTTTGTAGGTGGAAGTCCTACGCTGCGCTTGCCGGTCCGTGGCCTCCATTCGATATCTTAATTACTATTTTTGGAATGTTTTGATTTTAATTATTATTTTTTGAAATTTTGTTTTTCTGAATTTAAGTAGTTATGTTATTTTAATGTCTTGTATTTGCACGTTATGTTTATTTTTAGTTTTAGATTTGTTAGGCTACAATGTTAGGTTGTGGCTGGTAGGTGGCTTACCACCTAACATTGTATCTAGATTTCATCATCATCATCCACAGCCCGACATCATCCACTGCTGGGCCTCTCCAAGTTTGTGCCATCCACCATGATCCTGCGCTAGTCTCACCCATTGATTCAATTTTTTTTTATTATTATTTTTATTCTATTCACTATCAATTCTATTTAATTTATTTATTTCTTGTAAATCTAGGTATTTTAAAATACATTCTTGTGTAGTTGTAACAATGTTTCCTCGATACAGACATAGCCAAGTTAGGGACTGGTATACCTTATGATATTTTTATCCATGTAATTGGAATAAATCTTTATGAAATTCTGCTTTTTACGAGATTAAGTACTACTACTAAATTATGTTTCTAAGTCAAGTGAAGCTATGTATGTACCTCTATTCGAATTATTAAAAAAACATACATTTTTCATTTTAAATACTAGCTGGCCCGCCGGCGGTTTCGTACGCGTGGTTTGTCAATAAAACATGACCCTCCCTCTGCGCAGTTGGGTAAAAATTGTCACACTCGCAAATTTAAACTAGTCTTTAGGTTTTCTGAAATTATGCAATTTTCTGCGCATTTTTCTTAACGTTTCTTTTTGTAAGAACCTTCTAAACAGTATTAGAAAACTTTAAAAAAAATGTATGAAATCGGTAAAGTGATTCTCAAGTTATGGCGTGGCCAAGGGAAACAGGAATTCATTTTTATATAATTATGTTGACAAGATTTTTCATTTTTTTACACATTCTTACATTTTACATTTTTTGCTTTATTTGTTTTTCACGATCGATTCCATTTTTGATATCCACAGAGCTAGAGAACCAAAATACGAAAAACTATTTAAATGTATTTATGCCACTTCAACCCCTAAAGGCAACTTGTGACAAACCTATTTATCTCTTGGAAAATACCCATTTTATTTGTATAATAATCGGTATCAAGTATTGCAATCAGCCCCATCCGTCTAAAATATGCACCCTTCATACAACTTGATGGAAAAACTTTATGTCATTTGTAATGCTTCAAAAATGTTTATTTTATATCTACATATAAAAATAAATATAAATATAGTACACACGGCTATACATCAAGCTATACATAACCAGTTTAAGACGACCTTTCATTCTACGAAAAGCCAACACAATGCGAGGTCAGCTTATACTGGATATATATAGCTTGATGTGTAGCCGTGTGTAAAACGGGTGGCCTTATCGCTAAAAGTGATTTGTTCCAGCCAACCTTTAAATAGGGGTAAATAAATATAAAACTTTAATGAATATGACGGATTAGCACGTTGAAGTGGCAATGGGCAGGCTATATAGCGCGCAGAACAGATGGCCGATGGGGCCGAAAGGTTCTCGAGTGGAGGCCACGGACCGGCAAGCGCAGCGTAGGACGTCCACCCACAAGATGGGCAGACGACTTGGTAAGAACCGCAGGTCGGCGTTGGATGCAGGCCGCTTCCAACCGCAGTTCCTGGAGATCAATGAGGGAGGCCTTTGTCCAGCAGTGGACGTCCTACGGCTGATATGATGATGATGATGATGAATGAATATAAATTTAAGTTGTAGATATATGACGACCTCCGTGGCGCAGTGGGCGAACAGCCGGCTGAGACGCAGGAGGTAGTGGGTTCGATTCTCGTCGCGGGACAAACGTTTGCATGATCTACAGATATTTGTTCCGGGTCTGGTTGTTTTTCTATATATTTTAAGTATGTATTTACAAAAAAAGTATATAAGTATTCTATCAGTTAGCTTGATGTGTAGCCGTGTGTACAATCTCTGTTGGTTTGGAGATAGATAGCGCTGTGTGAAATGTCCAGCAATATTTATTTATTATTTATATATAGATCGTTTGAAAATTGAAATTGAGGCCTTCGAGCATCGTGCTGAGCTCTTCCATCGACTTTGCCATGACCACAATATCGTCGGCAAACCGAAGGTGAGTGATGTATTCGCCGTTAATATTGATGCCCAGTCCTTTCCATTCCAGAAGCTTGAAGGCATCTTCCAATGCGGTCGTAAACAGTTTCGGAGAAATGACATCTCCCTGTCTTACGCCTCTTTTTAAGGGAATCGCCTTCGAGCTCTGTTCATGTACTCGGACTGACATAGTGGCGTTTTTATACAAACACTTCAACACTTCGATGTACCGATAGTCAATACGGCATCGTTGGAGAGACTCAAGCACTGCCCATGTTTCGATCGAATCGAAGGCTTTCTCATAGTCCACAAACGCGAGACTTAGCGGCAAGTTATACTCTTCGGTCTTCTGTATGACTTGCCGCAGCGTATGTATGTGGTCTATGGTACTGTAGCCTTTACGGAACCCGGCTTGTTCGGCCTCCCAACGGGTAGGACTTAAAATGAACATGGACAAGACGAAAATCATGTCGAATGTCCATGTCGTCCCTGCCCCAGTTATGGTTGAGAACTCGGCTCTTGAAGTTGTCGACGCGTATGTATACCTAGGACAAACAGTCCAATTAGGTAGGTCCAACTTCGAGAAAGAGGTCAATCGTCGAATCCAACTCGGATGGGCAGCGTTTGGGAAACTTCGCAACGTCTTTTCGTCCAACATACCTCAGTGCCTTAAGACGAAAGTCTACAATCAGTGTGTGTTACCAGTGATGACATATGGAACCGAGACGTGGTCCTTCACTATTGGCCTTATGAATAAGCTCAAAGTCGCTCAACGAGCTATGGAGAGGGCTATGCTCGGGGTTTCTCTACGGGATCGAATCAGAAATGAGGAGATACGTAGGAGAACTCAAGTCACCGACATAGCCCGACGGATTAGCACGTTGAAGTGGCAATGGGCAGGCCATATAGCGCGCAGAACAGACAACTGATGGGGCCGAAAGGTTCTCGAGTGGAGGCCACGGACCGGCAAGCGCAGCGTAGGACGTCCAACCACAAGATGGGCAGACGACTTGGTAAGAACCGCAGGTCGGCGTTGGATGCAGGCCGCTTCCAACCGCAGTTCCTGGAGATCAATGAGGGAGGCCTTTGTCCAGCAGTGGACGTCCTACGGCTGATATGATGATGATGATATAGATCGTTTGCAACGGTCTTTAGTGATTCATCTGTTTCTTCTGTATTTTATAGTCTTGTAAACAATTGTACACTCATTTTGTCAATAAATGTGTTAAATTTTTAAATTCATCAACCCCTAATATAAATCTTCAACACATCGCTCACAATCAATTTCGTTGTATATTTAATTGCAACTCTGCAAGTGAAACCGTGGACAAAAGCTATGTCCGTTTATAACTTCTCAAAAACAATCCAACCAGAACACAACCATTATATAGGTCTATCAAAACTCTAAATAAAGTTGTGTTGTTACAGGTTGTGCTCCCTAAGGGCTACTCCACTTGCCATAAACAGTTCATACATTAACATGAATGAAACTCTATTGTAAACTGTATATAATACAACTTTGGTACGATACATTATTATTTCACAAATTATTATAAATCTCGTATTTTTGTTATTAATTATTGAAATAAATCACGTTAGTTTTGTTAGTAAACTTATTAATACACTATTAGAATATAAACTGATAAAGCTAATATGATGATATATGTGCTACGTAAGCCTCCATCTGAAATCCTGTACCAAGCATAGTGGCTGCGTCCTTCAGGCACTACTGCATTATGCCAACTTACTGGTTTTTTTTTAATAACTTAAACGTCCCGCTGGGCAAATGTCATAGAGAAATTTATAGATTTTTAAAAATATTATAATTCTTCTATAGAACCCACATACGGATTGGGACAGTCTATTCTTATTTTCAGTAGTTCAACTAGTTTTACAAATCCAATCAGATACAATCCGAATTCATACACTGTATAACAGGAAACAGTAGCGCAACGATAAGAACTAGTCCCACAGTACCTGAACCACGCCACTTATCTGTAAGCCCAGAGATAACAGTAAAATTTTACGACTGATATTACTGCATCGCTTCAGCTGTGTGGTCTGTAGCCTAGTTGGAATCTGGACTGTAGAAGTTGAGCAGTAGGGTTTAAAGTTGTGTGAAGTTGTGAATGAAGTTGGTAGTGACTTGGGGTTTCAGCATTATTGTTTGTTTGTTTTGAAATTTATATATATATAAAAAGTAAAAGTGTTGTTATAGACTACATATATTGACTTAAAGTAATAGCTATAGCTAAATTTGTGATAAAAGAAACAGAGTAAAAACCTACATAGAGCTGCTTAGGAGTAATTTTACTGATATAAGTATAAGATATATTGATATAATTTGAGGGGCATTGTTTGGCATTCTTTGAAACTGAATACTTCAGGTTGAAATTGTCAAAAAAGAATATTCAGCGGGGCAATGCAGTCTGTATCTTAAGGACACGCATAGTGATCTAGAGCAATTGAGCTATCTGTAGATTGCTTGCGACGGTCTTTAAGTAGTTCAACTGTGATTTTTTGCATTTTTGTTAGTCGATAAAGCGTTGGTGGGAAGATCGGGGTGCCTTTATGAGAGGATGGTGGGATATAGCAAAAAATAGACATGACCCTAGCATTATTTTTGTTTAATTCATTGTAAGCTCATGTTTGACCACGATCTTGCCTGATTGTAAGTAATGATGTCGTCTACGATGCATTACGCTTGCATAGATGAAACCTGTTTACTTGCGACTTGAAGACACCCAGGTTGTAATTGTCAGGAAACACTCTGGCAAGGCAAGGCGTTCCACTCATTGGCGGTGCGCTTAATAAAGGTGGACCATATAGCGGTGACACACCGCAGAGCGTTCTAATCTAGTGGGATCGAGTTGAAAAGTTCCGCCACACACTCTCCGAAATGTATTAGATAAAAAACCGAGAGGCTTGCAACCTTTGGTCGATGCTCCAGGCTGTGGAACCTTGCATTTACTAGCTCATCATTGCATATGAACTTCTTGGAGTTGGCCAGCAAAAGGACCATAAAATATTTAGCTCACGACTATATTAATCCCCATAATGATCATTATTGGACATTCTCAGATCTACACAGGTCGTAATCACGTGAGAATATCCAAAAAGGGGTAAGGACAATACTTTTCTTATTTAACCACAGCACAAATAAAAACATGTATTATATACATATATATATATATACAGAGTGTTTTTTTTTACTATAACACAGTACGGCAGCACCTATAACCAGAGGAGATACAGGTGTAGTTTCTTTTAAAACATTAGCTCGTTTTCGAAGAAAAACATTTTGGCATTAAAATTTTATTGGTCAAGTGTGAGTAGCGCCTTAAAATGAATCAAGTGGGTAATTTTTTTTTTGATGCCGATGTATGCAGTCTTATTTAAGGATCATTTTATTATATCGGATGAAAAAAATCTGAATAGCGAAAGTTAGTCAAATTTGATAAATAGTATTCTCATACAACAGGACAAACAAAATTCCTTCTACAAACATTTTATTAGATTCTAATAGCACATTAAAAAGTGTTAATACTGTAGCGATTAAGAAGTTTAGGAACTCCATGTTCTCATGAGAATTTCAAAAACATTTCGTATTTCAGAACAATTTTGAATTTCGAACATGGTTCTTGCACCTGTCGGCCTTTTATATCAGTCATTGCATCATCTTATTTGTCCTATCATGGCATTGTCAAATACGTAAAAAGTAGACTTAATTGAAGCATACTTCCTTAACCGACGAAGCACAACTAATGCGCTGAAGTGGTATCAGGAACGCTACCCAGACCGCGATTGAGAAATTATGCTTCAATTAAGTCCACTTTTTGTGTATTTGACAATGCCATGATATGACAAATAAGATGATGCTATAACTTTTTACCAACTTGATTCATTTTAAGGCGCTACTCACACTTGACCAAAAAAATTTTAATGCCAAAATGTTTTTCTTCGAAAACGAGCTCATGTTTTAAAAGAAACTGCACCTGTATCTCCTCTGGTTATGGGTGCCGCCGTACTGTTAAAGTTAAAAAAAACACTCTGTATATTGGACCAATTGATGTACAAATTTATCTGTCATTACCAATTAAATGTTACCATTACCAATGTCCATGTCGTCCCTGCCCCAGTTATGGTTGAGAACTCGGCTCTTGAAGTTGTCGACGCGTATATATACCTAGGACAAACAGTCTAATTAGGTAGGTCCAACTTCGAGAAAGAGGTCAATCGTCGAATCCAACTCGGATGGGCAGCGTTTGGGAAACTTCGCAACGTCTTTTCGTCCAACATACCTCAGTGCCTTAAGACGAAAGTCTTCAATCAGTGTGTGTTACCAGTGATGACATATGGAACCGAGACGTGGTCCTTCACGATTGGCCTTATGAATAAGCTCAGAGTCGCTCAACGAGCTATGGAGAGGGCTATGCTCGGGATTTCTCTACGGGATCGAATCAGAAATGAGGAGATACGTAGGAGAACTCAAATCACCGACATAGCCCGACGGATTAGCACGTTGAAGTGGCAATGGGCAAGCCATATAGCGCGCAGAACGGATGGCCGTTGGGGCCGGAAGGTTCTCGAGTGGAGGCCACGGACCGGCAAGCGCAGCGTAGGACGTCTACCTACAAGATGGGCAGACGACTTGGTAAGAACCGCAGGTCGGCGTAGGATGCAGGCCGCTTCCAACCGCAGTTCCTGGAGATCAATGAGGGAGGCCTTTGTCCAGTAGTGGACGTCCTACGGCTGATATGATGATGATGATGATGATACCAATTAAAGTAAACTGCCTGTGCAATATGACAAGCTTAAAAAGTCTCTGACCTTGTCAGGAGAAAAAACGCGGAACAAACAAAAAAAACGAACCATTTATTTATTTAGCAGTAAATAGGTTTCTTCTAGATCTTCGTGCTTCATCATAGACTACATTATCGCTTACCATCAGCTGAGATTGTATGCTTAACAAAGATCTATCCAGTTAAAAAAAATATTGTTAACATTTATTTACATGTAATACATTCTATATTTATCATACTATCATTATTACATTACAGGAATAAATAAGTCTATCAGTCCGCCTGTGACCACGCCTGTTGCAACACAGACGAAACATCGGGATAACAAATAAAAAAAGATACATACGCCATAAATACCCGTTTTAATCAGTAATTATTTACAGTCGAATCAATAAAACATGTCTCTTACATTTTGAGTACCTACTCCAGGTACTCGTCATAAATTCGAGTATGCTATATAGAAAGTCTGCTTGATTAGCCAACGTTTTCGTTTGGACTTGAAATCAGGCAAACTGTTAGCTGATTTTTTCTGAGTTTATTATATACTGTTGGACCCATGACGTGACTCAGCCTGGAGGACTTGCCCGCGTTTTGACTGTTGTACGGCAGCACTGAAAATTTCGGGAATCAAGAAAGTGACATAACATTACTATTTAAAAATGTATTTATTGCTTTTCGAAGTATTCTCCGCAAAATTTGACACATTTTTCCATACGATGGAACCAATCATTGAAGCAACCATTCCATTCGGAAGTTGGGGTCTCACAGCTTCTTCAGGTGATGAAAATCTCTGACCACGCAATTTAATATTTATTTTAGGGAAATTATAGAAATCATTAGGGCTTAGGTCGGGGCTGTACGGCGGATGGTCTAATAATTCTATGTTTTCTTGCTCTAAAAACTCTTTTGTTCTGTGCGCGGTGTGAGAAATCGCATTGTCGTGATGGAGGATGATGCGGCGGTTGCAGTTCTCTTTATGGAGTTCAGAAACGACCTGTGGCAAACAAATGCTAGCATACTATTCTGCATTAACCGTTATTAGTCCCTCAAGTGGAATAGTCGCAACCTGGCCGGTTTTGGAGACAAATGTGGCCACCATTTTTTTTGCAACACTCCGTGAACGAACAATTTTTGTTGGCTTTAACTCATTTTTGAACACCCAAACTCGTGACTGGTTTTTTGTTTCGGGTTCGTACGCGTATATCCAAGCTTCGTCACCTGATACGATGTTGTATACAGCATTTGAGGATCCTGTGTGGAATCTTTCGAGAGTTCTGACGCACCAAGTAACGCGAGCCGCTTATTGCTCTTCACAGAGCAAATGCGGTATCTATCGGGAAAATAACTTTTTTACACCTAATTGTTCATCATCATCATCATCATATCAGCCGTAGGACGTCCACTGCTGGACAAAGGCCTCCCTCATTGATCTCCAGGAACTGCGGTTGGAAGCGGCCTGCATCCAACGCCGACCTGCGGTTCTTACCAAGTCGTCTGCCCATCTTGTGGGTGGACGTCCTACGCTGCGCTTGCCGGTCCGTGGCCTCCACTCGAGAACCTTTCGGCCCCATCGGCCATCTGTTCTGCGCGATATATGGCCTGCCCATTGCCACTTCAACGTGCTAATCCGTCGGGCTATGTCGGTGACTTGAGTTCTCCTACGTATCTCCTCATTTCTGATTCGATCCCGTAGAGAAACCCCGAGCATAGCCCTCTCCATAGCTCGTTGAGCGACTCTGAGCTTATTCATAAGGCCAATAGTGAAGGACCACGTCTCGGTTCCATATGTCATCACTGGTAACACACATTGATTGAAGACTTTCGTCTTAAGGCACTGAGGTATGTTGGACGAAAAGACGTTGCGAAGTTTCCCAAACGCTGCCCATCCGAGTTGGATTCGACGATTGACCTCTTTCTCGAAGTTGGACCTACCTAATTGGACTGTTTGTCCTAGGTATACATACGCGTCGACAACTTCAAGAGCCGAGTTCTCAACCATAACTGGGGCAGGGACGACATGGACATTCGACATGATTTTCATCTTGTCCATGTTCATTTTAAGTCCTACCCGTTGGGAGACTCGATTGAGGCCTTCGAACATCGTGCTGAGCTCTTCCATCGACTTTACCATGACCACAATATCGTCGGCAAACCGAAGGTGAGTGATGTATTCGCCGTTAATATTGATGCCCAGTCCTTTCCATTCCAGAAGCTTGAAGGCATCTTCCAATGCGGTCGTAAACAGTTTCGGAGAGATTACATCTCCCTGTCTTACGCCTCTTTTTAAGGGAATCGCCTTCGAGCTCTGTTCGTGTACTCGGACTGACATAGTGGCGTTTTTATACAAACACTTCAACACTTCGATGTACCGATAGTCAATACGGCATCGTTGGAGAGACTCAAGCACTGCCCATGTTACGATCGAATCGAAGGCTTTCTCATAGTCCACAAACGCGAGACATAGCGGCAAGTTATACTCTTCGGTCTTCTGTATGACTTGCCGCAGCGTATGTATGTGGTCTATGGTACTGTAGCCTTTACGGAACCCGGCAATTCATTGTTCATGCAAGACTAATTGTGTTTGACTCGTGCCAATTTCTAAAGTTGCCTGAATTTCGCGGTATGTCACATGTCGATCTTCCTCAATCAGCTTACGCACAGCATCAACGTTTTCTTGGGTAACTGCAGTTTTTGGACGACCTTGATGGGGATCATCACTGAGCTTGACACGTCCACGTTGAAATTCAGCAAACCAGCGATAAACTGTGGTTTTGGATGGGGCTTCATCACCAAATGCAGAAATCATCCGGTCAACATACTGTTTTTGTGTTAAACCACTTCGAAAATCATAATAAATCATCGCTCTTGAATTTTCTCGAGTCAATTCCATTTTCCCAACGACTAAACAAGTTTGACAAGACCTTGTGACAAGACCGAGAATATTTTTTTAAATAAATAAATGATATTCGATTTTTAAAACCAAGGAGTTTTCAATTAAAAAGATTTTAATATGACAGGAACATTAGAAATATTCAATTCCCGATACTTTTAGTGTATATACGAGTGGAAGACACTGTTTTTTTAAGAATTCAACCAGGTTATGTCCATCTATGTAAAAAAAATATTATGTAAATACATACACTTTAACGGAAAAAATACTTAAATCCTCATTATAAATTGCCCTACCCAAAATATGGCACATAATTGATAAGTTTCCGGGAAATTAAACCTATCAGTCGGAAGCGATTTGCTCAATTATCGTTACAGCCTGCGGGAATCCGTTCAAATTGAATCGTTACTGTAATGAGCTCGACTGTATCGTATTCGATGGTGTTAAACTTAATTGGGATATTATGGGTGGGTGAGTAATTAGCACTATTCTGTTGAGCTGTGGAGGTCATATTCATCAGAATGGAATTGACTTATCATGGTGGAGGACATGTTAACAAAAGTGCTTTTGAATTACTAACCTTTACGTAAAATCTCATACTAAAATGTTAAGCATAAATAGATAGATATACTTTTTATTGCACCAAACAAAACCAACGTCAAACATACCTATACATAGATCTACTCAGCTATCTTACGGGCCTAATAAGTGTATATACTACTCACATTTTTTTTAATTGTATATTGATCTGGATTGATGACCTCCGAGGCTCAGTGAATGAATTGCTCTCTGAGAAGCAGGGTTTGATTCCCGCCGCGAAACTAATGTTTGCATGATCTAAATTTATATTTTGTTTCGGGTGTGGTTGTTTCTCTATGTATTAAAAGTACGTATTAACAAAAAAGTATATAAGTATTCTATCAGTTAACTGGTTCCCATAGTAAAAGCTTTCCTTAGTTTGAGACTAGAGGCGTTCTGTGAAATGTCCAGCATTATTGATCGAGCGAAGCGAGATCTCTAAATTAACTTGTGCAAATCAGCATTGTATGTATGTATGTTTGTTTGTCCGAGGATAACTTTCGAAGCGTTGATCCGATCATGGTGAAGTTTGAAACATAGGTAGTTAGGGCACAATTTTGGTGTGACTAAATGAGCTGAAAATGTTGGGAGGGTTGTTGAGATATTGGGGTACAAGAGGGGTAAAAAAATGAAATTGAGACTATTAGGTCAAATGGTAAGTCAGTCAAATGAAAGGTCTTTAATAGTATATTTAGACCTTGTTTTTATTTTTAGTAAATTCTTTATTACATTTTGATCCTGTCCATACAAAGGTTGTCTGGAAGAGATCGCTTTTAGCGATAAGACCACCTATTGTACTAAATATATTTGTAAGAATTATGTTCTGTATTTTACTTTGGTATACAATAAAGAGTTATCTTATCTTATATTTATAGTTTTTGAGTTATTAGCCATGATAAAAACTGAACTTTGTCAAAATTCACAGGGTACACCAGTGACCCCACAGTATTGTAATTTGGTATACGTGTAGCTTAAGTGATACAAATATAGGAAAAAGTCTGAAATCCCGAATTACTGCAATTTGTACCTCAAAAATTGTATAACCAAATTCATGAACTCCGGTTACCTGTAATTTTAATGAAACTGTAGGTCAAGTAATATGGTTATTTTCGTGGCACTATCCTAATGGTCAAAGATTAAGGCCGGCTTGCACAACGATCCCTAAATGATTTAACGACTAAACATGTTTAAATTTTACGTATTTGTGTGATTTAACAAATCCTTAAATCACATTTAGCCAATAAATACGTTAGGCATCGTTGCACGAGTCGCCCTAAGATTTTTTTTTGTGTTTTGAGACTTTGTGAGACTCACGAGATCTCAGTTCGCGGCGAACCACTAGTTTATTTATTTATCTTCGTTTGACCACAATCTCCGCTGATGGTAAGCGATGATGTGGTCTAAGATGAAGCACGAAGATCTAGAAGAAAACTTTTTACTCTTACCTTAAAGAGGTCCAGATTGTATTCTTTAGGAAAAACAGACGACGATGTGTTCCATACCTTATTGCAGCTTTTTACACATATTGTATATGAAATAAATGTTTGGTATGGTATGCCACTAGCCCATACTAAATAATCTCGGCATTACCAACTAAACTTACCTCAACTGATAAGACCGCCGATTGTAATTCACGATAAAATTATGTATTTATCATGCTCATATTAGAAATGCGAAAGTTTTGATGTTTGTTTGTTACTCAGTCATGTCATAGCGGCTGAGCCGATATCGATAAAATTTAGTATATATAGATAGGGTTATGAACTGCATTAAAACATAGGCTATTTTATTGACAAACCACGCGTCTCAAATTGTTTTTATGTGGTTACAAGAAAGTACATCTTAATCATGCATTACGCGCTTTATATTAGGTACATACTTTCATTTTTGTATTATTTTTATTGTTATATTGTGTACAGGATTATTAAACAGAACCTGGCAACCTGCACCAGACAGATCTTGCAAGATTCTTTCCTGGCTTGGTCACAGAGGAACAAGCCGTAAAATCTACCTTTCAAAGTATTCCTTATGATTTTAACGTATATTGATAATTCAGTGTTTTCTATTATATTCTCACAAGCGTCTTTTGGAATTTCCCCTTTAAAAGCCCACGAGCTGATTCCATGCTTGTGGTGTGTCCGACTGCCACCTGCGCCAAGAACTGATCTGACAAACTAACAACTCCGAAAACAATTTACATGGTTTCCGTGGCCAGAGCCGCGCAACTTGATTTCCATAACTAATTAAATTGCGGACGAAGTTAGCACGCAGGTGACGCTGAGTCTGTCCCTGCTCCACCGTTTTGGAGGTATGTACCAAATGGTTTAAAAAAGGCTGTTTTGACCTGAATGCGTAATTAAAATTGCTTCCATAGTAGGAGGCAATTCAAAAACGAATGATAACAAAATCGGGGGATACAGTTTGGTGTTGCAGCTACCTGCATATCTATCATCTCCATACATAAAGATACCTAAAGGATCAATGATTTCGTTACGCTAAGTGAGGACTGTGACGCATCGCGCGCTGTGGAGGGAGAAGCGCCGCCATTTTGAGTTCATTTTGCTGCGTTTCGAGATTTCCATTTCCAATTACTTTTGAGTTGTAGAAGCTACGACGTTCGTTTGAGTTTCAATCGTCAACTTTTCAATGTTACCTGTTTCGTACACGTATTCACGTACAACACATAGCCGTGTCTATGACACAGTCACACTCTATTTTTTTGACCACATCACACTTACCATCACTGCATCGTGCTGATGTCTCCGTTTTGACACCCTTCTCATTTTTGAATGCCGGTTATAAAAACTAAGTTTTGGATATGACGGAAGCCACACCATTTATCACTCGGACTTCAACTTAGGCTAATCGGCGTTGTATGTATGTATGTTCGTTTGCCCGAGGATAACTTTCGAAACGTTTATCCGATCATCGTGAAATTTGGTATATAAGTGATGGCACAATTTTGGTGTGACTAGCCCAATTAGTTCATTTCATCATTCCTATTTCACATCATCATCATCATTTTTGCCTATCTTATCACATCGTGGCTTATACCACTCTTTTAAATACTGTTTATGGAGTAAAAAAATGTTATTTTAAGAATTTCCCAATAAATAATTTTTCACACATTCACATATCTCTAGCCTCTCTTGCATCATTGCTTACCATCAAGTAAGGTCGTGGTCAAACGCGAGCTTATAACAGATTAAAAAATGTGGTAGTCAGACCTAGCTACGAGTACTTAGCAGAACCAACAAATAAAGGTAAAGTCCACAATAGAAACGCAAAGAACTACATACTTGGTTGAGAAATTACCTTCCTCTATTCTCTGCGCCTGGGACTCGTACATTACCTTGCATAAATAAAGATAAACGTGTTCAAACTGACCCTGTCACTAACTTACTGTCTTTAGGGGTGGGAAAACAGAGATTGCTAAGTTTTCATCATTTAAACTAATACTATAATCATTTATAATTTGAACTGTTCATTTCAATGCAATCTCTAATCTATGCATATACATTTGACATTATAATAATTTCATATACCTAAATTAAATGAAATAATATTTCACGTAACAAATTCATTATTGTAGTGACTGGATATAATGGATAATTTTTTTGACATTACGAATGAACTGTAAAAATCACGGACTTACCGATTTATTTTTGTGTAATATTATAGGCTATTTTATTTTATTTATAATGAGGTAATGTTGGTTTCTGGTTGGTAAGACCGACTCGTTTGCCAACAAAGCGTCACGAATATGGCGTATAACTTAAGAAAATGAAGTTCCAAGCCCCAAAGCCGTTGGACCGTTGTGCTGTTTTTAATAACTATTGCAGTTACCATCGTTTCCCTATATTGTTTTCGTGTCACATTTATTATGTTCCAATAAATACATTTTGTTTGTGTTTGTGGCGCGTGGCTCGTGTGCGGCGACACTTAGCCACTAAAGTATAAACTACGTGTTTTGTTATGTACGGCATTAAATGAAAACACGTGTAGGGCTAACGACTAGTATTGTTAATAATAGGGTTATCATATTCGTTACTATGTAAAATTATAAATTTTCAAATAACCTTAATAAAATATTAATGAAGCAGCCTGAGTAAAATAGGTAAACAAATAATTTTAATTCATCATGTAAGTAGAAAGCAGCATCGTCGCAAAAACGCCGCCAATTTATGTTAAAAATTGTAAATGTATCGATTACTGGATAAATATACAAGCTCCCGGTATTAAATCCAGCTACAAAATCAGTTAATACGATTACGAATGTGTGTTTAAAATTATTGTCGTACTTAACAATACAGGTTGCATTTATATGGGCTATATGAATACTTTTCTATTATTGCCTGAAATTAAATATTATTATTATTTATTAGGGGCTAGATAGCGCTATGTGAAAAGTTCAGCATTATTTATTTATTTTGAGTCTGAACATATTCCACCACTTTAACTTTGCATTCCGTTACATCACTAGGTATGTTTACAAAAATCGTCGAGGGCGAGCTCGCGGCCTCATACAATTTGTTATGTAAATTCTTCTGTCCACGAGTTCCTAACACAGGAGACACGAGTCAACTCGACTACGGCCGGCTATCTTTACTCCTTCTTATGTAAGTCCTATTTTAGGTCTGATCTATGAGGTTTCTAGAGTTGATAACACGAACAAGGGGTTTTTAGTAATCTAGGGTAGCTTTAACTAGGCTAAGTTTTTTTTATGGAGAGTTGATGTTAAGTAGTAACCATCTCCTTTTTTTGTTTATGTTATCTGTTAATGGAGCAAGCATATAGCCCACCTGATGTTAAGTGGCAACCATCGCCTATAACAAAGCTCTCTCACCTTAGAAACCTATAATTCCTCAACTTGAGGCATACAGGTGTAAAGCCCCATATGCATGTGATTTCACCGGCAACCATACCCTTTAAGGCAAAACACAGCAATGCTGCTTGGCGGTAGAAATAGGTATGGTGGTAGTACTTCCCCGGACGAGCCTTTTCAGCCCTTTCTGTGCATCGTAGGACATTTTTCTAAGGTGTGTTACTTACAAAGCAATGCTTTGCTATAGGCAGTGGTTACCACTTAACATCAGGTGGGTCATAGTGGTTGTTCTATCTCCAGGCAGTATAAAAAAGCCTCATGTGCTTTTAGTTTTACCGGCATCCGTACCCTTCCAACTGAAAATCAGAAATGCTGCTTAGTGGCAGCAAATTGCTTTTTTTTATGGATGGTAATCATTTTTGTTGGCGTTGTCCATGACGGAGTTGGGTTTGTTATTGTTCCACTGAAGCACACTTAGAACTACAGGGTCAATGTGACCTGCAAATGCGGTCATTTATTATACAAAACAATTAACTTTTATAACCGACCTGGTCTTTTTTTTTGAAAATACACTTGAGAGCAATAAAATCGCACATCCGCACATTTTTACTTAAAAGTTAAATTTTTTTTTATTTGGAGCTTACAGCAAATTAAAATCAACTTAAATTAAAGTGCATAATCTAGGCATTCGCAGAACTGATAAAGGGTTGACATTTACCTTTAAAAACAACTCATTAGCAACAAAACAATAGACCCCCTTATGTCGCTCGATCCAGGTAAGGCCGGCGGCGGGATTTATCGCAGGTATAAAAGAGTGCATATTGAGGGAATGGTCATCAACAAAATCCTCCGTCGTCCGAGACACGTTCTCGGAGACCCGGATGACGAAATCACCTCTGCTAATGCGGAAGGTGAGTCATCTATATCAGACAGAGCAAACACTTCACAGAAACACCGACCTCGCCGGCGAGGTCGACGAGTCCCTTCAGTCGCCGCTTATACGAGGTACAGACATGTACCCGGGCGTTTCTCTCCTATCCCCATCCCGGCAACAGCCCAAGCCGAGGTTCGTACCTAAGTGGTGCCCTTGCGCTAGTTGCCTAAAAAACTTACAGGGCTGAGCGCCATCTGCGCTCGCCAAAAGTTCGGTTAAGCTGTCACGGCCTCAGAGGCCAACAGCGAGATTAGTCCATTCGAAAAAAAAAAAAAAAAAAAATGGTCATCATTTGCATACCAACGTACAGTGTGAAAGGTTCTCTATTGATATTGGCTTCAAACGGAACACGAAAATGGATACTACACCAGAAGTAGCCGCTCAAGTGGTTGCCCTTGTTGAATCGGGGCTTAAGCAAAGTCAAGTGGCTCGACAATTGAGTTTGAGCCGATTTACCGTTCGGCGTGTATACCAGAGGTATCAAGAGACTGGTGGCTACCAACGGCGACAAGGATCGGGTCGTCCCCGTGCTACAACAGAGCGTGATAACCGCTTTCTTATAACGACATCTTTAAGAAATCGTCGTTTGAACGCAGTTCAACTGGGCCAACGACTTCAAGAAGTTCGTGAAGTAGAAGTTAGCCGGTGGACAGTCAGAAGACGATTGAGAGAAGGTGGCCTGACTGCACACAGGCCAGCAAACGGGCCGAAATTGACCCCAGCCCACCGAGAAGCCCGCCTTCAGTTCGCTCGAGACCATTTGAATTGGACCGAAGAGCAGTGGAGTGCAGTCCTGTTCTCTGATGAGTGCAGGATGTGCTTGCATGGCAACGACGGACGGGGGAAGGTGTATAGAAGATCGGGAGAGCGATTTGCCCAAAGCTGCATAACAGAACGTGTCGCCTATGGCGGTGGATCAATCATGTTTTGGGGAGGCATGTCTATGGAAGCAAAAACCGAGCTTGCCTTCATCACCGGACCGAATACTGGTCGCCAATCAAGAGGATTGACTTCCATACGATACATTGAGGAAGTACTCGAGAGCCACGTCGTACCTTATGCTGGGTTTATCGGCGAAAACTTTCTGTTTATGCAAGATAATGCAAGACCGCATACTGCTGGCATAGTGATCGAGTACCTTCAAGAGGTGGATGTGACCGTTATGGAGTGGCCAGCTCGAAGCCCAGACCTCAATCCCATCGAACATCTATGGGACGAGCTGAAAAGAAGAGTTCGAGGCCGAGATGCTCCTCCATCGACTCTACAGGAGCTGCAACAGGCGATCGCAGAGGAATGGGAGGCTATTCCTCAAGACTTTATCAAAAGTCTAGTAACATCAATGAAAACACGGATGGAGTCAGTGATTCAGGCTAGGGGAGGGAACACTCGGTATTAATAACAAACTTTTAATTAATTTTATCTTTTAATTTCATAACTTTGACACCAATACTTGAATAAAGAATTTTTTACTAAACATGCATTTTTGTTATTGATCCACAAAAGCATTTTTATGTAATGATTGAAAGACAAATCAGATACCACTGGATAGGTATTAAAATAGACTATGAATCTGCATTACAGAAACATAATATTTTTTGTTTTTTTTTTAGTTATGTCAAAAAATCATGAATGTGCGATTTTTTTGCTCTCAAGTTTATTTACTTACAACACATTATGCGTCCCTTTAAAATTTGAGGGTTGCCCTCGAATTTTTTGGGATCCCATTATCAGACTTCATCAGACTTGGTGTCAATGGAAACATCTGGTAAGTACCTATACCCTATTAAATAAAAAAAAATATTTTTTTTGAATCGGTCTAGGTTTCTTCGAGTAATCGGAAAACATACATAAAAACAATCCGAAAAAAGATTCCGACTAATTGAGAATCGGCCGGAGGAGAGAAAGTCGGCTAAAAACTATCATCTTCGTATCGATCGTGAACTCAATACTTTTATTGCTTTCAAATGGTGTCAAAGTTGTTACAGGTAGATAATTTCACATACGAACCCTGGCAGGGTATTGCAACAGGAAGGCAGACCATCTTTTCCTATATAAATAGATAGTCATGCTGTTTGTACTTTACAATCTAATCGATATATGTAGTTATATATATTTTAGGCGTTAGTTTGAGTTTTAGGTTTGCTTTAGTAAGTATATTGTAGAAGGACGTAGTTGTAAGTCCCGTGTATAATATGACTTATAAATAGTGATTGGATATTCGGATGCATGTTTACCTAAAATTAATTTCTGGCTAACAATTTATGGAAAGGGTTTCTTAAAATATTCTTATTAAAAATTAAATTCCGTGATCCCGGGTTTGGATGCATATTAATTTAACGTTACATATTAAACAAGTAGAATTTGCCGTCTCACTCGCATACTTACAAAATGCTTATATTCCCTTAGGTCCCACCTGTAGGCCCTCCAATAGGCCCGACCTGACACTTGTTACAAGATTGTTTTAGCTTCGTCAAAAATTACTGACAGTAAAAGTAGGAAAAAACAACCATATTACGTTGTAATAAGGCATTATGTATACCTAATATGTGCCAAAGTGTGCGTTTTTTCATAGAATGTGAATTTCTTTAGGCTTTAATTATGAGGGATGAATGACATACCATAAAATCCTATGCAGCTTTAAGGGATGTCTAGGTTTAGTAGATAAATATTTTTTTAAAAATAACACATGAAAACGAGTGTGCTTTAGACCACAAGACTGAAGTAAAACTTCTTTAGCCCCTTCTATATGTACGTATATTTCTATCTTCACTAACTTATATCTCCCTCTCAACTTCCGTTCGCTTCGCCCGATCACACTTCGTAATGCTCTCGTCACGCATTCACCAGCTTACGCCCCAAGTGAAGCGTGCGTAAAGAAGTTTATATAATAAATTTGTTGATCCCGGAATCACGGATTTTTTTTTATAAAAAACTGCTATCCATACTAGCCGACTTTTAACTTTAGTATTTGTTTATCCAATCTCAACTTATAAACCGTGCTTACCGAACAAATGACGTCGTGTAAACTCTCATAGATGTTAGATGTCTATGACGATGATGATCACGGCTTTGGAAAATTGGGAGCTTGGTCGATGCATTACATAGAGAAAACTAACGTACATAATTATGTGAAAGCGTCTATAAACTCAGTGTGATAGATAAGTACTTAAAAAGGTTAAAAGGTTGTTGTAGAGACAGTGACAATTTCCCTTTTTAACTAATTTTACACCTTAGTTTTAACCATTTTCAAGGTATATTCTAAACGGGAATGAAAAATCAAATAGCTTACAGTCAGACTCTATAAACGAATCATAAATCGGAAGCGTCCACAGAACTCAAACAAAAAGGACTCGACAAATTGCACTCTCTGCAGCCCAACGTTTCAATCAACGCGCGACTAAGCGGTTCCCATTTCCGCGCAGAGATGGCGCTGATATGCAATCGTGTTGGTGTACACTCGGACACAATTATTATAGACTTATTGTATAATTAATTCATTTATTTAAAACCAGTGGTAAAAACAGATTACAGATAAAACAAATACAATTCAAAATTACAACTTATAAATCGAATACAAATAAATAACGTGTTAGTTTTTAAGTTAGTTAAAATGGGCCTTGTAATATTTTTTTGTATATTTCTTTTAACTTAAAAAGATGAGGATTTATTCTCTTGATTCTCTTACAAATAGATTAAAATCAAAAATGCTTACTAAATGGACATGTACAAAGGCGAGCCATAATAAGAATTTTCTTACAATTTTTTAATATGGAAGATTAGATACTGGTTATATATAGTCTAACTTTTTATTAGCTGCAGTAAAATGACGTTTCTAAATGTCATTCCGTAAAATAATGTTGCCAGCCTAATCTCAATAGGGATGTGATTCAGTTCACAAAAATTAATTAAATAACATTATTATGACGTTTTTGTTTCATTTTGAATGTACCTCCCTATACTTCCACTAAAAAAGATCAATCCTCTAGTATAGTAATAATAATAGGTTAAAAAAATACATTACAACTTAATATTAAATCTCAAAAAAAAAAAACCAAACTGATTATTCATTTATGATTCACTCATTTAGCTACATCCCTATTTATTTTTCTTCAAAAACCGGCAACCCACAAAACGTCATTTTACTGCAGCTAATAAAAAGTTAGACTATAGATACATCTAACAAATTCGTACTAAACAGTAATGTAGTAATAAAGCTTTTAGGCCTCCTACAGGCCTAAAGGCTTTATTTACCAGGCATCCTCATGGATGTGGAGTTGTTATTAATGCTCGGTTGTCAATTTTTTAGTGATTATTTAATAAAGATTGTCACTGTTACAGAAATGCAATGCGGTCATAGGTTAATAAAGAGACATTGACATTATTATGGCAACATTAAACCACAGAATCCATAAATGTTGAAAACAGCGGCTAAAACCTTTCCTATTTCGAAGCACTTTTTTTATAAAAATATTAAACTTGTAGATACACAAGTTGATCAACCTCCTAAGGCCATAAATTCCCACAGCACTCGTGGTACTGCAGTCGCATTGCCTAACACATAATGTATTCACACTTCTTATAGAAATGGTGACATTGTCTCCCCCTGTTACAAAGTGTAAACAAGTATACTATTTCACACGCGTATTTTAACAATATCAAGTAGCCTATGTTTTAATCCAGGATATAGTTTTGCTGTATACCAAATTTCATCAAAATCGGTTCAGCCGTTACGACGTGATTGAGTAACAAACAAAAAACATCCAAACTTTCGCATTTATAATAATAGTGTGATTAGATTTGTTACTATCAATTAGTTCTAAGTTATTTATCTTTACTAAAACTGTATTGTTTATGTTGTCTGAAATAATACATTTGTTTTTATCGAAAGATGAAGTACGAGTGACACAGTTCTGGCGAGCAACGTAAACATGCTGAGTGTACTACCTAAACGCAATTCCGCTTTTGTCCGTCTATTGTGCTTGCCCTTCCTGCCTCTATTTCGAATGCTCGTGTGATTCCGTAAATTTCTTTCGACAGATCCCCATAGTTCAGAATCCAGTGGTAAATATCCTTCTTTATTGTGTCCGTCGTTTTTCGACTTTCATTGTTAGTACGAGTGAAGAGTGAATTTCCCGCGTCTATTTTTTTAATCTTGGTATCTCCAAGTCTAGAGTGAACAGGTTCTTTTTAGGCAAGCGTCCTCCATCTTTCATATTCATAATCGTTATTTCGCATGAATGCATGTACAATAGTTCGTATGCCATTTATAAAATAAGATTCATTTACATTTTGCCTTGTTGAGGCGTGCAAAAATCTAAGATAAGGATAATAATATTAAAAATGTCAAACTCTCTAAGATAAATTGAATACAAACATAATTATTGATAATACTTAATTTCAAACAAAGCAAATTCATAGAAAATACAATAGTATTAATGTCAAAATTATGACTTAAATTATTCTAAAGTTTAAATCATCATTCATTTTATAAAAACATTTATCCATTAACCAAAACTCAAGTCTTCATTGACCATTAGTGCTGTGCACTCCCTGAGGTAAGCGCGGCGAGGTGGGAGGCAAAGAAAAAACTGCATGAGTTCACATGAGATCAATACATGTCGGACATATCTTACGATATCAGTTTGCATTTCTAAGGCAAGACTTGTGGCGGGACGATGGTCGGAGGCTATCTACATATCTGTAATATATTATACTTACTTAGTTGATTAAAATGTAACTTAAATAAACTCATATTTTATTAAAAATATGCAGGTGATAAATAAGAACTAAACTTATAATTCAAAGGACTTGTTTTATTGAACATTTTTTATGTTTACAAACAATTATATATTCTAACGAAAGTTATTCTGACATAGATTCTGTTTCAACTTCATCTTCCATTTCATATCACGAGATAAAGCACGACCCATCTTTGAATATTTATCTCATGTGCGTCTGACATAGACAGTCCGATACAAATAACACTACCTGCCACCACGAGCGTTGACGGCGAACTGACAGAGCGCAGCAGCCGATTCTCCCCCCCGTCTCGCCGCGCGCATACCTCAGGGAGTGCACAGCACTAATGGTCACACTATGTCAGATGAGATAGTAGACAAGGGCTTGAATATCACAAAGAAAAAAATAACGATAAAAAACGTAACCGATAATTTTATATAAGCCTCTTCACTTCATTCCATGTCATACACATATTGTCCTCTTGTTTTGTTTTTGTTGTTCTTAGCAATATTAAAGTAATCTGGCCTATGTCTGTAAAATACTTAGTCTTTTCTTTCTGAAATTTAAATATCTATTTTAATTTTTACAGATTTTATCGACACTTACAAAGTCAAAGTCAAAATCATTCATTAAAATCACAAGGATCATTTTGAAACGTCAATGTATTGCCTGTTCCTTCGCGACCAAGCCAGGAAAGAAAAGCAAGAAACGAGGCTGGTTGTTTATTTAATAATTCTTTTAGAATACGGGAAATAAATTACGTTTAAATTGTAACATTTTAAACAAGTTGGAACAATTTCAATCCCAAGCTTCTCTATCATCTAAATAATCCGATATTTATAGTAGGCCTTTTTATAAAGATTTTGTTAATTGCGTTTTTAAATTTGTTAATTGTCAATTTTTGTACATCACTTGGGAGTTTGTTATAAAAGCGAATATCTAGCCCTTTAAACGATTTACTAACTTTATGGAGTCCAAGAGGTAACAGCGAGTTTATCTTTATTTCTAGTATTAAAATTTTAATTATTGCTATTTTTCTTAAACAAATTAATATTTTTGTGAACATACATCAGATTTTCATAGATGTATCATAGATTTTTATATCTGCTTTAACTTGTGTAATATTAGGTAGTATAAATTTAATACACTTTGTTTTCTTTTCATTTAGAAGTAGATTGTTTACATTGAACCATTTTACGACCTTAGAGATTGCATTGTTGACATCGTCAAAATCGGTTTGTCGTCGCTTTAATTTAAATAAAAGTGACGTGTCATCTGCAAACAACCTTTGTACAACCAACTATTTGCGGAATTTACGGGAAGTTTTGTGATTGAAATTATGAAGTGAAATTAAATTTAATTAAATTTAACAAACACCAAATTTCAAGGAGCAAAATTCCTATTATAACAAAAAGAATAATAAAATTATTTACATGATTAGAATACAAAATAACCAGTTCAATCATCTAAAGACCGTTGCAAACGATTTATAGATAGCTCAACTGCTCCAGATCACTACCAGGCGGAAGTTTCCCCAAGACAATAGCTGCATTGCCCCACTGAATTGCAATGCTTATATGCGTTGAACCAGATAAGCACCAGTCCTCGAATTACACGTCGCTTAGACCAGACGCCCAGAAATAATTTTGACAACATGATGGGATCCGGCACCCCATCGACCCAGGGTCTCGACCCCAAATGGCTCATATACGTAAGCTGTGTTGAGAAAACGTAAGCTCTGTCAAATTATAGGTACTTATACATTTATAATCTTCTAGATAATTCTTTTTCATATTACATGGATTACACCATATTACTACAAGCATAATAGAGACCCGTCTCGTCGGTCGGATTTTCTAACAGATCAAGTGTTAGCATCAAGCTAACAGAACTGGGAAGCAGCACCGTGTGTAATATTACATGAACCATTTGTAGCCACTTTTGACCACCTCATAACTCAAACACTATTTCACATAAACATGCCAAATTTGGCTCATATATTGAGACTTGCAAGATACCTTAATATATGTGCTCCAAATTTCATAAACATACCTTATTAATATTATTAATGGAAATTTTTGTCTCTGAAATTTTTTACTCACTGACTGACCTACTGACCAATACTCTAACCCAGTTCCAGATGAGCTAGAAAGTTCAAATTTGACATCCAGATAGATAGTTGGGTGAATACAAATGAATAAATCAGAAACAAGTAAATTTTTATCATTTTATTATAAATTTTCAATAAATTTATTCTATTAGGAACACTTATAAGGCCTGTAATATACGAATGAGCAATCAAAATTGATTGCTGTTAGAAAATAACACAAAATTGACTTTTATACTCGTACCCCGTAAACGTAGGAAAATACAGTAGATTAACAAAAACCATTTAGAATTAATTTTATTATGAATTAGTACATACTAATAATTTCTATATAAAAAGTTATGATATCCCATCAAAAACATAAATGTAAAATGAGAGCCAAGTTCAACTTGGTTGTTGACTTCAACGACAAAAGAAGTGAGATCTAAATGAGTGCCAAGTTCAATGGTCAGTCCTAACATTTATTTATAATAAGATAAAATATTTTACAACTTAAAATGTAACTTCATGTTATAACTTACGATAATATATTAAAGCCTAAGGTCTGACATGGCTAGCTTTCATATACGAATTATGTTACAGCCTTCGCAAGTTTTAAAGCTGTTAGTGCTTATTTTATTCTTCCGAAAATTTGGCTTGCTGGTAGAAACTAGCCATCGAACATAGGGCTCTTCCATGACTGTTTTAGTAGGTACAAGTACATCATAATAATTCGTTTGAGCATCATGTTATCACTAAGAGCACTAGCTTCAAGACTTCCGACCGAGCCCAATAACGGCTAAAGTTTGATTCGAATTTCGGAATTGAAGCCTATTTCTAAGCGTATACGAATTGTTAGTTCACCTTAGGAATTCTCTGTTTTTTGGACAGAGTGATGTTTCTTGATGAAATTGGATCAAAGTACTGGAATTAAATTGTTTTTGAGAGTTTGGTAGGTTGGTCGGATTCTTCGGTGGGAATGGAATGCTTTAGGTTTGATTGAATGAAATTGTCGCCGAAAATGTTTGTTCATCCTTGAAATCTTTTTACATTTGTTTGTACTCTGTGTCAAGAATCCGTGTGATTCGGGGGGGAACCACACTTTGTAAACGATATGCATCGTGAAGATGATTTCAAATAATAAATGTATTTAATAATATAATTATAATACAAATAAATTATACCTAACAACACAACTCTCAAAACAAAATTTAATGTGGACACAAATACATTGAAATGCAATCTGGATATTAACTTTCTAAACAAATAATTAAGAGTCAGAAAAAACGCATTTATGGGATTCAAAACTCCTCAACCAGTCGCTTGATTATTCTAAAGCCTTTAGCACTGAAACTTCCCCTTCTCATTTCCTCTCTCTCGGAACCACATACAACCTCCATATAGGCATCCATCTGTACCTATTCTAGACTTACAGTATCGCTGGTTACAGTGGCTGATACGAGCTCAGTGCCGCACGGTCGGCGGAACCCAGAGCACGCTCGCCGTCATACAACCTGTACGAAACTTTACAAAAAGTTTTCAACTCAATAATTTTTACGCGACTCGAATTTGAAGCGCATAGATCGTGTTAAAACCTCTTTTAAGAATACAGTATTTTCGCAATTCAATATTCAAATAGATATTTTTTTAGTTCGATATTAATGTTTAGGCTTAGGGTAGGTTAGTTACGACGCTGCTCAGTCGGTTGTGAATAAGTAGTTGCATTTAGTCAATGTTAGCCAAGTGTTTAGTAGTTTTGTATACGATCTAGACTTTTTAAACTTTATAGTGTTAAGAATTGACTTTGAACTTTTAGTGTATCTTGACGTCATCAGTTGGTAAGTTTTTTTAAAACTTTGTTCATTGTATAAGTTACTGTTATCATTATTGAATTTGTTCAATAACTTTTGCAGCTGAGAAAATATTATTTTATTCTGATTGGGTATTGGAAAGTTTGGATTTATCTTTAATTTGAATTTATAACAAATAGTCATTGAAGTGTTTTCAAATAATCCACCTTCAAAGTCAACAATATCAAGCATTTTATTCAAGAATAGATTACTGCTAAGATATTTTGTACACATCTGTAAACGCATATATTTCTACTACAATTCGTAGAGTTGCTACGTCGTAGCACGGCATAGCAAGTTCGCGGCTACAGCTACGTTCTGCGTAGGCCGGACCCTCTACGAACTTTGTAGGTGAGTTGGTTGCTCTGCAATGCAAGTGAATGCAGCGTTTACAAATTTATAATTAGCTTGCCGAATTTCAGTAAACGTTTTATTACTTAAATGTATGGTTTATTTATAGTAATTAACTAATTCATTTCCTGTTGATTGGTATGCGATTGCATCAACAACAACCTTTAATGTACCTTACTTAAATAATGTCTATTGGTTGTGGAAAGGTTTTTAGAAATAAATGTATCGAGTTGCTAATTAATCATAAAAGCTAATGACTTGATACAGTTTCATTATTTTTTTGAGGTTATTCTTACGATTAGCAATAACCAAGCAACCAAGCTGATGAAAATGTTACAAGTTTAGGTCAAGATATAATATAGCTACAAGTAACTTTTTAACACAAATATAGCCGACTTAACGAAACTACTAAACTGATTTTCTTAAAGATTCTATAAGATCAATTAGAAAGTATATCCTTTAGAATAAAAAAAAACCCAAATCGGTTGATAAATGACTGAGTTCTGAGGTATCTAATAACAAACATAAAACCGAATTGCGTCCCCATAAAATTTGAGGGTTGCCCTCGACTTTTTAGGATCCCATCATCAGATTCTGACTTGGTATCGGTGGAACCACCTGAGATGTATACCCTTTAAACAAAAAAAAGTATTTCTCGAATCGGCATAGGCGTTTTTGAGAAATCAGGGAACATACATAAAAAAATAGGAAAAAAATAGATTGAGAACCTCCTCCTTTTTTTGAAGTCGGTTAAAAATTGTATAAAAACATCCTAATATACAATAAACGGATTATTTATAAATGTACTTAAAGCTACATCTTAAACAAGCAAGTTAAGTAATCATTTTAGTACTTTAACTAGTGGACTTGTTTTAACCATTACGTCTATTAATACAGGATCCCAGGATTCCTTATTAAAATATTTATTCTCTCTCAAAGTAATTACTTGAATGCGGTTTCCGGTTGCTGTGTACTTACAGCTTGTTCACACGTACCTACATCCGTCATTGACGAATCGTTATTAAAATCGCAAGGAAACGCTCCGTCAAAAAACTAATGCCCTTTCGCACGGCGACAAGATGATTCATCATGACGGATTGTTATTTTGGACGTATTCGTGATTTTTCATGAATAATGAGCGCGTGAGTCACTAAAAAAAAACGATTCATATTACATAACGATCCGGAAAATTACAAGTAAATAAATGACAATATGTAAATTGACCGTTAATTGTACGTGTTGTCGTTGAAACAATTTTGAGCAAGTGTATTTAAAGTTAGTGTTGAAGTGCTGAGTGGTGGTGAAAAAGTTGAGTTTAAACGGCAGTATAAATAGTTATTTGAGTACCATTTGGATTAGTTTTGATTAACTAGAGTCTAGGATTTATTTAAATATATAACAACTAAGGTGCATTGTTACTTGTCTTTATTTCATTATTAATTAAATAAATAATATGTAATAAAAATATATTTTATTGAATAGTCGTTTAGAAAACGCTAATGTTACATATATTGGTCGTGCCATATCACCTTTACAACAGTTTGTCTAAGTAACTAAACCTTATCCTTGTTACCACAAAATAATTAAACAACTGTTGCGTGTGTTTAAAAATTTCCATGTCAGTTTTTGTATAAGTTATACTGTTAAATACTTAATTATTGATTAAAATGGGTATTTATCGCGTATGTACCTTTTTATTTGTTATCCCGATGTTTCGGCTGTGTTGCAACAGTCAATAATTTAATCAATACAGTGATCGCGAAAGTTTGAAAAATACTACTGTTAAATACTGTTTATTTTTTATGCGGTAAGACCTTAAATACGTAAAATAGAAACTGCCATTATACTAATTTATAACTCTTTCTATCAACTTTGAAACTACATGGCAGTGAAAAAACACAATTTAATTATTCAAAAGATTTTTATTGTTTTAGGTGTCAAAATTTTTTGTGTAATTGTCATGAACAAAAGTTAAAACTAGGGAAACAATACAATAAAAGAATAATAAAACCCGGGAGATCCATAAACTGAGGAAAAGGTTTAGGAAAGGAAGAAAAATGTGGGAATTTAGCAATTTTATTAGTAATGTGAAGTTTCTATTAAAGCGTTTATTTTATATACTCCTGACACAAAAAATATATTACATTATATTATATAATACTAGGTGTTGCCCGCGACTTCGTACGCGTTACACTACTAAATGTGTAGGTAACCTAGAAATAATGCTAAACTAGCTGCTGCAACTTAACTTGACACCCCATTTTTATCCCATGGGAACTGATTTATGGGATAAAAGTTAGCCTATGTGGTAATCCAGGTTATAATGTACGTATACACCAAATTTCATCGAAATCGGTTCAGCCGTTATGTCGTGATTGAGTAACAAACAAATAAATAAACAAACATCCAAACTTTCACATTTATAATACTAGTGTGATTAATATGACAATAATTTAGTAACACTTTACCAACACATCACCAAGGATTAGCAAGCTGAAGTGGCAGTGGGCGGGGCACATAGCTCGAAGAACTGACGGCCCTTGGGGCAGTAAAGGCTCTCGAGTGGAGACCACGCACTGGAAAGCGCAGCGTAGGATAGCTTCTACGAGATGGAAGGACGACCTTTTAAGGTTGTTGGGCGCAGGCTGAACAAGATCGGTCGCTCAGGATATCTATAGGGGAGTCCAATGTCCAGCATTCGATGTCCTGTGGCTGATATAATGATGATGAATTTATAAATATCAATAGGGCAAATCTTACAAGTTCTTCTGCCAGCAATCCAGCATGAAGTGTACGAGCATCGTCGGAGAATCTATTTACACAGCCAACACTTTTAAATAAGCTTTTTATTTTAAAATTGAGCTACTTCATTAAATTATACTGTGAATACCAAGTGGTATTTACTTTACTGTACAACAGTATTATGCTTTAAATTTATGAAACACTAGCTTCCGTTCGCGGCTTTGCACGTGTATTTTTTAATAAGTCAAAACCTTTTATTCATTAAAATCACAAGGATCACTTTAAAACGTCAATTTTACTGCCTGATCCTTCGCGACCAAGCCAGGAAAGAAAGGCAAGAAACAAGGCTGGTTGTTGTTTTAATGATCCTTATAGAATACATAACAATACAGGAAATAAATTACGTCTAAATTGTAACATTTTGAAGGAGTTGGAGCAATTTCAATCCCAAGTTTATCTGTCATCTAAATAATCCGATTTTCTATAGTACGCTTTTTATAAAGATTTTGTTTAATTGTGTTTTTAAATTTGTTAATTAAAAAAAGTAGTGTATGTGTTAATCCAGGTTATAATGTACATACGTGCATACCACATTTAATTGAAATCAGTTTAGCCGTTGCAACGTGATTGAGTAACAAACAAACAAATAAATAAACAAAATTTCACAATTATAATATCAGTGTGATTTTTTATACAATTTGTGAGATGGTACAAGCTTATAGCTTACCTGATACTAAGTGGTAACCAAAGAATTGCCTCGTAGGTCACGCCTACGATGCACTGCCCATGTCCATTAACTTAAGGCATGGTGTAAAGCCTCATATACCTGTAATTTCACCGGCAACCATACCTTTCAAACTGAAATAAAGCATTGCTGCTTGGTGGCAGATATAAGTATGGTGGTAGTATTGCCCTTTCACAAGAAACTCTATTACGCTTAGAATTGTTTCACTAACAAGCTATATAATTTTAAAAACTGAAACACGACTGCGTAACACCTTGTGCATGGATGAATAGTTTTGGCACTATGGTGGAACATACATTTATAGACTGCTAAAAATAAAACCTTCGTTATGGATTTGCGGTAGTCGCGTTAAAATGTAGCCTATGTCACGCGAACTATAATAACGAATCGATTAATACCTCATACATCAAAATTGGATGAGTAGTTTAGGTGCTACGGTGAAATATAGGTACATATAATAAACATACATATATACATAGCTACACATAGCATATGCTTTGCTTTGGGATTGCGAATACTTCAGTTTACCCGCAATCAAGGCGCATGAAACTGTGCCGAAATACTGAGGATCTCATAAGATCACAATTCACGTTTTAGTGAAAATAATATTAAGCTAGTTCACCACCGAATACTAGACATTTTTACGATAGGGATGAATAACATCACCGTTCTGTTTAATGTTGACATTGACACATTAAATATTCTTGTAGTTATCAACTGAAAATAAATATTAAAACAATTATGTGATTCCGTTTTATAAATAATAAGCCCGCGGCTTCGCACGCGTAGTTTGTCAATAAAACACTACCCATCTTCTGCGCAGTCGGGTGAAAAGTAGCCTATGTCTGAATCCCGGTTAAAATCTTTATAAATCAAATTAAATCGAATCCGTCTAGCTGTTGAGACGTTAAAACGAAAGATACATATAGCTAGAGAGATAAAGCTCGAATTGAATTAAACAAAAAAGTAATGATTTAAAATAAAATAATAAAACTAACTAATGCCAGACATTTCAAACCGCGGTATCTAACTAAGTAAACCGTGTACTATTTGAACCAGGTAACTGATAGAATACATATAAACATTTTATTTTGTTAAAACATATTTATATTAGAATTTACAATATGTGTTTTATGAATAGTCTCAAAATTTTTGGTTTTTGATTCGATCTAAAAAGCAAAAGTTTAAAACTAACCCAAATTTTTCAAATAAAAGTTTTACGAGGTACAGGTCAACTTTCTCTTTACTTTAATAACCTTTTTAAAATATACAAAATTTCTGAAATAAATCGTCTCAAGTTCTAAACATTACTTTTTTCTTGGCTTAACTTAAATTTTCTTCAACATATAAACTGTATAATTTTCTAGTTACCGCGCGCAAGTTTTTGCGACGTCACTTCGTCGCGATATGACGTCACAAAGTGACAATGCTGAGCTTGATGACGTAATTAGTGCGAAGATTTTTAGCTGAAAAAGTGAAGCTGAAGATTTTGAACTCCATTTTACGTAGATTTATGACAGAATGTATGAAAAACATACAATATTTATCAGATTTAGGATCGTTATAAACAAAAATAATATATATAAAAAATAAAATATATATTGCTGGTCATTTCACAGATCGCTATCTAGCCCCAATCTTAACAGAGCTTGTACTATGGGAATCAAATAACTGATAGTATACTTTATACACTGTTCGCGATTACGCTAAACTCAAGGCTCAATTGTTCTTCCTTACGATGGTATTAACTTACCAATCAACGCAAGTCACCATCACGTGACTATTTTTAGCCTATTTATATTGGATGTTATGCACTGTTCCCTACTCCCTCTTCTCGAGTGTTGTACAAAAAATATACGCAATAACATTTGCATGCTATTGTAGTTACAAAAAGCAGATTTGTTTTAATTTAAAATACCTATCTTGAAATCCGTTAAGTAAATATCCAGTAACTAGGCCAGTTATCAATACAAGTACCTGGCATTGCAAAGTAGTTAAATGTGGTCCTTCGAGACGGATATATCAAGTTTCAGCATCCTGCGGAATATGCGGACGCGTTTTTTTTTTTGTAAATACATACTTAAAATATATAGAAAAACATCCAGAGCCGGAACAAATATCTGTAAACCATGCAGACATTTGTTTCGCGGCGAGAATCGAAACCCGCTACCTCCTGCGTATCAGCCGGCTACGCCTACTAGGCCACGGAGGTCGTAAATATAATTCACCAATATAATGAAGTACGGTCAATGTTATTTTCATCGTTATACAGTTACAGAAAATGGCGCTACAAACTACATCGACCACTCTTTGTACAACGTATGGATGTCTCAAACGTAATGTTTAGAATAGCCGTCATGTCATTTAATTATGAATTATTTGAGATTATTATTGTGATTGCCACTTAACACCAGGTGGGCCACGTGTTTGTTCCATCTCTAGGTCTTACAAAAATGTACAATAAGGGGACATAGCCGCAGCTGCAACCATTTGACATATAGTGTTAAGTTTAAAATTGTTAATGAGAACGCATCTTTACAGCCGCTTCAATTCATTTATGGTATTATTTTTACTTTGTTATTGTTATATTACTTTTCATTTGACAAAGCCAGTATACAGCTTTAATACAGCTCAATTAAAACTTAACATTATTTAATGTACCAGTGAAGTTGACGTAACTGTGTTGTAACTAAGTGTGTCTTATGTACACATGTTTTTTTATGTTATTTGCGGGGAAACAGGCTTACGACCTACCTGATGGTAAGCGGTCACCGTTGCCTATTAACACCGGCAACAACTGAGGTATTGTCGATGCGTTCCCTACCATGTACAAACCCGTTTACATTTCTCTTGCAGCGTGCCATGTCGTAGCCTAACGGGGGAATCCTCAGATGGTAGCTCATTCCACATCTTGCAGGTATGGGGTAGAAAAGATCGCGTGAAGCGTGTGGTGTGCGATACCCATGTGTTGACGATATGTGGATGAGCTTTATTACGTTGTCTAGAAGTGCAGTAGTAAAATCTTGACGACCGACGGGATGAGATCGAATACCTCCTCAGAACATATTATAAGGTTTAAAAATAAATTAATACTATTTTTACTACAAACGGGATATTTAACATGATTTGTGAGTGTTCGCGTAACTCAATATTTCTACGCAGTTGCATGCAGCATGGAAACAGTATGCATTGGCAGATATAACGGTCTCTGAGATTGATAAAGAAGTTAGATTCTAATAAGCGGCTATAAGTTGTATTAGACTACTAATTCGATTGCATGTACCTTGGAGCTTTAGATTCTAGGTCATGGCGGTTTCGTCACGATTTTTTCTTTCGCTGTATTGAGCACGCGTAAATGCACACACACATTTTTGCGTAGAGAAATCTATTGGTACACGGCCGGTATTCAAACCCACTAGCTTGTAAGTCACTGTACCCACAAGACCACGGCTTTATATACATAAGTATATTATTTCTGTAAAGGTTTAGTAGTCTAAACGCTAAGATAACAGATTACTCTTTGCTAGTTCACTATAAATGTGAATTTCCAATACCGGTATAAACAATACATTTCATAGAGCACTGAATCAACTTGGTAAATGAAACAGCAGTTAATATAAATCAAAACAGCGCGCAAAAATGCAAACTCAATTTTATATTGCAATGTGAACTTCGTCACATTGTTTTTAACCAAGCAAAGCGTATAGACTCCAAAAATAGGTTCACACAAGCACATACTTCAAAAACATGTCATAAACAGACGTTATATTGCAAACCGAAGTGGCCCGCGATTGTTAATTAAAACAATAAATTCAGGCGAGCCGAATGTTGGCGAGCAATGAATATGTCACGGCTGGCATTAGCGATGCAGAGGTCGCCAACTATTCCGGAGGTGCCTAAACTATTGTGAATTTTATCGTTATAATGAAGCTACGAGAAAGGAGACAAATAAAGTTTTCTTTGCCTAGCAATGGTGCATTTAAACTTATAATGAAGATACGTTTTTAGTAAAAATATTTAGACTAATATAAAAATAAAAATCAGGGTATGGTAAATCAAAATTTTAAGTTAATCAAAGAGAGACTTGATTTTAATATCAATCATATTTATACCACTTAGTCTTATATTAATAGGGTGACGGGAATTGGCCATCATTCTGTCAAAATTATAAATTGTCCATGTTTGAGGGTAAAATCGGCTGAACTATTTTGGACGAAACATGTTAGTTTCCTTTGCTATTTGGCCAGAATAGCTGATAATGCATGGGCCTGTTAAGATGAAAATGAGAAACAAGAAGCGTTTATTTCATGAAAATGCCACTCACTACAATTTGCTGATGTTGTAGCGCAGTTCTAACTGAAATTCTGAATGTCTCGAATTTGCTTAGTCTCAACCGCTGTTTTCATAGCGTTGGGTTGTCTGTTCGTCTGCGGTTGGCGGGTCCGGAAGACACTCTACAGTGGCAAAAACTAATTGTAACCGAAGGGTTCCGTCGCCATAAATTCTAGAAAGGTCTACGAATGGACCGTTTGTTCCTACAGTTTATTATTTGGCGTAACTCATTGGGTGTTAGGATAAATTGAGGGTAGTTGATATCATACACGGAACGTCTGTCGGTCTTAATTAAACTTGTATGGTTTTAGTACTACTTACCCTATTAACATTTTTAAATGGTCGACAACGTCTGAGTGATACCGCTGGTGTTACAAACGACCACAGGCTACGGTAGCCTCTTACCATCAGGTGGGCCGTATGCTTGTATGCTACATTTGTGGTATAAAAAAACAAAAAACCTAAATAAACTGAACTAATTGTTTGCCCCGAACTGACATCTCGCGAGTCTCCCATAAAAACAAAACAATGTTATTTGTACCTAATATTTGACTATCTAAATAGCGCTACTAAATAAATAACCACCTTACTTGACCCGCAGTTTCATTCAAATTATAGTTAATGGGAGTTCATGTATTTGATTATTCATATTTGGGGTAGAAATTGCAGTTATTATGGATTTCAGACTTTTCCTTAAATTTGTGTCAATATTGTGTCTTTATCAAATTTCGTGTGTGTGTGAACTGAGTGACCACATGGTTTTTTTGTGATTATTTTTATATACTTACAAATCTAATTGATTAAGCGAGATCTCTATATCAACTTGAGCAAATCGGCGATGTATGTATATTTGTTTGTCCGAAGATAACTTTCGAAGCGTTTATCCGATCATCGTGCAATTTGGTATATAGGTAGATAGTGATGGCATAATTTTGGTTTGACTAAATGAACTAAAAATGTGGGGGGTTGGGGAGATATTGGGTTTCAAGAGGGGTAAAAAAAACAAAAATGGGACTATTCGGTCAAGTCTGATAAAAGGTATTTGTGAGTAAATTTTGACCCCGTTTTTATTTTTAGTTTAAACCTTGTGGTTTTTAAGTTATTATCGATATTAAAAACTGAACTTTGACAGATTCACAGGGTACACCAGTGACCTCACAGTGCTGAAATTTGGTGTGTGTGTGGACAGAGTGACCACATGATTTTTTGTAGTTTTTTTAACTAAAAGGTTTAGTAAAAGTTCTAAAACATTTGTAAAACGAATATTAGAGTTTGTAAAGAATTTAATAAAAAGATATACTACCTAATGTGTGGTCTCTCAGTTCACACACTTGCCCTTCTAAATCTGGGTGAGTTTATCGTTTACAGGCATGTTTTGTACCCAAATGTTTAGTAAAACATGAATAAACGTATTTACAAGACAACAAAACATAATGCGGCTAAGAGATATGGAATTACAAACTAATTTATATGGTCACTCAGAGACCATATATAAATCACGTATAACTTATTAATTATATCATAGAACCTGTTGTATTTCTCTGCTAATCTGTAGTAAAAGTTGCAATGGTGTTTGTAAAAGTTAAAAAAGGGCAAAAGAACGGACTATTTGCGTAAAATTCATATTTAATTGTGGTCTCTCAGTCCACACAAAGGAAAAACTTTAATTAGGCAAAATATCATTAATTATAAGAAATACTGATATATTGGGCCTTATAACGTTTAGTAAAAATGTTTTACTATAAAATTGTATGTTTTTATTCCTGATTCATTGCTAATTAAAAAAGTTATTTGCATATTAATATTTTCTATGCAATGTATGAAGTAGGGTGTCCATGTTAAGCTTTTTCTATCCTGTCAAAAAACTGTTAGGGCCTGTTGTCATAGTAACGAGGCTTACAAATAAATGCCAAGAAGTGGTAATTTATATACATGTAAATACGCAGACAAACTATTGTAAAGGTTGATTGAGATGTTTTTTTAGTAAAACAATGACAATCCAAAAAACCAGAGAATATTGAAATTTAGTTTTTTTTAATCTTCTTTTTTTTCTCAATCATAGTGGTTTTCCCAAAATCAATCAAAAGATGACAGATGTAAATAGAATACGAATCTAATTTGGTACAATACTTCGTCATAATGTGAGTAGACCCATACACAGATTTCTTAAAATTCACTTTTTTGTCAGCTGCGATTTCCAAGAAAATTTAATCAAATGCAAGTATTTATTAAATATTAAACAAAATGTAATGCATTTAATCGTAGGATGAGACTTAAAGGAAAGTAATAATAACATATTTAAGTCATACAGTTACGAATTTACTTAAATTTGCGGGTACATGTTTGAAGTCAAAATTTAAGCTATTTTAACTTCTCTATTTGTGCTACCTGAAAATAAAATCTTTGGCTTTTGATTTTTGAACGAATAAAGCTTTCCAAAAGGGTCATCGATTAACAACACAGGAGATGTTTAAAAAGAAAAGTGTCTACATAATATATTGTAATTGTTAATTTGAATCATCCTGCTTTTTTATAAAGTAAGTTAAGGTTATAAATTTCAAAATAAAACAATTTCTTATTGAATGAAAAATAATATAATTTTGATAAACCTTTAGATCATTTTGTGCAATTGTCTCAGTCACCCCATGCGAAGATATCCGCAGTGCGAGGACTCATTCAAGGCGCGAGAGCGATAACCAAATGAAATGATTTAGGTACAATACAACTATTAGTTAATGTGAAAAATCGAAACACAGGTGCTATGAATCATATTAATATCGATAAGTATGTAAAGTTGCACGAACTCATTTGTAGCATTTATTGCATACTATGAGTTTATTATAAGTTTTGACATGATTTTAGAATTATTTTTTATAGTAATTCTATATAATTTTAATGAATAGTGTTTTTGCTACAAATAGTCACTTTTACATTTATTGATTACAAAGTAAATGATGCAGTATAACAGGTAAAATATAGGATCATATGCAGCTATCTCAGGTAGGTACATTGGACTCTTAAGATAATTTATTAATTAGTAACAACAATGAGCGTAACGTTTTAAAGTGACATGTATTCTTTTTGAGGTTTTATGTCACGTCACACGGGAACGCGGTCGAACGGAAATAAAAGTATCCTATGTCCGTCTCCTGGTTTTAAGCTACCTCCCCACCAATTTTCAGCTAAATCGGTTTAGCCGTTCTTGAGTTATAAATAGTGTAACTAACACGACTTTCTTTTATATATACCTATATAGATTGATCGAGGTAAATCACTTAGAAAATATTTATCAGTGCCGTTTATTGATCAAAATAGGTTGTATTAACCTCAACTTTGTGTTAGTGGCTACTGTGACTAGGGGAGTACGTTGTATTCTACTCTAATCTAAGTGGGTATGTTCGTAAATAAATAATGTTTTTTGTTTTATTCCAAAAACTTTATAATATGAGTATTTGTGCCTTACATTAAGCTAGTTGTCTTCTTACATTTGGTCGAGCAGCATTTTCTCAACTTTCTCGAGATTTTGATTATAAAACAAGAACACTTTATTATAGATACTTATATATACTTACATACACTTTATAGATACTTATATACTTTATAGATAGATTTTTTATTATATGTGTAGAAGACGTCCCTTCAATATAATTATTTATATTGCAACACCATATATAGGACACTGATAATGGTTCAAGTTAACAGTGATGTTTTCATAGTGTGGACACCCTACTTCATACATTGCATAGAAAATATTAATATGCAAATAACATTTTTAATTAGCAATAAATCAGGAATAAAAACATACAATTTTATAGTAAATCATTTTTACTAAACGTTATAAGGCCCAATATATCTATATTTCTTATAATTAATGATATTTTGCCTAATTAAACTTTTTTCAGTGTGTGGACTGAGAGACCACAATTAAATATGAATTTTACGCAAATAGTCCGTTCTTTTGCCCTTTTTTAACTTTTACAAACACCATTGCAATTTTTACTAAAGATTAGCAGAGAAATACAACAGGTTCTATGATATAATTAATAAGTTATACGTGATTTATATATGGTTTCTGAGTGACCATATAAATTAGTTTGTAATTCCATATCTCTTAGCCGCATTATGTTTTGTTGTCTTGTAAATACGTTTATTCATGTTTTACTAAACATTTGGGTACAAAACATGCCTGAAAATGATAAACTCACCCAGATTTGGAAGGGCAAGTGTGTGAACTGAGAGACCACACATTAGGTGGTATATCTTTTTATTAAATTCTTTACAAACTCTAATATTAGTTTTACAAATGTTTTAGAACTTTTACTAAACCTTTTAGTTAAAAAAACTACAAAAAATCATGTGGTCACTCTGTCCACACACACACCAAATTTCAGCACTGTGAGGTCACTGGTGTACCCTGTGAATCTGTCAAAGTTCAGTTTTTATTATCGATAATAACTCAAAACCACAAGGTTTAAACTAAAAATAAAAATGGGGTCAAAATTTACTCACAAAGACCTTTTATCAGACTTGACCGAATAGTCCCATTTTTGTTTTTTTTACCCCTCTTGAACCCCAATATCTCCTCAACCCCCCACATTTTTAGTTAATTTAGTCAAACCAAAATTATGCCATCACTACCTACCTATATACCAAATTGCACGATTATCGGATAAACGCTTCGAAAGTTATCTTCGGACAAACAAATATACATACATCGCCGATTTGCTCAAGTTGATATAGATATCTCGCTTGGCTCGATCAAATCGCTTGGCAAATCTAATATTTGTAAGTATAATAAATAAGTGTTAGTATCAATATTGTTTACATATTTTAAATAAAAACTTTTAGCTAATGCGGTTAGTACCTACAACCCATCCGATTCTGCGCTTATTACAATTCAACACATGCCAGCATAAAGGTTGTTGGCATGTGTTGAATACGTACCGTCGATTTATCACCTAATAGGCTGTTCTACGCTGCGTATTCCAGTGAGCGATCTTCAAGAAACCATTTTCAAAATCATTATACACTTTTACCTAGAAAACTTTCGTGATTAATGTCAATCATTATGATAAATCCCGTATTTATAATAATGATCATTATACACCTTAACAAAATCATTACACATCATTTTATTTTATATATTATTTTATTTAGGTATGTAATTTAATAATTTATTTATGTCTATTTATATTTAATTTAGGTATTAGTTGCACTCCCTTCATTCTTATCTTAAGTGCACCCCCGACCATCTTTGACATTACTATATCCTCTCTATCCAAAAATTGTCTGGAAGAAATCGCTTCAAAGCGATAAGACCGCAAATTGTACTATTTGCTTTGTGTCTTCTATTTTGTCTGTAATATCTATTTTTTAATGTGTTCAATAAAGTGTTTTTCATTCATTCATTCAGGATTATTACAAGTGAAACGATGTACAAAAGTCGTAGGTGTAGGAATGCGGATCGCAAGTGTCAAGTTGCGATGAGCAGGGCAATTAGCTAGAAGGATGAATAGACCAAGAATGAGACGGAGAGCTAAGTTTAGGTGATGATAACCTGGAGATGAAACAAGCTTATGGCCCACCTGATGATAAGTGGTAACCATCGCCTATAACAAAGTATTGGTTCGTAGGTCACGCACCTTAGAAACGTGCCCTACAATACAGAGCCCTATGTATATCAACTTAAGGCATACAGGTGTAAAGCCTCATCTACCTGTAATTTCGGACTTCTAACCGAAACACAGCAATGCTGCTTGACGGCCGAAATAGGTATCGTGGTAGTTCTTCTCCGGGCGAGCTTCACAAGGAACTCTACTGCTCTTGAAGTTTTTATCTGAAGGTTATTGAAATATCAAACTATGGCTCCGGATTCTATTTAGTTCGTAATTTATAGTATTATTTTAAAAAACTTTAGGCACTACACTTATCACCACATTCTACGTAACAACGCCCGCAAAAAATGTCCCCAGCATAGTTTCGTAACAAAAGAAACACAAACAACTTTCCCATCTTATCGCAATCGCGTGAAATAGTGTTTTTTCTATCCGCATATATCTCTGGGGCCGTTCAATTTAACTGTTTTCTTGCGTCGATTTATAGAGGTGCCTCCCGTGTCGAAATATCGCTGCCAGGTGCTCGCGATTTCAGATTATACAACGCGTTTATTTTCTGAAATGATAGGTACCTATGTATAATATGTTGAGTTTCAGAAATGTTACAGTTTTTGAGCACGATGTTATTATTGTTTTTTTGTTTCAGTACTACTTACGTAGGTAGGTCAGAACCCATGTACTTAATATCCTGTCAACTCAAATTGTGCTCTACATAACTTGTTCGATTATGTCGTCGTCGAGAAATAAGTGTTTGGCAAATGCCATTGTTTGTAAGTTTTAAAACCAGTAACAAGTTAAATTAAGTTGTATAATTTAAAACTAGAATAACATTTAGGGCGACTTGCGCAACGATCTCTAAACGTATTTAGTGGCTAAATATGATTTAAGGATGTGCGAGGCGAGACGTTATTTGGAGCGGATCGCACTCACCCTGATCAAGGTTCACGAATTGAACCGAAACTATGTCGGTCGAAACACCGATAAGACGGTACGTGATAAATCCTGGATTTATAATAATGATTGAAATCAATCATGAAAGTTTTTTAAGTAAAATATGATTTATGGAGTTGTCAAATCATACAAATACCTACGTCAAATTTAAACATGTTTAGTCGCTAAATACGCATGGGGATCGTTGTGCAAACCGACCTAAGAGGAGTTATGTTTTGTTGGCTGAAAATAGCGAACAAAAAACGTATACATATTTTGAAAAACTGCTGTACATAAAAATAGCTATTAGGTAAGTATATCAACATATACCATGAAGATACATCAATAGTGAATGATCATCATCTATCAAATGACATCAAATGACATCAAATAGATACATCAATGAAGATACATCACATACGTTACCATTATTTATGGTCTCTAATGTTTTTGCAAGGTCTCTTTGACACGGTATCGCGTTGCCTGCAAGCAGTGTGCGATAATATCTTCGTAAAGTTTTATCTACCTCCGAACTTGCTTCCTCGTAAGCAAAACTTCCCTCATACCATCGAATTTGTAATAAATAATACTGCGTATAGATGTGAAACTTAAATCCACCTCTCAAGCATTCTCGAGGTAATCAAGCGGCTTTAATGTGTTTAGGTAGAATGGAATAGAATAGAATATATTTATTTGACACACAAAGAAACATAGAACGAACAATAAACAAAATAGGTAAAGAAACAGGACAAAATAACAATAGGTAAATACAGTTACTACATAGCTAATATCTACCCAACAAGTAGGTAGGGTACTAACAAGTCCCGCTCCGTGCTACGCGTGGCCAAACCGGTTCTGCCTCAGCTTTATGCTCCTTTGCAATAAATCGTGTATACTGCTTTAGAATCCAAGCAATTAAACGCAATTAAACAAAATCTTTATAAAAAAGCCTACCATAAAATATCGGATTATTTAGACGAGAAGCTTGGGATTGCAATTGCTTCAACTCGTTCAAAATGTTACAATTTAGACGTAATTTATTTCCTGTATTGTAAAAGTATCATTAAAAAACAACCAGCCTTGTTTCTTACCTTTTTTTCCTGGCTTGGACGCGAAGGAACAGACAGTAAAATTGACGTTTCGATGTGATCCTTGTGATTTTAATGAATAAAACATTTTGACTTCGACTTTGAAAGACGTACCAAATGCTAGTACGAATTATTGAAAAACTAGGATAACTGTTTGCCCAGCAAAGCGCTAGGTAAAACACGTGTCGGACCACGCGCAGGGAAGGGCGCAGTCCTTCGCTGCGCTGTTCGGTCCATGTCTCCACACGGAAACTCTTCGGCCCCAACAGCCGCAAATTTTTCGAGCTATGTACCGCGCTCACTGTTATTTTTCTGCTCCTTAATCCTTTGTGCTAGTTCAGTTCAGTGCAATTAATTAATTTATATAAGTACTTTCTTATACTATAAATAGGTACACTTACGAACATCATAATTCAGTTAAGTAACAATTTTAGTAGGTATATTACAGATCATTAGGGCAGGTCATTTATGCCGTATGTCGGGCGATCAGCAAGAAAAGCTCACCACCGAGTGGAACCCCGATAACCCTTACACAGCCCGAAGACGTCGTGGCAGACCAAAGAAGAGATGGAGGGATGAACTAACTAATTTCCGAGCGGACCATCTTAGCGCTTGAAAGAGGTGTCTGGAAGGAATTGGGGGAGGGCTTTGCCCAGCAGTGGGACACAGTGGGCTGATAATAATTATAATATTACAGACCAATAAGCTTATAATCTCTTCTCTTCATGTCAAATTTCAGAGACCTTGGTTTGTCTAATAAATAATAAAAAAAATTATTGAGAGACGACGCTTCTGTACCATCGTCCTTCGCTTCTATACGCAAGAACAATACCTTTTTTATGCATATACGAGGGCCGAGTAATATATCACCTACTCTTGAAAATTCTATCAGAATTCCATCCCCAACACCCCCCAAGGCACACCCACGCGTTATCAACGTTTATTAATCGGTGGCTATGCAAATGCGTCCTTGTACCAATGATTATATTCAAATTGTCGTTAATTTTATTCATGCTTATAAGAAAGTACCTGTTTCTGTACGTTGAAATATTGCCTCGTTTACTTAGAAGAAAGATTGTGAGCATGTGTATGTAAACGCATGGTCATGGTATTTTTAAACCCTGTAAAAAGGCCTAATATAAGTTTAAGCCTTTAACAGTCCGCCCGCAGCTTTGCACACGTGCTTTATAAATAAAAAGACGCCTATGTTTTTTTTTTCTTTTTTCATAATTTATCTATGTATCAAATCTCAAATCAGTTTAGCCTTTCGTCGAGAAAACGTAACAGATAGGAAGTTAAAGTTATATTCGAACTAGTATGTTAATTTAGTTTAACTTGACAAGTATCATACCAATACATTTATGTATGGTTCTGGTGCCTAACTGATTAAAAAGCAACATTATGTGATATATTTGTACGTTTTTTAAACGTATACTATAGTTGATGAAGGATGAGTTTAGAGGATACTTAATAAAATGCGAGCGAAGCCAAGCCTCGTGCGGAAGCTTGTGCTTTATATTTTACTAGCTGTCGCTCGCGACTTTATACGCGTTACACTACCAAATGTGTAGGTAATCTAGAAATAAAGCTGAACTCGCTGTTACAACTTGACTTGACACCCCATTTTTATCCTATGGGACTTGGTTTATAGAATAAAAAGTAGCCTATGTGTTAGACTAGGTTATAATCTACGTACAAACTAAATTTCGTCGAAGTCGGTCGCCGTTACGACGTGATTAAGTAACAAACAAACATCGAAACTTTCACATTTGTAATATTAGTACGACTAGACTCTATTATATCAGATTCTGAATTGAGTTATTCGCTTACCTGTCTAGTTCTAATTAAGAAACAATATCTGAAGATGATATTCGATGGGCGATGTATTCTTGATGGATGACGTTTGGCTTGAACTAAACACGTTTCCATTGTATTCTACTCATACATTAGTCGTCATAACACAAAGCACATGTTAGACTACCTGACTCACTCTAAACTATCATTTCGTAGATAATAAATCTGTGTGGCACCCTTCTGCATAAATAACAATATAATTGCCAAGCTTTTGACAAACGAGCAGCATTTGCACGAATTTTAGGGAGTTAACTAGTAGACCGTTTATTGCTGCGAGGTGGTACCTTGTTTCCATTATCGCGAGAAAATACCTATTTGCTGTAGGTATAGGTTTCAAATTCATTTTCGAAATGTATTTTTAATTATCATCATCAGCATATCAGCCACTGCTAAACACAGGCCTCCTATATATATTTCTAGAGCGACCAACTTTGTACGGCCTGCTCCCAAAAGGCTCCCAGCAATCTTTATCAGGGCGTCTTTCTACGTAGTGGGCGACCGCCCTACGCTGCGGTTTCCAGTGCGTGTTCTCCTCTCAAGAACCTTTCTCCCCCAACGACCAGGCAAATGTATTATTATTAAAAGCTATTAGAAACGTTATAAAATAGGTATGGAATTAATCATCACATTAGGCATAGATTTCAAAGGAAATTATCTAGTGCAGCCTGCACCCAACGGCTCCCAGCAATATTCATTGGTTGATTTTTTGGTCTAGTGGTGGATTATTTTAAGCTACACTCTCCAGTGGTCTCCACTTGATAAGAATTTGAATCAAGACATTTAAAATACAATCGATTACAGACACGCAGTGGCTTTACATGGGTTTTTATCAATATATATTTTTACCAGTAAAATAATTTTCAGAATCGGATTAGGTTCTGAGATTATCCCCTAGAAACATATAAACAACAAATTTTACTTTTTTAATATTTTTTTCATAGCACTGCTCGGTAATGTTAAATTATATGTCATGTAAGATATATCACCGAAATCAGGTGATTAAATTCCTACGGCTGAGCCGGAGTAAAGTTGCACTGAATTTCATTATGCCCGCGGGCACAATTTCAAGGCATAATGTGATTTAAATAAGAACACACACAATAATAACTTATTCGTAAATTGAACTAACCTGTACACAGAATGCACCAACGTAGATTTGTTTTTTATTGTCTCGCAGAAAGTGTGAAAAGTAGAGTATTCTCCTCGTGGATAAAGCTGGCTGCATCTTGGGCGTATTTATATCTCTCTCTGAACTCAGGATTCTAGTAATTCCGTCGTTCCGGTCGTGAGTTAGGTCTAGAATCCTTCTTTACGTTTGGGATTCAATATAGCGCCGGTTACGCAAGACACCGCTTTCTCCCCTAGTTTAATAATCTACTATTATAGATAAAATTCATTTTGATCCTCCAACGCTGTATACAAATACGCAGGACCTAATCTTCAAAGATAATCTTTATCTAAACTACATGAAATATCCGAAGTCAAATTCAATAAACTTTCCATATTGTCTAGCAACTCAATCGCGTGCACATCGCGATACCACCCGGACCTTGCCTAGTGGAGCGAATTGAGCTCAAAGATAAAATCGAGTGAAGGTTCAATTTCGTAGAAAATATGCGCTGCGGACCCCTGAAATATTGAGGCGGATTCAAGCCGAGATGGCATCAAACACCGTCTAGATGCGAAGTGGAAATCAACTCGTTTTCAAGATTCAAACTCCAGTTGTTTTTTGTGAATGGACTCATTGGAAAAACCATTTTGATTTGTTTTCAAAACTAGGCTACTCCGTATTTTGAAAAATTGTATCACTACTCTTAATTACTATTATTAAATGGGTGTTAATCACGTATGAGAATTTAGATCACTACAACATAATAAGAATATTTTATTTATTCAGCAACAAACTTCAGTATTTCACAAACAAAAATTACAATGGTTTACTAGGTATAATACAATTCAGGATGGAAAACATAGGTACCCAAACAAGGATGGACCTGTATGATCTCCTTCAATAGATATTCTCGTAGTCGTGAAGATTCCCACAAGGAGGAAGTCACAGGCAAGCCAATCGACTACTATGCAAAAATTGCGTATGTATGAAACGTAATGTTGGATACATGCACACTTAGGTTTTGATTTATACCACCTGGAGGAACAAGGACATGGCCCACCTAATGTTAAGTAACCATCGCCTATAACAAAGTCTCGTAAGTCACGTCTTTAGATACGCCCCCTACGATGCACTAACTTGCGTCCATCATCTTGAGTTATACAGGTGTAAAGGCTCATGTGCCTGTCATTTCACCAGCAACCATGCTCTTCAAATCGAAACCCAGCAATGTTGCTTGGTGGCATAAATAGGTATGGTGGTAGTACTTCCCCGAGCGACCTCTTTCTTAAGGAACTCTACAACTCTTGCAGGTTGCATAGAAGTTAAGTATTCACGTGACCGATGACAAGAATACTAGCCCGATGGCACATGCCTTCTAATGTTTGGTAATAAAACCCGCCGGCTTCCTCGCGATGTTTTTCTCCATCGTTTAAATTACAAAATTATAAAAACTTACATCTTAATCAAATTCTCTTTATGTTCTCTGTAAGTCGTTTAACTCGTTGTAAAAGTCCACAGGTAATTCCACCTCCGTACTTTCTATTATGCGCCTTCAGTAAAAAACTTTTCCTAACTTGTAAATTGCACTGTAAAACCGCGTGCTGTAAAACCGGCCGGGACTCGAACCGACGACCCGTAGTTACCAACTTTGAGTAACTTCGCGTTTTGCGTTTCATTGTGGCAATAGAAAGAATTATTGCAATAGTATAATATTTTATTTTTATTTCGCGGTTCTAGTTATTATTATCGTAGGCGGAAATGAAATGTACAAAAGGATTATTGTGTCTGGCATTTTATTAAGGAATCGATACCATAATTATATTTATTAAAACAATCGTCTGCATACGGGTACGTTCGAATACTTGGGTATATATAAAGATTCCTTCAAATTCAAATTGATGCCAGCTTTACGAAGTTTAAACTACACAGTCTACAAAATGGCGACGTATACTGGTGATATGTAACACGAGTCAATAGTACGGCAGTATGATTAAATTTAAAAATTAACAGCGACACTGGAAGAGTCACAGCTAAGAACAAAAAGTTTAATTTGAAAATTAACAATGCCACGATCAATTAAGATGGTGACGTAGTAATGAATTCAAATACTTACTGATATTCCAGTCTCTACCAGAAAATCCTTAAACTCCTCTCTCATAGTCGCAGAGTCATTGTTAAAAGAAAACCTAACGGAATGCATAACACAATTCATATTTGATTATGTAAATAGGGATGACATCATAAAAGCTTACAAACTGATAAATGTTAAGAAAACTACGGACCTCTAGGTCGTATAAACATTGATTGACAGAATTGCTCTCGAACTAGCTTTAATATTCAACGAGTGTATTGACTGTGGTGTATTTCTTGATTTAATGAAACACAGTAAAATAACTCCACTTTTCAAATCAGGAACTAGTTTTCATCCTGGTAATTGTAAACCAATCTCAGTACTTCCAACATTTATTAAAATATTTGAAAAATTAATTTTAAATCAACTGCTTAGACATTTCAATTCACATAATTTACTGCATCATAGGCAATAAGGATTTACCAGGGGTCGCTGAACCACTGATGCTGGTATTGAGTTAATATTGCACTTATTTGATGCCTGGAAGAAGTTTCATAACGCTTTAGGTGTTTTTTTGTGATTTGTCCAAGGCATTTGATTGCATTGACTATGACACATTGATCAGGAAACTACACCATTATGGCATTAGAAGCGTTGGTCTGGACTTTCTCACATTTTATTCAAGTGGCAGAGTGCAAAGGTTGACGTGAATAAGAAGCATTCTCCAGGGTCTCTGGTTAAATTGGGTGTACCACAGGGATCAATTCTGGGACCCTTTTTGGTTTTAGTATATATTAATGATTTTCGTCATCTTGTAAGGGAAAAACATGAGGTTGTATTGTTTGTAGATGACACGTTACTTTTATTTAAATTAAAGCAATGACAAACCGATTTTGACGATGTCAACAATGCAATCTCTAAGGTCGTAAAATGGTTCAATGTAAACAATCTACTTCTAAATGAAAAGAAAACAAAGTGTATTAGATTTATACTACCTAATAATACACAAGTAAAAAATTGAATTAATATGAAAGACGAGGAGTTGGCTCTTGTGGACTTCTCCCGTATTCTTAGGTATAACCCTAGCTTCAATGGGGCCCTCACATTGATAAGTTGCGGAAGAGACTTAGTTCTGCGGCATACGCAGTCAAAAAGATCCATCTTTTTACAGACGTAGACACAGATAGACTAGTTTACTTCAGCAGCTACTTCCACAGCATTATGTCATGCGGTATACTGCTGGAGGAGTACTGCAGATATAAACACCGTTTTTGTGCTGCAGAAAAGGGCTTTTCGTGCAATTTATAATATGGGCCCCAGAGAAATATTACGCAATAAGTTTAAAGAAATAAATATTATGACATTCCCTTGTGAATACATCTATGAAAATCTGACGTATGTTCACAAAAATATTAATTTCTTTATGAAAAATAGCGATAATCATAATTTTAATACTCGAAACAAAAATAAACTCGCTGTTGCTACTTGTAGACTCTATAAAGTTAGTAAATCGTTTAAAGGGCAAGGTGTACGCTTTTATAACAAACTCCCAAGGGATGTACAAAAATTGACAATTAACAAATTTACAAAGGTAATTAAACAAAATCTTTGTAAAAAAGCCTACTATAAAATATCGGATTATTTAGATTACAGAGAAACTTCGCATTGAAATTGCTCCAACTCGTTCATAAATGTTACAATTTAGACGTAATTTATTTTCTGTATTGTTATATATTCTAAAAGGATCATTAAAAAAACAACCAGCCTAGTTTCTTGCTTTTCTTTTTTGGCTTGGTCGCGAAGGAACAGGCAGTAAAATTTACGTTTAAAAGTGATCCTTGTGATTTTAATTAATAAAAGATTTTGAATTTGACTTTGTTGCATTATCCTAATTGTATTATAGCGATTGATCAAAAAATATTTTATAATTACCGTAGTAGTCTTGTTTTCTCTACAATTTGTATTATTCCGTAACCCGTATGCCACGATTACAAAGCAAAATGTTGAAATATGTATTCACAAACTAGTTGCAGAAGAGTTTCAACGGCCACTGAGGTGTAGAAAATGCGGGCACATGTCTTGTTTGCCCTCACGATGGAGCACTAGAAATTTATCTAAAAACATATTTTCCTAACATTATTCCATTTAAAAACCACTACGATACTACACCGTATTCTCGAGCAGTTTGGACTCAAATTCGTTTGTAATACAGTTGTTTATTGTCGATATATTTCGGGTGAGCATGCACTTTATAGCGAGGGGTGCACAAATCTTAGCGGTTCATATTTCTTGGGTAATATTTTCGCTTATGCCTATTTAGGTGACAATTTATAGGATACAGAAACCTCATTTAAATGTTGAGAATCCAAAAATCTATATTTTAAAAAGTGAAACTTAAACTTTGTGCCTTTTAAGTTTAATACGCGCACGGTTAAGTGTGAGATTTGATTTGGCATAGTCAAAGTTTATATGGAGAAGGAAAGATGGCGAAAGTTTACGTTAAGCTAGAAAAATAATAACGTTTGAATTTTGATCACTGGCAAAAAACTCTAAAACTTATGACCAAATCTGGTGTCATAATTTTAGGCGGCCCAAATCTCAGATACAGCTTTTATCAAAAATAACCAGGACTGATAGCCCATAGCCCACGAACTGACGGCCTTTGGGGCAGAAAAGTTTTCGAGTGAAGATCACGCACTGGAAATCGCAGCTTATAACGGTCCCACAGTAGATGAAGAGAAGACCTGATAAAAAAAGTTGCTGGGAGCCGTTGGTGGCTGGGGGCTGTACAAGATCGGTCGCTCTTGAAATGTATGGGGAGCCCCATGTTTAGCAGTGGGCGTCCTATTACTGATACTATGATGATGATTATGTATTTTTATATATAATAATATTTTATACTGTTTGTGCGTGGCTTCACGGTTATTTTCCATTCATCCGTACTCCAGATTTCATATGATTTTCTCTTTTCTCAGTCTATGAAACACTTAAGAGTTAATTTTCCTGTTTCCACAAGCTGCCATTGACTCTGCTCACCCTCATTAAGCTCGGCTTGAATGTACGTTCGTTTGAGCTGACCTAGTTTTGTTGTCAGCATTTTTGTAACAGAATTGCTGGGAATGAAGGATTTTATGAGGTTTGCTAGGCTTCACTTTAAGTGCTAAGTTATAATAAGACTCACCTGTGAGGATTGACAGCTAAGGCTTTTCGACAGTAAAAACGTTATTCAAAAACCAGTCGAGATATCCTACAATATTTCTCATATTATGGAGTTTTTAATTTTACGGGGATTGTCACAAAAAATATGTATATAATTACGTTAATGGCAATTTATCCTGCGAACTCATCTCCACAACACAGGTATTTACCGGTTATTAGGTTATTATATATACGATATATTTAGGTGGTTAGTTAGTTAAGTTGGTTAAATTAGTGCGCTACCAAATGTGCACCTATGTATATAACACGTACTTTAAGTTTGTTGCTAAAAAGGAAAGTAAAAACGCAACAGAAATTTGCGTTTATTGGCATCGAGCTTTTAGCGCAAAAATAGGTTACATCTGCCATGTACGGGCTAAACACCTTGGCCTTCAAGAGAACTAAGTAAAGTCTATGTAGCCGAATTAGGATCGCCCTACACTACAAGCTACAACACACACGAAATAATACTCGCCACAGAAGAAATAATTGATCGAGCGAAGCGAGATCTCCAAATTAACTTGGGCAAATTGGCGTTGTATGTATGTACATAAATACATGTAACACCGATTTGCCCGATCATCATGAAATTTGATACATAGTTATGAAACAATTCTGGTGTGACTAAAAGAGCTAAAATGTGAGGGGGTTGTTGGGTTATTGGGGTTCAAGGGGGTAAAAAAAATGAAAATGAGACTATTAGGTCAAGTGGGACGTCAAATAAAAGGTATATTTCAGTATATTTCAACCATGTTTATATTTTTAGTTTAATCCTTCCAGTTTTTCCATAATAAAAAAAGGAAATTTGAAGAAATTCCCAGGGTACACCAACGCCACAGTGCTGAAATTTGGTATGCGTATAGTTGTAATGACACAAATATAGGCGAAAGTCTGTAATCCAGAATAACTGTAATTTGTACCCCAAAAAAGGATAACCAAATAGAATGAACTCCCGTTACCTGTAATTTGAAGAAAACTATACGTCAAATAAGTCATTTATTTCGGGCACTTATTTGATCAAAGTCGAACATTGCGAATAATATTTTTTTGTTTGTATGGAAGACTCGCGAGATCTCAGTTTGGGGCGAACCACTAGTAGTATAACGTCATCGCTAACGCGGTGAGTGACCTTTATGTCACGGTTAATATGATCAACATAAGACTTATTTGAGAACGCCTAGGTAAGTTTTTATAATAACGTATTTTATGCTATAGAACGGTAGGACATTATTGTCTAAACAACGTTTGTTCTAGAAAAAATAGTGAATCTTTTTCACAGTTTTTTATAATTATTATAAGAAGAATAATGTAACAATATGCGACATAGTAATTAAAGACCGAGTAAAACCATTAGCCAATCCTGAAATACCTGTGTTTAGTAAAAATAGTCATAAAATACAGATTAATGACCCTCAAGCATTTGTGAGGGAAATTTTATAGTCTCATCGCTACCTTTTGCGTGCTGTGTTCAACATTTTAGATACGACCCTGCTTTTGTGTAATTATCAAGTAACTTTAAATAAAATTAATCTACATCTCGACGACGTCCGTGGTGCAGTGGGCGGGTAGCCGGCAGAGACGCAGGAGGTAGCGGGTTCGATTCCCACCGCGGAACAAATGTTTGCATGATCTATAGGTTTTTTATCCGGGTCTGAATGTTTCTCTTTAGAATATAAGTATTTACAAAAAAACTTATGAAAGTATTCTATCAGTTATCTGGTTCCCATAGTACAAGCCCTGCTTAGTTTGGGGCTAGATAGCACTGTGTGAAATGTCCAGCAATATTTATTTATTTATTAATCAGAAAATAGAAAATCAGAAATGTGATTTGAAAATTGAAGGCTTTGATGATTTTCTCGTGGATCCCATCATGACCAAACTATTGAACCATTGACCAAATTTGGTTACTTGAGGTACCTCTTTTCTAACAAAAATCATTAAAATCGGACAACTTGTACCACTGAACGTATATTATTTATTATACTTGGTTAACTATTATATTTATTAATTAGTTGTGATTTGATTAATAAATGACAATTCACTGTTTACTCCGACTTCCGGTTTATTCCATTCTCATTAGGATACAACTAAAGCTTAAGAAGATAAAGATGAAGGTAAATATAGGTAAAACGATCCCTGGAATCATTTATTAGCGCAAGTAATAAGAAAACTTGAGAATAATCTTCGCAAATTTGCATTTTATCAGGCCAAGAACACAACTTACTCGGGATGGCATTCTTAGAGATTGAGCCAAGAAGGTTTATGTACAAATTGTTAGTGAAATTGTAAATACTTTTTTATGTTCATGCTGTAAATACATAAACAAAATATATGATAGTACGCAATAAAGATTAATTTGATTTATAAAAAGTAAAACCATCCTTAATTTGTAACTAAATAAAACTGTGTAAGTAAAAAAGTTATGTGCAACCAAATTATTTGTTACGTGTTCCCATAGATGATGTTAATAAATTAAAATTGTGTTATATATCTAAAATTTTATTTTCGTAATTTATGTGCAAGATCGATCCGTTCTACGAAAATATTGTTTGCTAGCTGAATCGCCCAGGCTTCGCACGGAAAATTATTAAATTAAAATACACGGTGTCCTTTAAATCACTGTTTTCTTAAAACAAACGTTGCACAGACCATGGTTTACTAACTGTTTATAGCATCAAATAAGAGAATAAAATAAAAAAAATCTAGACCTCAAATAAGTCTGACATTGTTCAAAAACTAACCGTGGCATAAAGTGCATGCGTACGCTAGCCGTAGCGTATTACCTTAGGTAACTAGTAGCTACTGGTCAGCGCGCTGACTATGTTGTAGAGCGTAACGTTAAAATAGACGTTTTAAGTTCGCAACTTTTTATATTTTTCAAAGACCGTTTTTTTAAATTTGATGTTATAAACAGTTAGTGGACCATGGTCTGAACAACGTTTGTTCTGGGAAAACAGTGATTTAAAGGACACCGTGTATTAGCACTTAAAGATAATATTGCTGTTATTGAAAAAAGATTCAGAAATCGGAATTTCCGATAGATAGTTCCGGAAATTACCCCCTATAAACAAACACCCAATTTCGCCATTTTTATAACAGTGTAGCCAAATTTTGCTTAACCTCCAAAAGTTTTCATTCTGCATAACGCCGTCCAAACTCACCTCCGGGAGCGACGTCTTATGATAACAATTTTCCTTCTTTTTCCCGTACTTTTTATATTATTACCGCGACAACTACGGGGGCTGCTACCAAATTCAGATGGTTTTATCTTTGCGTGGTTTCACATAAAAAAATGGTAAAAATCTTAAACTTCATTTATATTAAAGTTGTTTTTAGTTTAATATTTTGTTTCTAATTTTTATTAACCATTGATCTTTGTTGTTTGTGGATCTGGGTTACATTGATCCAGCCTGACAGCAAACAAACAGAACAGAGCAAATACATAATAGTAAGCACGAAGGGCGACTTGCGCAACGATGCCTAAACGCATTTAGCGGCTAAATATGATTTAAGGAGTTGTCAAACCATACAAATATGTCAAAGTTTAACATTTTTAGCCGCGAAATACGTTTAGTGAACGTTATGAAGCCGGCCTTGATTTCAATTTAAACAATCAAAAAGAATAGTTAACAGCATAAAATATAAATAAATACAGCCTTTATTCCCACATATGCGAAAACATGTCAATGGTAATAAGTGTTTAAAGTTGTTTGTTATTAGATATATGTAAGTACTGTTTGTTTTCCGAATAAAATAAAATAATAACTATTTACATAATATTTAATCATGTAAATTATGCATTATAAATAATATCATTCAATTTTCAATAAAGTATATTACTGTTATTATTATTATTCTACAATTATATTATACTAGCTGTTGCCTGCGACTTCATACGCGTTACACTACTAAATGTGTACCACCTAACTAGAAATAAAGCTAAACTCGCAGTTGGAACTTGACTTGACACCCCATTTTTATCCCATAGGAACTGATTTATGGGATAAAAGGTAGCCTATGTGGTAATCCAGGTTATAATCTACGTACATACCCAATTTCATCGACATCGGTTCAGCCGTTACGACGTGATTGAGTAACAAACAAACAAATAAATAAATAAACAAACATCCACACTTTCACATTTATAATATTAGTGTAAGTGTGATTTCACTTACTTAATTTATTTTGGACACCCAGAACTGAGTGTAGGCCTCCTCCATGAAGTACGATGTACGGCGATCTTGAGCGAGTCGGGCCCAGGTCTTGTTTGCAACCTCCACCTATTCGTCGCACCATCGTCTGTTCGGCCTTCCTCTTGTGCGCACTGCGTCTCGTGACTACCAATCGAGGATATGTTCTTTCTATCTTCCATCCTGTTCTCTAGAGATGCACACTAAGCATACAGAAATATAATTGTCAATTAGGCAATGTCAAATTGATTTACAAAAGGTGTCAAAGATTAATAAATTTGAAATGTCATAGCTGTTTCTCATGGGCCTTACACATACACACATTGACTATTTATTTGTGCAAGCCTCTGTAGGTAGAATTTGTTCAAACTTCTAGGCTTGTGCAAGACCTGTGCAAGCTTTTGTGGGAGGAATGTGTTCAAATTTCTATGGTTGCGCAAGGTTTGTGCAAAGAAATCGGCAAGTTTGTAGGGTATTAGGTGGCAAACACGCGTACGGCTCACCTGAGCAGCTTAATAATGTTTGTAACACCAAAGGCATAAACGCCTGAAAACCAGCGCTGATTTGCATGCCTTATTGTTTGGCCGCGCATGGCACGGATCGGAACTGGTTAGTACCTATCTACTGGTGGAGGGGGTAGTACCTACCACTGTAATGTTTTGTTTCATTCTTTTGCATTGTTAGTTTTTTATAGTGTTTGCTCAATTGTTTGTGTATTGTTTGTTCTGTGTTTTATTGTATGTCAAGTAAATATATTCTATTCTATTCTCAAACGCGCTTTGCAAAGGATTGAAAATTTTCAAAATGCCCTTTTTGCAGGATCACTTACTGTTATCATAGTTTGTTATTGTTTACCTGTGTTAGGAATACCTTATTTAAAAACGCCCCCTTCCCCGCCCCTCCCTCTCAGGTGTATTTATTTAATGATTTCTATAGATTTTAAGATGTTATTTTTTAATTCGCGATCCCTCGTATTTTACTATTTATTTATTATCCTGAAATAACAGGTGAATACGCGATAAATACCCATTTAATGGTTTTAAAATTACAAGGCAATTAAAAGTTGACTGTAAAATTAGAGTATTGTTCTAGATTACTAGAATTAGAGTACAGCAGTTGTCTGCCAACCCTAAACCACAGGAGCGATTCCAAGTTCAGCTCGAAAAGTAGCAGATTCATTTCTCGCGTCTCTAAGTAGCTGTAGAATGGCGAAAATGAAATTTTCTTTTTATTGTTTGCGTTATTGCATCGAGCGGATTGTAATTTGGTAAATAAGAGTTTTGTGAGATGCTACAGATTGCCTGTTTAGGGCAGATATGTTGACGAGTCAAGATATTATGTAATATTTCGGCATATTTGTCAAATCATGAAGTTTGAATAAAATAAACTTTCGTAAATGTGAAATTCATTTTATTTTATAGTGTTATTAACACACTTGTTGAAAATTCTAAAATTTTTAAAACCATCTCAAACACTTTCAGCGTTCGGAATTGAGCAGGTCAAAAACTTTATAAATTTTTTCTTTTATTAGTGAGAATCATCTCACTAATTTCGACCCTGACGTGACAAGAGCCTGTAGCACAATTGGCAGTGCATTCTCGGATCAAGAGTAAGGTTGCAGGTTCGAGGCCCATCTCGCTTGAAAGTTTTAGAGCTGGTTCTTCATGATTGGAACATAGGCCTCCATGTAGATTTCCGATTTCCAGAGCGTCTGAGTTTGTGCGGACTGCACCCAACAGCAACATATCTTTCAATCTTCCAACAATCATCATCCTTCCATCTTTTCATCTTTCCAGTCAAGAACTTTCTGCCGCAACGGCCATCAATTCTTCGAGTTATTAGCCCCTCCCAATGCAACATCAGATTTCGAGATAATAATGGTCCAGAAGAACATAAAGTTCAGTTTTAATGTCGATGCTGTGTGGCCACGGCCTGTCTTTATTATAACATTTATATGGTAAAACAAGAAGCCAATTTTTTTTACCCCTTTTTAAGCTGATTGCCCGCACGGAGGAGTGTGAAATTTGCACAAAGTTTAAGTTTATAATGAGAAGGAAAGGCGAATGCTAAAACTAAGCTAAAAAAATTATTAGTTTTGATAAACTGATAACAGGCATAGCTTTATCATAATTGCCTTACATAAGAGAGTCTAAAGAACTCGTCACGTTCTAATTGGGATATAAAAATTTACAATTTCCTTTTTACCCACGTTACTTATCTCAAACGCTTCCTTAAGATAAGAGAATACAGGCTTTGGAGCATGTATGTAATTTGCATGATTTGACACATGCATATTAATATATAAGTTGATAAAATATTATTTCTGTTAAAAAATATCGCCAAATAGTATTTTTATTTATAGTGTTATCCGAACACATGCGGAAATCTTAGAATTCTAAGATAAGGAAAATTCTAAGATTTTTTAAAATCATCTCAAAAATTTTTGAATTTTTGAGATGATTTTAAAAAATCTTAGATTTCCCGCATGTGTTTGGATAACACTAAAAATAAAAATACTATTTGAAATAAGCAACGCGACATCTCTTGTCAGTGTACTGAACTGCAACGCTTGGCATTGAGCAGGTACAAAGAACTATATAAGTTTTCCTGTAGATGGAGCTAACGGCGCTTTAGTCGTATTTCTGAATCATCTCACTAATTTCGACCTAGACGTGAATTGCCTGGTTGCACATTTGGTTAGTGCGTCCTCGTATCAAGAGGAAGGTCGCGGGTTTAAGTCCCGTCTAGGCTTGAAATTTTTGAGATGATTTTAAAGAATCTTAGAAATATCGCAAAGTTTAAATTTTTTTTTATCAGTCACGCAAATCTCTAGCCTTTGTTTAGAAGTGGACGCCCTACAGCGATATGATGATGACGTAATATCCATTTAATGCCCTTGGTACAACCTACCAGCGTAGCACGGTGGGTCTTTGGTGGGTTTTCCTACCAGAGGGTTACGGGGGGATTAAAGATTATAAAAGCTTGAAAACATATACACTTTAAATGTTTGATTCAAGAACGGTCTATTAATATTATAAAGATAGGGGTTCGAAAAAATAGTCAGATAGGACCGACCGAGAAAGCCGTGAGCATTCAGAACATAATATATTTCCATTAGCCTTAAACAGAGAGCTTCGTTAAAAATCTTATCTGCCTGATTAAAACTGCAATGAAGGCCGTTTAATATGGCTTCCATATATTTTAAAACGTACTTGCAACATTAGGGAGGCATATATTGCGGCAGGTTAATGGTAGCACTGTTTTATAGCCGTCATTATGGCGAATCTTCTTACCAGCGAGTAGGAAGGTACAGCTGGCTCAGTCCTTATGTTTGGGTGTGTGACTAGGATTATAAATAATTAGATAGAGAGATAGACGTTCTCTTTAATGCATAACCAAACTAAATTACAACATACATACATACAATACAAAAATATAAAGGTAAACACAGTGGGCAGTATTTAAGGACGGCCAATTCTAATATCCACTCGTAATTATCATTTACGCGGGTGACTGTGATATTAGAATTTACTTTGCTTTACATAGTCTTCATTGCTTTATAATCAACACAAATTGGTTACTTCAATCATCGCAAACTCGTGTTATTTTTTTATAATTTTTTTTATCCATTGCAGCCCTTAACAAAACCAACCCTATCCACTCCTGTCGTTATCACTATTACCTACTATTATTATTATTATAATTGCGAGCTCATATTACTTTTCACGAGTGATAAAGGCTTTCTATATAGGTACTACGTCATTTTGCTCTACGTAATGAAGTCTACAGACGCGATCTTTACTAAAGAATAGTTTTATTTTAACTGGATTGATATTCGTTTGACCACAATCTCACCTGATGGTGATCGATGATATGATCTAAGATGAAGCACGAATATCTAGAAGAAACATATTCACTTTTACCTAAAACAGTAAAGTGTTCCATACCTTTGCTGTACGCATCAAGAACGTAGAACCAAAATGGTGTGTGTGAATGGGTGGTATATCAACTAGGTACGGATGGTACTGAGCCGTGCGCCTGCTTGTCCTTTGATGGAAAAGAGATGGCATTTTCTTCTGATTCTCGCTGGCAAGACGTGTTTCAGATTGGTCACGAATATATCAACACTAATACTTTTCTGTTTAATAATATACGTGGATCTGGCGATAATTTTATCATAAATAAAATTCAGTTTTAGCTTCAGTGCGATGCTGCTCCTTATACGCAGTTGGATCCAAAATAATCTCTTGTAAGTGAGCCAGCTGTTCTCAACAAAGCGTTTTTAGTGGGTATTAATTTAAGGCGAGGAATCTTAGGATATTGTTCCTGAGAAATATTGTACGAGCATAATTGGTAGGAACGATAAAATTTTCATTAGATGTTGAAACGTAGTTTAAGGAAGGGTGAACGTTTCTAAATTCTCGTTAGTTCTGCTTTTGCCTGTTTAGACAAATTAATAGTTGATTTAAGTACGAATAGGTACCTACTTTGATGATAATTGTGCATTATAGGAACCTATGTCTGAGGTGGATGTATTTATTAATAATAACTCATTTACAATAATATTGAACAAATAATAATGCAGACTCAACACGAAATAAAACTATTTTAAATTTAAATACGTTATTTATTTATACTTTTCTAATTACAAATTTATCTAATAGTATTTTTATTTATATAGTGTTATCCGAATACTTACGGAAAATTCCAAGCTAACGGCGCTCTAGTCATAATCTGAATCATCTCACTTATTTCGACCTTAACATGACACAGCCCAGTAGCACAAATGGTAGTGCATCTTCGTATCAAAAGGAAGGTTGCGGGTTCAAGTCCCGTCTAGGTATGATAATTTTTGAGATGATTTTAAAATCTTGAAGTTTATCAGAAGTTAAAAAAAATTATTTAAAACAAAAAAATAATTGTACACCAAGACAACAATTGCAAAACGAATAACATCTGAATTAATGAGACGCATTGGACGCTTCACGCCAATACATTTTTGTATGGTTGTGGTATCTGAACAATTACAAGAACATTTTATTCATTTACCGCAAAGTATTTGGTGGGTACCTACGTTATATGATGTAGGCACAGTTACAGAAGAATTATATGATAGCTATATGCTGGAAGAAAACTCTTGTTATGGTAAAGCTCGTCTTTGTAAATGTCCTTTTTTAACCTTTTTTTTGTCTGTAATCTATTTGTGTACAGTAAAGAAAAAAGGATATTACAGTAGGTATATTAAAATAGTAAAGTAATAAGTAGGATCACTTAGGATCAGGCAAGATCGTAGTCAACGCGAGCCCATAAAATATATTTAAAACAAATAACTTTTTAACAAACATATAACCGACTTCAGATAACAGTAAAAACAAAAATACTTTACTGATTTTGATGACATTTCCATGGGATCAATCTAAAAATATATCCTTTCAAATAAAATGAACTAATTTTTTAAATCAGTTGATATATAATGGAGTTCTGAGCTAACAAACATAACATAACATATAAATTAAACAAATTTAAGACTTATATGGTTTTCTCATGGATTCCATTGTCGAATATGATTCCATAGAACTAGACCAAATGGAAGTGGGATCACACTGGAAGCACTAGATTTTAAATAAAAAAGAATCATCAAAATCGGTTCACCCAGTCGAAAGTTCTGAGATAACAAACATAAAAAAAACAGTCGAATTGAGAACCTCCTCCTTTATTGAAGTCAATTAAAAATTATTTTGTATGAGTAGTATTGGTCGAGGACTCATCACGCTGCTTTTTAGCCTTACCTACGTCTGCTGTCATCACAGCTGCATAGCATCTATGATTCTCAGTAGTTGTCAGCTGTTCATCATTATCATTTCAGCCACGGATCGTCCACTGCTGAGCATGGACCTCCCCCATAGATTTCGAGAGCTAGATACAAGATAATATTTATTATTATTTAACCTATATTTTCCCACTGCAGGGCAAAGGTCTCCCCCCTGTTCCTCCACATCTCACGATCATTCGCCACGTCCCACCAGCCATCTTGGAATGCATCGAGGTCGTCACGCCAACGCTTCCTCGGCCTGCCCCAGCTTCGACGCCCATCTGCAGGCACCCATTATGTGACGACTGTTGCCCATTTGTCTGTGACCATACGATGGACGTGACCCGCCCAGTCCCACTTCAGCCTGGCAGTCTTGTCACCATCATCTGCGATGCCGATCTTCACGCGCAGTGTGGCATTGCGGATCCTGTCGATTCTCTTTACCCCTAACACGCTGCGTTCCATGGCTCTTTGGGAAACCTTGAGTTTGGACTTTTCAGATTCTGTCAATGACCAAGTTTGGGCACCAAAGGTAAGGACGGGCAGAATATACATGTCGATGAGTTAACGCTTAAGTGGCAATAGAAGGTCTCCCTTCATTAGCGTCTTCATGGACCAGAAGCTCCTCCACAAGATAATAAAATAAATAAAAATTAACAAGCTTATATTTTGTGTACACACGGCTACACATAAAGTTATATATTTCTAGTATAAGCTGACCTCGCATTGTTTGGACTTTTCATAGAATGAGAGATCCACTTATACTGGAAATGTATTGCTTGATGTGTAGCCGTGTGTACACAATAATTGAATTTATATATTTAGAGACTACCTAATAGTTGTTACGAGTTAATTGTTATGTATGCAAAAACTACTTTTAGCGGTAAAAACCTGCTACAACTCTTTCGCCAGCTCCTCCAGCTCTCGCGTTTCTAAGCGAATCTGCTTCATGTTTTGCCAGCTACTTTCACGATGCCATGGTCCCATCGTGTAGCAGATCTTTCATTTTTCCGTTTTTTACAAGCTTTTTATTAACTTGAAATGTAGGTACGAGTATGTATGTTTATCCGGGTGGAATCTCGCAACTGAATTTTAAACTCGTTCCCTTCAACCGATTGAGCTGAAATTTGGAATATGTATCTTCGGTGAAAATGCAATAATATGGTACCATGGAGGTGGTCTCA